>CM041739.1:24669695-25269695 GCA_023373845.1 Nibea coibor
TAATAGCGTTATAATTTTCCAAATATGAATGTGTTATTTTGAATGAAAATTAAAATGCATAATAATTTACATTTTTATTTTCATATACTCGTCTGTGCATTCTATGGCCATATTAAAATTAAAACATTTGACATTTCATTTCCACTTCAGAACAGTTTAAGTCTGTGAAAATGAAATGTTTTAATTTTAATATGGTCATACAATGTCCACACAAGTATATGAAGATGAAGATGTAAATTATATTACTGCTTTTTAATTTTGAGTCATATAAGACAGACATGGAAAATTATAATGCTATTGTAGAATTACATTTTCATTTGAATTAAGTCCACTTTACGCTTCCAGAGGCTGCTCCAGATTTGCAGCATTTTGATGTAATATTCAACTAATATCATGTTCTTAAGTTAACTAGGAGAATAAAAGCTTAACACAGTTAAAATTGTAGCTAGTTGAAATTAGTGACAATGTTTGGTTAAGAAATGATAGACATCTTTGAGAGATTTTTTTAAATCATGCATTTTTAGGTCAATTATTACATCATTAAGGTGAACTTGTTTGCGTTTCACATCATGCAGACGAGGCAGGCAACTCACCAGGATAAAGACAGGCTTACATCACTGGAGAGGGCACCAAACAGAGGTAATACAAGTTGTGATACAATACTAAGATTGCAATACATACTTATCTATTTTTGATTAAATGTGGAGGATCTGGTGAGAATAGCAGGGATTTTGAATGTCCTAATCTGAGCTGCATCTTACTTCTCAATTCAAATCAAATTTTGTTTGTAAAGCCCAAAGTCACAAACACATTTATCCTCAGAGGACTTTACAGTATGTACAGGGAGTGACACCCTCTGTTAAGGCATACATGTTTTTTTGTCACATTGCACAGCCTTAATATAATGTCATTTACTCTTTTTCATTAATAAAAATATGTGTGAAGTTGAGTTTAGTGGTCTGGTTCTGCAGCTCTTTGTTAAACTCATTTTATGGAAAATTGTAGTAAATGTGTCCTGTCTTTGTTGTCTTTGAGGACTCACCACTTCCAGCAGAGACGCAGCCACCTTCTAAGATTTTGGTAAGCGTCAAACACTGCTTTTAACTTGTTTCATATGACACCACTCCTAATGGTTTACTCCATCCTGTTATTAGTCAGTTACAATGTAGGGTCACTTGGAAAGTCATGATAGTAAGTGTGCAACTAAAGTGAGATGAGCACTACTAGATGTAAGTGTTTGAAACTAAATAATTCAACAGCTGTGTGAAAATGAGGCTATCCACAAACTTAAAATGGCATGTGGCAAACCACTGTGTACCTGTGTGCAGCTCCCCATATGTTGCTTTTTGGTAACAATATTTTTTTTTACAATAACCATGTTTCTAACAACCTTTATATCTGATTGTCTGCAGCTCTTTAGCATTTCTTTAAGTGAGGTCAAAGTGAGTTATGGTTTTAGCAAGGTTATTCCAACATAGAGAAACACTATCAAAATGGTTGCAACTGTACATTCACCACAGTGTTATACACCTGTACTCTATTAACCATTAGGGTTCATAAACACAGACTGTTCTTAGGTCATGTTCACACTGGCCTTGTTTTGTCCGGTTGAACTGAACCTTGGAGCGTTTACCCCATTGGTATGGTTCGTTTGGATTGTGTGAACACCGGGCTCGAACTCTGGTGCAAACCAAACAACTGCTCTCCGGTCCACCTTGTAGGGAGGCTCTTGGTCCGTTATCAAGTGAACTCTGGAGCAGTTTACTTCTAGTGTGAACCCCATCCGTACCATGGGGATTGATTGATTTTTACTCTTTGAGAGACGCTGTGTTTTTTCTCCTAGGAATCAAGCTCAGAATCAGCAGAAACGTGCATTCTTGAAACCTCACACTCACATTCTGATTCTGATGACCCAGATGTACCCCCACTGACAAGAACTGACAGTGTATTTGTAAGTTTGCATTCTGAAATCAGAACAACAACGACAACTAACCCATAAAGGGGAAAACAAAGTTAGCAATGATTTAAAGTTAAAATGATTCCCTCTGTTCTTATGTGGCTTTCAATGAACCTTGTATCTCTTAACATAACTCTGAAAATGCATAGCTGCACCTTAACCCAAACCATGGTTTAAGACATTTTAAGATTTCTAAATCAGGTTAGTGTCTCTTCTTTTAACTGTAAGCTTCTTGTACATTTCTTTTTCAGCTGACCAAAGAATACCTTGAACAGGTCTTACCACATCCATCTGACAGCTCTATAAGCTGTATTAAAAGCAGTGGTGATGAGTATATCCCATCAAAGGCCTCTGTCAGCGGAGGCAGTGCAGAAGAACCTGACAGTCCCGTGAGCAAATCACCCGTAGTGAAGCGGAAGACCTCACAGAGGACATATAAGAGAAAGAAACGCCCCAGAACGTCTTCAGATAAAGACAAGAAGAGAAGAAAGGAAAACTGCGATGACACAACCCTGGAAAATGTGTCTGTAATGAAACTGCAAAAACAGAGAGACGGTGCCAGAGTTTACAGTAAAAGACATTATTGTTTGTACTGTCCCATGCACTGCCACAAAATGGCAAGGCATTTAATCCGCTGTCACAGCAATGAACCTGCTGTAGCTAAAGCAATAAGTTTTCCTTTAAATTCAAAGGAACGAAAATTACATTTTGACCTCATTAGAAACAAAGGGAACCGTGCTCATAACAACGAGGTCCTAAAAACTGGCAGTGGGACACTGATCCCAAGTCAGCAAACTGCAAAACCAGTGAAAGCAAGTGACTACATGCACTGTATAAACTGTGAAGCGTTGCTCAAAAGAAAAACATTGTGGATGCACATGTCCAGGTGCAGGCTTTCACTTAAATGTAGCATGCCAAAGCCAGATACAAGTCGAATTCAGGCGGTCTGTGCATATGCACAGCCTGTCCCTGATGGCGTTAGCCAAAACGTTTTGGAGCTAACAAACGCCATGCATCAAGATGAAGTCACAAACAACACAAACATTGATGACAATCCATATTTCTTTGCCAGAGCAGAAGCAGAGAGTCATTTAAGGGGGTCAGATGCCATCAGACAGATGGCAAAGGAATGTGGGGCGAAGCATCCTGAAACTCTGTCCTCAACCAAGTTGAGAAAGCAGGTCTCCACGCTGTCCACAGTTCTCAACCTGAAGGATAATGAGATGGACACACTGGCAAATTTTCTTGGCCATGACATAAGGGACCACAGACAGTACTATAGACTACCTGAAGGGACATTGGAGTTGGCTAAAGTCAGTAAAGTGTTGATTGCCTCAGACTACAAGGGAATGAGCTTGGTTGAAATCCAGATTGATCCCAGTGGTAAAGAAAACTTACTCTTAACATCTTATTTAGTGTAATTTCTGAGTAAATGTCCTTTTCTCATATGATATTGTTTTTTTTTTCCTGTCGTTCAGAACAGGTATTAGAAGCTGTGGACAGTGACCTGTCAGAGACAAAGGTGGACCTCGACTCATCTTTTTGTTCAGGTGAGTTACACATCAGCTGTGTGCATTAAGGTCAATCATTTGCTAATTAAGCAACTTCAGTGACAAAAAATTCTTGATATTTAAACCCTCTATTTTTACTTTGTTTTTACAAACAGACAGATCATGATTTACCTGTTACTTTATCAAAACATCGAAGAGAATAGAGCAGTCTGAGTATATCAGTGACAGGTGTTCTTGTGCATCCTATTTGTTAGTTACCTGTCTTTACAAAAAAGCTGAAATTAAAACATGATGTGCAGATGCTTCCTGCTTAGTTTATGTTTTAGCAATGGTAAAACAACTATTAATAACTAATGTACAGTCTATTCTCAGTGCTTTTAGTCAAACAAACTCTAATGATCAGATATTTATTTCCTCTAGCTGACAGTGTACCAAAAGGACATTAATACCTCTTTAAAAATCAGGCTAAAACAGTCAACACTGTAGCAGCACATAAAGTGTGTTGTCTCGCTCCTCTCTCCTCTGTTTTGTCTCTTCTCTCCTCATCCCTCATCACTCTTCCTGAAATCTTCTGCCACTATAACAAAAGCAAGCATAAGATGTCATAATACAGGTGGCTTTCATTTAGTCAAGATCTGTTGTCAGTTACAGTTACTATCTTGTATTAATGTACTTATTATTTCTTATTTTAACAGCATCCTCGAGCTCTAAGAAAAGACGGCAGCCTGTTGAGTCAGACAGTGATGACCCTCAAACAGGTATTTAACACACTCCGTCCTTATCACATGTTATGAATGATGTTATTGTCTCAGTACTACCAGTCAAACAAATTATAACACACTGCACTGAATGATCAGATCATGGTTGTAGGTTTAACTATAGGTGGCTTTTATTCAAGCAGTGAAGGTACAGTACGTTACCAGTTACAGTTACTATCTTGTATTAATGTATTATTTCTTATTTTAACAGCATCCTCGAGCTCTAAGAAAAGGCAGCCTGTTGAGTCAGATGGTGATGACCCTCAAACAGGTATTTAACACACAGAAGACACTAGTTTACTGTCTGTACAAAAGAGAATAATATACCACCTTTCAGTGTTCTACCAGCTGCTTTTGAGTGTAATGAATTAAGTTCTGTTTTGAAATTAGTCTGTCAACCAGCCTGTACATCTGGCTCTGCTTCACCTGGCTATAGTCTCAGCTACAAGGAAGAGCTACACACAGCTGAACTACTGCATGAAGCATCATATCTGCTTTATCTGATAATGTGTTCATTGTGTCTTAATATTTACCAGCTACCACATGTGATGCAGCAGTTGAGTTATGGTCTTGAGTAGAGGACGATATGGAATCAAATTGAGCTTTTTCAACAATAATTTTGATTTTCCATACTTGCGTATTGTTCTGAAGTTATTCTTTTGACTGGGAGACAGCAAAACTCTGAGGCAATGGCACTTGATTAGCACTTGCCCGGTTTGTAACTGCAAGGAAATTGAATCGAACACAACTGAACTTGGTTATATGTCTCTGAAGATGTTTCACCTCTCATCCAAGAGGCTTCATCAGTTCACACTCATCTGACTAGGCTGGACTAGTCTGATGTTCGATTCATTTTCCTTGAGATAACTATGACCTTGATGAATGAGAATATTCACAGGCTTACAGGCTTTAACAATGGGCATGTGTGGTCAAGACAACGGAGAGAATTAGCAATTTTAAGAATTGTGATTGTATACTTGTCCTTCTTGCTCAGTGCTAGCAAAAAGAGGACTGACAGCATTGTGTTTTCAGTTACAGTTACTATCCTGTATAACTATACTAATTATTCTTTCTTTTAACAGCATCCTCGAGCTCTAAGAAAAGACGGCTGTCAGACAGTGATGACCCTCAAACAGGTATTTAACACACTCCGTCCTTATCACATGTTATGAATGATGTTATTGTCTCAGTACTACCAGTCAAACAAATTATAACACACTGCACTGAATGATCAGATCATGGTTGTAGGTTTAACTATAGGTGGCTTTTATTCAAGCAGTGAAGGTACAGTACGTTACCAGTTACAGTTACTATCTTGTATTAATGTATTATTTCTTATTTTAACAGCATCCTCGAGCTCTAAGAAAAGACGGCGGTCTGTTGAGTCAGATGGTGATGACCCTCAAACAGGTATTTAACACACTCCATCACAAGTTATGAAATGTTTTCTTCAGCCCACTCTCCAGCAGAGTAGGTGGTGGTAATGCTCCTTAAACTCTTGTTGCTGTCCGCTATTAAATTAAAGAAGTAGAATCAGGCTGTGTGGTACCTGCTGGAGTCTGGAAAAGACTCCACCCACACCTGCTTTGTTGGAGGCAGATGAGAAGCAGCACCTGATGCTAGCGTTAGCAGCCAGCCTCACCAAGCTACACTCGACCTCGAGCAAGGTGTTCAGATGCAAACTGATGAAGTCTGCTAACGACTGATTAACAAACTGCCTCACTAAATGGACTGCAGGTCAGAGGCAGTGTTAGAGGACAGCAGAGATTTGACAGAGAGCGTCAGAGAGAGATAACTTTATTTAATGAGTCACAGAGACTGTTACTGTGCTGTCAGGCTGAGGTCAGAGGTTTGTCCTGATGCTCATATTGAATATGAAACTTTAATTTTTTTTATATAATCATATTTCATGTTAATTATTTTCCATTAATTTATTCGGCTACTAAATCTAGTTTGATTTGAAACATGTTTGAATATGTTTGGAGGCTTTTCACAGAAAAAGCGATTCATTTAGATTAATTAATCAGAGCCTATAATATATTAGATTTTTTTAATCGCTTGACAGCTCTAATAAAAATAGTACTCACCATCATTCATTATTTCAACAGGATCCTCAAAACATAAGACAAGACTGAAACCTGTTGAGACTGGCGGTGACTCTAAACGAGGTATTTCAAACACTGTGCATAACTATAGGTTTACTTAGTTACATTAATCTTTAGAAAAATCTGGTTACTGACAAACTGCAGGCAACAGTGCGTGAGAGATGGCACCTCTCTTCACAGCAGGAGATAACCTGGTGACTTGTAAATGTATTCATTGGTTAGTCTTGTTAGTCTGTTATGCAGACAGTGCAGACAGCACAACACTTAATAAATTGATCTGTAATCCTGGAGATTCCCAGTTTATTCTATAATATAAAATACATAAAAAGTTGGTATTGCACCATTCTGTACAAATAATGACATAAAAAGGTTACAAATAGTTTGTTTTTATATTTTTTTCTAAGGCTTTGTCTTGATATCAAAATATCCCACTCCTCATTTTCTTTTTTGCTTTTCTTTCATAGGAACATCAAAGAAGAGAAGCTGGTCACCTGGTGAAATCCGGGCTGTGGAAAAAACACTGAATGATTTCATCGAATCTGGTAAAGTGCCTGGTAAATCAGAATGCAAAGCCTGCATTAAAGCTTCACCAGAGGCGCTGAGAAACAGAAGCTGGACTGCTGTCAAATTTTATGTTAAAAAACGGATCACTGCTAATCAGCGTCAAAGTGCCAAAAGATTTTATTGAAAAGCAAAGAGCACTTGAATGTTTTGTTTAATTTTCTTTTTGTGACCAGATGTTGGCCAGATGTTAATAAAAGCCATTTAAGATTAACTTCAAAATGCCTGTCTTGTGTGACAACATTTAAAGTTAAGTAGAGCTCTTTTCTCCACCTCTGTGAGGCTTATAGACATGATATGGGTGGGGTGGGGTGGGGTGGCTCCCGTGGGGACCAACAGCTGGTCCCCACTGGAGCCAAAATTCAGGTTTAAAATTTATGTGAGAGTTTTTGATGCTTTAAGTCATTTTCATGCTCACGTGAATTTTTAAAAAATTTAGCAGTTAAAACCAAGTCTCTAGACCACTCAGAAAGGGTGGATCCCACAAGGACCCTTCCAGTCAGTGGACCTCACGGGGCAATAAAAACGGGTATGTGTGTGTGTGTGTGGCGTGTAGGTCTTCACCAAGTCGGGTGCTGAGCAGCAGCTGTTAAGGAGAGCTCTGGATCTGAAGAGGTCTTTGGAAGCTGCTCTGCAGAAGCACAAAGAGCTTCACATTGATTACAAGACCAGGATCCGCAAAGTGGTGAGTTACCCACAATTATACATTCTAACTTGTAGCTGAGCTGATTCAAGGTACATCGAGTAATCTGCTCAGCAACACAACATGATGTGTAAACATGCAGGTTGAGTCCATGACCCCTAGGGGCTCCGCAGAGGTACTGCAGGGGGTCCCCCAATTTATGTACTACAAACAGCGGAGGCGTTTGCACTCCAGTTGGATGAATCAGTGGACATGTCCAAAGACGCACAGCTCTTGGCATTTAATAACCAATCATAATTATGCCTGAACTTTTTTTATCAGTCATCAACACATAAAGACTAATAACTCAGTATGTAAAACAAGGTGAAATAAACTCTGAATAAAGTAAATATAAATGTTATTCTAGGCTTAAAATGTGACATACTGGTGAATGTATTACGCGCGTTCATAGGGTCCTTTGTTGAACACCTGTTTTACCCGACACAAGTACATGTTAGCACATGACCAGCAGATGGCAGCATGTGACTACAAATCAAACCCTTCATCAGTCCACTCTAACTGTGCAGACGTTCTTCAGACTCCATCTCTGTCTGATTCCTCCAAGCTGGATAAAGTCTGAGCTACGACATCAGCTGACTTCTCTCATTGTCCCGTGGACGCAGCCTGCACACCTTTATAGCAGAACTGTGACTCTTGAACCAAACACACACATTGAAACAAGTGAAGCTTTTGCTTTGTGTTTGTTCTTTTTTTTTTTAATGGAGTCACACAGAAGCAGAGAGATTGTCACCATCCTCGTCTGCTCCCTTTAACAACAGTGTTATCACACTGTAACAGAGCAACATCACAGGTCCCAAGTTTGATAGCTGCAGAGGAAACAGATGCACAGGTGTGTGTGTTGTTGAAAAATAATTTGAGTGTGCCTCCAGACAGCTGGGTACATGCACACACCTACTTTTGAATAATTCCAATAGTACAAACAAATATCTACAATATCATCAATAATATGATCAACAAAGAAAAAATAATGAGTTGTTTGATAAAGAATAGATAAAAAGACGGTGCCCTCGTCAGGAACAACAGCACCCAACTAAAGAGAATTCTGTATGCGTTTCATCACACCATCTAGTGGCCATTGAAAGAACTGCAGCTGCAGATGCTCGACACCTCTCGGCCGAGGTGCTCGCTGCCGTTGAAGTCCACTGTTACTGAGCTGCCACAGGACATATTTCAGCTCAGTAATTACTCTTTGGTCGTGTTCCACCTCATACACTGTAGGTAAAAAAACTGATGCTGGAAGTGAAATGACTTGATTTCATGATGTCATATAGCTCAGATGAATCAAAACAGCTTATTATTATTATCGTTGTTGTTGACTTAACAAGAACAATAAAACAACTTGCATGGCTCTCTTCCTGTTTTCTTCTTCAAACGTCTCTGTCCGTCCCTGCGTTCCCATGAACCCACAGAGGGAAGTATCATAATAGAGACAGAGAGAGGGAGGATGGAAATATTAATAGTAAAGACATTTGGGAGAGGTGAGATAGCAAGGCACAGCCATAATGCATAATGCATCAGAGACAGAGAAGAAATTGGGGAGCAAGGGGGAGGATGTACCCATTCATTCACTTCACTAGCACTAATGTGCCCCATGGCTTGACAGCTGATATGTCTATCTGGCTCTGCCTCCGTATCTAGCTTAGCATCGTCCTTCTGCTGCTGTTTGAGCCTGCCCAAAACGGAGGCACAAGTTAACCAGTCATGAAGCCTGTCATTTGAAAAGCCTTTCACTCAAACTAATTGCTTATTTGAGGGGGTTTAATTGCTGCCAAAATGTCTTGTGTTTTAGAGATGGGGTTCTTGGTGCATACTCGCGGTGCTGTGAGATAGAAAAAAGAAAAGAAAATCTGAGAGCAATGACAGCAGCATGCAATTTCAGGTTTTTAAAGGAGCAGTGAATGCAAACTGCAAGGCATAAAAGTTGTAGCGTGTGAATCCATCTTTAGCTGAACAGAGCGTCGGAGTGACAGTGACAGAGCGCCAGGCGTCTCGCTCTGCCTGGTTATCACTGTCAGGGACCAGTCTGCTGCACCAGCAGGCCCAGCACTGCGATAACCACACAACTTACAGCCCCTTTATCATAATTAGCTTTTCCTTTTTAGCCTTAAAAGGCCTTCCATTACTGGGTCCTTCTCTATCGGGCCGCTGACACACCACACGATTGGTTTCTCTCTCAACGGGCCTCTCAATATAGTCTCCCATAACGGGGGAGCTGGAGAGAGAGAAGAGTGTTGTAAGGGCAGATAGAGAGGCGTGTTTATTGAATGAGAGAATAAAACACAGGGAGGGTTGAGTGAAGAAACATCTACATGGAGCTGGAATACTATTGAAGATAGAAAGGCACCAGGCTGTTTCTTTTTCAGTGGGTGACTGTTGAATATTTGAGTGTTTACTGTTAGCTACATCTTATAAAGCTAACATGTAGCATGTGAATAAAAGTTGATGGTGTTGTCATGCTAGTTTGGCAGACTGCAGCCATGTGCTTATATGGAGCACGCAGTCCTGACACCCTCAGATCAGAGGATGGTGCCACTGTCTGTGCTCTGCGCTAAGAGCAGCAACATCCAGCTAACATCCTGTAGCCTCCGTTGTTCTGGAATGTCTGGTTTGAATCTTTCAGTTCGTCGTGTCTGAGGAGCAGAAGTGGTGTGTGAGGTAACGAGGGTTAAGGTGCGTGTTGTTTTTGTGCCTATAGCTTCTGCTGGACTGGATGGCGTTGCATTGAGCTGTAAGCCATCTCTCTGTAAAATGAAAGTTGTGAACAGCAGCCTGTACTTTCTTCGTCTGCACGACATGACGATTTTTATGTGAGATGGCACGAGGCAAAGGATTGCTGTGGCAAGTATGTTGGCTGCCTGCTGCTACTGAAGAAATGCAATAACTGACATAATGGCTCATGGGTTATGGGCTGTAAATTTTGCCACGTAGGATGACAAAAATTTGAAACATTTTAACCATGTGTGGTAACTGTTGTTCTGCACTGAAATGACCCAGGTCTGCCTGATTCCACGTGAATGTCTCTCTCCATGATGACAGACTTGTTCAGAACAGCCACAGGACACGTTTGTCTTCAGATGTGGTTGTACAACCTAATTTGTCTGAGGCAAACTGAGAGCACTACTCACTACAACGATTTTGTATATTCAGGAACGTATCACAGTGTCGGGAAAGCGGCAGATTTCACGCCGTCTTTTATACTTTTTGTCGTAGTGAATATGTTTGAAGGCAGTTTTCAACAAGAGCTATCACACGGAGAATCCCATATGCATCCGCTGAGCGCTGCTAACTGAAAACATGAGCTCGTGTTTAGGAAAGGATAAGACATGCAGACTTATTTGAACATATCTGTTTTTAAGAGTGTATTCAGTCACTCCTGGCTCCATTCATACAGGCCCAGGCCTTGTTTACTGCTGATAACCCATCTTATCACAGAACAATGGATGTGGCCGCCTGTTTCTCACTGGAGATAAACAAAGAAAGACTATCCCTCTATTTCTCTCCTCCACCGCTCCCTCTTTTTCATTTGTACAATCATTCTCTGAATGTGTCTCCTGCTGTACACGAGTAATATGTTTCTCTCTTTGCTCTCTTTGCCTCCATTTCTCGATTTATTTCTCATTATGCATTATGTTCGTAGGGAGTCTTGGATTTGTGTTTATTGCACCTCAGAAATGGTCAGGCAGTTACACCCGTACATGTTGTGAATAAAGCTTACAAGGTAATTGCAAGGAGTAAAGAATTTAAGGCAATAAGGCTGTAAAAAAAGGCTGAATACAAGTACACTGACATGGTGTAAAGGAGGGCGTACTTACTTACTTACTCTACCTAAAATGGACACAAAATGTGACACTTCCACTTGGTTGATTGTTGCATTGTGTTTAGCCACAATAGCCATAATGCAGAAATATGGAACGTGACGCTGTGAGGTCCACATCATGAATAATGACTAACCTTGCACGAGAGACAGGTCAGTAAACAAATAAATGCTTGAATAGTGATGCAGCCATCTGACCCTGTGGATCAGGAGTGCTGTGTGCTGATATTGACCAGGAAGAGACGCGAGCAGTCCACATTAAATCTAGTTTCCTCAGTTGTGATGGGCTCTAGCATCATGGTAACTTCACTCTGCGTGTGCAGAATCTGATTGCTGCATTCTAAGATGAATAACACATGCTAGCATGTCTGTATTGTTGAAGTCTTGTTGAAGTTGAAGAGTTTGTCAGACCAAAATATTATTATGAAATTAGGTGTCAAACTCAGCTAAAAATGAATTCTCACCTCCAGAACTGTGAACTTCAGGAATTGTTTTGAAAAAAATCAAAAAATGATCTTCATCATCTCTCATGTTTGTGAAGTTTAAATGAAATGTTCATCCAGGGAAAATCCATTTGCAGTACTTTGAAGGCAGAGCTAGCTAGCAACTAAGTGTAAACAAGAATAATAAGTATCATACAGAGAAGCACAGATGCTAAAATACTGGAGGCTTTTATACTGTTGTGTGTTAGGGAGGCAGGGGGATTATGCTCAGTGTGGCCTCAATGTGTCATCGAGCCACCCTTTAAGGACCGCCCAGAAAAATCCTGGACTGTTTTAACCTTTACCTCCAGATTTCAGTATCGTTTTCAGCAACTGTTTCTAACATATTTAATGTATTTTGAAAGAAATCTCAGAATTGCCTTTACACTGTCTTAAATTACAAGTTTATTCACACATTAATGTGTTAATATTGTGAATGCTTGACTGTATTGAACATAGTTTTATGTTTCTGATTGTTGTAGCTTATCTGACTGCTGACAAAGTTTAACAATCAGAGGTAGGCTGAAGGTGTTTATGAGCACACTGAGGACATGAGATGTGTGCTGCTGACTAAAAGGATTGTTTCATTTGCTGATATTTTTCATCCGTCCACTCAGGACACCACTTTGGTGTCAGTTCATCGCCAACAAGAAGACGACTTTGGATGGTTTTGGATAAATTAAATTTTAAAAATGAGACAATGTGTGTGTGGAAGTGAATGTTTCTGCTGTTGGGATAAAATTTAGTAAATCAGTGCGGACACAGTCTGCTTCCATCAGGGGTCTCTGATAATGTGAATGGAGATGGCTTCCAAATTGGAACTGATGGATCCACTGGGATTGTGTGTGTGTGTGTGCGTGTGTGTGTGTGTGTGTGTGTGTGTGTGTGTGTGTGTGTGCTGATTTTCCTTGAGATCTCTGGACCAATCTCATGTCACAGGGCCAAACTGGGCTGGTAGGCTCCCCAGGGGTCTTTGAAGGGCTCATGCACCTTTTCAGGTGTCCACCCAGAGCTTTCAGAGGTCTGTGTTAAAATGAAGAATAGCAGTGTGTAATTTCACTTTGGCAGCAGGCGAGAGTGTATAATAATGACTGTTTTGATCACAGATTGAGACACGCTGGGAGGGGGAACTGAACTAGACGGCTGAGAATAAGCTCGTTGACAGGGAAAGGTTTGGGAAGCTCTGGGCTGGCTAATGGACCTGCCAGGCTAGGTTAGTGAAATAAAGATGTCACCCTATACATCATATAAGCTGACTGCTCCCCAGAGACAAAGGGTGCATCTATGCGTGTGTGTTTGGGGGTGTTGGGGGTGGAGGAGTATAATAATGGGGTAAAGCAGCAGGGAAGGAGCTATGGTGAGACAGCGAGGGGAGTGGAAAGCTTTTTTCTCATTAGTGTTGGATCCCATGGGATCCTTTCAAGGTAGTAATGAATAGGAGTGCAAGGTGGTAATAGAGATGTGGGATGTTGTGGCAAATCAAGCCCTGAACAGGTCAGACTTCACTGGAAGCTTTAGGCCTAATTAGTTTGTAAATATGTTGAAATCAATCAGTGACAGTGGACTTCCAGTCCCTTTAGCAGAGCAGAGAACAGTATAGGAAGAATATATTGTAACAGTGGTAATGACAAGAACACGGCCACAGATTGATTTGTAAGTGAATTCAGTGGTTTAGTACTCCGATAAAACTGTAGAAATGAAGTATATTAATGGGCAGGAAGTTATGAGCTGCTGCCACATCAATGTTTTAAACTATGTTTTCATTCATGTATAATCACCTGAAAAGAAGAATTAGAATGATGAATGAACCTTTATCTAAAGACACCATGGGTTCAACCACAAAGTTTCCACAGTAGCCCTGAGTGGACAAACCAGACGCTGACCTTAGATAGAGTTCATGGTTTTTGCACATTGTAGTTTCTCCTTCACGAGTGGGTTACAGTCCACAACTACATCTACTCACAACTACTAAATCCTCCACACTCGTCCTTTAACAGGAAAACATCCAATCCAAACATCAGTACAAACTCCAAGACCAAGTCATCTGTTCAGAGGTTCCAGTTCCTTTGAGATACAACTAGAGTTATTGAATCAGAAACTCAAAGCGAGCTGCTCGATGCATGAGTCTAATGTTAATCATTTTAATGAAGTGGTCAACACTGTGTGTTTTAGTTTTTTGAGAATATTACAGTGGTGAGATCCTCTTCAAAAGTAAGTTAAGTCCAAAGTTCTTTATCATCTGAAGAGGCCTGGTTAATGTAGACACAAGAAAACATCGAAAAGATCAGTACCAGCGGCATATTTTGGTTGGTACCAAAAAAGTATTGAGGTACATTCATTTCCACACACAGTCCAGCCAGTCATCTACTAGTGGCCTTTAAGACCTTTGACCTTTCCCACCAACTCTCCCAGGAGACCTTTCCCACTCTTAACAGCAGAGCAGGGGTTCCCTCCCCTTACCAGATGCCAGTCCTTTATTATAATGTCAAAATCAAGTCATCAAAAAAAGTAAAGTAAAGTAGATGCTCATTTTTCAGGACACATACAGGATCACACAGTGTCAGCAGTCCACAGCCTCCAGTTCCCCTAACTTCTCGTATCTGTGTGAGTGTGTGGGTGTAATTTATGTGTAATATTCTCGGGAAGATGACTGTGTGTTTATGAATACATTTGTGTATAATGTGTTCATTAAGCTAACTGTTTCTCTCACTTGCTCTCTCTTAAGGAAAATGTCCTGTGATAATGGTGACATTAGAGACACTCAGTATTCCCAAAAGACATTTTCCATTCCAGCCTTAAATGTAGAATGAAATAATCTTCTGTGTGTGTGTGTGTGTGTGCGTGTGTGTGTGTGTGTAGCCAGGTGGAGAGCTATATTAACATGTCAGGGAGACAATGGAGACATCTCTTGAGGCTTTCTCACCTCCTTGTGCTCTCCTCTCCTCTCCTCCGTCCTTCCTTCTCCCTCTGCGTTCACGTTCTCCTCCTCGCACTCCTTTTTTCTCCTCCTCCCCTGCGTGTGTGAGTGTGTGTGATGGTTAACCTGCCCCCTCCCCTCTCTGCCATACACCTGACTTATGGCTGTGCAGTAATAATTTGCCAGACCTTGGCAGGCTGAGTGTACATTAGCATATAAATAGCAGATGCACTGAGTGCCCATCACAGTCGACTACATTTAATTTTTGGTTTATAAGATTGAATGGGTTTTTAAACGCAGCGCCATCAAACTTGCCAAGAGACAAATGAAGTCAGGGGAGCAGTTGTCCGAGGCGGCGCCCTCACATCATTTTTATAAAGGATAAGAGTCTTATTTAAGGGGGAGGAGGGGGGAGGAGAGGGGGTGAGATGCTATAGAAGCTGAATAAGCAGGACACCTGTAGAAGCAGCAACATACTTTAGTTTCTAATCCTTTTCAGACATCGATTTTCTTTTACAGAGCTGTCAATCTTTCTCCCTGCTCAAGATATATTATGATTAAACGTATGTGGACATTAATGTGCTGCTAGCAGCCTCCACCCTGCTGGCCTCTGCCACATGTGAACCTGCTACAGAGATGCGCTACCACAGTAACATCTGGCCTGGTGCGCTGTCATCTCCACTACAGGTCGACCACACGTCATACAAGATATGAGATAAGACACGGCAATGATCCCACAGCACAGAGAAACTCACTTGTCACAGCAGTTTGTATCATAAATGACTTAAAAGGGTTGGCGTTATGAAAGTCATGCTGGTGTTGAGGAGTCTGACAGCTGCTGGAATGAAGGACCTGCAGCAGAGCTCCTTCTTACATGGTGGGAGCAGCAGTCTGTTGCTGATGTTTAAGAGCCCTGCAGTGTCTGCACTGGAGGGCAGTAAACATTGCCATGACAGTAGGCCTGGAGGGGGACGCAGAGGGAGATGAACTAGTTAGTGTGAAGCAGACTGCCTCAGTGACTCTACAGTAGAACTAGAACGACTGATCATTTAGACAATCAACAGAAAATAAATCATAAATCATTTTGATGAATTTGCTGCCTTTGCTAAATAATTCAGAATTCTCTCTGTTGACTGTGAGTTTGACAAAACTACTTAAAGATGTCACTCTCATTTCATAGTCGTACTGTTTAGTTGGAGATGGTTGTTGTCGCACCACCCATTGACGCTGCATTGTTGTCCTAGTGACGCATGGCCCTTCCTTTAGCACCACCTCGCTCCTTCTATATGGGATTGTTAAAAAAACGACTTATTTTTCTTCCTTCCCTATTTTCCCTTTAGGAAGCAGCTTTATTTTATCTGTGAGTAAACATTGCCATTACAGTAACACATAGCTCTGCTTTACTTAAACAACTTTTTTATTTATTCTGCTCTGTTCAGGAACTATTTTTATTTCTATCTGGGCCTGTTTTTAATGTTAAAGTTAGCAATATTTGTTTTGTCTTTTTCCTATTACAATGACACATGGCCCTGCTCGACTTAAACCATCACTTCTAATTTGTCTGCTAAATCTTGAGTTTCAGTTAGAGAAGCAGTTTTTATCTCCAGCGGGAGGGAACTCTGTGTTGCTGTGTGATTTTCTCCTCGTGTGTGTCCCACAGAATAAACCAAAGCTCTGTTAAAATGCAAAGCAGCCCCCTCGTGCAGCCATGAGGGGGAAATAGAGGCCATATTTTAGCCGCACCCCGCCGTCAGCAAAATGTTTCTGGAGGAAAGCTAATTCTACTGTGAGACTTACAGCTCTGCCAGGCCGGCCGACAGCACTCGATGCTATCAGGATTAAATTAAGGTGAATTAGAGACAAAGAGGCAGAAAGAGGGGGAAAAGGGATGATGTTAGGGCAAGATTTTCCTCCAGCCGGGTGATCACTTCTTAGTCTTAGGTCATTGATCAGAGCAGAATAAACCAGCCAGGATTAAAGTAGACAAGCACAAAACCTATAGAGACTATATCTGTGTGTATTGGTGTGTGTGTACGTGTGCTGTGTGTGAATCCGTTGTACTGCGAGGATGAATAAGAGTAGAAGTGGAGTGGAGTAATCGAGAAAGTTTGCTTTGGTGTTTAAAATGTAACACTTCTGTTTAACAGCGTTCTCTCAGCTTTCCTTTGCTAAATAAATAAGATCACGTCTCAGTATCTCACACTCGAGGTTCGCTCTGTGCAACATCCTTTCTTAGATTAAAAGGATCATTTGCAGTAATAACAGCTCTGTTTTTATCAGAGTCAGGGAGATTTTACCTTACTGCCTTTTACTTGATACAGCGTTACATCTCACACTGATTAAGTCACCTCATTTTTATAAGGTCATAATAGAATTCACTTCTTTTCATTGTCTACAGCTGTGAAAATAGAGAAATGACAGAAAGAACACAAAACATATAGAAACATACGCTACATCCTCCAGAATCTCTATGGAGTGAACATATTTAAGTTATCTCGGCTCCTTTTGCATTTACAGTCATATTCAAACACTTGAGCCTCATCGCCGCTGCCAGTGCAGGGTTCAACCCGACAACCTGGGTCAACTAAAATGGCATGTCTGTAAATAAAGCAGCTCTGGGAAGGTACAAAAAAGTTTTTTCCTTTGCTAACGCGTGAGCCATCTCACTTCCTTCTCATCTCTGTTGAGAGTTGCACATGTGTGGCACTTGATAGAATGGCGGGACAACGTTTAGAACAAGCAAGCATTTGAGTTTATTTGGATGCCGAGAGTCCAAGGATGGTTGGTGTGGTAAGATGAATTGGAAAGTAAAGGTCTCGTTTTACTCAAAAATGTATGTACAGCAGGGTGGAGCCACCCAAGTGAGGCACAGCAAATGAATGAAATGCTCCGAATGGATTTCCACCTGCTGAAATCTGCTGATGTGTCGAGACAGAAATCAGGCAGGACAGAAGAAAAGTGTGAGCAGGATTATGAGCACAAACTGCAGGAGCTTACTGTGGCAAGCAGGCTAACATCCCTGACAATAGTACATTTGTTTTTCCTTGCCACTCATAGAGATGACTGTGTGTGTTGCCACAGTTTAGGCTTTGTGGATTACTTCCAAATTCATTTAAACAAACTGTGTTGCTTTAAATTAGTTTGAATACCATCTGTTTGAAAAGGTGCTCTTTGACACTAGTTTGGTTTACAGGAAGCTTTAGTCTGTGTTTCTGTTCACTACATGGACTACATGCAGACAGTGATTATTATCATATGAATTTGGGGTTGGGTCTAGATGTATATAAAGTGCAAAGGGCACAGCCTGTACAGGATAAGTGGTTGTATGGAAGCGTTGGCTACAAGTGTGTTGTGTAATCAACAGGATCACCATCTTGGATTTTTGGTCATTTGACCCTGGCTAATGGTTTGAACCCTAAAATAAACATGCAGTGAAGCCAATTTTAGAGGCTGTTTGGAAAAAGTTTGAACAGTGACGCAACATTAGAGGTGAAGTCTCCTCTCTCTGACAGCACTCTGAGGACGAGTATGCTCAGTGTAATATCTGTCTCGCCTGCTTTCATATTTCATGTCTGAGGCCTGATTCACACACCACCCACCATGTCTCAGTCTCTGCGGCTGCATTAATGAGAACTAATTAGGCTTTAATTGTTTAGTTGCTGTTTAACTGAATGGTGAGTATTGTAATATGAAAAGTGTTTTAATTGGTCTCTGTGTGCTGGGTGAACAGGGGTGTTCAGGGTTGTGACATGGTTAACTCTGGAGTCTTTCCTGTGTGTGTGTGTGTGTGTGGAGGGATGGAGGAGGGTGGGTGGTTAGTAATTGTCAATGGACTCATCATTTGTAAACTAATTCTAACATTCTAATGGGTTTTATCAGCAGTAACACAGCAGCCTTTCTATCGCTCACACACACACGCGCACACACACACACACAGGTATTACACACACTAATGAAAAAGAGGCCTTTGGGAATAAGAGGTTAGTTTAACGTGAGGTTTTACTGCTCCTCATAACGCTAATCACTGTGATTATTATGCTGCTAGACTGGAGTGTGTGTCTGTGTCCTCAGCTGTTAAAGGCATACCCACCAAAAGCCGCCCCACATGCACACACACACACACACATACACATTTGTGTTATGGAAATGACCCCTGTGTGTATAGGAGTGTTGTGTTCTGCATTGTAGCCCAGCCAATGGCTAACAACCTCACCAGAAAATTAAAAACCATAAATTCTGCTTAGCGCTGATAGCAGCTCATCACACACACACACTCACTCACTCACACACACACACACACACACACACAACCATTGTCATCCCATTTTCCCCTGAAGCCAACGAGATCACACAACCCTGAGGAGAAGAGTGAAGGAATGACAGAGAAACTGTACCTAACTATTCACCGGTTCAACGTTTATTGATGGTTTGGTTGATGTTTTGCACCACACTGACTGCTGATTGGTTCCTTCAGTATATCAGGAAGTGTAGTTTCAGTTTTATTTGTCAAATCATTAGACACCTGAACAGGTTTTAGCTTATAGGACAAGGCTGTTAATATTCTAGATTTTTTGCATGTGCAGACCCAAACCAACAGTGACTGTATCTACTAAAAGGTGACTGCTGACCTGGTGACAGAGCTTGGTGAATTTGTGTGTTGTTTCTGATGAATAATGATAAATTTATGGAATGGGAACAAGTAAATGTTAAAGTAATAGAGCCTCTAGGATTGAGCCTTGGGGGACCCCACTTGAGAGAAGGACTTTCCTTCACGACATTCTACTGCACCTGTTCTGTTCTGGACTGTTTACTCAAACTGCTCAATCTCTGTTCATCAGGCAAATATTGTAAAAAAGGTTTTATGCTCAACATTGCAGAGTGTTGATTGATTTATGTCACGGTTTCTGTTGTCTCTAAACATGGACTGGTACCCCAAGAAGAAGGGCTTGCACTTTTGTTTTGCACTGGCGGGTCTTTCTACATTATTTTGTGTTGGCCTAATGTACAGTACAGTATATAATTATTGCTCCCATATTCATTGTTTTAAAGCAATAACAAAGCTGTCCTGTGTCTATGGCATGTATGTTTTTGTGGGAACTACCCATTGATCCAACAGCCCTGTTACGAAACCTGGGCAGTCTGAAAATGTCCAATTGGACAGAAAGTCCATTTGTGTGACAGCCCATTATCCTGAAAACAAACAGCCATTATTCTGAAAATACCATCCTGGTTTTCACGCCTAGGTGAGGTAGAATGTGACACTGACACAATGTTATTGCAAGAAGAGAGTGTGTGTTTTTTGAAAAAATGAGCCTTCACAATGTTGTCAGCATTTGCTCAACAAATGAGCTATTGACTATTGATTGCACTATTGACCATTGGGGTTTTCCAAATGATCCGTCGCCTGCTGGAACAATGGCAAGGCTCCATTCTTGTTTTTGAATATGAAATAAAATAGTAACTGTGATGTTCATGCCTCAGACAAATCTGGAACATTGTCAGCTTCTTTGAGGTGGTCTTTATCGCAGAACCCTGTACAGATTTGTTGTTGACATTTACTGTAATGTATCGTTGTGGATTTCTCATTTCTTGTTCTTGTTTGTGGTTCTAGTTCATCCTGTACTGTACATGTCAGAAAGGGCTTATCCATCTTTGTCTCCATCTCTTTCAGCCTCTCTCTGATACACAGAGAACTCTAGTAACTCGCTCACTGTACTCTTCTGTCTTATCTGTCCATCAGAATGCCAGGCTGCTTTACCCTCTCTTTAATATCCTTTACACACACACACACACACACACACACATACACACACACCAGAATGAGGGCTGCTATGCTACCTACAACACACAGTAGGTGATGGATGGTTGGTAAAACTTGCTGCTCCACATATGTACATATATGAGAGTCCACAGGAGGTGACAGAGGTAGTGTGTCACTCTGACCTCCCTGCTCAGAAGAAAAAATATAAAATGTCTTTCCACTTTTTCTGGACTTTAAACTGCATGTCCAGGTCTTCAGTAGCAGCTGGGGTTTGCGCTGTCTCCTCATGACCTTGAAATCAGTTTAAAAACATCAGGGTGATCCAGTAAATCGACCTCATGTTAGCCTGTGTCACACATACACATACCAGAGTTTGACAGTTGTGCAACAATGAGTAATAATAAATAATGAATAACTTTCTAAGTTTTTTAACAAAAAATATAAGCTGAATGTTCCCTTCTCTTCCTCAGATGAAGGCTCATTCAGACGGAGAGGATGATGACGACGACGATGACGATTTTGATGAGGTTCCAGAGAAAGAAGGATATGAGCCACACATTCCAGAGCATCTACGAGCCGAGTACGGTGAGTTCAACTCCACACACACACAAATCTGCAGACACGTGCATAAATAGTGAGGTTAAGCTACAAAAGAAGACCTGCTGCTGCCCTAATCTCATAAGATTCACACACACACACACACACACACATGCTCTACAAATAAACACACACACACACACACTTCAAAGGACCAGCTGGTCATGTGCAGGTATATTCTGATTTATTTATACAACCACGGTTAAAAATGTGTGTGAGGTTTTAGGTTTTGTTTCCTTTCAGTCAAAGAATGAAAAATGAAACCATGACTCAGCTTTTAACTAGCTTTAGAGGCTCCATGAATGTGGTCCAAAGAGTGTGAGGCAGCCAGAGAATCTCTGTCCATCTAAGAATCTGAGTCCAAACTGAGAGTCTGTCAGCCCCTGATCCTCAGTCAGCATTAAGCTTAATCACACAAATTCATATTACAATTTGAACGTGGGTAAAACTTTCCGTAATGCTGCGCCTAGTTCTCTCATTTATTTCACACAAGCTGACGTCATTGCAGTCAGTGGATTTTGGCTGCTTGGGGGAAACGGAACAAGCTATAAAAAACATCTATATATTGTAAGCTTTTACAGCTGCTTATTTACACATCCAACAGACATAGAGCAACATCAACATCATTTGAAATATTTAAATCTATTACTCACTCTCCTTTTAGCTACATTTTTTATCTCCACCATCTTCCCAGAAGATTTAGATGCTAAACGCTCCACTGTGTTCACCAGCTGGTCTCTGACTTTCTTTTGTCAGTCATGTGGTGCTGGGCAGATAGTTTACAGAGGGTTTATAGATCTTTGTCACTGTGAGGGTACATTCAGACAGGATTGCTGCAGGGTTGTGCAGCAGTGTGTAGGAGTGATGGGGTGTGTCTATTAGTGTTGAATGTAACCGCTATGAAATAATCAGGAAATAACTTTTTATTTATCTGATTAACTGGCTTTTTCGAGGCTGGTGCTCGCTCAATCTCATTCACTGTCTTGACCAAAGCTTGCCCTCTCAAACTATCGGACCCAAACCAAAGAAAACTTCTTCATCCCTCCATTTTGCTCCATAAATTGTGAGCCACAGATTTAGAAGCTGGCACATGAAATAAAGAAAGCCAGAACAGAACATGTATCACAGTTTGGCCGCTGAATCTGGAGGTTTGACTGGTTTGATGCTGCAGCGTGACGTCAAGCTGCGATTTTCCAAAAGTCAGATCAGGCTGCAGGTTACTGCGTTTTTTTTTTTAGCGGACTCCCCTGCGTCACACCACTGCAGCCAAAACACACTAAGACACTCAATCCTGTGTGGTCACCACAGAGCTCCATCCTGCCTGGAGCTGCAAAGGCGGTAATCAGAGAGGTCAGACTGAATCAGATGAGTTTGTGTGACACTAAAACAAAACAAGGAGCTGAAAGAGGAGAACTGCAGAGTTGATGATAGTTCTCTGTGAATCCGTCACAATGAACAAATCTGTGACATATAGAACACTTAAACAGGTTGATGTTACAGTGAAGGCCGACTGTTTACGGTCACCTGCAGAGTAATTTTGGTGTATGCCCAGGATGGCTATGAATGTCTATTGAGCCTTATCAGCTCCCAATGAGTGAGTTAGTGGTCTAGCCTGGTCTGCCATGCTGCTTCTGACTGTTAAGTATGTGTTTTTGTCTGATTTGGAATGCAGCACAGCCTTGTAATGGAGACAGATAGTTTCCTTTCCACAAGCATTTTCCCCGTGTATCTTTGATGGATATAGTCCTGTCAACATATCCATTTACCCTCACACGCACAGTCGTCACCAGCTACATATGAATGGCTGTTGTAGTATTGTTCCGTCTTGCGCTGTGGTTGCATCAGGGCTTGTATGGATTGTGTCTGGCCTCCAGGCAGCACGCTAGGTTAGAGGTCAGTTGTCCAGGTCATTAACCAACCGCCTGCTCATCTTATTGCTATGTCAGCTACATAACAACACGTTTTTTTTTTCTAAATATTAAATGCTATTTGAATGCTGTTAATATCATTATCAGCAGCCGTGTAAAGGCTCCAGGCAACAGCAAACACTAAAACATTGGCGGCGCTGCTCAGTCAGCCATATTCCTGCTTCTCACCATCACTCATAGAGATTCATGCACGTTTATGTGTGTGTCTGCGTTTATGTGTCTGTGTTATTGACACCATAGCAGAACACGTTGTAGACAGTGCTGTTATTGCTAGGTCAGCCATGTTGTTGTGGCTGTGAGGTGGCCTTTGACGCCCCTGGCAAACCCCCTCCCTCCCTCCCTCCCTCCCTCCCTGCCAGCCTCCTGAGTCATTACATTCACACTGAGCCTCTTCTTTACCTGCGCGCCGTCTCTCTCTACTCCCACCTCCCTCCATTACTAATCAATTAGACGTTAAAGTAATTAGATTGTATCTGATGTGCCCAAAACAGCTGTGTGTGTGCGTGTGCGTGTGTCAGGGTGATTAGTGGGCTAGGTAATGATCTACAGGGGCCATACCAAATTAACAATGCAACCTCTTTAATGAGCCCCTATTAGCCCTGCACCCAGTTTTTACCACCCACACACACACACACACACACACACAAACACAAAATACACACACACCAGCCTGCTATCTTGTTTGAATATAAATAAATGTTTAATCATCTTGCAGCAGTGTTACAAGTCAAGGGCACCACAGGGTGCTGTTACAGGATAGTAACCCCTCATATTTATCTGTTCTTTGTTCGTTCCATTAAGAAATCATGTGGAAAAATCAAATCCAATAACACGTCTCTCAATACTCTCTGACTCTCCTAACCTGACTGTGCCTGTTCCAAAGTCTGTGGGTTCCTACCACTGACAGTATAAGGAGTGGACAGCTTATGCGTGATGTCACCCACACCTTTCTGAAGTGCCGTTTCAAACCTCATAACCTGGTGCGGTGGCTGCTGCCGTGTTGGTAGTCCTGCCTCTATTGGCTCCCGGCTAATCTAAAAATCAGCTAAGACATGGATAATTTGAGATGGGCTGAATGAAGCGTGGTTACTCAATCAGGCCATCTGTAACAATACCCACTTGTCAGTCAAAGCATCCACGCCCTTAATTCTGCATATCTTTAAGCCTTCTTATCATTTGAACAGAGTTGTATATAAATTCACCCTCACATTCAGTTGTTATGAACGGTGAAATTAGCTATAGAGACCAAAACTGTTTTTTGTACCAGGCTGTAAACATGTTTATTTCTGCTGTGAAGTTGGACATTTGGGAACTTATGGAGACTGACTCTTTCTGTAACCAGCCTCAAGTGGTTACTTGAAGAAATGCAGTTTTTGGCTTCACTTCCCAGTCATAGAGGTTTCCTCTTGGATCCTACTAAAGTTATAAATCTCTAGACCAGGGGTGCCCACACTTACACGCCTCATGAGCTACTTTTCAAATGACCAAGTCAAAGAGATCGACTGGTCTCAAACAGTTATCAAGCTTCATATCACTCCAGTTTTAGGAGGACCTTCCGGTGTGATTACACTTTCATTCTCTGTCTGCCTTGCATGGTCACTAGACACTATTATATGAAAAGGCTTTTAGATTTATCGCCCTAATTACATCCAATAGATTAAATTATTTTATGTAATATAAAATATATAGAATTATAAAAGATGAAAGAAGTACTGACCCTTCAGATTCGGTTGTAGAATATTTGTAACATTTCAACTGTTTCACAGATTATCTATAATATAATTATATGTGACAAAAAATGAACAAATTAATGTTTTTGTGCCCCGACCAATCAAACATGAAAAACATATTGTTGAATCACAAATATTAATATGAAAATATAGGACTAAAGTATCTATATGCAGACTATCCAAATGAGGCTGTACCAGGAAAAAAAGAACAATACTAATTAACACACTGATGGGCAGTATCCATGCCATCATGAGGATTATAAAGGTGTGAATAGAGACTCTGTGAGGTTTGATATTTTTCTGTAGTCCTCAGTATGTCATTGTTCCTCTCCCCATCACGCAATTCTTCTTTTCTCTTGCACTTTTTCTGATTACAATAGTCTTTCTATTGCTTTCTGTCTTCCTCTGACTCTTTTCATCTCAGCCAGTGGATCACATTCATCATTTCTTCTCTTTCGTTTCTTCTCATTTCTTCCAGTGTTCCTTCATTCTATCTGTAGCTCTCTCTCTCTCTCTCTCTCTCTCTCTCTCTCTCCCTCTCCCTCTCCCTCTCTCTCTCTCTCTTTCTTTCTTTCCCTCTGTCCTGTTCTGTCATTCTGATTATCAGTCCTCTTATCCCTCTCTCTGCTGTCAGGACACTATCTCTCTCTTTCTCAAATTAACATTTTAATTACAGGCCCTGCTTAACCCAAGAAAATCAATACCTCTTTCCGCCTTTCCTCTTTCGCTTTCTCTCTCCCTCTCTTACCCTCAAACCTCCTTAACCCTCTTTTTCTCTCTGTTTCTCTAACAGAGAGAAAAAGAGAAACACACACACACACACACACACACACACATTTCCTCCCATCGATCTGTGCGTTTCAACATCCACAACATCCAGACAAACCTCTGCTATTTGGTGGTTTGAAAAGAGCAGATTGAGTCGGTATTTCACCATCCGACACAGAGAGAGACAGAGATCAGAGAGAGAGAGGGAGGCCTTACTCTGAAAATGGAACCGTGCTGAAATGCATCATGTGTAACAAACATTTCACCATCCTGAGCCTTTTACATGGACTATGAAGAATTTGTACATATTTTGCAGGAACCTGCAGTCAGACACAAAGGACTTTAGAAACACTGACTGTATGAGAGGAGGGCTGAAAATAATGAGCATTTATATTTTCCATTCATCTTCACTATTTATTCTTCACTATTTATTCTATTTAGAATAAATAAGAATCATTGCATTTTCCTTGTCTTAAAATGAGGCCTTTATATCTACAGTGAAAGTCCTCTGCCACGAAGTCCGCCAACAAACAAACCAGACCCTGATCTAGATATGGACATTTGCTTTTGAAATGTAATTTGACTGTTTTTCTTACTTGCTTTGAAGGAGAGGGTGATGCATGGGCATTCATTTAGTTGCATTCTGCAACTTCGGTGCTCAGTGGCAGTAAAACCTACACACTGGACCTTCAAAGCACAAAGATATCACCGAATGACCCCCAAAATATTCATTATTATGACGTCAGACCAAGACAGCAGCAAATCATCACATTTGTGATGTGGAAAATCAAAATTTGTAAATTCCTACGCCCCCTGAACACACCCAGACACACCCAATACCATTCTGACCTTTTTGTGTGTCTGAAAATATTTAAATGACTTGGAACTTTTAGTCAAACGAATTTTCACATTTATTGCTAAACTTGAAAATAAAAAATGTTGCTACAAATCATCTGCACTGATTCCTATTTTTATGTAGATAATGGATCAAGTGACCATGTGTAATGTCGAAGGTGTCACTCATAGTGACGAATCATCACCACCTCAACAGTTCCTCTCAGCTCTGCGGTGCATTTTGGCATCTTTCAGCTCATTGTTTTGGTTTTACAGCCAGTTTAATCAACATTGCGTCTAACAGTGCTAACTGTTTTTCCCTTGTTAACTTTATAAGCTAATAAAAATGTCTGAATGTCTGAACATGAGTTACCCTGCACAGTTAAATCTAAAAGGATCAGATATATTCAGTTTTTACCTTTTCTTAAATCTATTTTCTATCAGTATTATTATTAAGTGTTGTGAAGCATGGACCCACTCTGCTGGCCCAGGCCTTTCACCTGAGATGCAGATTACCATTACAAGATGTTCAGTTACATCATAACACGAGAAACATACGATAAGAATTAATGAACACAAATATGATGTGATGTCTTCACACTGATGATTTGATTTGCATCAGTTCAATCCTCAAACTCAACTAACAGTGATATCATGGAGAAAGTTAGTGAGTCATCACATTTTAAACATTTTAAAATCTGTAGATGTTTGGCATGTTAGCTCGTTAAATGCTATGTAACAGTTATCAAAATTCCTGCTGATTAAATATTGGATAAATGAAGTGACTGGCTGTTTCTGCTCTGCTTAAATGAATGGACCTGTTTAGAATTGGTCAGATTGTCACCATTTGTTTACTTTCACCAGTGTTTTTTACGTCCGCCTGAGACACATCTTTGTGGCAGCATAGGATCTCGTGTAGAACGTCATATTTGGATGCAAAACCTTCAACAAATGTGTCCTGACCCAGAAAATAACCATCTGACTTCAGTGTTGTCTATGAAATCCTTTGTGTGTCTGTCAAACTGATGTCAGCACAGACCACTTTCTTGCTGCTCTTTAACACTACTACGTCCACAACAACAGAAACTGGCTGCTTTGACTTTTTTGTGTATCTTTGGCAAAGAAGATCTGCATTTGGCCGTCCCACAGTTCAAACAGCAGAGAGGAGTCACATTGCGTAGGGCAGATCATTTGCGTAGTGTACCGTGGCGCTGATTGAATCTCTGAAGCATCCAGGTCAGCCCTAATAATGTGTGGGATCAGCATGTTGGCAGCACTCAGCTTACTGCTTCCCTCTGATCTCACCTGCAGTGTGTGTGTGTGTGTTAAGTCCTGTTCAATCCCCAGAGACCGTGGCTGACCCACTGTGTGACCACACACACACACACAGGCAGCAGCCAAAGACTAACATAACTTTGTCTTTGATGTTGGAGTGCACACACTGCTGCAGATCTCTCCTCATGTGTTAGCACTATTAGCTTCAAGCTCTTAAAAGAGTCCCTGTCTGCAGGTTTGGACCCGACTCCTTCCACCTCAACAGCACCAGTCACAAAGAAACCTCCTGCTAAAAGGCCAGCAGCTCCGCCACCTCTGTCCTCCTCCTCTTCCTCCTTCTTTAGACGGCTAAAGCGACATGCAGAGGAGGAGCAGGATCCAACATGTGCAGCCGCCACACTGCGCCTCCTCAAACAGAACCTCCCTCTGCCCACAGAACCCAGGTACACCTCATCTCTTCTCACCGCTCTTCTTCCCTGAGATCCTTTCACACGTTATCCGCCCAGCTCACCTCCTCACATCCTCCGCCAATCAGCCACCAGAGGTCTAGCTTCTGTAGCCAGTGAATATCCGTAAAACGGATAAGACTTCCTCATTAGTCCAGTTACAGTCTGATGTGTGAGAAAGCACATTTCTGCTGATCTCTATGTGCATATGAATGAATTATAGGTGCTAATAAAAAGCTAAATCATCATCAGATGATAGCTGATGGGTTAACAGGTTGCATTTCAGTCAGTGTGTTGCATCCAAAGCTCACTTAAACGTGACTGGTCAATACCACTCGGACTACAAACAGGACCCAGAACGCTTACAGTGCCAAATTGTTGGTCCCCTGCCTGCGATTCTGCATCATATGCAGATATCTGTTTATGGAGATGACCTCCTCTCCTCTCATTCGGCCTCAGAAATATGCATTCAGCTTATTGTTTGTGTCGTCAGCATTCATAAAGTGCGTTGACCAGTGATGTATCACTAAGATGAGCAGAGCGGGTTTGGTCATGGAGTTTAAAGCCTGTTCAAGTTTGTTAGTTTAAGGAGTGTTAATGAACCCCAACTTATAACTCTGAGACTCTCGAGATCATGACATCACCACATCAAATCATGGTGATCCTGGTGCAGTCAGGTTCCATAACTCAGGCCTGGAAAAGAACATACGTACGTATAGCCATTAAAGATGTACTGTCACTGAGAGGAGTACAGCATCTCCTCTCATGACCATACATATATGTATTGGTGTATACACAGAAGTGTAAATCCAAGATGTGCATATTTGAAACTTGTTGAAGTTTGTCTCCTGAGGAAAAACACACACCACACGGTGTAATGATGTTGTGAGTCGTTAATATTCATCAAACAAATCTCTACAGCATCGTTAGAGATGAGACATGCTGCTCCGCGATGACGCCAAAACTGCGCTGCTCTCTGAGAGCTGGCACTAATACGGGCCCTCAGGGGTCGACCCCCCCCCCCACAATGACCGGCCTAATTAGATTAATCTTACTGCCCTCGAGCCACAGTCACTTCATGCACTTTCAGATGAGTGTGTGAGTCCTGCACACACAGAGCAGTGCTGCTGAAGAAGCTGAAGTCTCCCCAGGTTCACTTCCACTTTTAGACCAAACTTCATTTGATTGATGCTGTCAGATTCTCCGACTGTCTGCCTGGGTGACGTCCTGAAGTGTCTTGTTTTGTCCACAACTCAAATATATTCAGTTTAAATAATAAATAAAGCAGAAAATCTTCACGTCTGATTATTCACAACATTTTTATTCAAAAAAGACAACGCAAGATGAATCTATCATCAAAATAGTTGTCCATTAATATCATAGTTGAGAACAAATGGATTCATGGACTGATGTTTTGAGCTGTAGTTTGTGAATAAGGCCAGTTGAACTCCTTCCACATGTTCCTCCTCCAGCAGCTCTGCAGGTCCCAGTTCATCCCAGTCCTCTTCAGAGCAGAAGGCCACTGACGCTCCTGTGGTTCCGTTCGGTTTGGACCTGTACTACTGGGGCCAGGAGCAACCCAACGCCGGCAAGATCGTCAAGTAACACACGCACACACACAATTATAGGCTGGTATACACACAACAGTTCAGCTCAGTGAGCTGTGTGTGTGACTGTCTTCCTCAGTGTTGGAGGTGACTTTCTAAGTGCCGTGTAGAACTCGTGTTTCTTCTCCTCGTGCAGGTTGGCCTCTCAGCATCAGTTCTGGGCTCACACTGTGGTGGAGGAGGAGGTGGAGAACAAGGAGCTCCTGGCAGAGAGCAGGAGCAGATACATCTCCTTCCCCGGGAGATTCACTCCCGTCAGCCATCACTGCAGAGCTCCACTGGGCAACGGAAGCCTGTGTCAGAGACAGGACCGCCACAAGGTGACAGGACACACACGCTGCTTCTACACACGTCTGTCTCTTTCTGTTTCATATACTGTAAAAGTGTGTGTGTGTGTGTGTGTCCTCCAGTGTCCTTTCCACGGCCGGATCATTCCTCGAGACGAGGATGGGCGACCCCTCAGCCAGGAGGACCGACTGAGGGAGGAGCAGGAGGAGAGGAGGAAGAGGGAGGAGCAGCCTGGTAGGTGACACACACACACACACACAAACTGATTAGCCTGTAACACGTCCACATCCATGTCTGTTTAAAGCACTGAAAAGGACTTGTAAGTGGAACTCTCACAGTCTCTTTCCAGCGATCACCTCCATGTGATTGTTAGTATGTGTGGACGTGTCTATGGCACTGACAGTATAAAGAATGGACAGTGTATGCGACGTCACCCACAGTGACTCTGTTGGCATTCCGGCCTCTTCCACCTCTCAGCTGATCTAAAAATCAGCTAAGACGTGGATCTCCAACAGACTTAATGTGGGTTGAATGAAGCCATCAAACAAGCCATCTGTAATAGCACTCAATCACGCTGTTCACCCTGCATAACTTTAAGCCTTAATATAATGTGAACAGGTGAGTTGTATATAAATTCTCCCTCAGTACAGTTGTCATGAACGGGGAAATTAGCTATAGAGACCAAAACTGTTTTTTGTACCAGGCTGTAAACATGTTTATTTCTGCTGTGAAGTTGGACATTTGAACATGGGGACTTATGGAGACTGACTCATTCTGTAGCCAGCCTCAAGTGGACACTTAAAGAATTACAGATTTTCGCATTTCAGCATTGTCTTCTGTGCTGCTCAGTCGCTGAGGGGAGGCAAGCGGCTGTTTAAACAGCTTGTAAAGAAATAACACTATTATGACTGTGTTCGGACTGCATTTCCCAGCTTCCATCTCTGTAGCATGTGAATTGCATCTTTAGTGAGGGACTCTCTGACTGGTGGCTGTTAGGAGCACACATTAGTCCTGTGACAGAAGCTAAGCACAAGCTAATGTTACATTGATGTGGTCTGAGATCTGTGTTTGTGTGTGTGTGTGTGTGTGTGTGTGTGTGTGTGTGTGTGTGTGTGTGTGTGCTTGTTGTTGTTGTTGTTGTTGTGAGAGAGAGAGTGTGTGCAGGATGTCCAGCTGCCTGCAGTGACTTGTTAACCACCATCATTCTGTGTGTTTGTGTGTGTGTGAGAGAGAGAGAGAGAGAGAGAGAGAGAGAGAGAGAGAGAGAGAGAGAGAGAGAGAGAGAGAGTGTGTGTGTGTGTGTGTGGCCATGGCATGCAGTCCAGTGACTTGTGAAATAGCATCTTTTGTTACCAACTACACTATCGATCCACAAGTCAATCTCACACCTACACACACACACACACACACACACACATATCAATCTCACAGAAGGGGGGACAGTGGCCTGAATGAGTTGATGGTCCATTGGCCGCAGCTCCTGTACCTATTGAGCTATACATTGACACACACACACACTCACACGTATATACAGAGAGGTTAAACGGGCAGTGTGGGATGTGGTAAAGGTGACACACACAGCCAACATGATTAGTAAGCTTCATAACATCATACACTATACCAAAGTCAAAGAGTGGAGAAGGCTCCTGATGGAGCTGACAGATGACAAGAAGCAGGTGGTGACCTCCACACACAGAAACATGACACAGATTGGACATGTGAATAAGGTGGCTGCAGACAGGAAGCAGTGTGTGAGGACGCAGCACAGAGTCATCAGAGTGATCAGAGCCCAACAGGTGTGTTGAAGGAAGAGCAGCATGCTCAGCAGCTGTCTTCTTCTGGCCTGTACGGTGGCATCCACCACTTCATTCATTTATTTCTATAGAGAGCTGTGCTAAACAACAAAGACACAGTGTGTGGCTACAGGTCCCGGTGAGATGATGAAGTGCAGTACGGACTGCTGTCCTGTCTTCCATCATCAGAACCTGTGAGAGGTTCTAACACAACGTCTGAAACTGTGGAGAACTGAGCTGGACCTGCACTGTCACAGCATGCTCTCCTCCATGTCTCTGTTCAGCTGTTGTCATTCACCTTCACTTCTATCTAATCGTCACACACACACACACACACACACACACACACACACACACACACACACACATCCATGGTGTCTGTGCTTAGTGATGCGTAGCTGAGAGACGTCTGAACAAACCAAAGACCCCAGATGCCTTAGTGAATGTGTGTGTGTGTGTGTGGCCTGGCCCCTGCCCTGACACACACACACACACACACACACACACAGACCCCAGCTGGAAAGGCTAAGAGGTGTTGACAGAGAAAAGAGCCCTGCTGCAACACTGATTAAATTCAGAGGACCATCTCTCTCTCTCTCTCTCTCTCTCTCTCTCTCTCTCTCTCTCTCTCTCTCTCTCTCTCTCTCTCTCGCTCTCTTCTTTCTTTATCACTTCTACTTTTTATTTCTTTTCTCTTCTTTATTTTCTTTCTTACCCAAACTCCTCTCAGATCACAACAACAAACTGATGGAAGACAGGCACACACACACACACACAATGTAAATGCAGCTGCTCCTCTTTTAGCAGTAATGATTCTCCTAAATACACCAGCTGCTTTTCAATTACTGCTCTTCTGCCTGTGTGCGCGCGCGTGTGTGTGTAATGAGGGATAGTTGAAGGTTCAGGCAGACCTGGGGTCAGACGGGCTGATTAATAACCCCCCTACATAGACACACACTGAGCTGGGGTCAGTGTTTTGACAGAGTGGAGAGGCCGTCACCATCACAGTGTAATTACTTTGCATTACTGCAGGTTTATCTCTAATTCCACCACAGTACGTCATTAACTAGAGGTGTCTCTTCGTTTAGACCATCATTACTCTGCATTACAGCCGCTTTTACTTTATCGCCCAGAATTATGACATTACACTTTTCATTAACACCAGAATTGGATCCAAATGAGGCTGTAGCACACACACTTTGTTTACCACTCGTGCAGGCTGAGCTCATTTATGTTATCAGCTGTAATTACTTCATTACACTTTTCATTAACATGACTTTTTGTTCAAGTTTCAGTGTGTAAGGGAGAGAATTATGTCAACCGTTCTGAGATTAAAACAGCAGCCGGTACTTTTTGGAGAGGTTCAGTCCAACATGAGATTATTTGAAATAGATTCAACTTCAGCAAACTGTTCCATCACGTTTATTTATATGTAACAGGTTATCTGTTATTTCATGACACTTTCCATACAGAGCAGGTATCATCACTCTTTATAATATTAGACTCAACAGTTCCACCATCAGCAAACACTCGGTGACAGTGGCAGGAAAACTTCTTTTAACAGACTGAAACCTCAACTAGAAAAAATGGGACACTGAAAGGTTCTTGTGACTTGTGGCTCCTTCACTGAACATGTGAAGAAGTTAAATCTCTAACAGATCATGTTATCTGACTAGGCCATTGATGACTTCTGCAGTATTGGATTTATTTGTTTAGCGCTCCCCATCAGACATGGGGTATAGGATATACAGGGAGGGCACAAATATGGGATTACAATTCAAGAGTTTGTATGTTTCTAAATGTATGTATGCTTGTGTATATATGACTGAAAATGCATTAAATAAAGTTATAAAAAAATAAATAAAAAGAGGCAGAACCCCATCGTGGTGTACGGCAGCTCACTAAATGAACCATGAAGTTTAATGACGTAAAAAAAAGAGAATGCAAGCTGGAGAAATCAATCTCTTATTCTAAAGAATAAAAATTAGAAATTGTGTCTTTAGATTATTATTCAAATTTCATAATGCTTTGAAAAGGACAAACAAAAATCATCTTTGGAAAACATTCAACATTTCCTTCGATAGACTTCAATATGCTGCTACATTTCTTTTGAGCAACTTTTTTTTGTTATTTTTTTTATAAAGAAAAACATATTTTTATCTATGTTTTCCCCAAGAGGTAGATCAACAAAACAATGACGTGACTGCAGGTCTGATTTACATTTTGATTTCATCATCATTTTAATCAATAAAAATAAAACCCAACCTTTGCTTGTCATCTTTAACACGACGAGCAGCCAGAGAGAGTAACATGACTACAGTGAGACAGGAACACTGAGACATGACTCATCTAGATAAATCTGCTGATCAATCCTGTAATCATGAAACATAATTAACCAAAATGAATGTTAACAGAAAGTCACATTAATAATGCTTCATCTGTTTTTCTGACTCATGTGAAACTCCATTCAAAAGTTTATTGACAAAAAGATGACTAATATAAAAACATGATATGAATTTACGTCATAAAACGTTGCTACAATTTTAGCATTCTTTGCTCTCCTGCCCTTCCTCCACAGAGGGAGGCAGCAGCTGTATTTATCTAGCAGCACCACATCCATGAAGTTTTCAATGCAGCTACATTTTTAATAATAAGCATGAGGTAGAGGAGATTTCTTCATCCTTCATTGCTCTGTGATTCTCCTCTTTGTGTTGTAGACTGGCGTGATGCAGAGCTGATGCGAGACATCGAGGCGGCGACAGGAGAAGACCTGGGTTCAGACAGGGTGCGTAAAAAAGGGAAGGGCAAAGGAAAGAAGAAATACCCCAACCTGAGCGATCTGAAGCAGAGCGCCAACACGTCCCGCTCCAGGCTGGAGAAAAAAGTATTCAACAAGTACGTCACTTCCTGCACTCTCACACAGTTAGACGATTTACAGCAGTCGAGCTCAGGAACACCAGATCCTACAACTAGCGAGCAGCATGTTTAATTATCTTGAAACTCTCTGCCTGTCTTCCAGGAGCGCCATGCGTAGGGTGGCTGAGGTGATGAACAAATGTGACAAAAGAAAACATGAAAAGTTCTCCAACCAGTTCAACTACGCTCTCAAGTGACCTCCAGCCAGTGGAGCACGAGCTCGGGCTGAGCTCTGCTTCTAGACCCGAAGAACTTTCAAAGAAGGAAAGGTTTTAATGTATTCATGTACACATACAGATGACTGAAATAACATGTTTGAACACTACGATGAACCTTTGAAGGAGAAGCTTGAAGAACGTGATCATTAATGATGATGTGTTCTGCCTCTACTGACCACACGTGCAGCTCAACAATCATCTTTTTTCTTAGTCTCATTTATCTGACACATTGTTCAGCGTAATCCTGCCTTTCTATCTTTTTTCTAATGTTTTCTATTCTTAAATTATTACAATAATGGTAAATGTTTTGTGTTTTTGTTCTGAACGAACATGGAGCAGAAGTAAACTGTAACTCTTTCCTCAGCCTGCTGTCTTTGTGTCTTTGTCCTGTCCTCCACGTTAATGAGCTTAATTCAGGGTTAATTCAGCAGCACTCAGACCTGCAGCCTGCAACCTGACTGTGAGAATGTGTCAACGAATGTGGTCATAATTGCATTCTGATTTGGTAAAACTCAGTGTTTGATATTCAGACTTTGAAGCGAGTGAATGATGTTAAGTTAGCTGTCAATGTGTCGTCATTTCTGTTCATGTGTAAACTGTCCATGTGAGATCCCCTTTATTAATTATTGGGTCATTGTTAAATAAGCTTCACTCGTGAGTGGACCAGAATGTAAGATGCGTGCTAAGTGGGAGGCAACCACAGCTAACTCGAGCTGGGTTATGACAGCTGGTTGTTAGCTCAGATATGACCGTGGAGCATTGGGCATGGAGCCATTCTATAATAATAATATAATAAGCTAACGTCCTGTAATCAGGTGAACGGTGTCTCTGTCAGTCGTACGTCTGTTCTCACACTCTTTGAGATGCAGGTCAGGAGAAGTACGTAACGCTTTACAGCACTAAGTCACACACCATCAACTATTTGACTGATTTTGATGAAACTGGATCATATTTTATGTAGAAAATGTTTTCTGGTTTTCCCTCTGATGTCCTCCAGCTGCTCTGCCTCAACTCTCTGTGATTTACAGAGTTTCCTGATGGACAGTGAAGTGAACTGCTGACTGTAGCTGCTGTTAGCTCAGTTTGTCAGCTGGGCTGCCTGGACTGTGAGTTCAGAGCACCAGGGGAGTGTTAGTGTTTGTACCACAGGCGTTTAGGACCACCAAGAGGTTTCAGGCCTGGGACACAGGCTGATGGTGAGCAGAGCCGGTGTCTGAAAAAACGACCAAAGATGACATTGACGGAGGAGCATAAAAAGAAGAGAGCAGACTGCTTTTAAACAGCTCAAGAAAACTCAAGTCTCTCCTTCAGTCAGAGTTCTGGTTTTTAATCACATGTTGAATATTTTATTCAGAAACTGCTGAGGAAAAATATACCTTGTTCAACAGGAGGGCCCAGGTACATAGCTTCATCTAACATATCAATACTCTGTTGGGGAGTAGCTAATATTGCAAATGTGAAAAACTTCCTCAAGTGATGTCACTTGAGCCAAGCTCAAAGAATCCCCAAAATCAAGAAGTTGTGTACTTAAAATGAATTGTAAGTCGGACAGTGTTACAGGAGTACAGTGCTAAAGTACAGGCAGTTTATTGGTGTGCTGTGTGTTAGCATTCACACTGCCGTGACCTGCTACCTGCTGCTACCCATTACAATCACTGTACGAGTTTGACACAGGCTGTGACTCTGAGGTCTGCAAACAGCTTCTGTTCTTCAGTATGTGTCATCACTCTTTTAGCTACATGACTCGAGGTATGATAATGTTGTTCTGTTGGGTTGGTCCAAACTGAAATATATCAACAATACTTGATTGATCTCCAATAAATGTTTGTATGGATGAAGATGGATTACTCTTGATGGACCCCTACTGATGGAGATGTTCTGACTTTTTATTTAGCGCCACCATCAGATCAAAGCTAATTCATTAATAGCTACTATTTAATTAATTACATTAAGTACTTCCATCCAGTCCTTGACTGAATACCTGCAGTGACATCTTTAAAACAAAGAAATCAACGATCGGCCGTCACTTTTTGTGAATTAACAAATGTTAGCATGCTAAATGCTAATCGTCAACACGCTGGCATTGTCATTGACTTTTTTCACAGCAGTCCTTCTGACATGAAATCCTAACGTGAACACAGGTGTTACTAATGATCCTAATAAAGGTTCTGTTCCATTCAGGGTCAAGGCTCTGCTTCAATAAATGGAATGGAACCTTAATCAGTGTCATTGACACCTGCGTTCATCTGTTTCATGTCAAAATGGCTGCTGTGGAAAAGGCCTACTGTGAGCCTTTTAGCATGCTGACGTCAGTGAGAGGCTGGGTACACGCCATGCTGTCCTGTCAGAATGAGTTCACAGGGCTAGTCTTCAGTGTTTAATTGTCATCATTTTAATATCAAAGGACGATATCATGTTGAGCTGAGGGTTCAGTACATTCAAGGATTTTTTTATGGAAACTGTCAAGAAAGTCAATAAATAACAGAAGTGAAAACAATCACAGCTGGAGTTACACGGTACTGACAATAGATCAAGCCATTCCTTAAGTCATAAATAAACATTCAATATTCATACAGACTTTTTTTTAAAAACAAAAAAATCAACTATCTGTCTATTACGTCTTTTAAAACAGCATTCGGGAGCTAGAACATAGAGTTATGTACAGTTTCTGGTAAATATTCACATTCTATCAAAATAATCCGTTGAAATTAAAGCCTTCAAATGTTGTTGTAGTAAAAAGGAGAGCAGAGCTGAGCGCTGAGCTCACAGTCTGTCTGCTGTGCTGCTGTTCATTCATACACTCAAATGTGTCTCTGAGTTCAGAGTGTGTATGTGTGTGTGTGTGTGTGTGTGTGTGTGTGTCTACAGGTGTGTGCTGTAGAAGGCGGGTGCAGCGTAGCTCTGTGTGCCCAGCATGAAGGGGGACAGGACGTGGCTGGCGGTGAGGAAAGGCAGCTGGACCAGGCTGCCGGTGGGGGGGTGATGGTGGCTGGCGTAGCCAGCGTGCATGGCCAGGTGCCCGCTGATTGGAGGGGAAGGGCTGAGAGGGCTGAGGCTGCCCAGGCCTCCTGTTCCTCCCGTACCTCCTCCTCCTCCTCCTGCGCCGGTGGGAGCAGAGGTGTCAGCTCCGGGATTCTGTTTCTTCCACTTGGTCCGGCGATTCTGGAACCAGATCTTGACCTGGGTCTCAGTGAGGGAGAGCGACAGGGCCAGATTGAGCCGCTCACACACTGACAGGTAGCGCGTGGACTTGAACTTGTTCTCCAGCGCCACCAGCTGCTCGTAGGTGAAGGCAGTCCGGGCTCTGCGGGGCTTCCCCGACTTGGAGTCCGAGCCAGAGCGCTTCCTCTTAGGCTTGCCCTGCGAGCCCTGGCTCCCGTTGGTCTGGGCGTTGGTGATCTGGCCTCCTCCAGGGCTTGCCGTGTCTCTGGCGGGGTCCTGGTGGCTGTGCTGGCCTAGATCTCTGTCTCCGTTACTGGGCAGAGCTGAGCTGCTCTCCTCACTGCTGTAGGGCCCGTCTGGAGCCTCTGAGTCTGGGGTTCCAGATCTGTGGTAGTCATCCTCATCTGGGCTTCTGTATACGAAGCCTTCCTCTGGAAACACACACACAGAAGACACTGAGATTAACACCTGTCAGCAGAATCTAACATGTGAAGCAAGCTTTGATGTCAACACTCCAGTTTGTGTGTGTGTGTCAGGCTGCAGTCCCTCTAATGGCCACTGTACAGTACGCAGGCCTCCACACACACTCAAGTGGAACTTGTGGATAGCTGTGCAGAGCTAGAATTCAATAGATTCTATCTGAAACACTGCAGCACCACCTGACCCAGCTCTGTGCTCATTTACTCACACACAGTCAACAGAAACATGCATCATGTCAACATATTATCAGCTGAAATAATAAAGACATCTATCGAAATGTTCAAACTGGACATAATCCTCAAGATTACATCAAACTTGGTGTTAATTACCAAATATATCTACAGTAAATCAAACTGCCACATTGATCTCAGCACCTCCCGGCTGCCTGCTGTGTCTTGCCTAAGCCCACCTTTGTCCCAGCGTTGTGCAGTCTATGGTAACTGTAAAATAAGACTAATAACTTTAGGAATGTGGCTGATTGAAAGTTGACTTAACAAGACGGCACACAATCTGAAAGTAAGACTAAAGCGTGAATGGCTGAACTCTGCAGGCTGGACATGTGACCAACAATCAGCCACAGTAAAAGTCAGTGAGGCCTGCACGCTCTGAATGTCTAATTAGATCATTTAAATGCAAATCATTCAAAGTTTGAAAGAGCTTCAGAGGAACTAATCACACAATTAGTCAAAGTGCTTCGTTAAAATATCGTCCTCTATGAGTGCTTATCAGCCAAACATTTGGAGATGGGCCAATTGGCAGCTGAATGCTATAATTAGGATGTAAAATAACATTTGACTGTGCTCAGCACCAGGGCCGGATCAACCCACTAGAGGGCCCAGTGGAGAGGCTCTGATACTCTGTTCAGGAATGTACAGCACGCACTCTGAAAGGATAAAGGTAACAGAGAACCAGAACATGCAGAGGATGATCATGCTAATCTGATCATGTCACTTTATATTTTGATATTTATCCAAAAATATTTGAATCACTGACGATTTTAGATTGAGTCAGAGCAAACTGAATGACACGCTTCAGGAACACTTTGCCTGTTTGTTTATCCAGCCTCCATAAATAATAATGAGTCTAATAACTCCATTTTATTACATTTAAATATAATAATAATAATAAACTAATCAAACATTTAAAAATATCCTTCAATTATAGCTTCATATTAAAGTTGCAGTACAAAAATGTTTAATGAACTCATTCATCATGAAATCTGTGAACTCTGAAAGTGTTTATTTTATTATTATTGTTGTTATTATTTATGAATGCAATAAAACAGAAATCAAACTATAACTGTGAAACTTTTAGCTGGGCAGCTGACACATCAGCTCGAAAATGTATGAAACATTTCATTTAGGCCAACGTTCCTTTTTAAACTGCACAGGAATTATTTGTGTTTTCATTTAATCACAAATATTAGAGCAGATATTAAAATATTGACCATGTTGAACATTTAAAATATGACATATTGTTTGAATCATTTCATCTCATGAGCGTTTGACTGGCTCACAGTCCTTCACAGTCAGACATTAAAGAGTTTAACACTGGGCCTTAAAACATGCTGCTATTAATACATACACAATTATTGTTCATTAACAGTAATTAGAATATTTATGAATGTATATTTATTAAATAGAAAGGAATTTTCATTTGAATATTCATCTTAAAATAAACCACAGATGTGTTTATATTTATATTTGACTGATTCGTTACATTACATTAATAAATAAAAATAAACTCAATTTTAATTTTATTTACTTTTTCTGTTTATTATTATCATTATTGTTGTTGTTGTTGTTATTATTTTATCACTTTAATAGTGGCATTATCCTCATGATGGGCCTTTATTTTGATAAATGGTGGAGATAAATACTTTTAAATGTTAAAGTCTAAATATTCTCTGCACAGATTTTATGGGTTCAATAAATGACATTGAGTTTTGTCTAGTTCTTCACTGGCTGCTTAAAGGGAAAGTTAAACGCACTGAGTGTTGGAACCATCGGAGATCAGAGAAAGAACGAAATGAAACGTAAAGACTGAAAAGAAAGAAGAACGAAGAATAAATGAAAAAAGATAAAAATGTGAAATTAACAAAAAAATCTTTGATAGAATTTATGAGGATGACGTTTTTCATATCAGAGAGAGGAAGCGTGGCTGACTGGAGCTAATGTCTTTGAATGGAGCTCAGTCACACAGTGCAGACTACTGTCTGAAACAGATATTCACCAATCAATAATACCGATCACACACGCGCGCGCGAGCGAACCGTGGCCAATTATCTCGTGCTTTTTTTTTTTAACCGAGCTTCAATTAAAGGCGACGTGTTTTTCTTTTTTTCTCTGGCAGACAGTAAACTCGGAAAACTTCCGTGTGTGTGTGTGTGTGAACGCCGCCGTGTGTGTTCGTTCACACCGACACAACATTCTTCATCATTTATTTATTTTAAAAAATATATCTTTGTGTCTGGCGTGTTCGTGTCTCAGGATTTACACGGTTCTCTAATCCTCTCTGTGAATAGACGCGTCCACACCGAGCAGGAAGAGTTACCGTGAACGCAGCATTCACACAGATTCACACATTTTCATCAAAATGAAAACAAATAAAAGTCACAGCACATTCAAATGAAGCACAAAGGAAAATATATGCTCAATATATATCCAATAAAAAAGACAGAATGTTCCTCGTGGCTGAAATGTGTGCTGTGTTCAAAGTCTGTCTCTAAATGATCAAATAAAACTTAAAACGGAACATATTTTAGTTAAGTAAAAAAAGGATTTAAAAGGGAGCAGCATAAAAAACGTTTGGACAGAAGGAAAAAGTGGACCGGCTGAGTGGCGGGAAAATAAGCCAAACTCTAAACAAACAGAAGCTGAAGGGGACATGGAGGGTTCCGGATGTAAAGGTTAACTCCGTGTAAACTCGTGCAGACTTACTGCTCTGGTAGTCCTCGGCACCGTAGCAGCCTTTGCTGGCCTCCAGGCTGGGCTCGCGCTCCCCGGTGCTCCCTCTCCGGTTCTCCGCTCCGTACGCGCTCAGCTCGCGCTCACCTCGGTGGCTCGCGTGCTGCTGCTGCTGTCTCCGGCTGCTCGTGAACTTGTTGGGGTCCAGGATGTCCAGGACGGAGAAAGAGGTGGTCCGGTGCCCGGTAGGGCCCTGCGAAACAACGCGTCGGAATTATTCACTCACAGTATTTCTGATTATTTTCATTATTAGTTCATAAAATAAAAATAAGCGAAGTTCATTTCCGTTTCTTGGTGTGGAGAACGTGACCCCGCTGATGCAGCTGATGAAATGTACTGTTCTCTCTCATTTTAAAAGAGTTATGGATTCATTTATAAATAAATATTATTATTGATTAAGGCCACTTTTCCTTACACACTAATTTCACAGTAATTTCAACCACGTATCTAATAGTAAGGAAATAATAGCCTAATAGTAATAATAATAATAATAATAATAATAATAATAACAATAATAATAATGGTTTAATATTAACAACATGAATAAAACAAGTTGTAGCACATGTCCGTGAAATCCTGTAATTAGCCGACGTGTGTGTAACTAGTGCTGAATATTGAAGCACCTGAAGGCAGCATCAGTGTGATGCACACTTCACAGGCAGTAACACGGACGGTAAACTGTATTCATAGAGCAAGCAGCCACAACATGAACACAAATCAGCTACGTTTCTTTTATCAAATATGTATGATCAATACAGAATCATGAAGAAACATGAATTTATTTACACACGGCAGCTATGGCGGAGAGACACAGCACACTGTTTTAAAAATAGTTCTTGATGGAAAAAAACCTGTAAAATCAACATTGTTTTTGTTTAATGAAAGCATTAATTTACGATTTCCATAAAATCTCCAACACTCACATAACTTACAGCAGTTTGACCCCGCGTGCGTGCACCGTGTTTACTGTATGGTGTAGATATGTGCGCTGAATTTATATCCTTAAGATTTATGTCAAGCCAAAAAGGTGAGCGAGTGTATGAAGCAGATAAAAGCTGGCGCGAGGCTCGGCGTGACTTCCTCCTGCTCTACATCCTGATTAAGATCATTCATTTATTAATGAGGCCAGTCTGGAGCATGTCGACATGAATAATCCCACATTAATAATTTTATAATTCTCCCCTGAAATAATCCGAGGGAGCACCCAGAGGGCCTATTAGCATCTGATGATAAGAATAATCACACGGCACCGTGATCAGAGCCGCGATTAGCGGAATAATCCTTTATTTAAGATACGGAGGAGTTCATAATTAAGCCGCTGTGTAATCCACGACAGTGGAAGTGATTCTGTTTCCGGGACATAAACACGAGGATTCCTCCAGGATCATAATGGATCCATTTTTAATTCAAATACTTTAAACTAATTTTTCATGGAATTTTCGTTTATTCAAATGAAATGATTCAGTTCAATAGAAACAGAAGGATTCTGTTGTTACTGATATTCATAATAAATCACATCAGTTAATTTCGCGTTTTCTTTCCTTTTTTTTTTTTTTTAATCCGCTGCAGAGTAATCAAACTTCCGTGTTTCCCTCGGAGCCTTTATGGAAACTCATTTGATGACATCTACTTCATTTTTATTGTGTCCCATCACATTAGCGCAGCAAATTGGCTGTTAATTTTACTGCTATATCTTAATTAAGGCCTCATCTGCGTGCTGGACGTGATCACAGGCCCACATGACGAAACGACAGTACCGCCAACATGATCATAAAAACCAAAGAATCAAACAAACTAACATGACAAACAGTCACACTCTGTCACTGTGTCTCATTCTGATAAACTCTTCTCACTTTCTGCTACTTTTCATGGCAACTCTGTCTGCCGTTTATTTTCATATACCGGCTTTACTGGTTCTGTTCCGGTTGTACCGGTGATCCAACGTGATATATTTTATAGACAGCCTCTGCTTCTTGAAGTTATCGTTACTGTCTGCTGCTATGACACACTTTTCCTCACAGAAACTCCATCAAGTTTCTCCATCTACCTGCTGTGGCGGGGCTAACACCGGGTTCGTCGGCGGTGGTTCCGAGTGGTTCTCCACGACCTGAGCATCTCTACCTCCGGCCACAGCGTTCGAGAAGAGCCGCTTCTCACCGGCTGCACCTCCGTCGAGCATGTCTCCGCTGTCCGGGCCCACCACGGTTTGGATCCCGTCCCCGGCGGGAGCCGGAACGGCTCTGTCCCGACTCATCACGGGCTGGACTGCGTCCGCCACGGGCCCTGCTACGACTCTGTCCCGGCTTATCACGGTCTGGACCCCGTCCGCTCCGGGCCCCGGTACCGCTCTGTCCCGGTTCATCACTTTACTCTCCTTTTTCCATATATCAAGAATCCGGATTAAAAAAAACAGGAACGATGAAAAACGAGATTCAAACCGGTTTAAAGCGACTGAATGATATTCATGTCAAAATAATAAGTTCACACCACAGGCCGGCTCACGAGTCCCGTCAGCATCCAGACTGAGGTGATGTGTTCAGCCCGGTAAAGTTTTCCATGGGGGAGAGTCTGCACGGATGGAGGGCTTTCACTAGACTACCGGCCGCGGGTCCCGTTAAACTTTAAACTTCTTCGCTCTGTCTTCTTCCCTCCGGCTCTTTCCCCTTCATCCTCTGCGTCCACCGCGGCAACACAACGTCTCCGGTGATCTAACGTGTGTCTGTCTTGTACGCTGCCGTTATCCCGGGCTTGGCACATACACACACACACACACACACATAAACAGTGCTCGGGCGTCCCGACCTCCAGCCTCGCGCGCTCTGTCTGGTCAGCAGTGGGTGCGCGCGCTGGAAGCCTGACAGGAGTTGAAGGCGGGACGCACGCTGATCTATCTCTCCAATAGTTAAAACTAGCTCGCGCCTCTCTCTCTCCCTCTCTGTCCCTCTCTCCCCATTAGTTAAGTGAAGCCCCCTCTCTTCTCCCTGTGCTCCCTCCTCTCTCTCTCTCTCTCTCTCTCTCTCTCTCTCTCTCTCTCTCAGCTCGTGCAGCTCTCAACACCTTTTTTGGTTTTCAGCCGGCCCCTCGAGGACCCACTATCATATACCCTAGTCACATATGTCCCCCTCCCTGCGCGCCTGTGTGTGTGAGTGTGTTAGTTCGTCTCCCTCCTTATTTATGCATTCCTATTCAACTCTAAGGCTTGTAATTGGCTACAAATTAATCCCACTTCCACTAATAGTCTATTATCTCGGACTGCGCGCGCGTGCGCCGCGCTGTGGGCTATCCGAGCACGAGGAGAAAAGGAGAGAGCCTGAGAGCGGGAAGCGCGCGCTGCCTCGTCTCAGTTTATAGTCCGCTGAGAGAGCTCGCGGACCTCACAGCGTTAGCCACTTTGTTCACACAGAACTGAAGCGTTATATGTATAATATATAATATTAGCCTCGCGTATGTGTAGCACAGGCAGGCTGACTACGTTCAGTTATAAGTTACAATGGCTGGAATTAGTGTTAACTAGTGTGCGGCGGAGCTACAGTAGCTTTGGTGTGTCGCAAGGTTAACTGGCGTGGCTGTAATTGATGTGTAGCTGATGTGTAATGTGTCGCCTCACTCGAAGCTTCACTTGTGCATCCATATGAGAGGAGCCCTTATCTTTAATGCAGATTCCAGGGCAGGGCCTCTCCTCAAAACTCAATTACGGCCTGAATAAAGCCGGTAATGTCCCCGCTGCAGTGAAATATTGATTCCTAATCCTTGGCAGTCATTACTATGCCAGAAAATAATAGACCACAGAATTGGATTTTGATTTAACACACGACGTGTTTATTCAAATGCTCGGGACTTAATATTCCGTTGACTCTCATTTTCAGCCACAGAGGAGAGGGGAATAGTGATGGGGGGCTCTGACGCCACAGTTTTTTTTTTATATTGTTGTGGAAGAAATTTAAAAAAAAAAAAAGAAAGAGGTGATGGGACATCTTTCCTGTCCTCCTCCCCGGCCCTAATACACAAGGTCAGCTCCATGTAATTGCCTTGCTCAATGATCCTTAGGAGGAAGAAATTAAAAGTTGAGCAAAATAATGGCTGAAACAATGAGACATGATTAGCCAATCAGAGAGCCGAACCCATTACGGGGAGCCTTTTGATCTACTTCCTGCTTCCGCCTGCAGGCTTTATGGCTTTATTTTAAAACAGTCAATATATTAACTATATTAAATATCACAGCAGCTTATTCACCTTGGGAAATATTAGCATTTTAACTATGGTGGAAGAAAACTATAAAACACTGCCAACACACACTGCTACAGGGACAATGAGCAGAGAAGAAGTGGTAGGGAAAATCAGCCAAGTGAGTACAGAAGAATGTTAACTACTCTTATTATGTTCTTTATCTGCAGATGAAGGCAGAGCAGCCAGGCTCCCTCTTCTGGACCTCTCTGAGAGAAAATATATCATAAATAGGTTTATCATGTCAAATGAAACATGTACAACAATTTATGACTCCACTGACTCAGTGTCATTTAGACTAAACCCCCTTAAGTCCACCTGAAATACTAACATTTATGAAATAATAATAATAACAAATAATATACCAGGTGTCAGTTTGTAAGAATAAGATAAATAAATAACATTAATTCATGTAATTGTAATAAAAATGTTGAAAACTTAAAATGGCATAATTCCTAATCAGTGTGTGTGCATGTGTGTTACTGACTCATAATTAATAATTAACTTAAAGTGAGGCTCTGCAAAATGTTCTTACTTAGCACTCACTGCCTAATTTTATTATTGTTATGAGGACACTGGCTCTTCACAATGATAGTTGCACTGTACCACACACACACACACACACACAGCGGCAGTCCTGGTTCCCACAGTGTGTGCCAGCAGTCTCTGTGGGAACACTCCCAAGCCTCTCCCTCTCACCATTCAGCATGTGTGTGTATGTGTGTGTATGAGAGAGCAAGAGAGACAGAGAGAGAGAGAGAGTGAGCTGGTGTGTGTCTTGCGTCTATAATTATTCTAATGAAGGTTAACGAGCTCTGCTCAGCCTCCTCTTTATTAAATTAATCTCAGCCAGTAATGAATCATAATTACTATAATTAGCAGCTTGAGCTGCCTGATCTCTGCCTGGTGGCTGGTCAGAGTGAGGTGATGATACGGAGGCTTTCATCAGACCTGCAACCTTCATCTGCACAGTCCTCTGCTGTCTCTGTCCACACTGAGTGACCTCCTCTTATATGATTATTATTATTATTGACTGATCAATATGTCATTGAATGGAGGCACACCGTCCACACATGTTTGGATAAATATGTTTTCCTCCTACTGTTGTTAATAGTATTAATTTAGCATTTTCTAGATATTTCATGATGCATTCCTCATTCCTACTCATGAAATGCACATTCCACGTTGGCTGCATATTTTCAGAAATCTATATCTTTACACACATTTCTGTGTTTTTGGAAAAACTGATGTATTTGCATATCTAATGACATAGTTCCACTGTAGTCATATCTCAGCCAGAGTTTTCAATAGGGGGTCTACAACACCTAAAGGGTCCTCACAGTCACAGCAGGGGTCCGCCAAATATAGTTTGATCTTCCACCAAAATTTAAAGAAGTGCATATTAAGACCTTCAAATTCAAAAATCTTAGAGTTATTAATTAATGTCAAAAATGTCATAATATCTGATATATTTTCCCCAGGAAATGCTTTGTAGTCAGCTTGCATTTGAATTAAGAGTTTCAGGGGCTCCTGATCTAAATGTTGTTCCTGAGTCCCGTCAGTTTGACACGTCTGACAAGAACAGTGACAAGAAACACGCAAGACTTCAATATATCATTTTGAAATGTAAAAATACTGAATACTGACACAAAACGGCTGCTATCAGCAAACCTGACATCTGTCCAAAACCACTCGCTTTCAAAAACACAAATCAGCATTGCCCGATTTATTATTATTAAACATACAGTTCAAATTATTCCCCGTCTCTGACTCTGTCCTTTTTTCATCCGTCTCTCTGCTTCATCCATCCCTCCTGTTTTTCTATTTTGTGTCTTTTCAAGGTTCTATATTTTAGATTAGCCCTCCTCCTCTTCCCCATTACAGGAGTAATAGCCCCCCATCCTCCACTAACACACACACTTGACACACACACAGCCCCCCACCACACACACACATACCCACAGTTAGACACCAGATAGCATCTGACCTGAAGAATTAATTAAATATGATAGCTGATTAAAAATAGCATAACTAATAGTGTAATATCTCAAGCTGTCGTCTTTAATAGTCAACATTGTGTGTGTGTGTCTTATCTGCTGCAGACAGACGCTCTCACTATTGATTCCTGTTCATTTCAGTTGTCAGGCAGACCACTCAGCTCATCTGGAATCATTAAACTCTACTGTCTGCCTGTCTCTGTCTCCACCGAGGTCTCTCTGCCTGTCTCTCTCTCTCTGTCTCTGTCCTCCTCTTACTTCATTTTCATACTTTTATCCATCCATATATATATCATTTTAAATCATGCATTTTGTTTTTTTTATAAATTAACAAGACTGAAAGAATGTAGCAGCATTTTGACAAGGCAATATTACAATCACAATCAGTAGTTGGATGAGGTTTTTTTTTATTCCCCTGTGCCACCGGGAGCATATTCTAGCAAAATTCAATCATAGGATTTTTTTTTTAACAGAGATTAGAGCAATTTGGCAGAAAAAAATGAATGAATGAATGAATGACTGTGTTTTTTTTATCCTATACTGTAATGTGAGCTGGTTTACAACATAAGCAGTGGTTGATGCTAAATTTCCAGTCAGAAAACCAGAAGAAGAGGGCGCAACAAGGTGATGTAATTAAAAAAGTGCCAGTGGAAGCTCAACCAGTCAAACAAACAGAAAACAGGATGTAAATCAGACATTTATTTGTTTCATGTGCTAATGTAAGGAAGGTTACATCAGATCTGTGAGGAACCATCACAGATGGCTATGTGCTGTAAAAAAAAGTGTAAAACAAAAGACAGAAAGAAAAGAAAACAGAACTAATTAAAAAACCCACCTCAATTAAATGTAAAACTAAACATGGCTATTGACAACCACTGTCTTGCTGCACCAAATAGTCAGAACACCAAATAAAAATAGTTTTTCAGTTGTTAATAAAATAAAATAAAATAAAATAAAATAAAAGACTTAAAGGTCCAGTGTGTAGGATTTAGTTGCAACTAGTGGTCTATCGCTGCATTGTAGTCTCCTCACATCACCCTCACCTTCCTAGTGTAAAGGAGAAACAACAACAAAAAGCCATTTTCTAGAGTCACTATTTAGTTTGTCTGTTCTGGGCTACTGTAGAAAAACAGTGTTTTAACATGATGGCCTCCATGAAAGAGGACCCGCTCCCACTGTAGATATAAAAGGAGAATTTTCAAGTAAGCAACTTAAAAGGTTCTTATTTTCAGGTGATTATCCATGCATGGAAACATAAAATAATATAAATAATAAAATAATAATGATGAAAATGAAGTCCCCAAATCTTACACACTGCACCTTTAAACTAATGATTAATAATCACTTTGTTTGAAAAAGGACGAGGCTGGTGTTATTTTACATTTTACTTACAGTCAACAAATTCTACAAAATCTATTTAGAATAAATGTAAAAATCAAAATCAAGAAACTACATGTATAGATGCTGTAAATGATTTCAGACGGGTACACTACCCGTCTGAAATCATTTACAGCATCTATACATGTAGTTTCCTGACTGTATGTGAGGTGTGTGTTCATGGCAATGATGGAACATGTCACCCAGTACACATTACAGCAATGGGACTCACTGGTGTGTATTTAATAGTTTTTGGAACTACGTACTATGTACTAACAGTACGAAAAATATAGAATACTGTCAGCCTTATCCTTTAAACAAAAATTGTTATCAGTGTTGTAATGTTAAAATACATGTTCACTTTCATTTGTGTCTGTTTTTTTAACTGATAATTTAAAAAACATTTCTAAACCTGCAGGAATCAACTCAGACATACAATTTGGGTTTTTTTTTTGTTTCACAATAAAAGCCCCCTCCCCCTCTGTTATCACTCTAGTGAGCTATGTATTCGGAGGCCTTATAGACAGCTCTGATGCTGTTTGCTTTATTCAGGGAAAGGCCTTTATAGGTCACAGGAGATGGAGAATTGCACACTGGATGTTATGTTGTTGGTCATGAGCTAACAGTGACACTTGGTGGGTCAAGTGACTTGAGCAGGGATGAAGAGGTCTAAATCAATATGGACAACAAATATAATTCATTTTTTAATTAATTAATTCATTTAAAGAAATATTCTCATTCTGTCCTGCTGTTCTTTATAAAATATTTATTTTACTTTCATAAATATTGCTCAGTTGAATTAGGAGAGGAGAGGAGAGGAGAGGAGAGGAGAGGAATGGATGGATGGATGGATGGATGGATGGATGGATGGATGGATGGATTTGGGATAACAGACAGGTGACCCCCCCCCAACCTGACTGGAGGTCAGTTTGGTGGTCTCTGTGGTAACCCTGAGGTCAGGGTAAGGCATTAGGGCCAGATGAGCTTTTATTGGTGGAAGTCACAGCTCAGTGATCAGTGTGCATGTGTGTGTCTCAGGCAATTAGTTTAACTATAGATAGTCATACACACTGCAGTGACTGAGACAACAGAAAACTTGTAATTTCCTCTGCTAAGTGACCTTTCCTGCATGGACGATGCTCTGGTCCATGCAGGAAAGAGGAGGAAGTAGTAGAATACCCCCATGAGGAAGTAGCAGATGTACAAGTAGCTGAAAACCAACCAAACATGAATGCCCTCAGGTTCTGCCTCCTGGTCGCCCTCCAGGCCTGCTCTGACCACTGAGCATCCACCTGAGGACCTGAGGTTTCCTACTCTGCCCTTGTCCAGCTCTTTTTTTCTTGAGCTCCCAGGCCACTTGCCCCCGCAACTAAAGCATCTCAGCCTGTCTCTGGTGTCCCCCTGTGAGGTCCATGGATCTTCTTGGACTTTGCTTGTTTTTGGGGGGATTTTGGATTTTCCCATGGATTTATTTGATGCCTCCATCTTTCTCTGTCATGTGACCCTTGCCTTGCATATCATCAAGAGCATTACTTCCGTTGACCTTCTGGTGCTACTAGTAAAGACACTGTGACAGAGGGTGAGCTCCCTGAATGAAGCTCACAGTTACATCTCTTAAGCTGGGTGGCAACATTCATGTTTTTAATATCTCAACACAAGCCCTCTGTGGCTGATCTAAACAGTGACAGTCAGACTGCTGACCAGGCACTGTTCCCATACACAAACACAAAAACATACACACACACACATACACACACACACAGATGACCAACAGATCAATATTTATGAGCTATCATGCTCCTGACAAAGCAGGAAATTATGGCAGCCAATCAGTGTAGTCTAAAGCTTAGAAAAGCCACTTTATTGTCTGATAATTGATTAATCAGTTAATCATTCATCAGCTTCTCCATTGTTGCTATACTGCTTCCAGAAAATAATACTAGCTGCATAAAGTAAAACACTGGTGGCATGGACATGGCTCTGTCTTGCAGTAGCATGACAGAGTCTGTGGACAGTCTTTATTTCTCAGATGTATGTACGTATTGACTCCTACTAACTTGTAAAGACAGACAGACAAAACTGCATTCACTTTTAATCACAGAGAAGCTGCAGCTTGTTGATTCGTGACAGATATATATCAGTTCTTTGATGCAAAACAAACATAAGGCAAAACTATTAAATGAAAAGCACTGTACAGTTTGAGCATGAATGTCCAATGTCTGCAAAAGTTCATGAGATGCAGAATATGCAAATGTGCAAAATATGTTTTTAAGACGTAATAAATAATTAATACCATCTAGAGGTGCAGTTACTGACTGCAACCACCTCTTTTCACCCTCCCCTTCCCAGTGTGTAGAAAGCATGGTGGCTGTGAAACACCTGAAAAACCTCACCTGATTATACACCAATGAAAACAGAGTTATGCATATTATATTCCATTTCTGCCATACTCTGGAAATTGAAAATTGAGCTGCATAGATCTGCCTCAAAGGGTGGCACGGTGGTGCAGTGGTTAGCACTGTCACCTCGCAAGAAGATTACTGGTTCGGACCTCGGCTGGGGCCTTTCTGTGTGGAGTTCTCTCTGTGTGGGTTCTCTGCGGGTACTCTGGCTTCCTCCCACCGTCCAGAACAGTTTACAGGTAATAGATGGATGGAAATCTTACACACTGGACCTTTAAATAAAGGCTTATTAAAACACTATGTAAAAGCCACTGAACTACATAGTAAAAATGAATGCTGATAGTTAAACATGTGTCAATATACTAATATTATATCTGAATGTCTCGAACAATCCAATAATAATCCAATAATAATCCATATATAATGTTGTTTCAGGTCTGGATTACTTACTCTTAACATCATGCTGATTTGATCTGATGGTTATTCGTGTGTTAATTACATTAAGTATACAAAGTGTAGGAGTGTGTATATTCATAGATTTGTGATCGACTTTTTTTTTTGAAGATATATTTAATAAGTGAACACAGTTCAGTCACCATCTTCCAGTGAAGCTGTCAGTGATCCACCTGCTGGAGGAGACAAGCGACAACAAACATTGTGAAAATGTTCTGCCTGTAAAAAAAACAAACAAACATAAATTTGCATTTGATTTGAAGTCATTTGTGCTCATCTCCTTCAAACACTTGCAAACAGAAGAGTGTTTAGTCATAAACTGGGGCAGGTAGCAACAAAGTGTTTATTAGCTGTCTGCATCTGCACCGAGCATCAGAGCAAACTGTAAACTCTGCTGTATACACAGCCTATTGCAATGAAATGCAACATAAAAAGACCATGAAAATGAGTGGAAAATAGATTTTGGCACAAATGTTAATTCTGTGCACCAGAACAGGAGAACCCCACCCCCACTCCCCTCCCCATGATGTGAAGTGATGAGAGCCGGTGTGCAGCTTTAAAACCTGAAATCACTTTAAGGTCTTTGTGGCTCTTCAGGGCTAAAATGGTTAAACATAACACCTTAGTCTCAGAGTGGCTCTTTCACACAGTAGCAATGATATCTCCGCTGCACAGTTCTTCAATGTGAATGTGTGTGTGTGTGTGTGTGTGTGTGTGTGTGTGTGTGTGTGTGTGTGTGTGTCAGTGATTGGTTTCTGTTTTATGGACTGGCTAGCAGAGTGCTAGTAATCCGTAGAAATAAATCTGCTTTATTTGACCTTAGTGTTAACTCCAATAAAACACACTTTACTGCTGGGAGGACACACACACACACACACACACACACACACACTCACATCATGGCCAGCTATCAGGTCATAGCTGGCCACTTGACAACATTTATAAGGACACAGAGGGAAACCTTCCCTTCCACCAGTCCACTCACATTCCTTCAACTAATGAAACTGAGCTGTTGTCCTGTAGCTGAACGTTATAGACAGGAGCACCGGGGAAGATAAGCACACACACTTTACACACCCTTTGAGAGTCTACCACAATTTCAGGATGCATGTGCATGTTTTCCATTCAGTTTTATGCATTATGTGATTTCTATACAACTTCATTGTCTCATGCAGCGATGATAATAACCACAAAAGTTACATTTCCTTCATTCTTGTTTGATTCAGCAACACTTGTGGTTACTGGTCATAACATGGTTATAACACAGATACCATCATTCTATACAAAATGACCTAAGAAGAGGTTTTCTCATACAGTGATTATAGAATGGGTGTAGGCTGTAAAACCACGACTACATTTTCCCGAGCTGTTTGTATGATCAGTCATTCCATTCAAAAAAACCTTAAAGTGTCATACATGTGTCTGAGGAGCCAGCATCCAGCCGCAGAAGGGCAATATTCATGTTGTATAGGCACAGAAACACAAACAGCTGAAGTTTTTATTGATCTTTGATTTTAGGGACATCAGGGTGATGAAAACACAAAACATGTTCTCTAAAGCTAATATTCCCCACACTCATCTGAATAAGGCATCTCTGAGCGGCTTATATGCTCTTTAAATATAACAATAATTAGTATTTTGGAACATGTGACCAAATGCAGTCATCACAGAAAACATCACTAACTTCCATTTCCTGTCTTGCTCATTTCATGTCCCTATTGTCACCAGCTATCTTGTTCCTGTCACATCCAATCACAGTGGAAGAAAGACTTCCACTCCTCATAATTAGGACAAGATGTTCCAATCTGAAGAGCTCAAGCTCGGATAATTAAGTCAGATGCTCTGACAATTATAACACCGAGTGACAGCGGCTCCATTCACAGTTAGAAAAGCACTATCATTGCCTCATCTCATGGAATAATTACTTTACTATAAGCAAACAACTCATGGGATCAAAGTAGGAAATGAAACTTTGTATGAAGGTAATACTATTGAAAGTAATCAGCTCTCAAAGTCTGATTACATTACAGTAAAATGTTCTGAACAGAAAAGAAGCTTTGGTGCTTCCAACAATTAACAGTTAACCATTAATCAGTTATCAGCGACAGTGTCACCAGCCAACAGTCTGAAGTAAAAAAAAGTCAACTGTAAACTGTTTGATGCTGCTCATATTTTCTACACCATGTACTGTGGACATGCTGTGGACGATTTACCACAACTATGTGTCACTTGGAGCGACACTCCAGTGTGCTCCTCATTCGAGGTCTCACTGTCCGGCACATGATCAAGTCATTGTAGAGTCAGACAGCTTCTCTCTGACTTCTGAGTTAATGGTTAGTTGATGGTTAGTTAATGTTGTCAAAGGACTGTAGATGCTTGAATGTTTCATCATTACTTTTAAGACTTGTCATTGGTCTAAAAGTTGAGCTCGACAAACCTTCAAGATCCTCTTCCTTCTGTGTTCCAGAGCTTTCAGTCATCAGAACTTTGAAGCTGGCATGGTCCATAATGAACATCCATCAAATATGACATTCATGAAATGAATATTGTGTAGGTCCTTGAAGGTGCGCTGTGGATCTGGCACTAGCATGTTACCGTCAGATCCTTTAAGTCCTGTCAGTTGTGAGGTGAGGCCTGACTGCATCTGACGTGTTTGTTCAGCACATTCCACTGCCATCAGGTAATCAGTGGTTAGTTAGGTGGTACGTGTCAAACATCCATGTCACTGGCATGTTACCCAGCAGAACTTTGCCCAAGCATCACACTGCCTCCACTGGCTTGCCTTCTTCCCACAGTGCATCTTGGTGCCATGTGTTCCTGCTTACACATCAACTTTAAACACAAAATCTTCACTGATGGCTAAGATATTTCCCTTTGGAAACACTTTAATGACAGCAGTAACAATGAATACAAACAAACATACTGTGTAGTTTGTTGCCATAGTGCATGCTGGGAGGTTTCACTACTCAAAATATATATTAACGAGTAATATTAGGTTTACTCCAGTGATGTCATCACAGGCTGAGACATAGAGACAAACAACCACACACTGATACCTATGGACAATTTAGTCACCAGTTAACCTGTTAAGGTTCATGTGTTTGGACTGCAGGTGGAGAACACGGACAGGATGTGCCAACAAGCCAAACTGAATTATTTACTTCAAATAAAAATATGTGTCTGCACTGAGTGATAAACAGCATTGTTGGCACACAGTTGAAGTGTATAGTAACTTGGGGTTGGGTTCCTGTTGATATCTGCACAGAATTTGTGCAGATATCTGGACTGGACAGTTTTATATTTTTTATAAACTATTCAGTTTATGAATCATCTCATCTATTAAACTTGACACAAATCTAGAAATAACTGAGGAAAAAGGGAAATTGTTTAGAAACTTCAAGAAATGGAGGACAAAATACACGTGACATCTAACATTTCAATAAATGTGTGATGAGCAGGATTAATGTGAAAATGAGGCACTTTCACACACAGTTGTTTTAAAGTTAACTTGGAGCAAGTGTGAGACAAACTGTTACACAGACTGTTGCCCAGATCAAAGCAGGAATCAGTTGTGTTTCTGACTGCCATTGAATGAGAGAATAAACCTGCAGAAACCAAATAAAACAGAGAATTCTGTTTAAGAACTGATGAAAACCAGACATATCGCCTTCTCTTAAGCCACTGAATTAAACTGATAGCCATCGCTGCTGTTATAGACTGAACAAGGAGCTAAATAACTACCCAGTGCACACTCACTCACTCACACACACACACACACACACACACACACACACTGCCAGCCCAAACCTACATTCTGCATCTCTATTCAGTTGCAGTGAACTGTATTATACACATAATCAAACAGTTTTAAATTTGTGCTACAGTTAGTATCTGGCTCAAGTGCTGTGTACAGTGTCACAAAAGTGACACGTTACATTTTATCACACCACACTGATGCTACAAATTGAAGGCACCAGATCACACCATTGACTGTAGTGGTTAGTTTTTTTTGTCTCTGTTTTGTTGCAGACCTTTATATTGTCGTCTTGAAAAAGACATGATAGAAGCACTATATGGGATGATGTAATGCAAGATCACAGATGACCTAAAGATATTACCAGAAAAGACATGCAAAACAAGAAATAAGACAGACAACATTAAAAAAGGAAAATGAAACTGAAACTGTGTTAACTTGTTTTATAGTAAATGACCCAGCTTGCTACCTGACTGTGAGACAGCTAGTTTGGAGATCTGTTGTGACCAAAGAGCAACCTCTGTGGCTGTGAAGTGAAGTCTATGCTGAGGAAGCAAAAACTGCAGTTCCTCAAACGTCCACCTGAGGCTGGCTCCAGAGGTGAGTCAGTCTCCTTAAGTCCCCATGTTCAAATGTCCAACTTCAGAAATAAATATGCCCACCGATAATCCATGTCTTTGCCAATCTTTTAGATCAGCTGCGAGGTGGAAGAGGCAGGACAGGCTGAGATGGCAGCGGACAGAGCCACATATTATAAGCTTCACAACAGCTCTTCAGAAGCCCGTGGGTGACATCACGCTTAAGCTGTCCATTCTTTATACTGTCAGTGGTTCATGTTCCTGGCTAAATAGCATGTTAACAGTAGCTCTGCATACAGTAGCTGGCCCTGTGTGGCACCTGCTTCAGGTGAAAGAACTTCCTAGGGAGACTTTGTGGTTTGAGCACTGCTTTTCTCACTTAATATATGCACTGCGACACAGAGGGGTTAAAAAACCATAAAAATACTTCTTATTTTTCAGGTGATTATAAACTAATGAAAGCACAGTTATGAATATTATATTCTGTAAATAGAACCCCTTAAATGTGACACAATGGGCCTTTAAAAATAATTGATAAATAATTATGCATTAGGTAATGATATGTACATGCAATAAAATGCTATTGACTTTTACTCTTCAGGAGAAAATGCCTTAACTTTGCTGGCCTTTCTCCTTTTATTATCATTGAGAGGACATTATAGGTGCACACAGTCACACACACACACACGCATGCGCACACACTCTCACACACATGCACAGCTGTCAAGTATAACATCAGAGCTCCAGGCAGAGAAATGTGGCATGTGTGCAGCAGCAGAAAAAAAGCAAATAAAGCAAATAGTGTTATCAGTAATTTAACAGCAGGCTGATATGGCCTATTGATCTGTCCACTGGAATCTTTTATCTCCACAACACAATGTATCCACTCTGCTGTTTATGACCCCCCCCCCCCCCACCCCCCCCCCCACCACCACCACACACACACAGTAAAACACAAGCTCTGCGTCTCGCAACACACACACACAAGCAGAGACACGCTAACCACACACACAAATATGAAAACAGTAAAACGGGGGCGGTTGGTGGCGTAGTGGGTTAAGCAGCCGCCCCATGTGTAGAGGCTACAGTCCTCGCTGCAGCTGGCCCCGGTTCGACTCCCGCATTGGACGCCATTTACTGCGTGTCTCTCCCCCTCTCTCTGCCCCCTGCTTCCTGTCTATCTTCAGCTGTACTATCAATAAAAAAAAAAGGCCAAAAAAAAAATATATAACAAAACGAAAACAGTAAAACGAACAAAATAACAAGACATAGGTTGTTTGAGGCCCTGAGCTGTAAACGTTCTTTTATTCCACCACTAGGAGTCGCCAAAGTTGAAAATTCAGCTCAGTCTCTAATGCCGATTTGTTGTGTACTTCCAGTGTCAGCTGGGATCATCTCTAGCCCCCCATGACCCTGATAAGGATAAGCAGTTATGGAAAATAGATGGATGGATGAATACTGACAAATAATCCGCTTCATTTGTCATTGTGCCACTTGTGGCACCAGCCTTTTTTAGGCTGGGGATAACATAGGACACAGCTGTACACCACAACATGCAGGTGAGAGTGTAGTCAAAACGTGACAGCTGACTCAACAGTACAGTGAAAACCCTTCAGAATGCAATGCATGCAATGTATACAAGTGTTATCTTAACAAAGACAGTAACATTGCTTTTAACACTTTTGCAAAGTTTTCAGACACTGTGAATATTCATCAGCAGAATCCAACTGCACAAAACAAATCAAACTAAATATTTGTTACTCCTGTAAATGTAAGCCAAGCTGTTAAAACGTTTATGAGCCCCAGTTTCAGAGTGTAATCCCAGTGTGGTAAATATGTTCAGCTGCACACGTGTGTTTGTTCTGATTACATTACTTATGATCAAAAACATCAGGCAGGTCACCTACAGCAGACATAGCGGCCAGCTAATATTACTGACTAGTCCAACAGCAGTCAGCCCAGCTCTGCGTCTGTCTTTCAGCCTTTTATTTCACCAGGCTCTCACCAACCACTAAAAGTCAGTCCCACGTTTACCCCCAAATTCCACCGGGCACAGACTCGTGCAAACTGCTGGTTGTAAAAAACAGACAAAAATAAAACTAATCAACTATGTAGCATATTTACACGTGTAGAAGCATATTTAGAAGCACATAAACCAGGAAAATGACCAAATCTGAGCAAGTAAACAAAGTCTGGCGGGCTAAACACAGCGTGAACATGACAGCGATGTGTCCGGTGGGGTTTCGAGGTTACTTATGTCTGGCGGCTTCTTGCTCACTCACTCTCTCCTTTTCTCTTCTTAGCTTCCTCCTTCAGCGTCCTCTTCAGTCTTCTGTCATCATGTCCATAGAAGCTGCTGAGCCTGGTTACATGCCCACTTACCCAGCTCCGGTTTTGTCACGACACTGGCTCCGCTCTTTGTAAGTATTCTCCCGCATCCGAGGCCATATGGAGACTGACTCATTCTGTAGCCTGTAACCTCCTCTCCTGGTGTTCCGAGCTCACAGTCAGTGCAGCCCGGCTAACAAACTGAGCTAACATTAGCTAACGGCAGCTACACTTGTCAGCAGGTTACTTCACTGTCCATCAGGAAACTCTGTAAATCACAGAGAGTTGAGGTGGAGCAGCTGGAGGACATCAGAGGGAAAACCAGAAAACATTTTCTCCATAAAATATGATCTAGTTTCCAAAATCAGTTAAATAGTTGGTGATGGACGTCTGTCCGCCCTGGAAGAGGGATCCCTCCTCTGTGGCTCTTCCTGAGGTTTTTTCCACATTTTTTCCCTGTTAAAAGGTTTTTTGTGGGCAAGTTTTTCCTCACTGGAACCGAGGGTCTAAGGACAGAGGGTGTCACTTCCTGTACAGATTGTAAAGCCCTCTGAGGCAAAATGTGTTTTGTGACTTTGGGCTATACAAATAAAATTTGATTTGATTTGATTTGATTTGGTGTGTGACTTAGTGCTGTAAAGCGTTACGTACTTCTCCTGACCTGGATCTCAAAGTTACAGTGTGAGAACAGACATACGACTGACAGAGACACCATGAAATGATAAACACAAGTGTTGCTGCCACTGGGACTTGTACATCCAAACCACAGGTCGGCTGCCTGTGACCCCAGAGCAGTGAGGATGTACCGTGTGGGTGTGGAGGCTTTGGAGATGTTGGAGGTCACCTTTGTATAGTCATCTAATTACTTTCAATGAGTAATAAGTACTGAGTCACTGGACATTTTTCAACTTTTTCAAGTTGCATGACACGTGAACATTTAGTCCTGGAACACGAGCAAAGACTTTGTCACTTTGTCCATTAATCAGGTGTTACGGAACTTTGTTGGTGGTTCAAGGGGGCTGCATTCACTGTCTGCAGTGCAAAACCAAACAGACAGACACACACACACACACACACACACACACACACACAATATTCTATCTGCTCTATTCGTCCATTCTATCCATCATAGAATTAAACGACAAGCACTGTAGTTAAAATGCCCAATAAATCCATGTTCATCAAGCACGGTGCAGCAATTACATCTCCTTTATGGCAGCCCTGTTGCTAGCGGCAGCCACAAACCTTTTGTTAATTAAGATCATCCCATTAAGACACTAATTAACAATTAGCATAAACATAATTAGTGAATGCTGACATTTGGCGTGTTCCATTGTTAAAATAATTTCTAGAAATTGCCCTCGGAGAGGTTTTTGTCAGAGGGGGATAATGGCAGCACTTTGTCACACACACAACCACACACACACAGCAAGCTGGCTAGCTAATTGTCATAGTGTGTGTGTGTTTGTGAGAAAGAGAGGGATGTGGAGGATTTGACAGGTAGCTCTGAGCAGGCGAGTCGGAGAGGACAAAGTAAAGAAGAGGAGTTTCTCGTCTTTCTGACGGCTTTCTGTGTCTCCTCTCTTCCTTACCTTCCCCTCTCCTCTCTCTCTGTTCATCAGCACATAATCACCTCATGACATAAAAACATACTGAAATAAACTCTCAGTAAAACTTATAGATTACGTGCAGTTCTTCCCTTCCCATGTTTTTTTATGTCTGTTAGAAGGCCGCAGTAAGAACAGAGCTGTAAACATGATGTCTGTCACAGGGTGAAGATGCATTGGAACAATACAGCTGTCCGCTGCTGCAGAGAACCTGTTGTGAATGGCCACACTCCAAGATGGGAATAAAAATGTCTTCTGTCACAGAGAGAGAGGCGAGATGATCTGAAAAAGGCAGGAGTGCAATTACACGAACAACAGACCCAAACAGAGAGGACAGCAGCGCTGGCTGCTGCATGATGGAGAGGTAGATGTAGAGATCTTTTTTTTCTGCACTTCACAGTTCGCACCGTTTCCTCCTGTAGTGAGTATGACACACAACATGATTAGAGCTCATAGTGAAGCCATGCAGATCCTCCTTTTTGCTCTGAATGTTCATGAATCATGACTACATGCTGTTATTAGTGTTTTTTTCTCTTCTAATAATCCCACAGCACATCACTTCCTGTGCACCACTCCACCTCTCTCACAAAAAGCTTTTTTCCCATCAGCCAGACCTCCATGAAAAGAACTCATCTTTGTTCGTTTGCTGACGCAAAACGGTGAGAATGAGAGTAAAGCCTCCGTCCAAACAGCAGCCACTAGCTAAAGCCTTCACACAGAAAACCAGCTGAGTGATACTGACATCTCATCCCGCTCACACACACACACACACACTGACCAGTCTCCTATCATCTCCTCTCCTCTCCAATGGGCAGCAGTCTTTAGAAAATTAACTTTGAGAAGTCTGGAAGAGACATACAATTCATCACATACCACTCTGTCAACCACAACACTATTAGAGAGAGGGTGTGTGTTTGTGTGTGTGTGTGTGTGTGTGTGTGTATTGCAGCCATCCCACTTACTGTAGGTCTGGCTGAGGTGATGTGTGTGCATCTCAGTGTTTTAGTGTGTGTGTTTGTTGCCATCTACAGAGGCTTTGATAAATGTGTCTATTTGGTGGTGTGTTTCAGGCAGACTGGCTGTGTGTGATGGATGGAAAGAAAGCAGCTGCTAATATGTGGGATGGGACTAAACACTGCTACACTGCTATCACCTACACCCATCCTACTATTAACACATCAGCTATACATACGCAGTGCAGGAGGCCACCACACACAGCAGTTTATGCTTAATAGGCAATATTATTGTTCCTGCTCTTCTCTGTAGGTCTTGGCTGTTTGCCTGTAGACCTCCGTGCTGATATCAGGATTTGTAGACTGATGGAGCTCACTGCTGATCTCCTGTATTCATTATTCTCAAATTAGCACGTAGAGCTAATGTACTGGGCACTTAAATGTACCTGGAAAATCAGTTTATATGCCTGGAGGCATTGACATGGCTTTATATATTTTTTTATAATATTATATTATAAAAGCCACAGCACCACACGGTTTGCTGGGGCTCATGAAGAGAAGAATTGAACCTCTGCGTATCATGGTCTCCTTGCTGCCAAGTAAAAATAGATTTCTATGACCAGAGAGGACACATACTGTGTGTCCTCTCTGGTCATAGAAATCTATTTTTCATGTCTTCCTACAGATGGGATATCTAACAGTCTAATGACAGCCATGGAAAGCTGAACAGAGAGCAACATGTATCAACTGTAAGGACTGCCCCAATCGAAGGAGTCCAGACGGAGCTGAGTATGAAGACAAAGCTCTTGCTTTTCCAGTTTATCTACGTTCCAACTCTCACCTTTGGTCAGGAGCTTTGGGAAGAGGCCAAAAGAATGAGATTGTGGCCGAAACAAGCAGCCCAAATGAACTTCCTCCACCCGGTGGCTGCACTCAGCCTTAGAGATAGGGTGAGGCGCTTGGACATCTGGGGGGAGTTCAGAATAGAGCCACTGCTCTTTGCATCAAAAGGAGCCAGCTGAGGTGGTTCAGGCATCTGATTAGGATGCCCCCTGGGCGCCTTCCTTTGGAGGTGTTCTGGGCACGACCAACTGGGAGCAGACTCTGGGGCAGACCCAGAACTCAGTGGATGGACTTTATAGACCTTCTGGCTTGGGAATGCCTCAGGATCACCTGGAGATGATGATTACATGATTCCATGGCTGCCATTGACGTCCACCAAATTACAATTTTAAACAGTTTAATATTCTTTGATTTATTTATTTTACTGAGATGTGGAAGTTAAAGACTTGTGACTTGACTTTAGTTTGAATATTAAATATTAAAGATGTTCAGTGTTGTCCACTTTGACATTACAAGTGTCTATGTAACATTATCTGGTATGAGAGTGGACACTGTGAATGGCATCGCCATGACTTGTGATGCTCCCTGATGACGAAAAGTGTAATTCACGTAACGACGCTATTTGATTTGATATAAGCTGTGACTTGCTTTAGACTTGGACCACATGTCTGTAATTTTCTGTTTCAAAACAGTGAAAAACAGCCCATGCTACACTCAACAGTAGCAGCATATAGTGTGGAAGCATTCACCATCATCATGTTCCTTCATTTCAAGTTGCTAAGCTGTTGTAAAAATACATATATATTTAGACATACTACAATCTGTTGTTGCCTTTGAACTGAGTGCCCCAACATGGTGACCTCAGCTGCATTCAGTGTCTGTAGAGTACTGTAGCTCTGTAGAGATGGAGCTCAGCATTATTGCCTCTTGTGTATATACAAAAGGTTTCTGTGTTTATCTCGGAGCACATCGCCAGGTCAACAAGGTCTCTGTGACCTTCTACCTCTCACTCTGTCCTCCTCCCCTCACCCCCCTCACCCCGCTAAGCTAACAGAGACTTCACTGTCAACAGCAGGCTTTATTAACACTGACACTAACAGGCTTGAGTTCAAATAACTGGTTTTACGTATCAGTCCTGGATTTATTTAACCAAGGGTTCCTCAGGGTTAGCTTCTTTTCAAAGAGACATCCTCAGTGAAGCAGTGAAATTTAAAGACTTGAATATTGTCTGTCTGTTGTGTAGCTTCTTTGCAGCCGGACCTTCAGTGTCAGTCTGAGGAGACTATTGATTTTAATTAGCGCCTGCCCACAGGGAGCCGCCTGATGATTGGAGAAGAGTAGGATGTCCTCAAAACTATGATAAAAATCACACACACACACCTACACACACAGAGAGAGCTAATTATTAGGTTTAATCAGTGGTGGAATGGCCGTAGGTCCTGTCCAAGGTGCTTAGAGGTGGAAGGAAACACAGAGAGACACAGAGAGAGAGGGGCACTAATTGTCAGGTGAAAACCTCCTAAGTCCATTTTAATAGTCTTTTATAAACCAATTTAAACCTCATTTCAAATTTTATTGAAACAAATGCTGTAAAAAACAAAGAATCTGGTGTTTAAATAATGGCAGTCACAAATACAGGCCAGCATGAACAAGTATAGGGCAGTCCTTTGTTTACACATTGTATTCTTCTGATTAGCAGTTGTAGTCAAGATCATATAGACATATCTTCAATGTGACCATGACCATTCACAGATTTCTGAAGAGCTGTTGTGGTCATCTCCATCAGTCCATCAGTCCTACCGTCACATTCTACTGGCTAAACCAAAAATGGTCAAAGCATGGGTGAAGATGAGTCAAGCCTAGTCAATCTGGTCATCTTCAACAGCACCCACCTGTCAAAGTTTTTTTTTAAATTCTGCATAACTTTAAGCCTTAATATAATTTGAACAGGTCTATATAAATTCACCCTCAGTACAGTTGTCATGAACGGGGAAATTAGCTATAGAGACCAAAATTGTTTTTTTGTACCAGGCTGTAAACATGTTTATTTCTGCTGTGAAGTTAGACACTTTAACATGGAGACTTATGGAAACTCATTCTGTAGCCAGCCTCAAGTGGACATTTGAGGAATTACAGTTTTGGCACTTCAGCAAAGATCAAGGCCAAGTCAAGAGGAAAACCAGCCAGTCTATATCCTACTTAGGTAGCTAATATTTATTCCATATCACTAGTCATTGCACTGCAGGTCCCAAGTAGCCTGGCTATTGCCAGACTATATATCAAGTGAGATATAGTCTGGGAACCACCTAGTCAATTTCTCGTAGGAGAGGTGTGGATAATGACTGCCCATGGCCGTTTACTGGATGTTACAAATTTCTATCATTTGTCATATATGTAGCCAATCGTGTCAGTTGTACTCGATGACATATTTAGAGAGACAGAAATTTGACGTGAAGAAAAAGCTGTCATTTTTCCCAGTCTCTGCGAAAACAGAAGACAAAACAAAGATTGGTTCATATCTGCTGCCGCCATGTTGAATTGGATCTGTAAACAGTGTCAAACAAATTGCAAGCTTCCGTTTGTCGAGTAGTACGTCTTCGTCTTTCCACCCCTCCCCGCTCTCTGATTGGCTCTCTGCATCAGGCGAGCGTTTTGGCCCAGGTTTCCATGCTGTCTTTTGGATCGAAACAATCGTGCAAGGCAGCATGGGATTTCCCAGGCTAGGTCCCAAGCACTGTGTGTTTTCTTTTGGATGCTGTTTTGCATTTTAACTCTTTGTGGTTTTGGAAGCCAAGTTGTCGGTTCTTAGAGCTAGCTGGTTAGCATACTGATTTCAGTAGAAATCTCTGTTTTGAGCTGTTGAGTCCAAAAAAACATTCACCATTTTACAGCCGATTCTCTCACAACCTGAGGGGCTTGTCTTCCTCTTGCTTTCAGTCTTTATGCTATGCCAACTAAGTACCTGCTAGTTCTGCACAGACATCAGAGTGGTGTTAATTTTCTCTAATGTGACAACTTGGAGCTGCTGGATGACTTTAAATGTGAAACATCAGTACAATAACTGTTGGGCTTCATTGACAGTACTCTAACTGCAATGAGACAATGAGTGATAAAAACCAGCAGAGAGGTGAGTATGATACAGCTGTACTCATAGTCAAAATACTGTGGAAATGGTCATTATACTGTATTTATAAAGACAATAGCAGCGTCAACAGCAGATTAAGTAGGTACCAGAAAGAAGAATATTTTCATACTAAGATTTAAGACATACTTCCAAAAAGAGGAAGTTCAGTTCAAGTCTACTCTTCCTTCCTCTCATTCCTCCCCTCGAGTTCATCCTTCCCTTGTTTATTTGTTTCTTTCCAAACTGTTTCCTGCTTTATGGTGTCCAGAAAATCCAACTCTATCCATCTCTTCCTCTTTCCATCCCTCCATCCAGGGTAAAACTGTGGGGATTTGTTTTGACGTTGCATTTAACCAGCAGGAAGTGTGACCGGTCATAGTGTGTGTGTGTGTGTGTAATATCCTCGTCCAATCAGAGCACGGGATGAACCGGATCGCTGTCGCTACACAATTACTGTCAAATGTCAATTTCATGGAGGCAATATTGAGGAGATTAACACTCACTCACACTTTCACACACACACACAAACACAAGAACACACAGACAGGCAAAGTAACAGAAAGACAAACACCAATAAACACACACACACACACTCACACACAGCAGAGATGGAGTGAATGTTAATGTATGGCCTGAGGAAGGGTGAAAGTGAAGGTGACTGAATGCTGTCCAGGCTAATGGAAAGCTAGCCAACCTTAACCCTATCACTGAAAATCACCTGCACACCACAAAATAGCCGCTAAACACACCTCATCATACACACCTCAACATACTGTAATTCACATCTCATATGACCTGCCCCAGTGTACAGCTGTCAGCCTGTCCTGCAGCATCTTTACATTTAGCTTCTTGTTGATTCGCTCTCACGGACAACTAATAACAGCTTCAGCTTTCACGCTGGCACAGTGACCTGAGGTAAACTCTGAGGCAACATATTGTTACAGCTGACAAGAAGCAGACAAGAGCAGACACCCTAGATTATGTTAAGTGTCAAACATTCAATGCTAGCGACATAAAAAAAATGTAGGTTTCTGATTAGAGCCAAACTCCCACATAAAAGTCATGCTACTTATGTGTCCACCACCCTGACCTTTGCACCTTTTCTCTCATCTTCTACCATGTTACTTCCTGCAATAGTGCTGAATTTTCTGAGCCAAAGTCCCGCCTCCAGTTACTGTTTCTAGGTCAGACAAATTTGACAAAAAAAAACAAAAACAACAACAACATGGTGACGCTTATTCTGTTCTGATGCTACACTGACTTGAAATCAGGTGAGTGATTTACAGAGGTTCCTGATGAACAGTGAGGTAAACTGCTGTAGCCGCTGTTAGATAATGTTAGCTCTGTTTGTTAGTCGACCTAAGCAGATGGCAGTACACAACTGAGCTGGGTTCTGTTCAAGGTTTTCCTAAGTGCTTGCTAATGGTGGAACTGTTGAATCTCTGTAACCCCGAAACCTTGCCGGGCACATCTCTGTCACTCTGTGAGACGCTGTTTTGGTCCGTCCTCAACTTGATTCCAGACCCCACCGGGAGTGTTTCAGAAGAGGAGAATTTAGCCCGCCACACTTTGTTTACTTGCTCAGATTTGGTTGTTAGGTGCTTATGTGTAATATGGGCAATATGTTTCTGTGTAAATAAAATAAAATGTGTAAATATGCTATAGCTACTTTGTTTCTCTTTTGTCTGTGTTTACAACCTTAATTTGAAAATCCAATCCAATCCAACCAGATTCTCTATGCTGTCTCTTTGTCTGGCTTACGGCCAGCCCGAGCTGCTCTGTGTAAAATCATCAAAAATAGATAGTATTCCCCGTGGAGCCGAGCGAAGGGATGCTTCTGAACTGGACCAAGGTGGGGCTGGTGGGGTTTGAAACATTGACTAGAGCGCCAATCCCGGGCCACACACAACACAGCACATCTACGCCTGGTGGAATTTGGGTGTAAGAGTACAGTCTAGACCTGCTCTATATGTCATGAGATAACTACTGTTATGATTTGGTTCTGCGTAAATCAAAATGAAGCACTGGAATCAGGTGCTGCATCTGCTGTTACAGAAATGAATTCATCTTCAAATAAACTGAAACATACAACCTGTGAGTGGCAGAGCAAAGTGACAAAAATACCAATTTCTACGCAATGTTGCCTTGAAGAGTATTGGATTTTGTGGCCTCTAGTGGTATAGTTGCTGATTGCAACCCTGCTGCCTCACCCTCTCCGTCTGTTCTGCGCTACTGTAGAAACATGGTGGTTCAACATGGCGGACCCACTGCGTCTGTAGATATAAAACGTTCATAAGTGTTTTGGACGACACTTCCAAATGGACTATTTTGTCATTAAACAAACCACCTTAGCGGTGTACATCCTCACCAGCTTTGCAGAGTTTCTTTCACAATATTCAGCTGGAAGTTTCTTTTTCCTCTTGTGGATAATCCACATAATAGAACACAATTGTAAACCCAGTAGTGGCTGGTTGGCTCAGAGCAGGTCCACTGATCATTCTTTTGCTACAACTGCAGTCATCACTCTGACACACACACACATACACACATGCACACAAATGCACACACAACCTCACACACAATCACTCTTTCACATGGTCTATCAGGCTTGACTCTGGGCTTCAAAGCTTTGTTCTGAATGATTGACTGGCCACTGACTGCCTGGCAGTGTGTGTGTGTGTGTGTGTGGTCTAGAGTTGTCAGTCCACCTGACAAACACACATTTAGAGTACCTGACTGATCCCACAATCCATTATGGGAGGTTTTCTTACTGAATAAAGTGGTCAGAACATTGACTGTGGTGTTAAATAGGTGTCAGACAGCTGGGTGTATGTGCTCAGGTCTCCTGTTGGAGGCCATTCAAAACTCAACACACTCAACGTGCATGCACTCAACACACACGCACACACATGCGCACACACACACATTCAACTCAATTAATTTCAGTAATGACAATCATAACAATAGTATAGTCGTGGACATCATCCAAGACGAGCAGCGGGCTTGACCAAACTCTGATCACAATCCATGAGAACCTGTGAGACGAGTCTAGACAGTCTAGTCCTATGGCAGCATAACTAAGGGAAGGCCTGAGCCAGCCCTAACTATAAGCACTATCAAAAAGGAAAGTCTTGAGTCTACTCTTGAAGGTGGTGACCGTGTCTGCCTCCCAAACCCAGAAAGGTAGTTTGTTCCACAGAAGAGGAGCTTGATAGCTGAAAGCTCTGGCTCCCAGTCTACTTTTGGAAACTATAGGAACCCGAACAGAACAAATATAAACAATAAAAACAGAACAATGAAAATAATTTTTAACAAATGTCTACAGAGGTGGCGATCCACAGGCAGGCTGTGACAGAAACCACAGACGACAGACTCCACATGTTTTTTTTTTATTGATTGAAGTTTCATAGCTATAAGGAGGAGTCCAGCTGCAGAGAGTCTGACTGACCTGCTGGGTTCACATCTGAGAAACATGTCTGAGAGATCAACTGGTACCATTCAGTCATTTTAAAGCTAACAAGAGGATCTTAAAATCAACTCTGAAACTAACAGGCAACCACTGCAGTGACTTTAAAAGAGGCATTACATGTGTATGCTGGCTGTCTGGTCTTGGTACTTAGTACTCAGGCTGCTGCATTCTGAGCATGTTAGACAGAAGAACACTTCATATTTTTGTGTGTGACCATATCAAATGATGTTAACAAAATCTAAAATGGCATTTTGCCCTCCATTTTATTATTTGGAGGTCCCCATTACCCAAATATCACATTGGACTATCACATGAGAAACAATAACACGTACCAATCTCTTAAAATATACCTACATTTTATATAAAATGAAACAAAGCAGTCCAGCTGAAAGCAGCGCAGAGAGTGCTGTGTGTGTCCACAGCTTGTGTTCTGTGTGTAAAGGCTCGTGTTGTGTGTCCGTGGGCAGCGGAGGCTGCAGGCTGCGGCTAAATCTGCTCCACATCTTGTCGACTGGCCACAGTCTTAAATCTACAACATTCTGTTGAGCACAGCTTTGCTAACCTCAGACAGCCACCTCTGTGGCACCGCTATCACTCACTGTGTGTGTGTGTGTGTGTGTGTGACCAGACCATACTCCAGATAACCTGATGTTATTGATGCTCAAGACCACAGAGCCACTGCTATCTACATGTGCTGCATAACACAGGGATACACACACACACACACACACAGACTCGTGCAAAGGCCACGTTAGTATCCTGCTCAGGTCTGACAGATTTCATCGGACAGCTCCTCTCCTCTCCTCTCCTCTCCTCTCCTCTCCTCTCCTCTCCTCTCCTCTCCTCTCCCTTTCAGTGCCTTCTTTCCTCTTTACTTCTTTACTTTCCTCCTTTTATCCTTGTTTTTCTATTATTTCCCCCTTCCCCCTGCCCTCCTTTCATTTCTGGGTTGTCCCCACAAATGTCCCTCCTCCTCCATTTCCTCTTCTCTACCATCCCTTCATCTCTCTCTGCACCATCCCCGTAATCTACTTTTCCTCCTCCTTTCCTCCTCTTCTCCTTCCCTCTGGCTCTCCTCCCCTCTCTCTTCCTCCTCTCCTCTGTCTCTCCTGCCCATTTATCTAAATCTGTGCTCTCCTTAACCACTTCTTATCAGAAGTGGCGGTCGCTCTCCATCCTAAACGCACCGCTCCAGATTTTAATTTTCTTTAGATTAATGTCCTCCCCTCCTCTCTTAATGCCTTCAGCCTTCAGCTATCTGGCTCCCTGATGTCTATCAGCGTGCACGCACACACACAAACACACGCACAGTCTCGAATCGTTACATGTGCACATGCGTACACAGAATTTCAGCTGCTTAAACACACACATTTGTCTCCTCTTTGCTATACCATCTGCACATGCACACACACACACACACACACACACACACACACACACACTCAAACAGTGTTACAGCCAGCAGGCCGGGAAAATGTAATGGAACAATTTTCTCAAATTTCCTGTAAATTAGAAAGTCTTAGAATGCTCTGCTAAAGCGAAGAAAAGCAACAAAAAGCACCACTGAAATCTTTTCATTACAGCCGAGCCGACTGAACACAACAAACCAGTGCAGAGACAGTCTAACAAGAGGAACAGGCCGGCTGAAGAAGACCCTGTATGAAAATATGGCTCAGATATATAAACAGTGTTTATTTGATGTCACCTGTGATCTCATACTAACATTTTCAGGACTGGTTGTTCATATATTGTTGCAAAGACTCTGTGGTAGTCCTTAGTATAACAGTTTGCAACAAAATGAACTCATTTAGCTAAATAGAACTGAGAGAGTAGAAAGAAGAGTTTTTTTTTTCCCCTCATCTTTTGATTCTGTGATGATGATGATGATGATGATGATAATGATGATAATGATGGCAACATCTCTCTCTTTTTGTTTGTAATGTTGACAAACCTACAACATCTCTTCTCAGGTTGAAGTCCATGTAAAGTCAGTGTCACTCATGGGAGCAGTCAAGCAGCCATTTTGAAGCGACTGAAACATGTCAGATGAGTTCAGAAAATGGCATGACTAACTTTGAAACTCTGAATGAGATGAATTCATCTCTATCTCTCTGCTAGGGGTGCAGGGGTATGCTCAGGGTGGCCTCGGCGTGTCATTGAGCCACCCTTTAAGGACCGCCCACAAAATCCTGGACTGAAAACTGGAGAAAAACTGTTTGAACCTCTGACTCCACATTTCACTAATATATCGTTCAGTCGTATCTTATTGTTCTTTTCACATGTTTTCAGCAACTATTTTCAACATATTTAATGTGTTTTGAAGGAATCTCAGAATTGCCTTTTTACAGACTTTAAGAATAGTTTGCTCAGCAGCCCTGATGAGCACTGAAGGTAAGCGAGGTATTTGCCAGTCAGCGGGAAATTCTTTCATTATGTTACCTTAAGGCTGCACTCATTTGAATTTAATGAGGGCGTCATGTGGAAGGAGGAGTCACTGCTTTGGTTCTATTTCAAAACTGAAGCTGTTTTCTGAGAGAAAGCTCTGCTAAATCCACAAACTACACCTGCTCAGCAAACACAGACACATAGAGACTAGCTAGTGAGTATTCAGAATCTGAAGAAACTGATTTTTGTCTCAGGAGTTGGTGGAGAACAGAACAAAAACAGAAAATATTCATCGGGCGACACAAACACGACTCAAATGCTAACTGGCTCCGTACTTAATGGATGTATAAAAAGGCAACTTTTTGCTAACACACATTAGTCATGTCAACCTTGTAAGTAATGATATGTCAGTGCATCATTTAGAGCTTGTTCTGCTGCCCCCAGCTCTTAAATAAATAAATAAATAAAGATAAAGAAAATTATTCACCTTCAGATACAGTTCAGTTCTAGCATCAGCAGATCAGAGAAAGGCCAGCGCTCAGAGAATAACTGTGCTATATTCAAGAGGTCACACTACATTAATTACAGCCAATTATGCACATTAATTAAATTCAATTATGCCCAAGTAATTAAATTAAATGTATACACTAATTTGATGTGTAGTTTCCATCTGTATAAACTCTCTTTAGAGAAATGAAATCCTTTTTTTATTTATAAAAGTGAGTTTGTGTGAATAAAAACAGGAGCCCATGAATGAATGCAGCTTTAACTGAGCGCAGATATGTTTGTACATGAAATACAAGACGGATGGTGAGAACATTGGAGGCGATCGTAGGATCTCTGAGTCTCTAACATACCAGAGCTTCTCATTTTCTCTGGAGCTCATTAAAGAAGTTTTAAAGTAATCACAGTGTGATGTTGTTGTCTGAATAAATGCCTGATATACTCCACGCTACTACATTAAGATAACACCGTATTTAAATCTTTTCATTAAATCCTTAACTGAAGAAAATCCTCTGCCTCACCAAGAGTTCATGTTTCAGTTTATTTGAAATAAATTGAAGATGAATTGATTATTATTTTATTATTTTTACAGCTGATTCAACGCCTGATTCCAGTGCTGTCCACTTCAGTTCAGTTTTATTTAAATAGTGTCAACATCATCATCATCCGCAGAAGTTAGCTCATACCACTTTCCATGCAGAGCAGGTCTAGATTGTGCTATTTATATATTATTTACAGAGACTCAACACTTCCCACCATGAGCAAGCACTTGACAACAGCGGCAAAGAAAAACTTCGACTGGCCATCTGTCGTGACTGGTCGAGATACTGATCCATATTCTCTCTCTATTCTCAGCCTGATAAACCTCCTTCCTCGTCACAGAGCTCCTGTCCTTCATTGCCATAAACACACAGTTTCAAGTACACCATCCTGCTATCATAAAAATATCAAAATGTGGCTCCATCTGCCGCTGGAAGAAGTCCCCAGAAAATGCAGTTTTAGTGTTTGAGACATACTACAGTGACCTCCTGTGAGACATCACTGTGCCTTTAAATCAATAAATGAAACAATGTTCGTAAGCTGAAGGTTTACATCTTCAGTAGGAGCCGTTGGGTTTGGGGCCGTGATCCACAGACACGCTGAACGAAGGCAGACATGACTGAGCTGTAAGACTGGTCCTTTAAATTGTAATCAAATTGTTATTGTAATTAAACATTCAAATCAAAATCAGCTCTCTTCGGGGTCTTTCCACACAGGATGTGTTAGACTAAGCGTTCATTTATCACTATAATATATTTGATCTAATTTGAAAATGATAACATAATCTTTACATCAAAAGAAAAGAGACATTTTTTTTTTGCATTTTTGAATCAGATTTGAATAATTCCATCAAGTCCTCTTCAGTAGGACTTTCTTTTTTTTGTAATGATGTAACTACATAATTAGGTGTAGGAATAATTATTTTTTAAGAGGTCTGGTAGGAGCGAATGTAGCAGCAATACATTCTAATTAAGCCGAGGCTGACGAAAAGCAGCAATAAAATTAGCTGGCAATCACTATTAGCAGAGTCTATTACTACACATTAGTAAGCCAAGGACACACACACACACACACACACACACGCACTGATATTGTATGCCAACGTATGCAACTCCGTCTCTCTCTCTCTCCTTCTCTTAACACACACACACACACACACACACACACACACACACACACTGATATCCCAGGCCTCTATAATTATTTTAATAGGATTTTCTCTCTATTCAGCCTGAGCTTGTTGCTTTAATAACACCATTACAACCTGAATATAACCTCAATATATTACTGCCTGATATCGCTTTGCAGCCCGCCGCTGCGCTCTGTGTGTGTGCGTGTGTGTGCATGTTGGGGTTAATAAGCTGCTGTGTGTTTTAGAAGAGGCACTTGGCCTCGCTGCTCTCTCTCTTTGTCTCTGTGCATTGTGCGGCCTGGTGGGGAGGAGGGGTGAGGAGGATGGAGGGAGCGCTGACAGCGGCAGAATAGCCTCTGGAGAATAAAACACCGGTCATTGTTTTCTATTAGCTAACTCTCCTCTCTGCGTTCTCTAACCTCATCTCCTCATTTTACATTGAAATGAAATTGGCTGGGGAAATGTGAATAAATGTATGTCCGTCACAGAGAAATACACTCCTCCTTTTATCTGGGCTACATATTAAAGCGGCTCCCAGCGGCGTGCTCTTTTCTCCAGAATAATGTTTAATTCCCTTAAACATGAGAATTAATTAGCGCAGATCTGCATCTCAATGGGAGCGGCTGCGCGCCGAGGCCTGTCGCCGCGGCCTCTCTGGGCCCTGTCACAAACACCGGCATCACGCCGAGACCCTGTAACTGCTACAGATGTGAGGAAAAAGCCAGCCGCTTGTACGAGTGGAGAAGTGTCAGAGAAGCTGTGAGGTTTCCACCGGACAGCTGTGTAATAGAAGGAGCTATTATGGAAGCAGCCTCTAACTCTGCGGAAATAGCTTTAGTTTAATCTCAGACACTGTCCGTATCAGCTCCGAGGCCACGATGTGCTTTGGCTTTAGCACCGTGTGTGTGTGTGTGTGTGTGTGTGTGTGTGTGGTTAGTACACCTTTTGTAAATGAAATTGTGCTGCTTACAGGATGTGTCTTATATGATGCACACAGTGGTTTAATAGTCTGCGACATAGAGCTAAAACGATTAGTTTAATTACACAACTGAGTTATAGAAAGTGATCTGGTTATTTTGGGTTTTCAAATGTTGGTTGAATCAAACAAGCTCAACTTGGTGACTGTGGTAACAACTCGTATCAGTGAGATGTTTTTCATTTGGCTCTCTTCAGATGTGCTACAACATGACAAAAGCCCACTGTGACCAGCGACAGTATACAGGATGGACAACACATCACCCACAGGTTCCCAAAGTGCTGCCCTGACTCTTGGATCATCAGTGGACCCGAGGTGACGCCTGGTTGCTCAAACAAGCCATATGTAAGACCACCCACGTGTCAGTCACACTGTTATAACATTAAATTCACCCTCAGTACAGTTGTCATGAACGGGGAAATTAGCTATAGAGACCAAAACTGTTTTTTGTACCAGGCTGTAAACATGTTTATTTCTGCTGTGAAGTTTGACATTTGAACATGGGGACCTATGGAGACTGACTTTTGTAGCCAGCCTTAAGTGGCCATTCAAGGAATTACAGTTTTTTGGCATTTCTGCATTGGCTTCATTATTTATGACTTAGGACAGTGGCCAGCACTTACTTCAGTGTGACGTATCTCCCAGCTCTAGAAAGTGGTTTTAATATGTATTTTAGATCATTGTGTATCCAAGGAGCCCTGTGATTGGTCAGGGAAGTTGTCTGTGACATTGCTGTCTTCACCTAACAGTTGTGACACGTGTGCAGGTTTCTACAGTATAAATATTCTGTTGTGGTTATGACAGCAGTGAGCCGAGGCAGAGACAAAAAGCCCACGACACGTTTGGCACCAAGTGTGGAAGAGGAAACAGAGTTACAGCTGGGGAGAAGCAGTGAGTCAAAAAGTGAAGGTGTTGAAGAGGAACGCTGTTCTCTGTTTTCTCACAGGCTGCATCATCAACAATCCTAAAACCATCTGATGGACATTCAACCTCAACCTAACTTTAACCACCAATGTTTCAGGGCTTCCGGTGGGTAATGGCTGTCCAGGCCAAGACTTGAAGGCCTGATTTGCAACTTGATATGAAATGTGTTTACGATATAAGACACATTTCTGCTTATCTCTAAACACATATCAGCACAGATACATTTGAAAAAAAAATTGTGTTCTTCCACTTTCTAGACAGACTGCTGCAACCAAAGCCAGATTAAAATCATGTATGACAGACCTGCACTGCATAACATGAAATGGGTTAGAAAGCTGTGAAATAGTGACAGTCTGATGAAATGATTTGCACCAGACCTCCTTTTGTGAAAGACACAGATTGTCCCAAATGAAATGATCTCATTGTTCAGAGAGTCATGTCCTTCATAATGTGAAAAAATGGTGTTTTTTCTGCAGAGTGGAGCTCACAGAGAGATATAATTGAAAGCACAGAATGAAAGAACCACTACGTCCAGGAACAGTGCCATCCACATCTCCTTTACATATTACAATATAATTCTAGCTGCCAGTTCTGCAGCTGTAATTTAACAGCCGGGCTGTCATTGTGAATCAGAATTTATTCTTAAAAGCCTGCCTGCTTAAATAAAGGTTAGATTAAAGGAGACAAATTAGAGGAAAATGTTAAATTAAAGTGGAAAATAATAAAGTTATTCATCGGTGAGTTGTCAGTGTTGATCATCTCCTTTAACCGCACTTTCATTGTCTTGATTCATTATCACTGAAATAATCCCGCTCTCACAGCCTAGTCAAAACACATTATCTACCTGGAATGACATTATCACTGTCTACTTCAATGACATTAGCATGTCAGCTTGACTGAGAGGCGTGCAGCCAATCCAACGCATGGCTGCGTCCTGAGGAGCCTCAGACAGCCAATCAGCTGTCAGATCCACAGATGTCTCCTCCTCTTAGGCTGATGAGCAGCCAGTGAGTCAGAACCTGAACACAGGTTAGCTCAACACAGGTCAACACGACGTCTCATCTCCATTCAGGCTCATGTTCACATGTTCATGTGCAGTATTCATGATGGCAGTCAGTTTGTCTCCAAAACTCACATGCTCACATGTACAGTACGTTATTCCTTCTGTTCATGCTGTTCATTACAGGCTTCCAGTGGAAGAGATGGGACAAAATCCAGAGCCCACTGTTGTGTTTTCAATCTTTACCTGAAGTTTGAGTCTGGGTTAATCAAAGTATCTTCCCAAATGAATCCTTTCTGTGCTGAGCTGTAGTGAACAAATAACACAACTTGGGAATTTTGCAGTAAAAATGCTGAAACTCTGTCACTGAATATGTCTAACTGTTTCCTAAACTGTGCCGGGCACAGCTGTGACGCAGCCAGCTGCTGATAGAGACAGTGATTGCGATTCCACCAGGAGCGTCGCGGTGCATTTCAGAGGGCGGCCTGAAGCATCTCTCTCCGCTCTGCTCTGCCCTGCAGAGTCAGACGTGCAAACGAAATAAAGAATCCAGTCAGTTTTCAAAATAAAACACCATGTGCACACAAAAACAGACAAAAGGGAAAACATTTAAAGGTCCTGTGTGTTGAATATAATTCCATCTAGTGGTGTAATTGCTGCATTGTAATCTCCTCACATCAGCCTCACTTTCCTAGTGTAAGACTTGAAGGCCCTGTTTACGGTCAGTTCTGGGCTACTGGAGAAATATGGTGTTCAAAAATGGCTTCCATAAGAGAACTCCCTCTGTGGATATAAAGGGATCATTTTATAAGTAACTAAAACAAAAAGATACTTATTTCCATGTGATTATACTCCTGGTAGAAGCATATAAACCAAGAATAATGACCAAAACTGAGCAAGTTTACAAAATCTGACAGGCAAAACCCAGGAGCAGGGTATGACGCCACGTGGAAGCACAGACCAAAACAGCATTGCAGCCACAACAAAGAAGTGTGGGTAAAAAGACTGCTGAAGCCTCCTGTTAGCTTTGGTTTCACTTTGGAAGACAGTTTTTCACAAAGATATCCCTGTATTTAATGAACAGAGATGAATGTTAAGAGCACACTTGTGTATCACCTTTCTAGCGTTAGGACCACTCATTATCTTGCCCAAGGACACTTCAACATGCAGACTGGAGGAGCTGGGGATCGAACCTCTGATCATCATGATTAGTGAACGACCCGCTCTACCTCCTGCAACACACCTGAGTGAATGGTTTCATCTTCTCATCTCACTCACATTTAAACATCTAAAATGTCAAACAGTACTTGTAAAGAAACGTGTTTTCAGTGGTGGAAAAAGAAGGCCAAGTGCTGCCAAACTGTATTTCTAAAACGTCTCAGCTTCTGGGAGCTTCTCTTTACTCCAACATCTTTTCCAGTAATATGACTACTTTCAGGAAATGGCAGATAATAATTTACCTTCACACATAAAATCCTCTTTCTTTTTAGTGTTAAATCCACAAGACAAAAGGTGGTGTAACAATAAGCTAGAGTTGTATCTTTTTACTGCGGAATCTCCTACAGCAGGATATGGATTTCACATCAAAAGAAGGTTATAAGGTAGACAGTATGAGATGAAATGAAAAGTATTAAAAATGTACCTTACACATGTGTTGTAGAAGGAGATGGTGATGGGTACACATTAACTAGATAAATATTTTCTTTGTTTTTCTGGTTTAATTGTAATAAAAATGATTAAAATCATGAGAATGGAATAATTAAAAGGTGTGTCCTGCCCTGTGAAAATGTCCTATTAGCTGCCTGCTGACTTCCATCTCAGCACACTGATGTCTAACTAATGTCAAACTCAGCAGGCGGCGAGATCTGGAAAAGATTAACAAATTGTTGTGATAATTCATTTTTAGCGTATAATATCATCTCAGGGAGTGTACTGCTGGTGGGCTGCCCATCTCCAAACCATTAAATAATTGATTTGTAGATTTTACATGTCTGCTCAACATTTTATTTTGTTGGGCAGACAGATAATGACACAGATTTGGCTTGAATGTGGTCAGATTGGATGACATTAACAATTTTTTACAGGGGGTGGTGGTGTACTTTATGGATTCTTGTAGCTGCTGAGTTTGAATGCAGTGCAGGTCTCTGGTAAATCACAATGATTTATTCAGTTTAGAACGATGAATCATTTTCATCATACTCATTTGTTTTCTTCTCAAGTGAAATACAATATGTGCCTGTGTCTATAAAGAATAGCAAAAAGGGGGAATGTTTGCATTGTTGGTATTTAGGCCAAGAAAGTGGCAACCATGGCTTCTGGCTTCAGTATACACAGAATAGGTTGTAGGACGTCCAACTATGTCCAAAGACAAAGTGTTTTTCAATATCCACACTGGAAGGTGGGGCAAAAGGCTGCTGTCCCACTGTCTCCCCATCAACTCTGCTCACTTAGGTAAAAAAAAAAAAAAGCATGTTACGCAATGTACATGACATTACATAAGGTAAGTGTGCTAAGATCAGTCAATGGAACGTAATTGTTTTGGTGTGGTTGATCCATCAACCTCCTTTAAATATGTGTTCTGCACTCTTTAGATCACCTGACATTTTTCTTTGCTCCTGTCATAATAACTAGACCACTAGAGGCCAAACAATAAACTTACTAATGACAACTTATGGGTTGTAATTAGTTGTGGAGAATGGGTTGTGCTTTGGCACAAGGTGTTTTAAATATTGTATCCATCCACTGTAACCATCATGCATATCAATAAACTTAGAATTAAGATTAAACAACTTCCCCCGGTACAGCAATGCCATTCAAAGCTGTAGTTACTTATTTGTGCAAACTGCAACTACACACATAATTCTAGTAGTACTTGGCATTTTGCCTATTCCTAAAATTGAATGTAAAGTCATGCCTTTATAGAGAAAGTTTCTGATGAAAACGGAAAGCGAATTTGGAAGTGCTTGCAGGAATCTTCTGTCTGTTCCCACTTTAGCTTGTCAGCCAGTATACTTGTGTTAATATTCTAAAACAGCTAGACTCTGCCCAGGACCCCATGTAAGCTTTGGTCCGGCCCTGTGATCTTTCCTGCTGATGATTCAAGTTTTTCAGCCTTTAAAGCCTATTTCAGTTCAGCTTAAGATCATCATAACTTACATAAAAAATGCAGACAATGATTGATGGACCCTTCCAAACACACCACTGTTTCTGAACTACAGGTTAACAGGAAACCCCCCTACAAGGGTTTCATGGCTGTTTGCGGCAGGTACTGGTATGTAATGAGCCTCGGACCCAGTGTGCTGAAGCCTGACAAGCCGATACTGTAGCGTTTTAACAAGGCGAAGCTTCAGGTCAGGGCCAGAGTGGGTTTGCAGGGACACCGATTCACTCAACTGTGCAAATCAATAGCAAGAGAGAGAATAGATAATAATGGAACAAATGAAAGGGACTTTCCCAGCATGGCCGTAGCTGCATCAGGATAGTGAATATCTAGAGGGGAGCATGATACTGGTGCTTTAGGTAATAGACTTAGCCCTGATATGCTATTCCAGTTAATAGTCTAATCCAGTTCCATGCCTGCTCTTGCCAGGTTATAGCCCCATCCCTGCCACAGCCTATTCACAGAGATAATAAACGAGCATGGTGATGGGCTATATATCCCTCCTCAGCCTGATAAGACGTCGGCAGGGAAATGAAATTCTGCTTTTGCTGAAACATTATGATTTATGGATTGGGAGCACAGCACTGGTGGCCTGCACTGTGTCCACAAGCTCTCCTATCTGTGTGTGTGTGTGAGACTGTGTGTGTGTGTTTCTGTGTGGAAGAATAACGTGGGCATGTTTACGTGCAAGCGCTAAAGGAATGCAGCATGTCCACTCTGTGTGTGTGTGTGTGTGTGTGTGAGTGTAATGTAAAGCAGTATGAGCAGTTAGTTAATTCAATCCAGGCCTGCTTACACTATCTGACTGTGATTGTAATTCCCCTCTTCCATTGAATCACAATAATAAATCCACTTTATAGTTTATTCCACTGAATCACTTCAATAAACACACATTCATTGGAAGGTCAGATGACTAATCTCTTTACAACACGCTGCTATGGCCGACACCTTTATTACTGCTACTATCATTAAGAATAATAATAATAATAATAATAATAATAATAATAATAATAATAATAATAATAATAATAAAGAAATAAGGATTTAATAAAAAAAATCTCCATTCAAATAATTACGTGGTAACTTTCCCTGTTTAGTATTTATAACACTGTTTATCTGCATCAACAAGAAGCTCTCCTCACATACACCCAGAAATGAAAGCTCAATGAGGGTCTCTGTTCTTGACCCCTCATGGTAACTGCTATGATGTTGCTGTCTCAGGAGTTCACCCTCAAAAAGTCAAAGTCAGTCCCTGAATTAAAATGTACAGACACACAAACACAATAATGAACAACTACTGGTGGCATGAAGTCTTAGATCTTTAAAAGTCTAAGATTACATAGCTGCAGTAGAGACATGACAGGACGATGGGCTGCAAAGATCCCAGCTGAACTTGAAGGGATGCTGCCGATTATCATCCCAACCCCAAAGCCATGCTGACACCCCAGGTGTGTTTATGTTTAAATAGAATGTGTAATCTAATATGGTAAAATGTGTATATGTGTGCAATTTGTGAACTTAGTGGTGAAGTTGCAGGTGAAGATTGGTTTGTCTCTTCTGGGTTTGTAGAAAGATGGAGGTTGTAAGGTAACAAAATCATAATGCTTCTTATTTTCAGGATAATATACAAATATTAAAACATATTTATGCTTATTTATTCCATGTCCTTAAATGTTACACACTGGACCTTTAATAGTTGAATACATGTATAAGACAATGTATTGATGAGCAGACTGTGAAGTGTTCATCAATGAATTTGTAAATAATTCAGTCAATAATAATTCTAATAAAACCTTTCCTGTGAAAAGTGTGTGTAAACAGTTAGTTAGAGTTACTCTAGTGATTTGTTGTGTCACTTCCATTTTATCCAGGGACCCATGAGAAACACAGCGGTCACAACCAAAGCAGCAGGCTGAATCTTTCAGATTTTTAGTTTTTGACACAGGTCAAAGTGCTCCAGTGTGTACCACTGTTGTGGTCAAAATAAAATGTCACTCAATATTCTGATTGTTCATGTTAAAAATGGGAATTACGGTAAAGAAAAGGTGTCACCAGCTGATAGACACACACACACACACACGAATGAGTGAGTGGTGAGAACCATTAGACTCCAGCAGTATTTTCAACACATTTTCAGCTCTTCATATCCTATTACGGTGATGTGTGTGTGTGTGTGTGTGTGTGTGTGTGTGTGTTTTAGAGAGTGTGTGTAAAATGTTGTAGGAGTGAGGGCAGCACCACTCAATTGACCTCAGGGTCAAACCACTTGACCTCTGACCTCCCTGAGGCCCGACCTCGCTCACATGCACCCACCCAGAGAGAGAGAGAGAGAGAGAGAGAGGGAGAGAGAGAGAGAGAGAGAGAGAGAGAGAGCAAGGTGACTGTACTGTAAATGTTCTTTCAATCTTTCATTCATCAGATGATGGAATAGAACTGTGTTTAGTAATAGCACTGCCTCATAGAACTACAGTGTGCAGTCTGCAGTGTAGACATGTGCTGGCATAAACATACAGGTCTCATACAAATACAGAGGGAGCAGAATAAATATGATGTGTGTGCCTTACAACATAAAAAGAACAACAGTTTGTTAATTTAATGACAGTTACAGTTACATTTAACTTGAACATAAACTCTTTAAACTGTATTGCATATGTTAACGTGTGTGTTGGAGCCATGACACTGCTGAACTGTGTCCAGTGGGTTTCAGTAATATGACTGCAGTGATGGTACTTCAGTTTTACCCCATCTAGTGCTGAGGAGAGGTAACACCCACCTGCTGTACAGTAGGACTTACCGCACAGGGTACACTGCACTAAAGGAGGACTGAGGAGTTAATTTTCTCCAAAGTTCTCCTTGTTTCTATCCTGCACAGCACTTGAGCTTCTTTAGGATGAAGTTTCAGCTTTTTCTAGTTTTGCCGGTTGAGTAAATCCATGATGTTTTAAAGTTCTTCAAAGGTCCAGGGACATGTTTGTCTCCACCTTGCGAAGTGAATTGGTTCAGCCACATGCCACATAACAGCCACGCTCATGATTTGATTCTTTGCTGCATCATGTCATACCAATCTTCCTGACCTTGTTTCCTGTCTGCCTCTGTACTATTTGTAAAGGATTTTTTCACTTTTCTTAAAAACATGTCTACAGTTTGTATAGATATATTTTTGGCATCATATTTTTGTATTTGACAGAAACAGGAGTGATAGAAGCAGATAAACATCCAGGCCAGAGTCGACCCCGGGACATTGTGGTTTCATGTGTGTCTTGTGATCACTTACCAGAAGTTGTGTCTAATAATTTTTAATTTTCTTTTTTATGAGCAGAAGATCTTCTCTTAATCAACAATCATTGTTCTTCCGCAGTCAGTGTGTAGTGAGGCCTTATCACACTGTAATTCTGATCTTAGCTCAAAGAGAATTCAGAAGGTATTTGTGAAAATTTAATAAATAGATTCACAAAATAAATCTGTTGTGTAGAGAAGTCAGGTGTGACATAATGTTTCTGCAAAAACTAAACCATTGCCCAAGTGAACGTATTTGGAATGTGTTTCCCCGACAGAACATCGCATCCTTTAGAAGGGCAACAATTATAAACAAGCAGTTATCATCGTGTTTTATTGTATTATTCTGATACTGACGTATGGCAGTCTAATTCTACATTTAAAGAAGCAGTGATGTGGATACAGCACAAAAATGACTTCTGTTCTTAAACTGACTCTGACTGTGATTTTTCCACTTACATGATGTGTCAGTTTTATATTTAAATGATATAAATTGATTATTTGTAGGCTATTTTTCAAGAAAATGACAAATTTCAAACTAATTGTTTAACTGTTTAAATTTTGTAACAGACATATTAATGGACTTGTGATTCACAGTTGTCGTATAGGGTATTTTAGTAAGGTGTTGTTACACCTGGAGCTCTCAGTATAGCTTCAGTGCTTCATGTTGTCGATTCTGTACAACAGTAAATTCAATATTCGGAACTTTTGAAAACTACCTGGCAAATATTTCACACATTCCTGCACAGACAAACTGTACAGCTCTTTTCAATTTAAAACCATAGCCTACATGTTTTATATCTTCTAGTACCTGATTATTTTTTTTGCTTGGCAATACGTACATCTAATTCTGATTCTGAAGCAGAGAGGTATTTCTGTACCATCTTTTTCAGGCTTTTCTTTCATTTGTCATTGTTGTCTGTCCTTAATAAAGTTGCACAGAATCAGTTGACATTTTCACTGTACGTGTGCTTCCTCTCTCTGTGCTCACTGACTTACAGTCTCACCTCCTCATTACTCCTCGTATTGAACTGCTGAACTTCCAGGTGTGCTGCTGAACCACTGCACTCTACACTCGTCACACACTCCCCACTTCACCTCACTCTTTCTCCTCCTCCTCCTCTTCTCTCAGTTTTCCCTCCTCTTCCTCTCTATGACTCACTCCACTCTTCCCCTTCCATCTCGTTTCCTTTTCCTTCCCACTTCCTCATCTTTACATTTGTCTCGCCTCCCTTCCCGCTTGTCCCCACATTCCTCCTTCTCCTGCCTTCCCACTTTGCCTCCCTCCTTGTCTCTCCCCCTCCTTCCCTCGCTCCTCATCTCTGTCGCTGTTGGCAGCCTATTTAAATGCTCCATTGGAGAAGGATTAAGGTTTATGCAAGGTCAGTGTGGGATGTGATAATTATAATCACAGCTTTTTGCCTGGCCAATGACGGCCATTTGTTATTCTCAGCTCAGTGGCTTCAGAAGCCCCTTGGGGGGAGCTGGTGGGAGGTGTTGACAAGAGGCTGGCTGATTTACTGGGCCTCCTCCTCCCCCTCCTCTCCCAACACAGAGCTGGTGTTGGGCTTTGCATGTTTCCCCCTCTGTCTCCTTCTCTTCCACTCTTTATCCCTCCTTTATCTCCCAGTGCTTTTTGTCTCTGTACACTACGTCCACCTCCACCTCTTCCCTCATCTCCACCTTTACTTTGACCCCACCTTTACTTTCCCCTCTCATCCACGTCATTCTCTTCATTCAAGGGCATTTCTGCCTCTGTATGTGGAAGCTGTTGTAGCTCTGAGGGAAGGGACGGAGAGCAGAGAGCTATGACTGAAGTGAAGCCAAAAGAACAACAGAAATGTCTTGATTATTATTGACACACAGTTTATGGAGACAATTAAAGAACTTTAAAACCTTTAGTGCCCGATCGCTGCGATCTGCATCCACCATCCCCGCTCCTTCCTCTCACACTCAGTCAAATCTGAACACACAGGCATGATACACATAGTTTTTTTTTAAGTGACTTCCACATACTCAGGACTTCATTATCTCTGATGTCAATCATGACTACATGCCTGTAAATCCACTGTGAAGGGATCAAACTGCAGAGCCTCCCTGAGAATCACTCTGTTTGAAAGTTTTCTGTACTACCAAAGTAACCCAGAGGTATAGAGCTATAGATCTCTAGATACAAACTGATACTTGGACACCGGATCCAAGACTTAAAGTGACACTTATACTTTATTTCATCCATTACTGATTGTTAGCTCACCAGGTCACATTGATTGTTTTGCCACTGAGCCTTATAAATGTGTCATGGAAGACATAAACACAGGTGCACAGATCATTGGCACAATCAGAGAGGAGAAATAAATTAATGTTACATTTGAAAACAACCAAACCTTAGATTCAATGGATGACTGAGAACCTCCACAGACCATCTGAATTTAATTTCAATGTAACATATAATGTTTCAGGTACAGTCATGTTCTGACATGTCTCCATAAGCTCCTACAATTTGTTCAATCCAAAACTGTGTAAATAGAAAACATGAGAGTTTCTTGATTCCTGTCACTTCATATATGAGCAGAATCACAGGTGTAACTAATAACATTAATAAAGGCTGCATTCCATTTACTGTAGGTGTGCAGCTGCAGAGCATCATGCATGCTAGCTTACATCATGGCTTATTGGCACACCATGGAGAAGAGGCAGACCTGTGTTCACACTCTTGTGATGATATCCTAATTGTTCCTAAAACACAATCATCAACAATGCATCTATAATTTACAATGGAAATAAAATCTAATATTAATCTATTTGATTCAGCTGATTTAGATGAAGCTATACACAGTTTAGTTCAGTCAGTTAGGATGAACAGTAATGCGACTACAAGGCACGCTGTGAGACTAACCTGTAACTTTCTGAAATAATATCTGAAGACTCCAAAGTTGGAATAATGTTTCTCTGTTCTTGACCCACTTTAGGGTTTATCTGCAGTACACAGACACCTCCTGTAGCACAGGAGGAATTTTGTACTGATTATTTCTCCAGGACAGTTTCATGTTTCAACCAAACTGTATAAAACCTGGACGTAGTCTCAGGACGTCACTCATGGATTTCTGAAGAGCCATTTGTGAAGCTCAGAGAGGTTCATCAGCAGACACGCTGTTAATTATGCATTACTTTAAGCCTTAATATCATTTGAATTCTATAAAAATTAGCTATAGAGACCAAAACTGTTTTTTGTACCAGGCTGTAAACATGTTTATTTCTGCTGTGAAGTTGGACATTTGAACATGGGGACTTATGGAGAGTGACATGTTGTATAGCCAGCCTCAAGTGACCATTTGAGGAATTGCAGTTTCTTTACAGCCACAGAGATTACCACTTGGTAAGTCACCTAACATTGTCAGAAGTAATTAATGTAATATATATTTTTTCATCATTTCCCCTGTGAATGCAGACATTGCATAGCATTAACCCAGTCTTAGCCTGTGTACTGGGAGCTGCCCCTTACAACCTGAGTCTATACTACTGCCTATTGGGACCTGCCCAGAACAACCCCAGCTTAAACCTCTGCACACTGGGATTTGGCCAGTATAAGCAAAGTCTATACTCCAAGTCACATGGGAGCTAACCAGTGCAACCTTCTCAGCTTCAGGCTCACTGTGTGTTACTGAAGGTCGCTGCTGTGTTTTCGCTTCACCTTCAGCTTGTCTCTGCGATCTCAGGGTTCTAACCTGTGATTCTGTAACTATAGGCCTGTTTCAGACTGCCATGTGCACTCTTGATGTTCAGTACATGATGCAGAGCTAACCAAGCCTCCATCCATCATCCCTGCAGTCAGCCAGCACTGCCAGCCATGTTTGACTGCTCAGGACTGCTGCTGGGGAATAGATTGGTAGATTTGTCCAGCTCTCTCACACACACAGACAAACACACATTCACACACGCATTCACATGCACACACGCATTCACATACACAAGGGACCAGTCATGGCCAGGGATCAGAGTGTTTTCTAGTTGACTGGTGTTATAACCTGAACTAAGCACAGACGAAGAGAGAGCAAAAGGCCGGGGTCAGACAGGGATTTGGGTGAATGACTCCTTTAAAGCTCCAGTCCTGCAGCTCAGCTGTCAGTCTGTGTGTCATTCACAGGGGAGAAAATAGCTTAGCGGTTAGAGATCCTGCTGAGGGGAGAAGATACGGGTTTAAATCACGGAAAAATCGTGAAACATGTTAAAGGGGAAGGTGATACCTCTTATGTTGTGATGCACTATGGGAGTCATACAGCACAGGCCCACAGCAGCACCACAGGTCAAGTGGAGAAGCCAAAAAGCAAATGTAATTTTTATGTTACAAACACTGGCACACACTTGTTATAGGCTGCTTGTGTGTGTTCATCTTCTCTGAACAGGTTTGACTCACCTCAGAAACAGGGCAAGTAAATAAAAAATCACATGTATATAGATAGATAGATACTTTATTGATACCAAGGGAAATTCAAGCATCCAGTGGCAGCATGCAAACATACATTGAACATACATTAGAATTAACCTATTACACAGTAGCCATACGTTAAAATGAATCTGAGATTAATCTTAAATTAAAACCCATGCTAAAATATTGAACATGTACCTGCAGCATTAGAAAGAACTGAGTCTCTAGTGTCTTTGGCAACATTTTCAAAATCTGTAAAATGGCAATGAGGTTCAGCATCACACCCACCTGCTGCTTCTGTTTGACCTCCACCGGCTGCTCCCCATTCAACCTTGTTCACTTGCAGCATGACCAAATGGAACGCAGCCAGTAACTCTTCTGTCAGGGAGGACTGGCATTTGTTATGTTAAATGATTACACTATGTATGTATTATATAATATTATATTTATAAAATCATCATACTGATGTATTCATGTTCATGTATTCATCTGGGTTGACTTTTTGCTGTTATATTTTTTCATGGCTTTAAGTACTTTAACTGTGGCAAACAAGAAAACTCTGTTATGTGGAGTTATTATTTGTCTTTGTCTTCTGACAAAGGTGAGGTAAAGGATGAACCATTATCATAACGGCATCATATTATCATGCCACCATGAGCCGTTTACTCCTAATGAACAAGAGTTTTTCCAACATGTGTATCTTACTATATCAACCTACTGTGTGATTTTCTTGATGCTTCCATGCTCTGTCTCCTCTGTCCTTGTGATAAAGTTACACTAAACTTTGAGACTCTCCGTTTCAATGAAGCAGGAAGGAAAAACAACCATTTCTACACATACGATCACGGCTGATAACCTGCCATGCCTCTGACCCCTGAACAGTTCAAACACCAAACTTGTAGTTTATCATTTTGTATGTATTGGTTTGTGGATAACTGTTAGCTACCTAGCTAAGCTCTTACTGACAGGGGCAGTTGTAGATTTGTTATGTGACAAATCGAGACAGACTAAAGGCCTATTCATACTTTCCTTATCCACATGGCATAAAAGTCGACATTAGTAAATTCAGTCATCTGTCTGTTTCTGCAGTGTCCGTGCAGTGCTAAATTTGGGACCTCGTGGACTGTATGCATATCGAGGGCTGACTGCACACACTGGACACTGAACAAAGAAAGTATTTTCACACAGTTCTTTAGTTCAGCAGACCTCATCATGCCATGGTACATGTCCACCATGTGTGTGAAAGAAAGTCATGAGGTTGTGCGAGTGTAGTATGAGTTGAACTGCATATGTGTGACTGGCAGAAGTCTGCGAATGTCTGCGGAGAGCATGTCCAAGCCTCAGGAGTGACAGAAATCTCACCAACAACTACTTACACCATCGTTCAGCCGTCACCGCTGTGGCATTGGCAGTTGAGGTTGATGGCAAATTATTTCACAGTCCAAAACAATAAATGAAGTCATGAACTCTTTCCAGATGGTCCGAACACACCACAAATCAACGTCTCCCGTCTTCTTCACAGCTCAGCCCTCAAACATACAATGGATCAGTGACACTGTACAACAATGACAATGTTGTGCTGTAAAATGTCTAATGAGAAGAGCTGGTTCTGATTAGCTGATGAGCTGAAGCCTTTGAAATTTTAATGGTCTGAACCACTCATTGTATGGTCCTGCAAGAGTGGACTCATGCATGCATCTCCATCCATGACAAGAACCTTTACAATGGATCCTTTACAGCACATGAAGGCCTCTTTTGTTCAGTGCGGACATAAGAGGCTCAAAATGACACAAGGTATCAACGTTAAAGCACCATTTAAAACGATAGATTTCGGTGAATGGAACTCCAATATGGTGTAAAGGCAGCTCGGGGAGAGAGCCCTGTAAAGAAGGAATGGCTGTTTTTTCACCACCACCTCTCTAATTGTCTCTGCCTGTGTTCGACAGAGCCGTTTTGAAGGACAGGGTCTCTCATTAGGCATTCACACCCAGGGCTTGCTCCAATTGGGCTGCCTAAGGAATCTGAAGGCAATGCAATTGTGTAATTTGCACACAAAGTGGTCTGGATTGATCCAAAATAAACCTCTCAACTTTAAATGTGGGGGGGTGGAGAGGGAGGGCGTATAATTGCATCATTTAGTGAATTGATTGGCTGAGAGTCGATGGAAGGGAATCAGGAAGCAGCAGATAAACGGTGACAGCAGCGCCTTTTAGAGCGGGGACCCATCGACGCGAGGACCGAGACACACACACACACGCACATGCAGACGAAGAAAGAAACACACACACAGGTTTAAGGCAAAGAAGTACACACAGTGAAAAAAGAACACACCTAGAGACACGAACACAGATAAACCAAGGCACAAACATAGAAACAGACACGAGAAGACACACACACACAAACACACACAGTCAGATTAGACAGCACAAAGAGAGCCCAGGTCCACATCACACACCGAGCGCTGCAGGGCGGGACAATGGAAGACAGAATTAGAGGTAACAATAGATTTCATTAAGCCAAACTAGACTTAACGAGACAATCGATACGTCATAATTAAAGCGAGGAGGCTGAGAGCGACTTAGACTCTAAATGATGACTGCTCTTATTAAGATGGAGCAGATAGAGAAAGGCTATGTGACAATGGAGCTCTATAACTACCTACCACAGCAGGCCTTTGTGCTCACACCGGCCTTTCACTGAGACAGATAGATAGGAGAGAGAGGAGGGAGGAGCAAAGGAAGTGAGGAGAGGAGAGTAGAAGACAAGAAAGGAAAGGAGAGGAGGGGAGATGAGGAGGTCTAGGTCTTTCACTTGGTTGCGGTAGCAGAAAAGAAGAACTGATGTGTGATGATGTGAATGATGACACACACACACACACACACACACACACACGCACACACTGAATGTGAATCACAGAACTTTGTTAAGTTTCTGCACATAGGTGACTGTTCAACTCCAGAGCAGAAATAACACACACACACACACACACACACACACACACACACACACACACACACTTTCACTGTCTTTGTTCTATTCTTTCATAACATTCTTGCCAATCAGAACAGAGTTTAAACTTTAACAGTAACGGGCAAGAAGGAGGGAAAAATGTCATGACTTTCTTAGACTACAGGAGCCGAATTATGTTTGTACACCTGATATAGTAGTCCACTGTTTGACTACTCAGGAGTATTAAAGGAAGAGATGACTGTTAAGTTGAAGTGCTCCTGCTGTCAGTCTGAAGAGAATGTAGCACCTGACCTGTTCTCATCTCAAATACATCATTACCAAATATAACTTGTTCAGCATATATAGAGGAGTGTGTGATCAGGGTCAGGTGACAGGTAAACATGCAAACTCCACACAGAAAGGCCCAAACCAGCTGCGGGGTTCGAACCTTCATGCTGTGAGGCAACAGTGCTAACCTCTGCACTGCTGTGTCACCCCAGGTGCTGAGGAATAACTGATGGACAGGTAGGTAATGGCAGCAAACAGTATTATAACTGGGCTCAGTGAAAAATGTGACAGACTGTTGCACGATAGTTAGATTAGTACAGTCAAACTGTGCACAGCTCACACTGCAGTGCACAAACACACAAACTGAATGTGATCATCAGCATGTTTGATGCTGTTAAGCTCACATGTGGTACAGCAGCTGCTTCGTTTGGGTCAATGTGGTGACATGGCTGAAAACTCACCAGTAAACTAGCAAACTAGCAACTAACAAACCCAGCTGTGCTCAGTCAGAGAAGTCATTACAATGTCATCTAAACAGTACAATGTTCGACATGTTGCTCAGAGTTGCTCAACCTTTGCCACATTTGCATCGTGCAAGTTGTGTAAAAGTGTGGTGAAGTGAGTTTAGGTGGGTGTGTACCCTTGACTCTGTCCCTGCTCCCTGTCAGCCTCTGATGATGAGGGTGACAGATGGAGGAGGAAGACAAGAGACGGGAGATGGAGAAGATGGGGTGGGTGAGGGGTGGGGGGGTGTAACCGGGTCAAACACAGGTCAAACACCTCAGCCCTCGGGCTAAGTGCTATGTCGATGTGCATATAACACACACACACACAGGCCTATCTCCTTCATCTGGCTTGATTCTCAGTTTAATTAGCTCTTATCATTAATAGACTGGTTAATGTTTGTTTCTATTGACTCTGCTGACTGTGGAGGGTTCTTTCATTTCTCTGCAAACGGATCAAACATGTGAACGTTTGATCATTTCAGGAGCCAAGTACAAAGAAAGGAGGTTTTATATAGACCTGATAGAAAGAATAATGAATTCAAAGCAGACTGATGAATTTATCTGTTGTAGAATTTACTGATCAAGAAACACCATCTGGCAGGTGTATGGGTTCATCGCTCTAAAAACTGTTAACATTTGATTCAGAGAGAGTGTGTGTCTTAAAAACATCAGGGCAGGGGCGGCGTTTAGCTCAGTCGATAGAGCAGCTGGCCCATCTGCGAAGTCTCACTGTGGGGCACAGGTTTGAACCTGTGCAGCCCTTTCCCACATGTTATTCCCCATCTCTCTCCCCATCTTTCCTGTCACTCTTCAGCTGTCTCTATATAATAAAGCATATAGGCCAAAAAATAATATTTCAAACAAACAAAAAAACATCAGGGCATACCAGAAAGAGCAGCTATGAACAGGGCCTCACCTCAGGTTACCACAAGTGAAATCTCACCACAAATGGAGTAAAAGATTGTCTTTGTTTCTTCCTATTATTTCTCCCCAGAAAAATTTATATTTTTAATTTGAAAGCAACATGTTCTTCTTTTAAAAAGTTGCACACAGATTATAGACAGTATAAAACATGGACGTAGTCTTCGTGACGTCACACACAGATTTCTGAAGAACTGTTGTGAAGCTCAGTGTGCCTGCCTTGGATTCAGGTTAATCAAAGATGGGCAAAGAGATGGAGCTGAGACGGTTTGGATGAAGCCTAGTAGGTCAAACAAGCCACATGTGATGGCACCCACCTATCAATCAAAGCAGCCATACTCTTTATGCAGTCTATCATTTGAACAGGTGAGTTGTATATAAGTTCACCTTCAGTACAGTTGTCATGAATGGGGAAATTAGCTATAGAGACCAAAACTGTTTTTGTACCAGGCTGTAAACATGTTTATTTCTTATTTCAGTTTTAACATGGGGACTTATGGAGACTGACTCATTTTGCAGCCAACCTCAACTGCCCATTTGAGGAACTGCAGTTTTTGGCACTTTGTGTTGGTTTCACTTCACAGCCACAGAGGTTACTGTTTGAGACAGAGAGTGTTCAGTGATGAGTTTAGGTTGGAAACAAAGCAACATATGAACAGACTGAACAGACAGACAGTACCTGTAGCTAGTTAGCAACACCTCAACCTTGGACTGCAACAAGATACTTTTCCTCTCCTCTGTGAACTTCATTTCAAATACAAGCATGAACTTTATGCTCAAGATGAGACATTTCTGTTTGAGGCACAAAGATCAGAGTACCCCTCACACTTCACATTTAATGATGATGTTCACTGTAATATCCCAGAAACTGCTGAATGGAGCTTTAATATTGGTATGTTTTATGTCTTTACGTGTTTATTTCTGGGCTGATTTTTCAGCACAACATGAAGGCGCTGTGTGGTATATTAATAAGTAATAGAAATGTTTAATTTCAACTTCTCATTCTTTGAATGGGTGTAGATGGCTGCCCATTTATCTTGATTTTCTCCACAATAGGTAAAAGAACACAATGGGCAGCCTGGTGCAGCCAGTACATTTAAAGTATGACTTCCACTCTCACTGGATCTAATAAGATCTGTTTCACCCATCATTGACTGGCACATGAAGGCCAGCCTTCAGTGTGAGCTGTGGAGTCGAGCCGGAGGAGAAAAGCTCTCTATTGTCACACTGCAGCAGGTTAAGGTGCAGAATACATCAGTGGATTAAGCTGCATAATGTGGCCTATTGAAACCCAGTGAACACATTAGAACATAGTACAACTGTGTCTGTCTTTGTCTCTTCCTCTCTCTTCGTTCTGACCTTTTTTATGTCTTCAACATGTACATAGGAACAATATGATCCTGACTATCTCCTCACGGCAAAGCAGGATGGATACACGATGTAAATGAGATATGATATGATATGAATGAGATGGAATTATTGTATTTCTTAACTCTCTTTGCATTAATACTGTGGTTAAAAGTAGTTCAGGGGGGCTTCATTAAGCTTCTGTGGTGTGAGAATTAAATCATTTATAATGACTATATTATTATATATAACTAAATTCTACATTCAAAACAACATATGCTGTAGCCACTAAAACATTGTTTTGAATATAGAATATCTGTGTGAAAACCCTAATATTAGCTAATATTACTGACTAGTCCAACAGCAGTCAGCCCAGCTCTGCGTCTGTCTTTCAGCCTTTTATTTCACCAAGCTCTCACCAACCACTAAAAGTCAGTCCCACGTTTACTCTTGTCCAGCGGCTTCTTGCTCGCTGACTCTTTCTCTTCTCGGCTTCCTCTGTTACTATCTTCTCTGTGGTCTGTTTACCACTGCTGTGCTTTGCCTCTGCTCAGCCTGCTTACATCACCTGCTCACCCGGCTCCGATTCAGTGTCTGTCTTCCACCACCTCTTCCTGCTGATTCAAAATCCTCCAGTGTAAAAACTCCTGATGCTCTGAGCTCACCAGGCACAGATAAGCAAACTAGCTAACGGCAACTACATTTAACAGCAGTATTTTTTTTAAATATTATTTTTTGGCCTTTTTTATTGGATTGAAACAGCTGAAGAGTGACAGGAAATGTAGGGAGAGAGATGGGGAATGACATGCAGGAAAGGGCCGCACAGGTCGAGATTCAAACCTGCACCTCCGAGACTTTGCATACTGTATGGGACGGCTGCTCTACATAGTACGAGAAAAGATACAGGCAGAGACAGAGACAGCATTCACCCTGTTTGATGATTTTAAATGTTATTTGAATGAAAAGTTGAGTATAATGATTTGTGTAAATCATTAATGATTTGATTTTCTTACCAAACCCACCCTCAAAAACATGCCCAACCTCACCATGTCTGTATTTCAAATGACAGAGAAATGTCAAAATCAGCATCAAGCTTGAGGAAATGTGTGGATGTTACATCAACAGCAGAGAGACTCTTCAATGAAAATGTTTTATTAGTTTTCGTGTTCATGTGACGCTGTAAAATAAAGACAACAATCAATAAGGACAATAGTTAAACCGTATACCGGTCTACATGCTGACAGATGACATGCTTCCAGTAGAGGTTCAAAGTGAAGAAACATGACTAGAAATATGCTGTTTGCATACAGAATGTGAACTGTCAGTGTAAGAACAGATTTTGAGCCTGTGTTGGCCGGTTGGTTCTGCAGGGTGAAATTTCTCAGGCTGCTAGTTCACGGTGAAAAGAGAAGAGGCGATTTTGCTGATACGGAAACACTGTTGACAATAGACTGTCTTTGTCTTCCTATCTCTCCATCTCTCTCTCACTCTCTCCCTCTCCGTCTCTTTCAGACGACTATCATTTCTGAATTATATTTTACGGCTCATTAAGCATCTCTAGTGCTGGAGTGCAGAGACAAAAGCAGAGGGGAGGAGGAAGGATTGATGAAAAGACGGGAGAAACATTGAGAGAGGCTCCGAAGGTGAAAACCTCCTCCTGAAACTGTACAGTATTTACGCTAATGAAAAGATGTCTTTAATTAGCACCAATTAAACACACACAGATGGCACACAGCATGAGCTGACACTTGTTTAACGTGAGGCGTGTCACACTGATGCCACGAAGGCTTTTCTTAACTTCCTTCAAATTCAAACCAAAGTCTAGTTTGAGTAACACATCCATGAGCTGAGGAAACTCTCTTGTCTCCGCTGTACATGCAGATATATAAACTATGACTCTGGGCTGCTGATTAGAGATCTGGTACCCAACCAGAGCTTGGCAGGTCTTAAAGCAGTGTTGGGTTTCTTTTTTATACTCTCTGAACGTGTTGATCATCTCTATTCATATGTGATACATATCGATATACACTGCTCAGTGGAAAGAGGCAAAGAGACAGTGAACATGTTGCACTAACAAGACTGGATCTCAAAGATGATGGTACAGACTGGGTTCAGGCCCGTTCATGACTCTCCTACACACACATCGCTACAACATCCTGGTAACCAACCTCACTGAAGTAAGTCAGGAACTTTTTGAAGTCTGTAGTCTGATCCTGGTCTTTTTTTTAACTGCTGCTTCATTTATCTGCTGTGATGAGGTGGCTTTTTGTCATTCAGACACACAGTAACCTGCAGTCAGACAAAGAGCATGATTCGTGTGATATTTAGCACCTGGTTCACGAGAAGGAGCGCTGAGTTCAAAAATAAGGATATAAACTGTTTCCAGTCCCACTACTGGGGTTGGAATGGGGTTAAATTTTCCTCCCATAATGCACAAGGAAAGAAACATCTGTAGCTAGCCTCAACATCTTCAAATAGACCCTTTCACAGTGTTTTATGGTTCATTTGTTATTTACTTTGTGCATCAGACATGATAACTGAGTGACTTTGTTCCAGTGTTAGACAAGGTGTTTATTTAATATCCCCCTGTTTGTTTTTAATGCTGCAAAGAGGTGACTTGGGAACTGTTTTAGACACGAGACAACATGTAAAATACCACCACATTTGCATAATGGAAGGAGAGGCTGTATTAAAATTGCAGTTGAGAGCGCGTCAGCATTAGTAACTGCAGCAGTAACCAACTTTGACACTTTGACGGCGGCTGTTGAAGGGCAGGATACTGGCTGCTGCACCGTCCTCATGTTTCTTCTCCCTGTTTAAATTTTCCACCTCTGCAGGTCCTTCCAGCCACAAGGTCACAGTGTGTTTTTAATTGTGGTGCCCCTCAACCCCCCGCACACCCCGCCACCACATCCCACCAACCCCCTCAGCCCAAATGATGAACGACTGCACCTTGTGAAAAGGGCCCTCTCCAATAAACAAGCTTATCTCTCCTCTCTCTCTCTCTCTCTCGCCGCTGCCTGTGAATAATGAGCTCTGCGTATCACTGTTAATCACTATAATTGTTAATGTTAAGAGGGGGCCGGTTGCTAGTTGCCCGACGCCCCACGCCTTTATTGATTTCATTTTTTTACATTAAAACGCTGCATGCCTTTGTCAGAGCGGTGGGTCACCCCCCACCACCCCCTCGCCCCCTCATTCCCCACCCCCAGAGAGAAGCTAATTAGTTATTTAGTGGCCTGTGTGTGTGATGGTGTGTATGTGGGACGGCAGAGCAGAGCTAAAGCCTGTTATCAGTAGCCTGATAAAGGGAATTGGTTGTCCCACAGTAGCTGTGAGAGGCTATGGCTGATAGCAGCGTGGCTATTATAGAGGACGGGCACGTGCATGCTCACACACACACACATTCATACGTGTACTGTTAGAAACATGCACATGAAAATACACACAGGCACCTAAACAGATGATGTTTGAAGAAGAAATCAACCTGCAAACACATTCCAAACACACACTTCAGTGTTCTTTACAGACGGCCAGTAGATCGCTTTCACCGCTGAGCAGGAGGACAAGTAACATCCACGTTTTAAAAATCCAGTTTTTGTGTCACACTGTTTATTGGGAAAATAGATTTTGTCTGAGACTTACTTGTTTCAGCTTGAACTGCTTCATGAGCAGCAGAGTATACAGAGGAACGTGAAGAACTTCTGCTCAGATCACACACTGCTATGACCGACGAGGTCAGCTGAGCTGATTTAACTGCTAGCAGGCTAATCTCCCAGCATTCTTTGGTCAGTGACCCTTCGGTGCTGTAGGTACTCCTCTACGGTCAGTTCTGGCTGTATCCGTCTGGCATAATGTTTCCATGTGCCAGCACCGTCAGGTGACAGTCAGAAAGTCCCACATGGAGGATGTTGGACTTACACGAGTACCACAGGGATTTTGGATCAGCAGGAAGAGGTGGTGGAAGAACACTGAATTGAAGCCGGGTGAGTTGTTGATGTAAGCAGGCTGAGCAGAGGCCAAGCATGGCAGTGGCAAGCAGAGTACAGACCAGATACTGACAGAGGAAGGTGGATGGATGGATCAAATAAACACAGAACAAGTTGTTTATGCACCTGAAAAGGTTTGACCTGATGAAATATGAAAAGGTTTCTCAACAGGCTGACACATTTCAGCACGAACGGATGACTGAGAATTCTTTTCAGTGTCTGTGACCATAGCCGAACTGAATGGTAACTTATTTTCTAAATCCTGGTGTGGTTTTCAAATTCTGATCAAGTGTGTTTATCATGATCGTGATTTTACCTCGATTCTAATGAAGTTTTATATTTGTTCTAAACACAGTTTGTCAAAGCTGATTAGAACAGAATTAAAAGAAGCAGGTTGATTAATAGTTTATATTAATAGTTTTATTTTGCTGTAGAAATATTTCTTTCCAGTTGTGTTGTGTGTTTCTGTCCACAGCTGAAGATGGGCTAACTCACAAAATAACTGGAACTCACTGAACATGACATTAAGATGAACTAAGAGAATGAAGTTAAAGTTTAAGTTTAAATGCTACAGTTAATGGAAGAAATTCATTCAAACAATGACAAAACAAATTGTTAACTACATTCATTTTATATATATATATATATATATATATATATATATATATATGTAAAAGTGATGACGTGTGAGAGACTTAATATTTGTTTGGTTACATCCATGTCCCAGATTGTTGCTTTAATCCACAAGAATCTTTATCACACTGCCCCAAACACTCTGATCAAACACTCTGATCTGTTCAGCTGCTTGTTGGTGTTTTCTCCTTTTGTCTGTTTCTTCACACTAAATCTGTATTTCCATGAACAAAAACACACACTCCATTTGACATTTGACAGCTGTTACACCTCTGGAAAATGGTAGTGATGATACAAAACTACTTCCAAAAATCCTTTGAGCAAATATCTTGTTTGTAAAATTACAAACACTCAGATTTAGTGATCCGATTGATAACGCCCTTTTAAAATAATGTACAAAGCACATAAAAACTAAGTATTCAAAATATGCTATGGAGAGCAATATGTGCAGTATGTCTCAAACATGTAAGGTCAGGACAAATAATAATCTATTAAACAATGAAACAGGGATGATTTAAATCTTCAGAGTAACTCAGAAATCTAATCTAATAAACAAACATAAAATAATGATTGATATCCCATGATGCTCTTTGTACTTATGAAATCAGTTTTTGTCATGCTGTATTGATTTTATTAATTATTTTAATTAAAAAAACAAAATAAAGTTCAGTCATTTGTTTGATGGATTTCTGTGCACAGAACATATTCAAATTAAAAGAACCAATGAGACACTACCTCTTAATATCATGTAACTGAAAGATGCAGATTAAATTGTATAAATATTTTTTTTCAGTAGCAGCACAGAAGAGGTTTCCAAACAGTGAGGTGTGAGGGCTGTGAAGGAAAAGTGAAGGAGTCTTCAGTGCGTCAGGTGAAAGAGACAAAACAACAGCACGTCAGTTATTGTAGTTTGGTTTGGTCACAGTTTGTGTTAAAATCCTCCATGTTAGACTCGGTATAACTGTTACATTTAAACATGCAAACAGCATTTTAGACTTAGTGTGACTTCCCAATAATATCATTATTTCTGACCGTCAAAGAAATTCAGAAAAAGACGATGACTGATCAGAAACAAGCCAAGTAGGTATCTTTTTTCTAGGCGTTATATCAGGTAAAATATAAAACCAGAAGGAAGTAATGCTGTGGCATTTCAGTTTTTACAAACATTCAGGTTCACGTCTTAAGTAGAAACTTCATTGAAGTGAACCTTGCAGGAAGAATCCACTTTGTTGTACTTGTGATTAACTTATTTTGTGCATTGGAGCATAAAGTGTGTTGGAATTGAGTGTGTTTTGTTTATTTGATCCTTTAACACCAACATCCTCGCTGCTCAGCATGTTGACGTGTGCTGTATGCAGGATCCTGGATCAGGTCCATTATTTGTCATAAACTGACTGCTGCTTTCCAAGTCATTTACACTGTGCGTGTGTAGGTGTGAGTGTGTGTGTGGTTAATTAAGGCTATGTGTGTGTGTGTGTGTGTGTGTGTGTGTGTGGGTAAGCTGAGATGCTCCCTAAAGGGAACTTTAGTTTTTAGTGGAACCATTAACCTTTCAGATGACAGAGATCATGCAGCCAGAGCTACAACGATGACAGAATGATGATGAGAGAGATACTGTGTGTTATTACTGTGTGTGTGTGTGTGGTTAATTAGTGGCAGTAATCAGATGCTGCTCATTACGTCCTCTCAACGCATGACTAGAGCCTAGGGATTCATGTACGTTCATGTCTGTGCGTGTGTGTGTGTGTAAGCTAGGATCACAGAGTTTTGCCCCTGCACCAGCTAACAGTGTACAACACACACGCAAACCACACCGTGCCTGGATGCTGTGATCGAGACGGCAGATCTCTCATAATTAATTATCTAGCCCTGATCACAGGAACGCTCTAATTAGACAGACTCCTTCAATTACCTGCCAGGAATTAGTCCTCTCCATAATGCTCCACACATTAACCACATCAACAGGAATTAGTCTGCACCATAACACAGCACACACCACTTACACCAACAGGAAAGTGTTTCAGAAAGCGTCCCCATAACACACCATGACAGCAGAGTACAATTAAAGGTCCAGTGTGTCTGATTTAGGACGATGTATTTGCAGAATATAATCTCATAATGTTTTCATTGGTGTATAATCATCATGAAATAAGAGTTGTGATTTTGTTACCTAGAAAGAACCCAAAAGAGTGAGTCCTCTTCCACAGAGTTGAACCTCCATGTTTCTCCAGTAGCCCAGAACTGACAAATCAAACATTGGCTCTAGATACTGACTCTTCTTTTTTTTTTTTTGAGAGTTTTGGAACTGCCATAGGTTTTCATGTGTACACACTTTGAAGTGAAGGGGGTAGAAAGGGGTATTCAGCCACTTTCTTTGTCTTTGTCAAGCACTTAAACTTTAAACTCTTTAAAAGAATAGTTTGTATTTTTACACTATGGGCTGACACAGGCTAGCTGTTCTGTCCCCAGCCTTTATGGTATTTTAGGCTAACAATGTCCTGACTGCAGCAGCATACGTAATGCAATTACATAAGTGTGGTGTTGTTTCTTAGTCTTTTACTTCAACTTCTCTGTTATAGCATTATAACATATAGGCCAGTTCTCAGCCTGTTTTTTTTTCTTCAAATGGCCTACATACTCACTCTCCAGTCATATTAATCACAACTAATAAAGTTCCACCGTTATGCAGACGATACCCAGTTCTACATCCCCAAATAAAATGTAATGACACAAGCAAAGAAAACTGTGTTCTTCCACCTCCTTCCTACCATAGAGTTACAGATGAATCAGATGAGATGATGAAGAACTTCAAACAACATCACACAAATCTGAACCTTATTACCATGGTTACCTGTAATGTTCAATTAACTTTAACATCCTCATCATTAAAACATTAATTATGAGCATGAACAATCTATAGCCTTTTGGCAGCCTGGGCCTTGTGGCAGTTCCTAAATCCCAGCCCAGTTCTTAAAGAAACAAGGCTTTTGCATTCTGATCAGAGGTCCTCGTTTGTCTGTAGCTCAAGTCCGTCCTCAGATGCCGGCTTAAATCTGATTTCTCTTCAATCTATTGTTATTAACATTTATTTTATTAACATTCACACATGTGATTGTGTTTTATTTTATACATTTGAGTGTTTTATCTCATTAGAACTTGACAGTCTGGAGTGTCATTAAAATACAGTTGGACATGACTTCACCTTTAATCCTGATGGGGAAAAATGGTTGAAAATCTTGACAAAGTCTAAAAGAATGAAACTTCATACTTGATTCAAACCAGGTCAAAGGTAATTTATTTTTACAGCATCATGGCTTCAGTTCCTTCAGAGATGTGAGATTTCCTCTGACTCATCTGATGGATGACTGCCAGTCACAGTGATGCTGAGGTGACATGTCCAAACAGGAGGACTTAACCTGGGATTATCAAGGTGGCAAGACATGGTTTGACAATGAGACACCTGCAATGCAGTCTACTGCAGTTAAGTATTGATGGAGAGCCAATTAATGAAAAATTTTCCAAAGAAGTCTAGCCTAACTAAATTTACAGCTACAGTACTTCATTGCACTGAACTGAGTGTTGGATTGTGTGTTGGACCTTAAAAATCTTCTCATGCTGTCTGAGGTTTTGTACATCTGTCCAGCCCATGCAGTGCTTGAATTGGGTAAATACAATAAGGAGAACCAACACAACCACTATGTGTTTAAATTAGCATCTGTAGTGAAATGAAATGTGGTTAAAGTAAGGAGTCAGTCTTTATTGATGAATGTAAGTGTCTGTTGTCCACAGCTGCTCAATACTGTACGAAGGCTGCTACAAAATAACCACTCACACCATAACACACATCAGACTGATGTGGGTTGTAGTCACAGCATTCTGTTGTTCATACAGGAGAAGTCCTGTCACAACCTCCTCTCCAACTTTAGTAAAATGTCTTGTTTTATTCTTGCATAATGGTGGCTCTGGTCGTTGCCATCTTGCCAGTCCTGGTTGCTCAAACAAGTCACCTGTGACAGCACTCACCTGTCAATCAAAGCACACGTGCTATCTTGAACGGGGAAATTAGCTAACTAATTGTGTTTTTAACTGTTTTTTGTACCAGGCTGTACATGTTTATTTCTGCTGTGAACACATTACACATTTTAACATGGGGACTTATGGAGACTGACTCACTTCTACAGCCTCAAGTGGATGTTTGAAGAACTGCAATTTTTGGCACTTCAGTGTTGGATTCATTTCACAGCCACAGGTTTTCACTTAGGTGTTGTGACAGTGACTGCCTCCTGCTAATACTGCTAACACAATGAATTTCCCAGATAAGGATTAATAAAGTATATTGTAGGTACGTTTCAAGACCAAAGCTCCACTTACTCTCTCTTTTGGAGAACCTTTGTAAGTATCACTGGAAACATCTGCATTTTCCTATGAAAAAAGATCTCTTCAAGTACCAGACTAGACTCAGCCACTTCACTCCTGAGCAGTCTATGTTGTATTATGTCTCTTAAAAATGGGGGTGCAATTTGGTTGCAGTCCAGTCCAGTTCCAAGGGATCCTGTCCAGTCCAACCCAGTCCATTCCAGTCCAGTCCAGTGGATCCTGTGAAGGAAGTGATTTTAATTAAAGATAAGTTGCTCAGTGCAAGGCCGTACTGAGCCTGTTAATCTGAATCCAATAGGCTGGATGTAGCAGCTAGGAGGCCCTTGTAAAGCACAGGCTCTATTGAAGCCCACTGCATTTCATTTGGGTGGGAATCAATGCAGATTGACACCACTTAACATGCAAATGGTGCTCAGGTCAACTAGCGGCTTCCTGCCCGCTGGCGGTGGTCCAATATCTACAGCTTAACTCTCTTTTTCACCTCCTCTTTCTCCTCCTCTCTTTCCTTTGTTACCTGTTTTCTTTCCCTTCTCGCCCCGTCCGCCTCCTCGCCTTGCCTCCTTTCTCCCTCATCCCTTTCCATCTTCCCCTCTCCGCCACCTCTTCCTCCTCTCCCCTCCCCTCCCTTCTTTTCCATCACATTCCTCCCTGCTGTTGTAAAAATCATATTCAGGATATTCGTCCATTTAAAGATATGAGAAAATAAAAGACTATTGATTGCTTGATAAACTGCCACTGATGGCAACAGAATGGGAGTAAAGTCAGTATAACCCCTTGCTGAGCTGTGTGTGTGTTAGCCGGAGGCACTATATGGGAGATGCTGTGGATCAATAAAGTGTATTTGTGTGTGTCGGCCCTTAGCTATCCTTCCAATTACACATTTCCAGCAGCGCGGCCGAGCACAGCTCTTTGTTAAAGCCTTAATGGATCAGCTCAGGGAAGTGTCCGCACACACACACACACATACACACACACACACACACACACACACACACAAATAGATACAGCTTTACAAGGTAAGCATTCTCAAATTGATTTGTTAAACAGCGTTTTGAGCCCCGGCGCTCTCTGCAACTGTGTAATTACTGTGAGAGCTGACGCTGTATCTGTGTGTATGCGTGTGTGTGTGTGTGTGTGTCTGCATCAGAGTGTGTCTGTGGATAATTTCATGAAGCGCTGTGCGTTTGTGCTGCTAAGAGTTTCCAGATGAAGGAAGCTCCATGTGTCTGATTATTGAAGAAGAGAGCGTTTCATTAGGAATTTACTTCACAACAGCAGACACATTACAGCAGCCAGCAGCACCTCTTTGCTCCTCTGCACTCGTCTCCTCGTCCTTCTGCGCTCCTCTTCAGATCGACCCAGCAGAGGTTTATTCATGACTAATCTGTTGAACAAGCGCTAAACTAATTCAATTTGCAAGTCAAAAAAGAGCATGCAGGGATGGATTTGGCAAAAAACAGATTTTGTGTGTTCTGCTGAAAATCTCCTCTGATATTTTATCAGTCTGTTTTTGGAAGATTCATCAGGCAGCTCTTCAGCTGCTTCTCACATCCAGGTCCTCACACTCCTGTCACTCCATACTACCACATTGTTCACGCCACCTGCCTCTACACATTCATGAAAATGAAGACAAAATCAGAATAAGTGAGTAGAAATTCCACCTGGAGAAATCCATCTGTATTAAATTACCACAAGATGACATGGGAGCAGACACACTGTGTGTGTGTGTATCAAACAAAACAGCAGTTAAAAAGATAAAAAGTGAGTCACATGGAAGGTTGTACTGAGCTGAGAAAAGACACATGAATGAACCTTTTATCTAAAGGAAGACTTAAAATAACCAAACAAATAAAAAGTAAAGAGAATTGGATTCTTCTTCTATAACACACAATATTAAAAGCAGCGAGGCAGCAAGCAGCTGTGATTTGTGTTGTTAAACTTGAATTTGAACATCCAAATAACTAATCTCACTACATGCCTGCTGCCTTCAGGCTCGATACTTTGAGAGTAGCTTTGCATGATTCACATATTTAAAAAAAATCCTTTTTTATCATATGGCTTGAAGGTTGCCACCTTCACTGTGGAAAAAAATAAGTACACCATGCCGACCTCCAACACAAACACAAACCCTACTCTCAGCTTGAATGAAGGAAATAAAGAGTCAATAAAAGCATCTGCAAGTGTTATAAAACAAGTCTCTCTCTCTCTGGAATGGTTTGTAGCTGTGTGTCGTGTGTGTTCACTGCCTCTCTACCTCCCAGCCATGCCTCCAGTTTCCTGTGTGCCTCATCCAAGCGACTCATCTGGTTCAAGTTATGTTTTAATATGTTTCCTTAAGAATTTAAGATGCTGCATCGCAGTTTCAGATCCTCCTCAGATCCAGCTCAAGTTGTCTGAACTGACACAAACACAAGCAAAGTGAGATTTTCATCATAATTGTTTTTTACTGTGAAAATAAAACCTGTTACTTTACCTAAAACATTGCATGGTGAGTGAGGTGTACACATGTTCCATTGTTCCATTTTTGTAAAACATGGACAAAGTCTTCTACACTGTCACATCTGAAAGAAAAACTAAATGAGCAAAAACAGGAAGTGCTCTTAGCTTTCAGAAATGATTTTGAAAGGAGCCAGCAGGAGGTGTTAGAGGGGAGGATGAGGAGGAGGAGCAGAGTGAAGGCGGGGAAAGTGAAAGCAGGATGCTGTAATCAGTTCTTCTGCCTGCTGCTGGATTTTTATCACTGTGAAGGACTTTGTCCATCCATCCATGACACCTCCTCACTCTCCTCTTTTCCTGCACTTTCTGATCATGTCATCATTTCCTCTCTGATCTCTGCACTCACACGTTGTCCTCTCAGCTGTGTACAATTATTTCAGTGTATGAGATGAATTAAATCAGTGTGAACTTCCATTCATGAGTGTGTTGTAAATCAGCTACAGAAAAAAATGTGAGTATTTAAATATTCTCATTTAAAGTTAGTGTATGCCAGACGTTTATTTTTTAATTGAACTGATTTTCCTGAAGGGTGGTGTTGATAGACACGTCTGCATATTGAAAACTTTATTTTATTATTTTAGTTCTTACTTTTGGACTTTTAGTTTTAGCCATTATTCATGTTTTGGCAGAACTTTAACTGTGATACATGTTCAAATGTCACTGAGTGAAATCTATTTCTTAACAAAGAAGAGAATAAATTCACATCACACCTCTCTTTATATAGTGAGTATTGTAGCAACATCTTATTTTGCTCATATGTTTCATATTTCATCATTCAAAGCAAGTGTTTGACACATTTTGTTAAACAGGTGTTTTAGTATTTGACTTTCCTAAATGTATGGAGACATAAAAAGGAGAGTACTGAGACTCAAAGTAGCAGAAGCAGAGATATCCTAACACTTACTTCCTGGTATAATGCTCCAAAAACACTGGATCCTACATTTTCCACAATTCAATTCAATACCATCATTTTATAGAGAGCCGACATGACTGTGAAAAACAACTGCCAACTGCAAGAAAAAAACGTGAAAATAAAGTCAAATGTCATAATTCAAATAAATTATAAATAAAACTGTAAATTTACAGACATTTTCAAAGATTTTCCAGAGACACACTGTTACAGATTATCCCAGATCGTCACACATCTACATCGACATCAGGTCAGAATCATCCATACAGTACACTCATACATTCATTCATGTGGTTCCACTTCATATGTTTAGATGGTTGTCCCTAACACTGATGTTTAATTAACCATACATATGATCCGAGCTGAGAGGCCCAGGTGATGTTATGAAATAATTTTGTTGGACTTGTCTTAATACAGCTGGTTTCACAGTCTGAGTAGGACTCATGTTGATCAGCAGTAATGAATGACTGGTTGATGTTAAATGGTTAGAAAAATGAAGAAACATGAGCATGTGTGTGTGATGTGTGTTTGTCAGCGCACAGCTGATCCCGCAGTGACCATGATGACCGCGAGGATTCACAGGAATGAGCAAATCCAGATCCATTTCAAATCCATGCTCTGCAGTTGGTGTCTGGCTCAGAGACACTTCAGCAGAGGGAGCATTTCAAAGCTGACTCCTCCCTCTCTTTTACACCACCCTGCCGCCCTGTGGGGACACCCTCCTCCTGCTCCCATTAACTTTAAACCATCCTCTGTGCAGCTTCATTATACTCCACTCTTTCCCTCCGTGCCAAAGAAAAGTTAGTTATCACTGAACGTTCAGCTACAAAACACTGAGGAGTTGCACAGATACAGTACAGTCCTGAAGATGATCCTATGTGTGTGTGTGTGTGTGTGTGAGAGAGAGAGAGAGAGAGACTGTATGTATGATATACTCTATGTGTGGATTATGAATGGCTTTATGTCTGTGTTATGTATGTTTTTGCCTGAGCGTCCATGTTTTTATCTGACCTGCTGTGGGTGTGCCTGTGTAAACATGTGTGCGTGTGTGTGTGTGTGTGTGTGTGTGTGTGTGTGTGTGTGTGAGCTTACGACTCTGGGAAAAGACAGCAGTCTAAAGGATGAAATTGAAGAGATTAGCATGGTCTGCTCTGCTTTTGATTAGTTCTGACTGGAAATCTGCCCGAGCCACAAGGGGCCCCTCAGCAGCCTCTCTCTCTCTCTCTCTCTCTCTCTCTCTCTCTCTCTCTCTCTCTCTCTCGTAGCGTTTCGCGCTACGCCAGAAATTGAATTGATATTTTGTAAACCTGATTTGTGGATAACGCGATGTGACAGCGACAAATGCCTGGCTGAGAATGGTTTTCAAAGCCAGTCCAAATGAAAGTTATTACAGGGTAAATGCGCATTTCTTTGTCTTGGCGGCAGCAGCAGCCCCTCCTGGCTCTATGTATGAGTTTATATGGGTTGAATATGGATCCATTTCCTGGGTAATTGAATTGATACTGTCATGCACGGGGGCAGTGCCACATTGCTCTGCAGGGCGGATGGACTGTCTGATTGAATTGGATAGGGGGGAAAAAAGTGTCCTGATGCGTGTGTGTGTGTGTGTGTGTGTGCATAGGTGTGTGTGTGTCTGTAAGGGGTTGTCAGCAAGCAGTCATAAGATAGACACACCTCAGTGTTCTCCTGATTACTGCCGTACAGGCAATTGTCTCTCCAATAATCTGCCGCCACAACCCCCTGACACACACACTCACACACACACACACACGCACACATGCGGACGGATACGGGTCAGGCAGCACAGAAGCCATTTCCAATTCCAGGCTAGGCGAGCGCAGCGCAGATCTGCTACATATTAATTTTGTCCCGGCTGAGATTTGCTCCCATTCAGTTAGAGCCGATTGATGAGAGAGCAGAGAGGATCGGACGGCTGCTCATTCGCTCTCCTCACCTCTGATTAGAAACACTGCTGCTGTCACCGCGCTATTAGGACGGAGGGAGGGAGAGGGGGGAGGAGAGAGGGAGGGAGGGAGAGATAGAGGGGACAGTGAGCGGGGAAAGGAGGGGAGAAAAGAGGTAAGAGGGAAGGGACGTGAAGAGGTGATGGGAAGAGATGTGGGAGGGAGTGATGCACAAAAGCAGAGAGGAAGACATGGGTCAAGGTGGGACAGGTGAACAAGGGGATGGAGAAAGAGAAGGGGGTGGTAAAAAAGATGGGAAAGAAAAATAGAAAGGAAGGATGGGGGAATCATATGCAGGAAGGAGAAAGTGGGGATGATGGGAGAGAAAAGAGGTAAGTGAGATATGGAGGGAGAAAAATGAAGAGCAAAGAGATGGAGGAATGAAGTGAGAGGAGGAAAGATGCAGGGTGAGGGAAGAAAGAAGTAAGGGAGGGAGGGAGGGAGGGAGGGAGAGGGGATGGAAAAATGGGGTGTGGAGTGAGAGAGGAGTGAGAGAAAAAGAGAGGAGTTGAGAGGGGTGGAAAGAAGGGAAGGAGAGGCAGAGGATAAAGGAGGTGGGGTGTGATGGGAGGGAGGAAGGGAGGATTATAGAAGATGTTAGGAGAGAGGAATTGCGTGCTAAAGAGGGTAAAAGGAGGAGTGGAAGGATGGAAGATGAGGAGGCAAGAAATGGAGTGGTGAAAAGAGATGGGGAGAGAAGTAGAGATGGAGTAGATGGGTAAAGGAGGTGTAGTGGGAAAGATATTGGATGATGGGAAAGACCAGATGAGTGAGAGAACAGAGAGAGAGCAAAAGGGAGGAGAGCGGGAGATAAAAGAAAGAATACTTTTGTATTCTTTCTTTTATGGAGGGATGAAAACAAGGACAATATAGAGATTTACACTGCTCTGATGTCAATGTGTTAACTGTGGAGCTGGCAGGACATGATTAGCTTAGCTTAGCTTAAAGACTGGAAGACCTAATTCAGACTAAATCTGGTGCTGTTGAGAAAACACAGGTTTTCCTGTTCATTCCAAGGTAATCTATTTTGGCTACAGGTGGTGCCAAGAAAAGTAGCAATCTGTCACAAAGAATCTGAAGTTTTGGAGAAACTTCTTGGTAACTTCTTGGGTAAATTTCTTGGTAAACAACCCTCACTGGCAGATGTACGAATAACTATTTGTGAAAAAAATAGTTCCAGTACCTAACTCATGCTATAAAAGAAATAACTAGCTGTGGAAACCAAAAACAAGACCAGTTCTTCCACCCTTTGTCTGTCAGTTTTCTATTCTATTCTATTTTCTATTGAACTCTGAATTGAAGTTCTCAAAGGCAACATTCCATTTATTGTCACACTATCATACTAACGTACTAACAGACACATTAGAATTCTACCTTTAAATAAGATTTCAGTTTTTTTTAATAATTACTTTATTTTTATACTTTATTATTACTTCTGTTTGTTTGCTACTTATTAAGCTAGATGTTTACCCATCTTACAGTCTTCATGCTAATCTGGGTTAACCACATTCTGACACCACCGTGCACACATTAGTCAGACATCAGTCCTCTCGTGTCATTCTCAGAGAAAGAAAGCGAATAAACATATTTCCCCCAATATCAGGCTGTTCATTTAAAAGTGACAGCTTCAGAGGCAGAGTTTTACTAGCCCTACGCCTCCCTTTCAGACAGACAGAAGAGCCATTTAAACCTCTCATCTGTATCCCCCTCTTAAATTCACATTTCTTCTCCAAACCCTTGTCTTTCACGCTGCTGTCACCACTCCCACCTGAAAGCATTTTATGGGAGCCATTTAGCGTCTATGCTAGAAAGCATTTGATCTGATTCAACTGCTCATGCAAACTAGAATAAAGAGAATAAAAGAACCAATGACAGATATAGACGGCTCACCATGAGACACTGAGGACTACAGCCATCTATCTATCGATCTATCTATCTATAGTGTAAAAACTGTCTGTTGATTTTGTGGTAAAAAAAAGCCAAAACATGTCAAAATACATATATATATATATATATATATATATATATATATATATATATATATATATATATATATATATATATAAAATCTATACAAATTTAGAAGGGTTAGGGTTGCACAGATTGTGTATACCTGTTCATATTTACATGTTAACTAACTAAATTTAAACAGTGAGAATACATTCAGATCATTTCATTGATGTAAAACTAATAAGTCAGTAAATCAGAGAACTTCATTTATGTCCTTCACATGAGACACACACAATCGACCAGTGACAGACAGAGAAAAGGTTCATTAACACTGTCCAGGCCTTTCCCAGCAGATGCAGTCAGCATTGTCCTAAACTTCAACACACCATTAACTCTTATCAGCTAAATGCTCCCAGCTTTAACTTAAACAGTCCTCTCCATCTAATAGTCTCTTTAACTTTAGGCCTTAATTGTGTCTATAGCAGCTAATCGGGTGGCTGCAATAAGAGCTTGTGTATGGTCCGAATGGCCCACCGCCATCTAATGGTATAAAAACTTAACGATCGTTATCGTCAACCCTCTTTCCATTCTCGGACTCCGCCTTCTTCATCTCTCTCTTTAATTTCTCTGATCTCTCAGTCGATCTTCTCCTCACTCTCTGTCGTTAAAGAGTCGCCCATTAACACAGTCCTTAGGTAGACTTATTAAGTTCACTTAACAGTTAATGCTCCATTCAGAGGATATTACCATTTAAAGGTCTGATTTGCTCTGTAATGTTTGATCATAGCAGAGACATCATTAGACAGCATAATGAGCAACATTTAGATGCCAACTAAGAAGTTTGAGATTTCAGGCATCTGTTGCCGAAAGACTGAATTATTTATCAGCCAAGTTATGGTAGTCAGTTTTTAGAGAAAATGAGTGATGGTGAGGAGAGATTTTATGACTTTCTAGTCTTGAATAATACGAATGTTTGCCAGTTTAACTTTAAAGGAGCAACAAAAATTACAAATACAACAAAATGTATTCTAGGAGTGGAACACTGAAGGAGTGTTGCACTGGAAGTACTGAAATCTAAAAATGGCGAGCCCTTCAAAAACGTGTTGACTGCATGACCACACATACTGAGTCAATTAGTTTTCAGCAGCAGAGCTCAGTAGAGGGCAGAGACGGTCACAGCAGGCCATAATATTTCAGGTCATGGTGGCTACTCCTGCTGCGAGGGTGCAATAGAAAAACATACAAGCATGCCACATATGCCTTTTTTCCATGGCAACTGTGAAAAAAGGACTTAAGACCCAGTCGACTTCAAAATCCTCCATGGTGGCTCTGAAAGCCTCCATTCTTCCACCTCAGGACCATCCCTGTCGGGTCCTGTTGGTACCCTTTTTGATGCCCTGCACATCACTTTATGAACTATCATGCTGAGCCAATAAACTGTATATTATTCAATATCTTAATGTTGTGTGTTCATGCAACAAACATAATGAATAATGGTAAGAATGGACTGAATCTAAATCATAGGTGGACCCTAAAACTCTCCTGAAATAAATCAATGAGAATCATAATGTGGGAGTTTGAATTTTAGAATAGCCTCAATAAAAGTTAATACCTTCCAATAGACCAGCAGTATATTATTGATCAGTTCTATAAGATATGAAATCAATCAAACTGCATCATACTCCCCCTTCCTCCCTCTGCCCTCCTCACCTCCCTGCAGTTCTCCCATGGATCACAGCATAATTAAAAGAAAGCAGCCAACAGATCCAATTTAAGATTACTGTCTATGAAGAATGTGTGCAGGAGCTGCTGTAGCACCCCCCAACACTGCACGTCCACTCCCCTCAGTAACACCCACAGAATGCCCATTATACAATCTGTGATCAGTGATAATAAACATGGAACACAGCGACACTCAACACACTATCTCCTTTAAATGTTTGAGGAAGAGTTAAACCAACACATGAGGCCTTCTTTAAATGGAACTCCTGTCACATCCACAAACAGCATCTGATTCTCCCATGATTGATTTTTATATTTCTTGTATTGATCAGTATAAAACTGGTGGAACCTCTTTGGTTGTTGTAATGACAATATGAATCGGTACAATTATGTTGAGACATAAGTCTATATTAAAGGGGTGATATGATAATACACAGTGGTCCAATTAGACTTTGTAGGACCAATAACAGTCCATTCTAATATAATGTGATTAGAATTGCCCAATTCAATATAATGACCGAGTAGTTCAGGTTCCTGAAGCTGCACTAATCAATAATTTTATATTAGCAATGGGTCAACTGACTATATGTAATGTGAAAGAGGTCACTGATAGTGAATTATCACCCACGCTCAGCTCTGCAGTGCATTTTAGCTTCTTTCAGCTCATTTCAGCAGCTCTAGACTTTGAGGTGAGTGTGACCTCATTCGTGTTGTATTCCATTACAAACTCTGCATTTTTCTTAACTGCCTGAGTCTAAATCAGCCTAAAAGATGAGACGATTGTGTCATTTTCACATCCCAATTAGACAAAAAAGTTGCTTTTTCCCCCATCTGCTCGTGTTTTTTAATGCTTTGTTAGTTCATAACCTGTAAAGCCGTACCGGTAACACAAACAACATGAAACAGTCTCAGTTTATTACTGGTGCCTGTATATGACCTACATAAACAAACCAGACCAGTTTCTATGAACTTCTTAATGTCTGCCACCAGCGAGGTGCTGAAAGCATTACCACTCATGTCCACAAGGGGCACCAGAATCAACACTAATAAACAATAGTAATAAACAAAGACATATAGTGAACAAATCTTCGTTATCTAATCTTTGGGTCTATGATTGTTTTTCATAGTTCATATATACTACAGTCATAGTATGTTTGAATGCACAAGAATTCAAGGCAAGTGAAGGAATTTGTTCACATGTTCAGTTTGAAACATGTATGGACAGCCAGTGCCTGTGATAAAAGGTTATAAGGTGTGTATGTATGCTGTGAGCTAACACGGTATTCGAAGTCTGTTCTAAATGAAAGGTGGATTTTAGAGATTTTTAGTCTTTATTTGGATTTGTAAGACACAAATGTGGAGCTGCTTCCTGTAGGCCAGCATCTCATCTCTCAACAGCTTGAAAGCAAAGCATGGACTGAACTCTAGGCAGGAATAAGCATGGACAAGTATTGAGGTCAAAGCTGTGGTTAGTGTTGGTGATGGTTGGTGATGATGCTACAGTATCAAACTTCAGTCTGACTGCTGCAATGAACTCTGTTTATTGTATTATGATAAAATCTAAAGCTAGAGCCAGAGAATGAAAGTCAATAATCATCTGAAGTTTTTATACAATTGCTGCTAATGTTTCTAATATTAATGCTACTCATCCGATCAAACTTCAAAATAAAAGTCAAAATATCAAATATCAATTCAATTAATCAAACAGTACAGTAACTAATCAACCTGCAGAGTTCCTGCTGAGTATGTCACCAAGGACATCGGCCTACACACACACACACACACGCACACACACACACACACTGTAAATGCTTCATTTGATCAATCAATCCTGCGGTACTGTAACTGAATGTTGGCCCAATGGACTGAAGACACCACTATATCTCTGCAGGTCTGGATTCTGTCAAACAACTCGCTGCAATCACTTCACTTCATTTGAAAACTCAGCTTTCTTTCACTGAAGCAGCCTCACACTTAGAAAAACTCTGTCCGTATTGCCGCACTAGCTCTATTTCACTTCAGCAGAGAAAAAAAAAAGAACTCTGCCTCCACTTCAAAAACTCTACTTCAATCAGCGCAGAATAATACAAAGGGCTCTCAGATTACAGAGGGCCTGCTGTACTTTAAATCCTGTAATACAGGCTGAAATGAAATCCATTTTTTGCTCCGATGATCTTTCTAGGCAATGTTCAACATGGTCAGAGAGAGAGAGAGAGAAATGGCCATCTGTCTGCCACTGTTACTGTGCCACCCGCAACTACCACACACACACACACACACACACGCACACACGCATGACCCCAGCTGAAAAAAATGAGCTGCTAAAAAACCCCAGAGAGAGGAATGAGATGCCGTTTTTCCATTTGTAGCAGCATGATAGCACAAAGGAAAGAGACAAAACATTATTTGAAGATAGAAGATACACACACTCAGATAAGGGAGAAAGGAAGAGTGTGTGTGTGTGTGTGTGTGTGTGTGTGCGTGGGTGTGTCTGGGAGTGTGTGACTATTTCATCTTCCATGGTAACTTAAATGGTAGATGGAGGCCACATACACACACACACACACACACACACACACACGGACACACACACACAGACAGACAGGCCTCCCAGTGCTGCGGCACCCCAGATGCCTTACGGGATTGTAATAATTCATGGAGTTAGCCAACTGCTTGCTGGACCAGACAAATGGAATTATACTGCCCAGATGAGATGGCTGCATACACGTGTGTATACGTGTGTTGTATATTTGTGTGTTTTGTGCGCCTGTGCGTGTGTGTGTGTGTGTGTCTCAGGGCCACTCGGCCAGTCAGTACGAAAAGAAAAATAGCTGCTTGACTCTATAACCCTCCACACACAACAGCAACCGGCCTGCATCTGTGTGTGTGTGTGTGTGGGGGTGAATGTGCTATGCAGCAGAAGGCCGACACCGTGACATTGTTAAACCATGTTAGATTTCAGGGCCTCTGGCCAGGGATGTCACTGACACACACAAATGCACACACACACACACACACGGTTCACAGTGTGTGAACAAATGTGTGTTTCTATCTGTGGCTGCCTGCCTGGCAGGTTCCAGGCTGACCATTAGATAAAGGCCCATTAAAACATGACAGTGCTGCAGTGCAAACTGCTTTTGCATCTCACTCTGAAAGACAGGATGATGTCAGATTATTAAATCTGATGTTTGTAGTTTCAAGTATTTATTCCCCGTTTGTCTGCTCGGGCAATGCAGTGGAAAAACAACTTAACTTGTCATTTTCTGTTCAAGCTGAGTCTTGCATGGATAACATCTAATTGGCCAAAGTACTGTGTACTAAAGTATTATGTCTGTGATTAGCTCAGAGTAATGGAGCTGTGGCTGTGTTTGCTGCTGTACTGCCCAATAACACTGATGCACTGTTAGTTTACAGTGAGTAGAATGTTAACATCTCAGTATGACCAGTGCTGTGTTTACAGTGTCTACAGTGTTTACAGTGTTTACACCGTCACCACAAAATTAACTCTCTCCTGATTTTTTCTTCTTGTTCTTTACTTTGTGCCGAATGTGACTCTGCCTCCTGCTGGACACGTGCATCAAATCACCAATCCATACAAATATAAAAGAAACACCCGAACATCTGAACGTTCTCTTACGTGCAGCCTCTCCGGAAAGAACGTGAGAGTTCCAGCTTTGGTGCATCATTGAACACAGGTTTGACATCACATCACGGCCCTGCAACACTTTCAGTAACGCTGCTCTCCAGAAGAACACAGAGACAAGAAGGGAGGGAGGTCAGAGGCGGAAGTTAAAGCGGAGACAGCCCTGAACTCCAGGCTTGCAGCTGCTCTTCCTCTCTGCTCCTTTAGTTCCTCCTCTCCACTTCGTCTCACCTCCTCATAATTCCATTCATCCTTTCTCTCCTCTTATATTCATCTCTTCTCCGTCCACCCTCATTCTTTTTCCACCCTCATCCTCTCCTTTCCCTTTCCCCTGTTGCCTCCCCCTCTCCTCCACATCCTCCTCCTCTGTCTCTCCATTCATCAGTATTTCAGCTCCCAACAGATAGCATCGTTGCTTTACTGCTGCGCCGAGCTGACAGTCTGTCTGTCCTCGCCGTGGGCTTTAAACACACTAAATCAACGCCTGAAAGAAATAGATATTTTGCCACTGAGATAAGCCCATTTCCTGGCGAGTATTCATTGAAATGATATAATAACTGACATGGATAGGAGAGCGGCGGAAGAGAGAGGGAGAGAGAGGGAACAGAGATAAATATGGTATTTGCAAGTTTCCTTTTGTAGCGTGAAGGCGCCTCCTTTTTCTGGAGGAGGAGAAGGGGGTGAGGGATCTAAACGTTGACAGGGGAGGTGGTAAATTGAATGCCATGAGCCGTCTGAGCCTCTCTGTCTCTAAAAAGAAATTCAATTAAAGTGTATTGGAGGGTTGTGAATGTGGCAGAGACTGGGCTCCCAGTGGCTGATAAGAGCTGCTTCTCTCTGCGAGTGGCGTTATAACTGAAGCCAGATCACTAGCTGCTAAACGTGTAATCCCCTGCAGCCGAACAATATGGGCCCCAGTCTGATTCAATACAGCAGCAGCCAATTCTCCACATTAAATCAACGCAGGGGGGCCAGAGTCGCCTCCGCCGCCGCACAGCCGCTAACGCACTTCCTCCGGCTTAAGCCACACACAGAAATCAGAAAGCTAGGCCGCTGACAATGGCTACTATCTACCACTCAACACACACACACACACTCATACACACACACGCATTGTATAAAAGCTCCCTTGGGAAGTGATTTCAGTCCTTTCAGTGTTAAGTACCTGCCCCACTCTGGCTAATACCACCACTAATGCTGGAATTATACACTGTGTGTGTGTGTGTGTATGTGTGTGTGTGCGTGTGTTTGCTTTTTCCGACTGATAAAAAAAGATGAGATTAAATGGTGCTACTTGGCTGAAGCTCGCACACACACACACACACACACGCACACACACCTACAGTCTGGTTCATGACCTGTTAAGCTCCAGGTCTGTGTGAGTGTGTGAAACCTGTCACACTAAAACTCAACTCGGTCAATTTAAGGAGACACATCAACTTTTTTGTAAAGGTCATTGATCAACTTATTGCTTTGCAACAATCAGACAGTCACGCAGAGAGAGGAGGAGAAACTTGTTGGTACCACGTGAGAGAACGTACGGAGCACAGAAGGCATGTTTGTTAATGCTGCTTTTTAACAAAGCTTTTGTGTTCATAGTGAGTGTCTGTGACTTTGCTCACATGTTATGTACTAAATACTGGTTAGGATTGATTATATGTAACTATTGCATGTTTTGTACCAAGGATCAAAATTGCTTAGGGTCTCTATACAGTCTTTACTCTTTACATGAATGTGTACTGTGTATGGTGTTGAACATTTTGCGTATTCCATATGAACACTGAAAAAGTTGCTCAGCCGCTATAATTAGGTTGACAACAGACTTGAAAAACGGTGAACCTGTCCTTTAAGATAAAGTATATGGCTAAAGCATTCACATCTAACTAACTCTAACACATCTAACAGAACATATTTCATACAAACTATATGAGCTTGTTCCTTTCTGTGCTGAAGACGGTTATATTTTAAGAGACAGGAGATCAGGAGGAGATCAATATTTCACACGTTCATCATTCAGAAACACATGAAACACACCAGGCATGAAATATTCCAACATATCTTGTTATGTTTAAAAATATGCATTACAGAGAGAAACAAGATGTGATATAATTCTGTGAAGTGTCAAATTATGAGTTACACTGACAGTGTTTAAACATCTCACTTTATACAATATCAGCAGCTCATTGGTAACGAGAGCTGATACTGGATGTAGCTATGATCCAGTATGGACAGAATATAGGAAACTGACAGGATTCACTTCTCTTCCTGTGTCATATGGCATGATCGCACATGGTGTTAATTCACCTGCTTTTAATCACAAATATCACTTGAGTTGCTGAAAACTGACCTGGATGTTTGATGCTGCCAGACGTCTAACAGAATATATTAAAATATAAAAAAAAAAAGATTTGCAAAAACACAGAGATGTCAATATTTATCCCCTTAACTACATTCATTTCTCTTTACCATGAAGCTGATCAAATTTGATGTGTCTAATAAGACCTAAAACAAGATAAAAAATAATATCCATCTGATTATTGAATATTTACTCATAATGAACCAAAATCTATTCTTGATTATGCATGAACAAACCCAACAGAATTCTCTCTCTCTCTCTCTCTCTCTCTCTCTCTCTCTCTCTCACACACACACACACACACACACAGATTGTTAATGACTAATAGGTTGCCTGGGAATAAAGCTCATTAATTAATAACAAGAGATGCACAATAGACCCACATTAACACTGTCAGCCAGCATACACATACACACAGACACACACACACACACACACACACACACACACACACATCTACCACCCCCTCCAATCTCCAATTATTAATTAGTGAAAGTGAAATCTATGAATTACTTGCTCCATTATGTACTTTAGCGGCTTCAATTTGCATTGTGGCCTGTTTCCCCCTGGCCAGCAGATTAAAGTGGCTATTTGAAATCAATTTCTCTAATAACAGATCTTAACGAGCTCATCAATTAAGGCTTCGTTAATGGCTTGTTACCATCCAGCGATGTGTGTGTGTGTGTGTGCGTGTGTGTAAATACGTGTGTGTGGCCCTGTGTGCCTGTGTTACTCCTGACAAACACACACCTCGTACATGTATGTGTAGAGTGTACGCACACACGCACTGTGATTGGTTTGAGTGGGAATGGGAGAGGGCGACGTGGGGGTTAGGCTTAACTTTTTGTCTAACCTAACTGGAACCTTAAAGGAATATTAGACGCACACACACATACACACACATGCGTGTTTGGAATTGGGGGTGGGGGCGTGTCCCGGCCTTCAGGAACCTATTTGAAAGAGTCTTTATGCAAATGAGTCTGATAATGGCTTCCAGCGTTGAGGTTGTGATTTCCATAAGTTAGGCTGCTCACTGGGGCATTTCCCAGGCTGGAAAGACCATTAGCACGCCACACACACACACACACACACACACACACACACACACACAAGCAGTTATGAGCCTGTGACCTCCTCCCTGACCCTTCTTCTTCTTGACACACACACACACACAGTCACACCCCCTCTAAATGTAAGTGTTATATATGCATGAGTTAGCTTAACTCCTCAGAGCGAGGCCTGTAATAAGCACTTCATTTATTTAACCTCTGCCTTGGCACTTTCTTTAAACACTGATGAAAGAGGCTACAACACACATCCACTCCAGACTCACAGTGCGGGCCCACGTCTCACTGTTAGACCAGATTAAATTAGATCAACGACACCACCTGAAGGCTTCAGTCAGCCACGCAGGCTCAAAGGTTGTGATGCACTTTTCATTTCAGACGTCTCGAACTAATGCTTAATAAACTGGCGGATCAATAAATGTGCGTCTCCGACGTGAACTTTAGGCCTTGTGTTATTTTTTATTTATTTATTTATTTTGTTAGTATATCAAACATTTACCAGCAGCAAAATGTCTAAGTGTTTATAATCTTACATAGACATTTATTGAGTTTAAGCACCTCTTGTGTCATTCATATATTCATTTGATAAGCTGTGGTTGTTGTTTTGTTTTTCTCAGATTTCTACGTACCTGTTGTACAAAAACAATAATTAAATCAAATCTGTCAGTGATGAAGTAAGAAACAATTATAAGAAACTCAGAATATTTATAAATGTCTCATGTCACATGACGGCAGGTGAATCAGGAAGTGACATCTGAGATGAAGACGTGTTAAAATCGTTAAATACATTCCTCTGAAATGTGGAATAGAGGGAAATTTGAAATATTTGAATAAAATGGCATACCTCAGATTAGCTATAGATATGAATTAAAATATAGTCAGAAATATCAAACGATCACGACTCATGTCCACATTATTATTATTATTATTAGTAGTAGTAGTAGTAGCAGTAGTAGTAGTAGTAGTAGTAGTATCATTATCATTATTATTTTCCAGAACCTTCAGTGGAAACAATAATTTTATTTATATTTATTTATTTATAAAGGAAAATAATAAATACACTGTTGGCTACAAGTTGTAATAAAATATTTTGACCTCTTCTCATGAAATGATTGTGACAATAATTTCTCAGAACTTTATTGATCAGTGTCAGTCACAGTGACAGTGAAACCACAATGAACCTGATAGAAAGAATGTGTCTGAAAACTAAATGATTCTAACTTCATTCATGAAAGTGTTCATTCTGCATGATGAATAATTTACCTCATACTTTGGTATTAAAAATAAAAATATATTGCTGATAAAACAGCTTACGGCTTAAGGATGTAAAGACTTGGTAACTAACATTACAAAGAAACACAGTATGATCCAGGTGTAACTGTCAGTGACACATTCCCAAATCAGAAGATGATAAAAAATAAATAAATGATTGTGGTCTTCTTGACTCTGTCTGTTGAGAGCTGGAGCATGGCAGAAATAAAGTAGTGTAAAGTGCAGCTCATTAATGCACATTTAGTCATCTTATCATGTGATTTCCCAGCAGTTACAGCGGGAGACTCTCAGCCATGTCTCTGCTCTCATCAGTTGCCTGTTTATCAGCAAAACTTGCACTTTAATGATTGATACTGGGAGAACTAATTATGACACCTCAGTTCACTCATTAAGCTACACAGCTACAAATGATTAATTGATTTATCACATTTTCCCAAGGCTCCATTTATAATCTCATGCTGAAATGAGTTTGAAGAAAGAGGGGGAGGCAAGAGGGAGGCGACACTGAGGGTGGAGGGAAGACTGACGGTACAGGGTTGGAGGAGAGAGACAAGAGGAGAGAGTGAAAGCAGGGGATGATGGAGGGAGGGAAGGTTAAAGGGTGGTGGTGGGATCTTAAGGGTGGAGCGGAGGTTAAGGAATATTAATATACTCCAACTGCTATTAAAGTATATTAATGCACTGCGAGCTCAGAGATAAGTGCTCTAATTATTCGAGTGGTGAGGGGGGCAAATCAAAAACAAGCAGAGTGACATGGTGGGGATGTTTGATGAGCGCTGCACAACACCTCAGGCTCGTTTTCATTTTAAGGTTTTCATTATTCATTGTTCATGACAAAAGATTTTGAGGACTTAAAAGAAAGAATGTCGACTATACTGCATATCTTAAACCTTACAATATATTCAAAGTTCAGTTCTAACATACACTGACAAAGTAGAATATAGCAGCAGGCTAGCCGTCATGAAAAAAGAAAATACATTTTTTATTTTCTCAGGTTTCATGGCCCATGAAAATTATTGAACATCTAGAGGCCAGCGTTCAATCCAGGAAGGAAAATGGAAATCATGAAAGCTGGAGTTATGAGGATCAGCTGAGTGTACAATACACACAGCAGAATATTTAGACTTCACTTCTTCACACACTTTTCCACTGTCTGAACATAATAGGTGGCTTTCATTTGTTGTTTCCTTTTCCTCCCGAGTCGACTTTGTCTCTCGCTCAGTAAAGATCTGTGGGAGGTCTTCCTGGAAGTTCAGGATGAGCCAAGGCCACAAAGATCAGGTTGTTCTGTCTGATTTCAAAACTGATGTGAAATGAAACTTTACCTCACACTGTGTTGTTTCACTTCTTAATGTTGTAAAGTTTGCTATAATAACAGGAAAATAAGTGAAACCTTTGCTTCTGGACATACTACACACTATAGAGGCTGGTTCTTTTTATCCCAGCATGCAGCAGTGATGTCCCATCTCTTTATCAGCAAAGATAAAGAGATGGGACCCCCCAGTTTCCCTGTGAGAGAAGGCAAATGAAACCTAAAACTAAGTGATGATGTGACTCCTCAGACTGGCTGCATCTTTGGTGGATACATATGGTAGATAAGTCTGCCGAGGTCCTAAGATTCCTCCTCTGTGTCTGTGAAATGAACAATGCCAAAGTGCCAAAAACTGCAGTTCCTCAAACATCCATATGCGGCTGACTACAGAACGAGTCAGTCTCCATAAGTCCCCATGTTCAAATGTCCAACTTCACAGCAGAAATAAACATGTTTACAGCCTGGTACAAAAAACAGTTTTGGTCTCTATAGCTAATTTCTCTCATGACAACTGTACTGAGGGTGAATTTATATACAACTCACCTGTTCACATTATATTAAGGCCTAAAGTTATGCAGGATTGGGGTGTCACTTAGCTCAGTCAGTAGAGCATCCAAACCGTGTACGAAGGCTCAGTCCTAGCTGACCTGCAACCCTTTGCTGCATGTCACTCCTGTCTCTACACAATAAAGCTTCAACAGGCCAAAAAATATATCTTAAAAAATCAAATTAAAAAGTTATGCAGAATTAACAGTGTGGCTGCTTTGATTGACAGGTAGGTTTGTTTGAGCACCCAGACATCATTCAGCCCACCTCAGGTTAGATTAGCCAGGAGGAGGTGGAGGAGGCCGGACAGCCAACACGGCGGTGGCCAGAGCCACAGATTCTGAGCTCAAAACGCCTCTTCAGAAACCTGTGGGTGACATCAGTCACGCACTGTCCATTCTTTATTGATTTATTGGTTGAGTACGTGTATGTGTCAGTGTTAGATCAGGGCCTAAATGCAGTGAGTAACATTGAATTCATTGTAAATTGATAAAAGTCATAAAAAAGGCTTGTGAATTTGATTTTATGTTTAATGTTCTGCTAGGAGAGTTGGGAAACTGACCGCCTCATGTGATGTCCCTGCTCTAACACTGTTGGAATATTTGCTATTATGGCCTTATTATGGTCCTAAAATGTCAAACACTTCCTGTATTCACTTTTCAAAGAATCATTTCTGTGAAATCCAAAATGAAGTAGAAGTACCCTGGTGCCACAATAACCACCTTAAACGTGGTTATTGTGGCAGCTTTACAAACAGAATGAGCTCATGGTGACGTTGAGCGTCATCTCAGTTCAAGTTATCCACCTCTGTGAGGCTGGACCGACTCAGTCCAGGAGGAGATGGAGCTGATCCTGATGGACAGATCTCTGTTCTGAGGCCATCGAAGGATCTATCAGGAGTCTTCCAGTTTTTCAAGAGCGGAGGAGGCCGGCCTATCAGGAGCAGTTTAATCTACCAGGAGGAGAGGAGGAGGCCGGCCCGTCAGGAGGAGAAGGTCTATCAGGAGGAGGTGTAATGAGATGCTGAAGCTCGGCTGCCTAACAATAGCTGCTGTGTGTCGCTGCTTAGCCTGCTGCTCTCCACCTATTTGTCATAATCACAGCCAGTTTTCTCATTAGTGGAAACCATTAGTCCTTAAAGCTTTATCTGCCCCTTATCAGCCCCACCACCACACCACACCACACCACCCGGCTCTGCGCTAACACACCCGTCCACACAAAACACACACACACATCATAAAATCTAAAAACAATCATAGGAGCACGTCGTACGCGCCGCAGCTCCAGAGACAATACACATGGTGCCACAGCACCATCGGCCCACAATGCCTTGCTCAGGTATCTCATAAAGAAGTCACTGACCCCACACATCTAACTGAGCAACTCCGGCAGTGCCAGCCCGAGTTACAAAGCACACCCATCCTAATCTGGCTCCATTAGCGGCGTCTGTCCCTCCTCGCTTGCTGGGCTTTGTTCAGCTGTCAGGATGACCAATGACGTCGCACCACTGCCTGATTCATGGCGGCGACCCTGAGATCACATCTGATGGGAGCGTCAGGCCAAACGACCAAACGCACCCCCAGCAACCCATTATAGTCTATTTATCTAGCTGGACATCTAATGGGAGCGCTTCTTTTCCACTCCGACACTGTGATGCTATCACTGAAGGCTTGGTTAAGACTTGGACTGCTTAGGTGAGGCTATCTGCAGTGGATGCAGGTTAATAACTGGAATAGCTGTTAACTTCTGATACCTATAAAAAGGAATTAGAGTTGACTGAGGCCTGTGGAAGCTCCTCTGTTTTCAAATCAACACAGCGTACACGGACATGTTTAGTCATCATTCTTCTCCAACAAGCTGGTTTAGGTTAGACTTCGAGGTAGCTCCAGACTATGGAGCTTCAACAAGATGCATATTGAATGATATGTGTAATTTCATCAAATTCTGTGATCTTAACTGTAACACTCATTAGACATGAGTATAAACAAGTATTTAAAAAAAGCATGTCGGAAACTAAAATAACCAACACTTTGTCTAACTTATGTTAGCAGTGAACTTGATGATGACTTTGTTTTTTTCTTAGTTTCGTTTGATAAGAATCTTTCTTCATGTTATCGTTGTGTTCACAGAATGAAGAAGAAAGTGCTAAGTGCATATGTTATGATAACCAACAGGACAAGGAGCCAACACAACACATATGCAGTACTTCTATCTGACATGTAACTGCTGTATGTTAGCATGTATTTAAATCATGTATTTAAATATTTAAATGCTTCAGACTGATGCCATGGAGCACCGTGCTGGTCCAGCCAGGCCTTTCACATTCTCCTCACTCCCCTCTCTCTTTGTCCTCTTCTTATTCTCACTTTCTGCTTGTTTTTTTAATCCCCTCATCCTCGTCCGGCGTTTCTGCTCTCCCTCCTCTTCCATCTCCTCCCAGCACTTGTCCTCCTCAAGATTGTCTTTTAAGTTCCTCCATCTCCTCTCAGCAATTACATTCTTCGGTTCCTTCTATTTCTTTACTCCATCTTCCTTTATTTTTCCTCTACCCTACTCTCTAATCTTCCTCCTCTTCTTTCATCTTCCTCTCTATCCCTCCTCCTCTTTCTCTCTATCTCCCCCCTCTCTCCATGTCATTAAGCCCTCAGCCCGCCCGTGCACTAAAACATGTAAAAGAGCTTCCGTTTTGGGAGAGATTTGTTTGTGGCATTAATAGTCTTTAGTTTTCCACATGGTTTCCCAGCAGCCAGAGACATTAGAAAGAGAAGTGAGGTGCAACACATCTCCCCTCTCATCCCCTCATCCTCTCATCCCTGCCTCATCTGTCAAACACAGTGGCAGAGAGGGGGAGGGAGGGGAGGAGAGAGGGGAGAGAGAGCGAGTGAAAGGCCGACAGAAAGAAAAGAGTTTGATTTTATTTGTATTTTGGCACTTTCAAGGCAGACAGAGCTCTGTTAGAGAGAGGACTGTGTTCAATAATGAGACGTAGAGCAGAGTCATGGGGTGAATGATTTGTTTGTGGAAGAGTTCACCACCTTTTAGACTGAGCACAGTCATCACAGTCCATTTATTATCTTCAAGCAGCGTGCTGGTCAGATCTACACTGTGTGGATCCCTCTCTTCAAACATGATGCTTCTGTACCTGATAAAACTTTTTAAAGCTGACATGCAGCCATTAGCCAGGTGAGAGCTGAGAAACGTCTGTCTCATCTTCAGTTTTTTCATTCTTCACTGTTTGTGCAGACAGAGACTCTCCCACAGTCTGTGTCAGTTTGAACAATGAATCATGTTGAAACTACGAACACGCAAACAGATATTTTGACTTTGTTTAAACACTTTTATCTCAATCCTGACATTTACTTTTCTAAATTCAGTTTGTCTTGTTTCATGTATTGACTGAAGACACAGAAGGTGTCTGAGAAAGTACAGAAATCAAGAACAGAGAAACGAGAGGGAACAAGAGAGGGAACAGAACCATGAGCCCTGACTGTCAGCTCACACATGCATCAGGCAAAGACATCTCGTCATTCAGAAAGTACACAGAAAATAAAGATACACAAATGCACATGAACTGAAAAAATTGTATGAATATGTTATGTTTTTTTTTTTCTCTTCTCATTTTGTTTCATATAATAAATAATAAATCATAAATAAAATAATTTAGTAAAAACGGGGAACAAATGTAGACTTATAACATTATAACATTTGTTAAATGACAGTTGCACATCCTCTTCTCTGTTAAAAAATGACATACAGTATTGTTGGGATGATTTCAGTATTTCTAGTTTGCTCTAATTAAATGTGATTATTTTTTGGACAAACAAAACAAAAGAAAAAATATTGTCACTTTCTCAGAATCCATGACGTTTGAGAGCCTGATGATTTAATTAGTCTGTAATTTTGTAATAATTTACTAAGACAAAAAAACGTGTTCTGGAGCAGAAAATAGAGACAGCAGTATCTGAAGTGACTTCCCTGTAATTATGTGGTAAATATAGATTTGTCCTCGCCTTAACCGGAACATTGAAATCTTTTTTTTTTACTTCACGTCCAGTTTAGTGACTTGTGTCTTTTAAATGTTTCCTTTTTATTTTTCCTTTTGAGGACGTAAACTGTTGAAGCTTTTCTGTAACTTGTATGGTCACCATGTCGTCTTCCCTCCATCCTCCATCCTTCCTCTCGTCCTCAGCTCAGCGCGCACTGTGTCATCAGTTGGTTATGTCACCTGCAGCCGACCTGTCTGTCTGTAATTAATACAAGCAGAGTGTGAACATTTTCAGGCTAGCTCCTCTCCTTCTTTCTTCTCCTCAACCCCTCCTTCTTCCCCACCCTCCCCTCCGTCGCCCCCCTCAGTTAATCACAGTTGTTCCCGGCAAAAGGAGCCGTTAACGGCTTGGTGCACCAGGAATGGTCCTGGCGCTCCCCGCCGCTAATCGGACCGTTACGACTGAGAAGCTTTGCATTATGCAAATCACTGGCCGGGAACAGGTGACATTTGTAGGGGAGCGGGGCGACAGGGCGATGGAGTCTGGCTGATTTAGACATTAGTCCCTGTCACAACGCAACACACACGCACGCACACACACACGCTGCTCATCTGCATATGCACACAGCACACACTCACTGTGTACAAGCAGAAAGAGTGGAAGTAACAAATTACACATAATCTACTTTTGGTACTGTAATTGAGGAGCTCATTTGTAGCAGCGCTCTTTCTGAAGTCAGTGTTTTACTTAAAGTCCTCACATCTCACGGCTGGGCCTCCTTCTTCATCTTCCTCTTTCGTTTGTCTTCTCCGTCACGGACATTATCACTGTTGACCATCCAGGGTCTCATTCCAAAAAGCACCTCAGGGTTACAGTGAGTGTACACCCATACATCCACCCTGCTTAAGGCTAAAAGGTGTTCCCAAAAGCATCACAGCTGAAGACCTTCTTAGACGTGATGGTAACCTGCTCCCAGCAGGCTGAAACTACAGGTTTCATGTCTTCTATCTGATTACTGATCAAAAAAAAAAAACAAAGAAAAGGAGTTGATCTGTCATTATGGTCCTGCTCTCCATCTTCTTGTCTCATGTCTCGTCTCTTCTGGCTGACATGTCACTTTCTTCATTGTATATTTTCAGGTATCTTCTCATTTCTCTGTGTTTGTTGTGTGTGCGCTGTTTGCTTGTACACAATGTCCAATACACAAATGATGACAGAGCAACGTTTCCTTTCATAAATACACTTTCATCAAACTTTTAGGAACCAGCACTGCTTCATTTTCTGTTTAATATGAGAGTCCTGGCTTCCTCCAGCAGCAGCTAAATCAATCAAAGTTTACTTTCTTAAACTTCCACCTGAGAACATAATTTATGAAGGTGCAGCAACCTGACAGCTGTTTACTGCACAGTCAGCTTTGTCTTCATTCTCAACGTTTCTTTAGATCGTCTACAACACTGAACATAAGGCACAGCTTGCAGACCGTTAAGTTTGCAAAGTTACTTTAATGCACTGTTTTCCAAACTTAGGCCTGGGAAACATTTTCAATTGGTCCCCAAATGCAGAATGAAATGCACAGCAATGCTACGAGATGTTTTCCTGAAACAGAAACTTTCTAGTTTCTGTTCGTGGTCACTGAGTCGGTGAACAGTCCACGTGGAGAGCAAAGAGGTGGTTATCATCTGACGATGATTAGGTTTAGCAAAATTAGCCTTTTTAAAACTCGTTGAAGTGTTGAACGTTGGGCCAACATGGTTTCATTTGGCTCAGTAATTCATTAAAGATGAACAAACTGGACAGACTTCTGCATTCTCACCAAAACAATGTTTCCTGTGCAAGGAAGAGATTCAGAAGAGGGTTGTTGATTTCTTCATCTGCAGTTTATAAGTCAAGATATTGAATTGAAAATGTTCATTTATGATTCACGACATTTTTGTAAGTTTTGGTCGAGCAGACAAACAGAGAAAAACTGTGAACTATTTTTAAAAAACGATGCAGCAGCATCTTCAGCACAACAGACTGACAATGTTAACAGTGTGCGTCTAAATACTGAACAGGTGTACACATTTCTAGTGGGTTTATTAAAATGCTTGGTGAAAAAACAATTAGCTCATGAAAGGACCTTCGGGGAAATTATGAAATCTCATTCAGATAAAATGATTTTTTTTTTCTTTTTTTCTTACTGGTTAATTTTCAATAAAATCAATATCACATCCTCTTCTGCTATATTTCATAGTTCTCACGATCGTCAACCCAGTCCTCACTTAAATATGTTGAAAATCTTTAGACACTCTTGATGTTCTCATCTCATATGGTTTTGAACACAGCACTGCTTGGTGTGTGTGTGTGTGTCTGTGCGCATACGTGTGTAAAAGTATTAACATGTTTAAGTTCGAGCACCCTTGAACAAGTCAACATCTAATTCCGTGTCAGTCTGCTCAGTGTCTCTGTCACTCTGCCTCACACTCTGTCTCTGTGCCTGTTTCACTTGGTCTATCAGACACACACACACACACACACACACACACACACACACAAAATGACACACACACACACAAACTTATTTTGCATTCATTGGGCATGAGCAGTAATAAGAGGCCATTACGGATGCTAACCAGATCTTTTAACCAATGACTAACTGACATTCCCTCATATACAACCAATGAGCTGTGAGAGATCTGGCAGGACCTGAAGAAACACACACACACACACACACACACACACACACCAAGTGACACGGTGTAATAATACATGCATACCAATCTAGACTGTGTCTGCCTGAATGCTCTTCAACTGAGCACATAACCATAATCACTTTATCAGAGGGAGGAGAATAAAAGCCAGTGAATATGAAGAGGAGGAGGAGGAGGAGGAGGAGGAGGAGGGAGGGTGAGAGGGCCAAGGAGGAGGAAGGAGCAAATTAAGAAGTAAGGAAGGGAGGAATGAAAGAGGGAGAATGGGAGGAAGACAGAGAAATAAATGGCAGAGAGCTGCTGGGCGAACAGGTCTGTACTGGTCGATGAAAACATACCATCTCATAAAGGACGGAGTACTTCCAGTACAATGAGAAAGAGTATTTAGACTTATTGAAAGCAGTAATACGACGATTAAAGGATGGCGCTGACGTTATTCTGTTCCTTCCATGGAAAGACAAAAGTATTGATTTCAATACTTTGTTACTTCTCCACACTGTCTGTGGATCTGAGCCCAAACTCACTGCTCACTGACTTACTTACTGTTCACAACAATTGAGTTCTTTTGCACAAAGGAGGATCTTTTTATTGATGGTTTTTGCAGCACATCATCCAATCAGCCCCTCCTGTATAAAAGACCCACTCAACCTGCCAGACTCCAGGTCATTCAGTCTCCTTCCTCATCATTTGTGTGAACTTGTTTTGTAAATCTTGTCTAACCTTGTTCTCCTTGTGGGTCAGGAAATCCTGCCAATCATTCCCTCTGCCACATCCATTTCCGTCTTGTCCTCGGACCTTGTCAGCTGCTCATTGTCTCCGGATGATGTTTGCATTTTGGGTCCTCGACACACTGGACAGTGAAAAGTGTATGTGTAGTTGTCGTAAGAACAGGAGTAGTGGTATTTGTAGATATTAGTGGCAGTATAAGCAGCATTTGTGGTGACAGTTATAGCAGTGATTTATATAGTTGTAGTACATTTAGTATATGTAGCAGGAACATCTAGTAATAGACACGGTACTGGTGACAGAACCTCACAGTGTGCAGTGTGGTTAAAAAACAACAATCTGACAAAATCACAAGTGAGATGTAGATATACCAACTAGTCAATTTCTTGTAGGGGAGGTGTGGTTAACGACTGCCCATGGCCGTTTATAGGGCGTTACTTATGTTTATCATTTGGCGCATACATAGCCAATAGCCAATCATGTCAGTTGTACCTGATGACGTATTTAGACCAACTGAAATTCAACGAGAAGGAAAAGCTGTCATTTTTCCCAGTCTCTGTGAAAACAGAAGGCAAAAGGTTGAAAGACTGACATGATTAAACAATGGCACCGGACAATTACTGTCGTCATGTGTTATGTCATGTTGAATCGGATCCGTAAACACTCTCAAACAAACTACAAGCTTCCGTTTGTCGAGTAGTACGCGTCATCGTCTTTCCACCCCTGCCCGCTCTCTGATTGGCTATCCTATTGATAGATACAATAGAAAATGTGTTGCCACAGTCTGTACAAAGCCTCCAACATACATACATAGATACACACATACATAGAAACATCACAAGATAAATCCAAAAATAAACATTCAATACAGCATAGTTATCACATTTATCCATCCAAAATTAGCGCTATTATATATCTATTCACCTTTTATTTCACCTTATTAACCTATTTATATACTGGGTTATTAGCCTATATGTCTTTATGTTGATAAAAAGTTCATGTATAATGGGATCATTTATAAAAATAGTTTTTGTCAAAATTAGCTTATTATTGCATATTAATCTTTGCAGTTTACTCAATATTTTAATAATATTTTTTAATTCTCACAGATTATTTTGGTGAAAATTGTCAATTATCATGACAAAAATGGCGGACCCCCTGCAGTACCTATGCGGACCCCTGCCATAATATATTACCATCTCAGCTCTGAAACAGCAGACAGATACAGTTAGCTGGTGAACATAGTGGAGCATTTAGAGATATTTGTCTCAGGAGTTGGTGGAGACCAAAAACTGAAAAGAGAGAGAATACTGGACTTTGATTCATCAATAAAAAATAATGTCACAATCTTTAAAAGGCCATAATATGACATGGGTAGGCGCTTTTTCATTTGTTGTGCTATTCTGTCCTGATGTGACTACCCTAAACTACCAACTGGTAACTGGTGATAGTTATAGTAACTGTAAGACTAGAATCAAGGGAGCCGATCAGCACTGAATACCTGTACTGTATTGTCATTCTTTTCACAGTAGACTGGGAAGCAAAGTTGTGTTCCTTCATAGACTGTAAAAAACATGGAGGTAGTCCTTAACGCAGGTTCCTGAAGAGTTGTTGTTGTTGTTCTGACTGTTGCCATCCTGATGTTGGTGCCTCCACCTCCTTGCAGCTAATCCAAAAAATGGGCAATGAGACGTCAGTGATGGGTGGAGCTGAGGCTTACATTCAGCACCATGTGATCATTTTCTGTCGCTATAGTGCTAAAACCACAGACTGCATAAAACATAGATGTATCATGGGGATGGTCATACGACTACTATACATGCGCTGTCTATGTAGCAGGAACACTAGTGAGTAAACAATAAAAAACAGAAACAGTGAAACAGTTAGAGGTTATTATCAGTTGAACAAAGTGTCATCTCACTGGAAGTGCCTCATTTCATTAAACACGGTCAGATGTTCGTATGGATCATAATGACCATACAACAGAAAGACAAGACACAGAGTGTCGATTAGGGTAAAAGCAGTAACATTTCTGTGGAGCACACAGACTCTTGCATTCAGATGTCATTCTTGTTGCTCCATATTTGGTGTAAACTGACCCTGGATCAGTCACAGCATCATATATCCACTCATTGGTTCCCAGCAGAGGAGAGTATGATATTAAACTGGCCAATCAAATGATCAATACAGCCTTGTAGCCCCCCTCCAGCTCCATCCAATAGCAGAAGTGTCTGCCCAGTGTTAATTAGCACTGGCACATCTCTGCTCTCCTCTTGTCTCTGTGTGTCTAGCTAATTCAGCCTCTCGTTAACAACGCTTATACAGCCAATTACCATAAATCCCTGTTAGCCCGGCAATTAACAGTAACGAGGCAGCGCTGCATGTGTTTCTACTGTTGTAATTAAGCCAGTGTGTTGTTAATTAGCAAAATGTGAGTGGGAGGTTTTATGCTCGTTAGTATGGCCATTTCATTCAATTAGCACCGTCATTAACGAGGTGTCTCTGTTCTAACAAAGTTAATGCAGGGAGGAGGCGGCGACTGGGCGATTAGCCTAGACAAACATGATGAGGAGCATGGCACTGAGCCCAGGAAACGATATATGGAGGGAGTGTGTATGTGTGTGTGTGAGCTCCAGGTGGTGTGGCAGCTTAACACACTCCCACTGTGCTGCTGTAACATACACAAAGCGTTTAATGGCACTGACTTCTCCTGCTTGCAAACACAAACTCTGAACACTGAAGACATGAAGATCCAACAATCATCATGCCCAGCAAACACAAATTCAGGACTGGCCCTTTAAGAATGCCACACTTTACAAATTCTGGACAACTGATAGTGTTGGACTGATACACACCTGTGAGTATTCTTTAGCAGCACTTGTAAATGTGCAGTGGTTGTTCAGAACAATGCTCTCTATGACATTATGGATCCATCCAGCGATAGTTCTGTTCTTTTCTACAAAATAGTACCAGCCTTGTCCTTAACGGACTCCAATATAAACCCCTTCACCTCACCTTTTCTTTCCTGGTGTGAGGGAGAGAAACAGTGTGCTTTCACAGTGAAACAACATGGAGGACTCTGTGGAAGAAGACCCTTGGTGTCTGTAGATATAAATGTCTCATTGTAAGGTAACAAAAACAACGATTCTTCAAGGTGATTATACACTAATGAAAATATAGTTCTGAATATTTTATTCCATTTCTACCATATTAACTAAACTTCTTCCCTGGAGTTTCTGTGTTGTCTCGTCCAGCAGGTTCTCATGGATCGTGGCTGCTGCTGTGGTCCTGCATGACGTCCACTACATATATTATTACTGTCATTATTGTTACCATATCTCCATTACAGTTTATAGTTAGTTAATGATTTACTGCTGCTGTGCATCTGTGTCTCTCTATCTCTATCACAGGTTCCACTGCTACTGTAATCATTCTACCATTTATTGTAATTCATTGTAATTGTACAATATGTTTGTGTTGATTGTTCTGTACATGTGACATCCATTGCACGTCTGTCCGTCCTGGAAGAGGGATCCCTCCTCTGTGGCTCTTCCTGAGGTTTCTTCCACATTTTTTCCCTGTTAAAGTTTTTTGTGGGCAAGTTTTTCCTCACTGGAACCGAGGGTCTAAGGACAGAGGGTGTCACTCCCTGTACAGATTGTAAAGCCCTCTGAGGAAAAATGTGTTTTGTAACTTTAGGCTATACAAATAAAATTTGATTTGATTTGAAGTGTCTGAGATATTATTTATCATTTGGATCAATAAAAAGTATTTGAATAGCGCGACATACCAGCATAATGAGAAATGTAAAAGCTTCTCAGAGACTGAAATACAGAGTGGAAAAGAAAAATGTTGTTGAATGTAATGAAGTCACTTGCTTGGAAAGCAGACTGCAGATAATATCAGTAAGATAATTAGAAAAACAAACTAATGACTAATCAATGATAAAACAACATTTTCTATTGAGTTCAAAGGTTTATTGTTGACATTGTTTTATATAACATACTAACAATACTTATGAAAAGTGTCTAGTCACGACCAGGCAATCTGTTTGTTGGAAAATATAATTAGAAAATAATATAATATAATTTATTTATTCATAATTTAGTATACACTAACACGATGTTACCCCATTCCTGATCCATACTTCCTAATGTTTACCATCTGGAGCCATGATTGCTTTTGAACCATTCATTTTAGCGCTGCGTGCTGTCCTGCCCTGATAGCCAATCATGGATGAATGTGCACTCTACGAGCATTAACATGGCTACATAGCAGGCTAATATTGAGTCAAAATATTATTCTTCCCCATACCACTCAAGGAGTCTGCACCACCAGTGGTACATGTACCATAGTTTGAGAACAAGTGTTATACATTTCTACATGAAGAAAATAACATTTTGTAAGAAAAGAAATCTTATAATCTTAATAATCTAATAAATATAAATACAATAAAATATATTAATAATAATAATGCTAATAATAATAATAATGATTTTAGCAATAATCTTAGTAGCAGAGGACAAACGTAATTTGGAGGAAGAACCATGGAGACATTTAATGAAAGGACAAATATGAAAATCCAGATTTCTTCAGTGTGGTGCTTCAATAACTGCTGAACTTTGTCTCGGAGCGTTCTCTGCTTCCTGAATCTTTTCTCCCGACTAAATTATAATGGAGACACATCATTTACTCTTCTATCTTTTTTTATGTTTTCAGCGCTCACTCACCCATTTAGTTGAAACACATGAAAGGAACGCTGAACCTCCTGCGGCGCGTAACACACCAGACTGATTAACTTTGAATGGGAATTGCTCTGACATTCAAGAGATTACCAGGAATTATGACACGACACAGCTGGGGAGAACGGTAACGCAGGCAGAGGGAGCGAGGTTGCTGCCAACATTTGGTCTGAATATAAACATTACTGCTGTAATACCTGAGGGGAACATCATGACTTCAGATATTTAACATCAGGAAGCACATATGAACAGTGTCATGATACCGCCAACAACGGCTGATCACCACAAATATGTCTCTGAATTTTGGGAAAAATACTTAACTTAAAATACATAAAAAAATGATTGTGCACTGAGTATGCTTGTGGATTTTGTTGTTCTTGAAGTATGAAAAATATAAATAAACGTAAAGGGTAAACTTATATCTGTCTTCCTACCTCGATACGCTGACAAGACTGCATGTATCACCTCAGCTAAAATTTTAAGGAGCCACTAAATATAACTGTCATATCATGAAATAGCAGATTTATGGACTTAAAATATTCCAGAACCAGCTTAAAAAATAGGCTCTACAATATCTGAAAGATAATCATTAATAACATGTTGAATAAACTGCCAGCCTATTTGTGTCTGACGCTCGACATCACCCACAAGGAAATGTCAATGGTTTTCTAAGCACTGAAAACAAAGATAAAATTTATATTGACAAGGTTAATGACTAAGCTAAAGCCACTGGCATTGCACTGTTTGCAATTGTTTTTTGTGTTGAGGTCAAGAGGTGTTGAGATAAGCATATACAATGTCAAAGTGAGTTATCACGCACGGTCATCACTAGCCAAAAGCTTGAAAAATTCATCTGTAAGTTCTGAAATTTAAAACTGCACTAATCAAAATGTTCTATGAGATCAAATGATTACATGTAATGTGAAACCTTATAGTGACAAACTCGCAAAGTTCTCAAGTGATTCTGCAGATCAGCTCAGCTACACTAGCTGTTTATCACCTTTCAGCTCATTGTTTTGATTTTAAGAACCATAACTCTGTTTAGATTCACTATTTCTCTTCTTATCATCTTCATTTGATTCCAGCAAAACTCCTGAAAATAGATAAATTAAGGAAAAAAACTGATAAATTAACAAACAATTAACTAAGTGAAACATATAGAAACTAAAGAGATACATTTGAATCAGGGGGCGGTGGAGACCAAAGTTTAGCTAGAGGGTGAATATTAGACTTTAACTCCAAATCAACGGTAATCTGCGCAGTTCTGCGTCTGCTTGATGTTTAAATACACAGCTCTGAGGAAACACCTCAACTATAACATTGAGAATACGTTAGTGTTGTGTTAACAGCTTGTTGCGCCGCCCCCAAGTGGATTACAAGAAATCAATTCAAAAGAAATCAATTAAAGCGTCTTTAAAGACGTTGGATGTCGCAGTAGCTGGTGGGACAGCTGTGAGCTGGCGTCTCTTCACTCTGTAACTGGTGCTTGGGGAAGTCCCTGCTATACTCAGGAGGTTACACAACATTAATTACATTTAATTATGCTAAATTAATTAAATTTAATTAAGCTGCAGTAATTGAATTAAATGAATACACAAATTTGACGTGCAGTTTCCATGTATATAAGCACTCTTTATAGAACAGTAAAAATACTCACTAATAATAATGACTTGTGTTAATCATAAATAGTAAACACACTCATTCATTCTGCACTCACTGCAGCTCAGTGCCCTCTGCTGGCTGTAATTAGACCTGTGTCTTTCCTCTGTCCTGTATTCTTTCCAAACACCAGCTGAAGACAAAGCTGCAGTTGTTTTTATTTCCACGAAGCTGTTAAGAGTCGACTCTGACTTCAGCCGACCATTTACAGACACAGAGAGCCAGAGGGATGGAGGGACAGCAGGCTGAAGGGCTGCTGGTGTCGATGTGACACAAGATGAACATGCTCCTCAGTGAACGGCCTCTCTTCCCCATCTTCTCCCTCTCATCTCTTTCTCTCCATTTCTTCCGTCTAAACATATTTTTCTCCTCTGCCACGTCTTTCCAACTCCACCTCTTCCTCTCTCCCACCCTACTTCTAAATTCTCCTCATCCCTCTCTCCCCCGTTTCCCCATCTCTCTTTCACTCCTTCTGATAAGAGCCTGTTCTCTTTGACATCTCAGTCTGACTCCATTACAGCTAATAGAGAGAGGCCATCTTGTCACTGGCACACACACACACACGTATAGACATGCACACGCACACACACACAGGGGAATCAGGGGACCCCAGTGGATGCTGGGAAAATAAAATGTGTGAATGTCTACAGAGCAGAGCAACACCAGAACACTGTTCACATTAAGCCTAACTATTTACCTTTAACATTATATTTACATTTGCTCCACCTCGACCAGCTGCAACAATAATGATTCAATAGTATAGCACAGACTGGGGCCATCATGCATAATCAGTGCTTTTACTTTTAATTGGTATTTTAAGCACATGTAGCTGCACATCTGTATTTTTCAATCAATTGATTTTTTGAGCACAGCACTGACATATTATCTCCTTATGAAGTTCTTGTTGGATATCGTGGCCTTCATCCAGCAGACAGAGCAATATTAGACTTCATCTGGAGTTGAGTTTGTGTCCAGCAGATGGGGGTTAGGGTTAGTTTTCTTTTTGCTCTGCTTTTGGTCTCTACCAACTCCTGAGAAGAATATCCAGCTCTTGAGCTGCTACATATCTATAATAATTTATATAATAACTTTGTCAGCTGTTTGGTGCTGAGCAGGTCAGCTGAGTGAGGCTGAGAACAAGGTGTGCTGAGATGAAACCGATAACTCACAGCGTCTGAGCCTCATAGAAAATGGATGAATTCTAATGTTATTAATTAATATTATTATTTTCATTCAGCACTGACTAGTTTACATCAAATGATTTTTCTGCAAACAAACCTGAATGAGGTTTTACTCCAAATATGAGCTGGACTTTGGGAGACCAGCTCATGTCTTCCTCCTTGTGATGACCGGACATTTGACGTCCTGTAGAGACACACTGTCTCTCTCACTTGTGGTCATGAGCTGCAGATGTTTTCCTACACAAATGATTTTGATGATTTTGTTTATTCGGTTTACAAAAGTGAGAGCACCAGCCACAATGCACTGACCCAGTATGAATGTTTTTCACCCTGAAAGGACTGCAGCCCTCACATGTGAAAGTAGAAGTGTAAAGATCGACTCCGAGCAGCTTCAAACTAATTCAAATATCAGTATTAGTCTTTTGAAACACACTGTGACTGCAGGAGAATGTCTTACATCGTAGGTCGAATTCTTTCAAGACATATATGCTACACACACAGTGATGTGACCAGTAACCCCCCGCCCACCCCCCCTTCAGTGTTTGCCATGACAGGGTGATTACAAATGGAGAACGGGGGCTAGAGCGGTCAAATGGTTCAACAATAGAGTGTGTGTGTTTGTGTTGTTATGTTTCAATATGTGTGTGTCTGTTTCACCTAGTGTGTGTGCGTGCATGTGTGTGTGTCGCGGTGTGTATCAGTGTATTGGCTGCTGATAAATGGCTGCCTCTTTAGGGAACTTATCTCTTTAAGTGTTGCCGCGGTGAGGGATGACATCATTTGGATCCCCCGGCTAACTGGCTGCCATGACGACACCTCACCAACCTATCCATTTACCAGATGGCCCGATAGTGTCTGCACACGCACGCACGCACACACACACACACACACACACACACACACACACAGGTAATAGGAGGCCATGTGGAAATTACAGCCAGAGACTGTGGCAGCTCCTAGCACTGATACACACACTGTTGTGATAGGGAGACACACACACACACACACACACACACACAGATAATATACACCCAGTTGCAGATGTCTTACAAACACACACACTAAAGCACATAGCCCCACCCCCCTCGCTGCTCTTATCACAGCTTAACAGAGAAAAAAAGCATTGAGGAGGAAAAATTAAGTATTGATCAAATTAGCAGTTTTTAAAGCATCCCTCATGGACGTGTGCGTGTGTGTGTGTGTTTGTATGTGTGTGTGTGTGTGTGTGTGTGTGTGTGGTGATGGGAGGGATTTAATGAACCCATCACATGGCAAACAAAATGGAAAGGCCAGAAGAACGCTTGACCTGCAACACACACACAATGGAGATACATTTACATATCCAATACGATGAAAAACAAGATACACACACACACACACACTAGGTGACAAAGGCACCTCAGTATATCACTGAGTGCTTCTTTAACATCACACTGACAGATACAGACCAGAGCAGCACAAGCAGAGGGGACTCCGCGCTGTGTTTGGGTGGAGAACAGTAATAATAACAGTACCAGTGGAGCTGGAGGTCTTCCTTTCCGTGCCGGCCGTGTGGATTGGTGGTGTCGGGTCGATAAGTCTTCATTTGGCTGCTAATTGGCCCTGTCTGCATGAGAACTGCACAAGAACACTGACCGCTAGAGGCTGTCAAACGCAGCACAGAGCTGATCAATAGTTCTATTTTTTTTTTTTATTGGAGAGATGGACTGATGCCACTCTCATGGACTCAAATCAAGAAAGGTTTACAACTTGGGACTTTTTCACCAATGGGACCTCACTTGGACTTGATATCTTCCCCCAAACCCAATGATGAATATAATGTTATTTAAAAAGTACGCATCAATCATTTCCCCTCACATGCTGAATCAGCTAACACTTACGCATACCCAGCGAGTCAAAGTAATTTTACAGATCTGCTTTGTTTGATCAAATCGTACAGCATCCAGTAACATTGAGAGAGAGAATGTTACTGGATGCTGAACTTTAAACTAACAGCAATCCACTGTGTCCACTGCAGAACTCCCCTCAGTCGTTACAGGACTTACTATTTAATTATGAAAGCATGAACCTAAAAAAGACCATAATATGACTTCTTTAATACATTATTACTCTGCTGTTAAAAAGTTGCATTACATTTGATGAAGAAGGTCCCACGTCTGTAAAGACCACATTGTTCTACCAGTTATGAAGGTACAATGTATAATTCCACACATACGCAGGTCGTTGAAGGGGACTGTCAGTTCGTCCATCTTTCACACTATAGTTCAGGATTTATTTATTTGTTTTTTTCTTTTTTTTATCATGGAGAGAATAATAACATTTAAATGTCTATATTTCTTTTATTGATAATAAAGTGTGTTTTAACACACATGCCTTCCCTTTATGCCTAAACAAACACCTCAGTTGCTCTCATAATGCTTCCTAATTCCTTCCCTGCAGGTGACATCCCATAGAGGAGAGTTGTTCACATTCACAGTTAGTGATGGGGCGGCTCTGCACTATCACAGTGACAATTACTCATTCTTAAAATAAGTGCTTTGTCCCTTTAGAGCTCTCTGGACTGAGCTAATAGTTGCTATCAGTGACAGAATAAGTCAAACAATTGCTGCTGGTAATGATGAGCTATATGTTCAGCCTCTCTGGACCTCGTGCTGAATATTCAGACTGGAAACAATACAAACACACACTGACCCGGCTGACCTCACACGCAAGCCCTGGTACGCACACACACACTAACACACACACATGCATACACACACACAAGGGGAAACTTATTAGGTTATTATCTTTCCGCCCCATAAAATAGGAATAACTTAAAGCGCCGCCGCAATTAATAACCCAACTATAAATCTGAATATTCCCCATGAATATTATTCTATATTACTCACACACACATTCACACACACACACACACACACAGTGATCAGCAGGGTGTATGGGAGCAGGGAGAATGATAAAGCCATCAGAGAACGTTCTGGATGAAGTGAGCCAAACGTGAATGTGTCTATCAGAGCATGTGAGTGTGTGTATGCGTGTGTGTGTCTGTGTACGTCCCATCAGAGTGTGTTCTGCATGGTAGCTTTATGCATCAACACCCCGATGCATTCTCCATCTCCATGTCGAGGGGCCGTTCCCAGTCATATGTGGATGCACTGGTTAAATCAATGCTCTACCCAGTAACCTCTAACACACTCTAACACACACACATACGCACATGCACGTCTGTTATCTGCTGTGACCTTGCTGCCCATTACCAGAACGACACACACACACGGACACACACACAGATACTCTTCGTAATGTTCAGGAATGAGTTTGATTGACATCAGTGCTCTGGACTTCTGAAGGATCTCGCTCTTTGTTCTTTGTGTTGATCTGTTGAACAGATTTTGATGTTTGAGACAGTGACAGTCCACTTAGTGACACTTAGGGAATTTTTAACATGTGTTGAACCTCCAGCTCCATTATTCTTGAAAGGTATCTGCCGTTAATGTGGCTGAGCTACTATAGGCTCAGAGGTGCACTGACTGACTCATAGTGTTGTTTGTAACAGGGCATTGGTTGGTGCACTTTAGCCAAGTTCAAATAACGTCTTCAAATATTCTAATAGCGAAACAAAGGTGTGGATATGAGCCTCAGCAGTTCACTTTTGTCTTTCTTGGATCAGTGGATCAGCTGGTCTAATGTCGAGGTGCAGGACAGATCGTCTACTGTAGGAATTACTTTCACAGCTACACACTGTAGGTCAAAGAGAACAAAACTAAAGCAGAAACACTAAGCCTACACCAGCAGACGTGGGACAAACCCACACAGTTCTAAGCTTGCATCCTGCAGCGCAATCAGCCACGATTACACAGTCTTCATGCAGGCCTCTGTAGAAACACGATGGCCTGTGGAAGAGTGGCCACTGCATTGGTAGATATGAAACAAAACAATTCTTATTATCTGATCTGACACACTGGACCTTTAAGTAACACTTTGAGTTCAGATTTGTTTTAGAAATGAATTATTTCATTTGATCCTATTAGAATTTTACCAAATAATATTTAGCTTAATTAAGCTACTGAAAATAATTCACTACTTGTATAGAAATGCATATGAAATGGTGGCACGGTGGTGCAGTGGTTAGCACTATCACGACTATCGAAGGCTCCTGAAGGCTCTCTCCAGGTACCCTGGCTTCCTCCCTCAGTCCAAAAACATGCACTCTATAGGTTAATTGGTGTCTCTAGTAAGTGCGTAGGTGTGAATGTGAGTGTGAATGGTTGTTTGTCTCTATGTGTCCTGTGATGAACTGGGTGTAGCTCGCCGCTCAATGTCAGCTGGGATAGGCTCCAGCCCCACCATGACCCTGATGAGGATGATGTATATGAAATACACAGAGAGTGGGATAAGTGGGGAGGGGGCTGGACTGGATATCTGGCCATGACTTCAGATCAGCTTTAAAGTTATTATTAAATTAAGAAAGAGCCTTTTTTTCACTTGGCTCTAGTGCTGTTTATTTTCCCATTTATTTTTCCATCTTTTGATATACTGTATCTGTCTCTATCATTTCCACCATATACTGCTCACAACAAATATGTTTCCTGTGATTTGGGTCAAGTGACCAGTTAAGTTCACTGACATTTTCTTTACAGCCTCACAGATATCTGCTCGTCCACACTTATCCACCTCTAACCTTTACTAGATGTTAGATTCAGATGTGCCAAGCATGCTATCATTCTCTCTCATTATCTCTCTCTCACACACACACAATGCTGACAAAGTGGGGTCAGGACCACTGATTACACCCCCAGTTTATATGTTATTCTTTGTCCAGACATCCCTTGTTCTCTTCCTTCCTTACATCTTTCTCTATATGTCCGTGTGTCTTTGTCGCTTTCTTTCCTCTCTGATCTATGTCCTACAGCTCAATCTTTTAACTCCAACACCAACATTCTCCCTTCCAGCCTGGCTTCAATTCCCCCTAAACAGATAGCATCAGTGGAGAGGAGAAGGCTTGGTTTCTGGACGTTTCACACACACACCAACACACACGCATGCACATCATAGCCACTCAGTGGGTTGACAGATGTGCTAGGACAATAAAACAGTTTGTAATAGAGGTAATATGATTTAAAATACTATCTATTAGCCCGGATAGGCCTGTCAAGTCTGTGTATGTGTGTGTGGGAGATAAAACAATGAAGATGGCAGAGAGAATATAGGGCCGCACATCTAAATCACAGTACACACACACACACACACACACACAGTACAATTCATCCCATTAGACAACACAGATCTAACCCTCAAACCAATCCTGTGAATACAGTTTATACAGTGCCAATAAGATCCATATGTCACACAAACACTCCCGATAAGAGAGAATATAGTGAGTGGTGAGAGACCTGTAATACATATCTCATAATAATAATAATGTTAGCGTAGAATACACACTGCACTCAAAGTTCAAATGCACTGAAAAACTTTGATTCTCATTCACATAAGCAGCATATAGAAATATGCACACTTTCATTTATTACAATGATCTGCTGTATAGCTCACATCGCTTCATGTTCAGTCCATTCAGCAACAGTGCTGACAGATGACACGTCTAGAAATATTATTTTCTTATTATCAATAGATTGCATGAAAACCAAAACCAACAATGACTGATCCAAGCCCAAAGATTTTATAGCTTTGTGCCAAACAGTTGCACTGTTGTCCAAACACTATTACCAAGGCACGTCAGCTAAAGGCTGAACTTAGCATGCTAACATTTGATAATTAGCATTAAACACAAGCTGAGGCCGAATGTGTGAAATTTTTACCTGATGATGGCGTTACATACAGAAGTCCCAAAAGACAAGTGGTTTTGTTTTACCACAGTTTCACTTCTGTAGTGAACCTGTGGTGCACCTCTGACATGAGGAAGTCTAGAGCCTCCTGTGGCCAAAATGAGTATTACAACAACAAACACATATTTCTACAGATGAAAAACTAAATAAATGGATTTTCAATTGGTAGATCATGGGATCACCATGTCAGTATATCCAGTCAATGTCCATCCATCCATCCATCCATCCATCATCCATCCATCCATCCATCCATCCATCCATTTTCTTCTTCTTATCTGGGGTCAGGTCATGGTGGCAGCTGGTTTAGCAGATGTCCCTCTTTCCAGCCACATTCCAACACACAACAACTACGTACAACACATTCCAGCTCCTCCTGGGGAACCAGGCTATATATGTGCTATATAGTCCCTCCAGCGTGTTCTGGGTCTGCCCTGAACTTACACTACAAGTTGGATGTGTCCAGAACACCTCCAAAGGCTACCTCCATCCAGGAGGCATCCCAATCAGATTGCCTAACCTCCTCAGCTGGCTCCTTTTGACACGGAGGAGCAGCAGTTCTACTCCTAGCTCTATTCGTATGTCCTTATCCCATTTCTAAGCCTGAGCCCGGCTACCTGGAAGATAAAGCTCATTTTGGACACTTGTATCCACAGTCTCATTCCTTCAGTCACTACCCAACGCTCATGACCATAGGTGAGAGCTGGACCATAGATGGAATGGAAAATTGAGAGCTTTGCTTTCCGGTTCAGCTCCCTCTGAACGACACCAGTCCACTACAGCGTCCTAAGTACTACAGACGCCGCACCAACTCGCCAGTCCATCTCACACTCAATTTTCCCATCACTCATGAACAAGACTCAATATACTTGAACTGCTTTGTTTGGGAGAGTAACTCACTACCAAGCCAAAGGGGGGATTCCATGATTTTCCAGTGAATGTTTCACATGATAAGTAAAAACTTGATGATGTCATGATGATTCATTCTCTGAAGATAAATCTCTTATGGATTCACAAATTTCACGGTAATCCATCCAGTAGCTTTAAAAAACAGTTTTAGTCTGAACCAACATGGTGGAGTGACTGACCAGTCAAACCATAGAACAGTAAAGTATCACATCATGGCCACTTGTGCATAAGAAACAACATCTAAGAAACAGATTGCTGATATTGTCTGGCCAAGCTGGGAGACGGTGAATCCTTTGATTTTAAAATCTTCACAACTTCAATACTAATGCAACAATAACACTACTGCTAGGACAAGTGTAACACTGGTTACTCTTTGTGTTAACTACTGACTGGATTCTTACTATATTAGATCTATTGAGGCCATTGTTTTGGAGCTGCTTACAGGGCTATTTATTTGTTTAAAATGAATGAGTTAGGTTAGGTTAGTTAGGTTGTAAATTGTGCTTTATTGTTAATATCAGCATTTCTAAGCAGGTTTACTCCTAATTGCTTTACTTACAGGAGCAGATCTAAAATCTTTGACGATAACTAACCATCCCATTAAGAAATAACTGAGAATGCTCTGGCAATTTTGCCCTGATCCAAGCGCTCACATTCTCAGCACAGATAAGACAGAAAATGGTGCTATAGTCTGAGGTAGCCAACTGGTGAGTAAAAGGGGAAAAATACAGAGCCATAAGCATCAGCCACTCAGATAGCCTTTAGATGAAGTAAAAACCTCTAGGCAAGCCGAGAAGATAGAAGACATATCAACATGGACAGAGAAAATAAAGGAGCTGTGGAAAAACAGAGCAGTGTTTGCAGAATCCAATTGAGCTGACACTTTTTCAGCCACATACCATTTTCTGTTGTTTACGGCTTTATGAGTGGCTGACCCCAGTGTGTCTGTGTTTTCGTGGGTGTGGGCGTACGGTTGAGTGGCTGACCTGTGTGTGTTTGCGTGTGTGTGCGTGTGATTGAGGTTGATAGATGTTGACAGCTGCGGAGAATCACTTTCCTGTTGGTAAAACACCATATTGACCCTGTAGCCCCACCGCAGGCAGAGGTTAGCTGTGCTGAAGCCCGCCAGGCAGAGTGGGGATGACATCCAGCTGAGGGCTGAGGGCTGCGCTTGAACCCACAGCATTACACTGACCCACAGAGCACCCTGGACACACACCAACACACACCTCCCATCCAAAATCCCCACATTCACCAGGGTTAGACAATATGTGGAGCTAATATGGAAGACTTTCAGATGACACACCCTGTGGCAGCCATATTGGAGGTCTATGCTTCAGGTCAGGCAATAATACATGAAGTGAATTACTTGAACTAACCTGTGCAAACAGCAAGTGAAAAGACATGGTCGAAGCAATATTTTAAAGCTGAAAATATGACAGTGATAACATAAAGTTCTATTGTGTTTGTATAGGGCTGTCAAATGATCATGTTAATTTTGGTTGATGCAATTGATTTAGATGAATTAATCACACAGCCTATGATTAATTACATGCATTTAGATTACATTAGAAAAATATCTAGATCTTTAGTTGTAAAATGCTTTTGTCGTGGCACCAACTTTCATCTGGATTCTTTTAAACATTTCAGTGTTAATTTAACATCCTATAAAGTTTTTTTTATTTTTTAATACCTAACACTTGTAAAATTAAAACACTTAAAACAGAATCCTGCATGATGTTGTCCAAGCTGTTTCAAAAGTGCAATATGAAAATGAACCAAATCAAATGAAGGGGTGAAATTCTTCGGCATTCCCCACCCACTCATACCGAGTCCCCCTGATCCATCCTGGTGTGAAAGCTACATAACATTACACATCACAAATTATATTATCATCTAACCCAACGTGGATGTAAAAACATTCATTTGTTCAGCTTTAATATCTAAATTTGACTTTTCACAATCTAATGTTGGACTAAGAAAGGTCAAACAAATAGCAAGCTAACTGGAATGTTATTACAGAATGTTATTCTGTGATTTGTAATTTGGTTCCTTTTTGTTGGTGTTGGTGTCAGTTCACAGCAGGACACACAGCAACACAACAACAACAACAAAAAAAAAACTGTGGATGAGGTTATCAATGGGATAAAGGTGAAGAAATGACTCATCCATGTCCTCTGGACAGGATTAAAGTCACAGACCAGTGCAGGGACACACCAAACCTCCCCAAGAGACACAAATCCAGTCACAAAGGACTTAAATATTGTTGTTTTTTGGGGGCTGTTTTCAGTGACAGTTTACCATATTATAGTACACATGAGGCGTCCTGATGTAGTTAATCAATGGATAATGTGAAGACAACTCCATTATATTAATATCATAGAATACATACTATATCCACTTTAGCTTAAGTTAGGCTGCGTTTAAATTAACAGCAATTCCTATAGCTTAGTTTTAATTGCTTAATTAGCTCATCACTGTGTCATTTGCTGTCTTTCCTGAGAGACGGAGTCTTACCAGTTTCCAAACTGGTTGCTGACAAATCAAGAGCTGCTTGTGAGGGGCCTCTGAGGCAGACCCAGCACCTCTGTGGTAATGAAAGCAGCACTGGCAGGTCCCGGGTCTCATGCATGTATGTAACCCTGCGGCCCCCAGAGTGCTGCTGGAAATAACTATTTGTTGTTCACCTGTGTCAGGGTTAGAACACATCAAGGTGTCACCTGGTGTGGCCTGGAGTGAAACAGCCAGCCCGGCTGCTGTGGGGCCACTTTAATTCTTGTTGCTGTTAGGTTGTGTTTGGCCGCCCTGACTTAATAACAAGGTTGGTCAGCCAGCAGGACCCTGCTGTCCTCCATGTTTCTGTCTCACAGAGCCCAAGGCTGGGCTGAGCTGCTGGTCGCTTGTGTGTGTCCCCCTTTTCAAGGTGGCTAATATAGCACTCATTGGCCGTTGGTGTGTGTGTGTGTGTGTGTGTGTGTGTGTGTGTGTGTGTGTGTGTGTGCGACAGTGAATAAAGTGTGTAGGTGAGGGGTTATTCACCTAGAGAGTGCAGGATGTAATTTAAAACAACTAGAGCAAATCCTCTCTCTCTCTTTCTCTTTATTACACAGACTAGCAGGCATCTGATTGGTGGAGATTACTAAAACATCCTGCCTGTCTCAGCAGCACCCTGCCAACCCTCTGACAGGATGTGTGTGTGTGTGTAAGTGTGTGTGTCTGTGTGTGTGTGTGGTTGGGGTCAGTCATGCCCCATCACCCAAAGTGACCACAGGGAGTATGTCCTTTAACCACTCTCTCTCCTCCACTCTTTCCTCCATCTCCATCACTCTTACCTCTTCTCCTCTCTGACTTGTCTCTCCCTCGATGGTCTCATCCTTCTCTCTCTCACAGCTGATCATGACCAACCTTGATCTACAGCACATGGAGTCTGCATGCTTAGTGTGTTCCAAAAGAATGCTTCAAATCCCTTCTTTACGTGACTGTCTAAGTTGGTCCACTACAATTAGCAACAGGCCAGCATTGAAGATGCGTCATGATGTTGATGTTGTTCTAACCTTGACCCTCAGTTAAGTGGCTGAAATGTCATGCCATTTCTTTGGTGGCCCGTTCTTAAGTGCTGCAATCAGAAGACTAAACATCCTGTCCATTGGAATTGTCAACATCTAATGAGCTCATTTGTTCAATTCAATTTTGCACTATTCATTATGACTACTTCCATTTGGGGCACTACATCATTCAATCATCTTGTGTTACCATCAGAGCAAAATGACATGTATTCATCCACAATGCATCCATAACCATAACAGTTCTGTGGCTTGTTCTGATCATGCCATTAATTCCTTCTTTCAGTATCTTCAGCTTTTTGTTTTTTCTACATTCCAGAGGTTATGATTGTATGAACATTCATGTTGTACAACCTTTATGTCAAGTGGCAAAAATATGGACACCTAACTGTTATACCCATATCTGAGAGTTCTGATGTTATTCTAAAACCACAGGCTTTAATAGTCCAACACTGATGTTGGCTGAAATGGTCTGAACAAAGGTCTTGGAGAGGGTGGAGATTATGGAGGCCTATGTAGACCAGTTAAGTTCTTCCAAATCAATTATGCTTATGTTGTCATTAGCATAACAATGTAACTATTAACACTAAATAATAAACACTACAAACAAACAAACAAATAAATAAATTGTTTTAGTATATAGCATCCGTGCATATAAAAATATAACAAAGTCATTTTGGCAATTATGTTACAGCTTGTAATGCTACAGTGACTTCCTGTTTGTATAGCTGATTGCTTGCCAAACAGAACCATCCAAAAACTGCAGTTCAGACAGCCCCCTGAGGCTGGTTACAGTCTCCATAAGTCCCCATGTTCAAATGTCCAACTTCACAGCAGAAATAAACATGTTTACAGCCTGGTACAAAAAACAGTTTTGGTCTCTATAGCTAATTTCCCCGTTCATGGCAACTGTATTGAGGGTGAATTTATATACAACTCACCTGTTCACATTAGGCTTAAAGTTATGCAGGATTAATCTCAACAACTCTATAAATCTATGGCTGACATCTAGCTAGTAGTTACTAAGACATTTACTAATAATTCAACCCAGTTCTTTTCTGTAGTGCCATCATGAGGACATCACTACATTGTTAGCTTCACCACTGGTAAGTCTCTAAAACCAGCTGAATGTTCCACCCATTAATCTTGTGCAGAAGTGCAGAACCAAGAGCTTCAGACTTTTACTTAAAGCTTTAATGTGAGTTCAATGTTGTAGTTAAACTTGGATCCATTGTTGGTTCAAAAAATCTCCTCTCCTCTCCTCTCCTCTCCTCTCCTCTCCTCTCCTCCATTAGAGTTGACCCTTACATAAAACACCAGTCTGTAATGACAGACTAAACTAATGCCATTCATCATTCGCTTGGCTTTGACACTGCTCTAACCTCGTCGTTCTTTCACACACTCACACACACGCACATTCACCAGTCAAGCCAAACCTAGTGGGTTGAAACACTGAACACGCACCAACAAAGAGAAACACATATATGGTACATACATACATACACACACAGCAGTCCCCCCAAAGACACAGGTCTCCCCACAGAGCAGAGCAGCAAAGTGGAACTCCAGGAAAATAGCAGTGTGTGTGTGTGTGTGGGTGTGTGTGTGTGTGTGTAATAGAGAAACATGAGTCTGATTGCTATAAAAGTCACTGGCCACCCTGCTGTCTCCTCAGGCTCTGTACTTCTCTACTTTATTAAACCTCATTGGCTTCTCTACAGTTTTAGAGGATTATGGCTGAAAGGCTGCTGTTCAAGTCCCAGGCCCAGCTGGAAACAGTACGTACGTCTTCATTTTCTCATGAACTACGCAAGACTACATGCAGACTTGACTTTGTGGCCTTCACGTCACCACAGTTCATTTCTCCCTATGAGCTATTGACTGGCCGTCTATTGATCTCCACACAATGTATCTCACAAATCATCTGTCTGTCGATCAATAGAGAAATCTCCCGGAAAATTCATATTGAGAAGCCGTGCGTGCTCGCCGCTCGCCTGCTGAATGGGAGATATTGAATGTTTAGTTGATTAATCGGGCTAGTTTAAATTTGGCCGTGGCTAGCTCTATTAAAACAGTGGCCGGTGTAAATCAAGATGCTGCCATTTGTGATTGAAATGAGCTGAGCTCTGCACACACAGACGCTGAGGATAAATCAGTGGTTGGGTTTTTCTATTTTCATTGGCAGTAATAACCAGTAATAACTGGATGGAAATCTGGCAAAGCCAAGGTCTTTGTTGTGATGGATAATTCGCATTTGATAGAGCAAATATGATATGAATATCTGTACATTTACTGTATTTATATTAAAGTTAGATACTTTTTACTCTGACATTCTATTTATAAGCAGTATGTAAACATTTCATAAGCTGTTTATAACATCCTATATTGTAGAATGTATATAAAGACAATATTGTCGAGATATCAGGAAGAGGATGTGGTCCAGCAAATGCTGTCCAGCTCTGATTTGATGGATATTACGCTGTTTGACAGATCATGTATTTATTGAACTGATCAATACAACACAAATTGTCTATGGGACACCCTTAACCTCAATTGATTCTAAACAGACAGTTTGAAAGGATTCCACTAGTGTGTGTTTTAATCTAAGTTTGTTTCAACATAAAGATGTTTGGCAGATATCTGTTCAGGATAACTTGATGCCGGGCTGGTCACTCACTCATTCATTTGTTATTGTCTAGTATACAATTTTATGCTAGTGGCTAACTCATTTTATGCTAAATCTTAAGCTAGTTGCTAAATCTTATGTGTAAGTAGTATACAAAACATTTAAATTAGAAGGTTTTCTCTGATTTAATGTGTTGCTTTAAGAAAATTTTGCTTTAATGTGTTTTGCTTTTAGAAACATATAGAACAGGTAGATAACGCTGAAATGGTATGCCAACCATTATGCTACTACTGAAACATTTATTTGTAACTGGAAAATATTTTTTAATCAAAGTAGAACCCCTCTTTGAGGTGAAGAATGATTTAAGTGATGTGATTTTTGAGGAGTTGAGGTGCATATATAATCATACTGAATGCAGTATGCTAGATAGAACGCACCATGGTAAACATACTGGTTTGACCATAGCACTGAATTTTAATGTGAAACCTATTTAGTGTAAGAGCACAAGAGTAATGAAGTAATCACTTGATGTTTAGTATGATTTAGTGTGAAACATATAAATGTGTGACTTGTAACGGTGTGAAACATATTAAACTTTTTAAAAAATATATAGTAAGAAGGCCCTGTGACATAATGGTGTAAAACTTTAAAGGGATTAAAGGGACTTATATAATATTGTAAATACAAGGCTAAAATCTAATGGTGTAAAAAGCAATAAAAGAGGTATTTTTAAACATTGCATAAGGTGCAGAACAAAACATAATGGTGTAATTTGGAGATGTGCAAAACAAAAGAAAATATATAAGGCCTCGATAGACCATGGCTAGTACGTGTGGTACGTGACACCATTAGAAAGTGGAAAATTCCCAAAATTCGGACCTGGAAAGTCCCCAAAAAAGTCCCACCTACATGCATAAGGTATTGTCACAGTTACGTTACAGCTTTACATACTTTACATACTTTACATAGTTTTAATGGCGAAACCAAGCAAGCACCAAATTGTTTGTGAAGGTTCACAGTCATCTGGGTCATCTTTCTTAAAGAAAGGTTAAATCAGGGGCAACTGGGCTCAGCTGCCCCAGATTTAAACCTTCTCTAAGTCAAGACAGAAGTGCCAAAAACTGCTGTTCCTCAAAGAGCCAGTTGAGGCCTGTTATGGAGGGCTGGACAACCTTCCAGTACAGGAGACGTCGTCGCCCGAAACCAGCTTTCCGGGACTGGGGATACGGGAGGCCTGCCGGGTGTGGGGCCAGCGCACCCTCCCTCCCGTACCGGAGGGAGTACTCCCCACATCTTAACCACATTGCTATTGCCGTTTGTACACATTATAGACATTGTAGACATTTTATGAACACTGACAGTGGATGACTGAATGCAGAATCATCTCATATCAACATTTCTTTCTGTGGACAGGGTTTAGAAGAAGCTTTAAAAGATGAAGATGAGTGATTTGCTTGGAATGTGTACAGCATGTCTCATTTGAACTTCCTTCATCTTCATGAAGCACAGCATGCAGTGTTGTTAAATACATTTAAACATTAAATTCTATCTTTGTGTTATGAGTTTTCTACATCGATACTGCTGGTGGAAACTGTTCTAAACCTCAGATATACGAGTGTCAAAGTGTGTTTGACAGTCAAATGCATTGTTTCCATGTAAACCAAACCCTGGCACTTTGACTCTCCCTCTCTGACCTTTATTACAAGACAATGGCAAAGCACTACGACCCACACACAAACACACACTCAACAAAGACACAGAGCAGGTATGTGTCAGTGAAGGGCATGAGGCTGTTTTTTTTTTTTTTAATTTGTAGAAGAGATAACATGATGTTATCAGGACAGAGAGATGACAGACTGACTGACAGGCAGAGACAGACGGAGAGAGAAGACCACAAAATGTGGAGAGACAGAAAGATACAGACAAGATGTCCAGATGATATTAATATTTTCATTTCTTTTCTTTGTTTAAATTACAATCTGTGTTTCTGTTCATGTGACGGTGATTCAGGAGACTACATACAAGCCAGTGTTGATTTACTCTTACTCGTACTTTAATTTATATTTATTATAATTGATTTTTTGTTGGGGATAGTACATGTATCAAAGTACATTTTCAATTCTGATACAGAACAAGGTTTCTGCAAACTATTTCTGATGTGTGCATGCATGCTCGTGAAGGACACTGGTATCAGCAGAGAGGCAGGGTTGATGATGTTTAAAGGCAGAAACAGTAGAGACGATGACCTGATGAGAGATGGACAGATAAGTGGACAGATAGATGGAGGCAGAGACAGAGAGAGGGATAGGCTGAGAGGATTAGAGGAGCAGAGGTGGTGCTCTGTAGCACTGGGACATGATACACTGCAAACACACACAGACATGCTTTGTATAGTGAGTTACAGCTGGTTGAGGGCAGGCTGATGTGAGACAACATCACAAGAATTACAGCAGATTTACAGCTGAGGATACTGTTTTCCTGTGAAGTGGTGTGCCCACAGTGAAGGGCACCCTGCATGAGCGAGTCAGTTTTTATCATTGGGTGAGCAGTTCTTAATGGTGCAGCTGTCAAGCAACAATCACCGCAGCTAAAAGTTAAAGCTAGTGCACAAAAATTTAAAGCTGCAGTTTCCGAGCACACTGGCTGCAAAAACACTGACACCGACTTCAGTCAATTCATACTGTAAATTCTCATTTGAAAGTAGAAACACAGAAGTTTCCAGGATATTTGAACTATGTTGCAGTTTCATGTTATGCTCACCAGTTTCATTTAAACTGCATTATTGCCACTGACTTGTGCTGTAACCTAACAGTTTTTCATTGCATCCAGCAAAGTGTGGCATACCGCTTGGTTACAGATGTCTACACCATTGCTACAGCTACAGTACATCAGGCTGAAGCAAATAAGCAGCTTTCTTGTAGCATTTGGCAAGAAAACAACTTTGGTCCTTAAGGTCCTCCTTGCACTAATGGTTAACTTCTCTCCTTAAGATGGCGGTATGGCTGGACCCCGCCACCCAGTGTCTCAGGGTGCTTTCACACCCGCGCTGTATGGTCCTCTTTAAACAGACTAGAGTTTGTTTCCTCTGATAGTCCGGTTTGTTTGAAGGTGTGAAAGCTCATCCGAACTCTGGACATGTGAACTCTGGTCCGCTTGAAAACATGGGTCTCTGCCCACTTGCAAGTGTCCTCCGGTGTGGTTCACGGTGTGGAAAGCAAACAGACTGTTCAGCGAACCAAAGATCAGAAAGCCAATCAGTGAACTGGATTTTGTTCTTCCTGTTGCTTCTTTTCTTCCTAGTGCAGTCTGAAAGTGAACCAAACCAAATGAAGGTGTGGCATTTTTTTGGCATTCCCCACCCAACCAAACCGAGTCCTGGTGTCAAAGCAAGTGAAGTGAAGGTTATCACAAAGGTCAGCTTCAGTGAGCTGCTCAGTGTGTTTAACTGTCTGTGTTTTCAGGTAAGCAGTCACACAGTGTGAAGAGAAATAACCAAACAGATAACTGATAAATACAGTATGTGCCATGACTAAATCAACGTGAGTGAAGGGGTTAAATATGAGACTTAGAGTACATTTATTTGTGTGATCAGCTGGTTAGTGGTTAAATAAAAGTCCACCCAGTTTTATTGGACTAAATGGATCAAATTCTGATAATACAAAGGCTGCAGGTTGTTACAGTCAGTGTTTACAGCCATTCATTTTCTAATGATCGTGTGTGGGAAAGTCATTTTTGGTTAATTCGCATCTCATGATCCCACATAACGGAGCAGGGCTGTTTCTTGCTATATGTGAACACTGCATAGAGTCCTGCAGCTCAGTACATTTTGGGAGAATTAAAAGTACCTGTCTGTATTTGTAGCCAGGCTAACCAACTGCCTGATTTGTTGTGTGAAGAACTTATCTCCTTTAAAAGGCATAAAAGCTTTAATAAAGCTAAGCTGCTATGGTAGGAAATCTGTGAATGTGTTTGTGGGGTAATCAAGTCAAAATCGCAAAATTCATGTGACACAATAATGTAAATGTTTCTGAAACATCTGCATTTCTTTTTGGTTTGTTTTTTTGTTTTGTATTGTCTGTACATGAATATGGAGGAGGAATCTCTCCCTCAAAGTCTGACAAAATTGGGGTCCCCAATAACGTCTTGCATAGTGCCCCCAGACAGCTAGAAAGAGCCCTGATATGGAGCATGCCCACTGGGGAGTTGGTAAAGTCTGATGGATGTTGATGACATAATAACCGGTGTGATGAAAGTTAACCTTGTTAGAATATATGAAAATAAACCCCAGAAAAAAGGTTTCCCGCTAACTCTGATTAGAATTGTGTCACAGAAGGTACAAGAACAGAGCAGAAGGCTTTCAGGGACACTGAGCTGTACCTGGTCAGTGTTGTCACAGTGACTTCAGAGCAGACAGGTCTGAGGTGTTAATGGTCCACCTGGATTTCCATAGCAACACAGAGAGGAGGAGGCTGACTGCTGTGAGTTCTGTTAATGACCACAGGATTTATTCAATAAACCGTGTGCTTCTTAATTAATGCTCTAATTAGACTTCCTTCCTCTGCCTGCCACCCAACCACACTCTCACACACAGTCTCTCTCTCTCACACACACATGCACACATGCGATGCAAGTGAGGTGGTGACCTTGTGATAACCTGTGTGTTCATCGTTCAATGACCATGCCCCTGCGCTCACACACATGCACCATGTAAGCATGCGCACAAACACTGCAGGAAGAACACACTCTCTCACACACACACCTCAGCTATTAGCATCCATAGTGCTGCTGTGCCTCCCCCTGACAGCTGGATATTATTACCTACAAATAAACGATTGAATATATTCATCAGTGGTCCGACCCACCTTAATGGCTGCTGAGAATTAATTAAGAGAGAGAGAGAGAGAAAGAGAGAGAGAGAGAACAGGAAACAGAAGCCCATTCAGAGGCATACATGTAATAAATAAGCATGTTTAACTTTTACAGGGCCCATCAAAAGAAGAAGGGAGACTGTGGAATCAGGTGTGTGTGTGTGTGTGTGTGTGTGTGTGTGTGTGTTACATCCCTAAGAAATAGGGAGAACAGGTTTGGTGAACTGTGTACCTGTCAGGCATATATACTACTTTGGTGAATAAATAAATAATATTTAATGCTGGAAAGGCTCTGCTCAGTGATGAAAACAGTGAGCTTGTCTCATTAGTCAGATACACCTTGATCTCTCTGTGAACTGTGTGTAAAGTATGCGTAAAGGCAATTTCCTTCAAAACACATTAAATATGTTGAAAATAGTTGCTGAAAACATGTGAACAGACTTTGAATGATATATTACTGAAATGTGGAGTCAGAGGTTCAAACAGTTTTTCTCCAGTTTTCAGTCCAGGATTTTGTGGGCGGTCCTTAAAGGGTGGCTCGATGACACGCTGAGGACACCCTGAGCATACCCCTGCACCCCTAGCAGAGAGATAGAGATGAATTCATCTCATTCAGAGTTTCAAAGTTAGTCATGTCATTTTCTGAACTCATCTGACATGTTTCAGTCGCTTCAAAATGGCTGCTTGACTGCTCCCATGACTGAGCGTGGCTTTAGCACATTCAGAGGACACGCCCTCACAGACCTGGAGCTGAGAATTCATTTTTACCTGATTTCAACATCTAATTTCATAAACCTGTCAATATTTTTAATCATTCAAATTTGGCTGGGTGGTTAACACTTTCTTCTTTGGCCTGACAAACTCAGAACATGTATTTATTCTGACTTTTAAAGGTCCACTGTGTCAAATTTAGGGTGCTCTATTTAAAGGTATTGTGGAAATGGGATCCAGTATTCATAACTCTGTTTTCATTAGTGTATAATCACCTGATAATAAGAATCATTATGTTTTTATTACCTTACAATGAGACTTTCATATCTCTTCCACAAAGTCCTCAATGTTAAGCAGCAATATTTCTACAGTAGTCCAGAATGGACAAACTTTATGGCTTTATGGCCATCGTAGTTTCTTCTTTACACTCAGAAATAGAGGGTGAGGTGACATGGTGATTCATGATATGAATTGGGTCAATCTAGTAATGAGCCCACAGTGAATTATCAACAACTCTGCAGTTCACCTCAGCTCTGTGGAGCAGTTTAAAGGGTTTTCAGCTCATTGTTTTGGTTTTACGGCCGATAATTGTATTGTTTTCAATTAGCCTCACAGCTCCTATGAACGTCCTTCCAGCAGCAGCAGCTATTTTCAGTAAAAAGCTCTAAAAAGCAGCAACCAGACACTAAATAGTGAACATAGTGGAGCATTTAGAAGCTACTTGCATCCAGCAAACTGAATAAACATGACTGCAAATGAATACTAATGTCACTTTGTTTCTGTTGGGTGTATAAATAAGCATGTCTGCTAAGTTTGCTAAGTCAACTTCTGTACCTTCGTAGTGTCTTTGTTGTTGAGTATTAAATGAATGCTTAATGTTCATGCTGCTCATAGTGTCCATGCTTATAGTTTCACAGTGTGTTATACATCATCAATGCAAACCACAGTGTGATGAAGATTCTTCCATCAACCAAGAATCTGAGCTCACCTACTCTGTTATCCCAACACTATCTTTATTAGCGAAGTCGATCAGTTAAGTCATAGAAATATGTTTGCCAGAATCTTCATAATCAATTCAATAAGACTGATTATCAAATGAAAATGTGTCATTCTCTTGTTCCAGAATCTCGACTTGCTGCATTTTTCTGTTTCATATCATAAGGAATTGATGGTTTTGGACTATTGGTTGGAACGCATAACCTTTGGGCTCTGGGAAATTGGAATCCCAATTTTTCACTACTTCCTTACATTATAGATTGATAGATCACAATTTGGAATGTGACACCTGTGTTTTACCAGCTGAGCTACACTCACTATGATGCATTAGTTTAGATCTTAAGGTCTTTGTAGGGTTGGCACACATGAAATGTAATTTATTTATGGGACCAGCCGACCAATCAGAGTGACTTATGAAGCTGTAGTGGAAGTTCAACCATGAACCTCACCTCAGCACTCTTCACACATACACCTATTATTCTCCCGTAGCCTTTTATCCACACATTTTACTCCACAGCCTCTTATCCACTTCATCTATTTGCAAGTGATTTTATCCAGTCACAGTGCTTCTGTCTTTTCTTTATTGTTACTCCCGGGTCACTTCTGTCTGTTTCATTATTTCATCTTTTCTTTGTGATGCCACCTCGCCTTCAGCATCACTCAATAATTAAACATGTAAAAGTTGAGATTTTCTCCATGTTATCCTGTATTATTAATCACTATTATTAACTGTGTAGGTCTGTTTTTGCTTTTTGCTCGGGTGAAATCTGTCGAATAGACTAAAACCATCCTCAGGCTGTTGATTAGCTCAGTTAGTAGAGCATTTGCCCCATGTATATGTCCCTGTTGTAGTGGCAGGGTTCGAACAGGGTACAGGGTTCGAATCCGACCTGTGGCCCTTTGATACATGTTGTTCCCCTATCTCTCTCTCTTCCCACATTCCAGTCAGTCTTCAGCTATCTCTATAAAATAAACTTGAAAAAGGCCAAAAAAACAAAAGTAAATACATTAAAATGATAAAAATGATCTTTGCATTCTTCTGTTTTTAAAGTGCAGTTGTTGGTTGTTTTTAGTAGCAGGATGATGTTTCAGGTAAACTGAAGTATTCCTGTGTTTCTTCTGTCCTGTGCTGCCATCTTGTGGATAATATTAATCCAGTTTAAGCTAAAAATCTGAAAGTGACTACAGAAAAGGAATTTATGAGAATATTTATCTGAACTAAAACCAGTTCTAAAGGGAGGCTACACATCTCCATTGAATGCTGACGTTACTCTGTGTCTGCTGGATTTGTTAACAGACTACTGCTGACACATTCTCTTGTTCCAGTGTCTATATATGGACAACATAAAATAAGCTTTACAGCTTTAAATACCATATGTTTGATGCTAGTGTAACACTGGTTACTCTTAGCGTTAACTCTTAACCTAACTTTGACTAAATTAAATTAGTTACGGGCTGTGGGAACCATTCCTCCTGTGTAACATGAATACTTTAATGTCAGTCTCAACAACAGGACAACTGAGCACTGACCAACATGTGATACTCCACTAATATTAACAATCACCCATTAAATGCAAGGTGTATCATAAAATGTAGTTCCTACTCTGAATTAAGGAATAGAATACAAATACTTGAATGTATGAATTAAATTATACCAATTCTCTAATCATTTTCAATTTTAAAAATGAATCTCATCTTACACTATTTCTTTTTTAACAGTCTACAAGGACTTTGAGGTAGGCCTAATACATTCAGAAGGATCAGTGAATATAATAGTTAAATCAATATGAAATCATATTTCATATATTTGAGTATAATAAATATATAAAATATGGTGATGTCAGTGGAACTCCATGATCATGGTGATCCATGATCCATAACTTAATATAATCTATAACAGGGGTCTTCAACCAGAGGCTGCAGAGGTATTGGGGTCGTCAATTTTTGTCATAATAATTGACAATTTTCACCAAAATAATGTGTCAGAATTCAAATATATAACAAAGATATAAGAAAACTGCAAGCATTAATATGTAATAATAAGCTACTTTTGACAAAAACATTTACAAACCAAATGATTCCATTTTGCATGAACTTTTAAATCCATCATAAACAGATATAAACTAATAACCCAGTATATAAATAGGTTAATAGGGTGAAATAAAAGGTGAATAAAGTAAATATAGAAGTTATTATATGCCAGGCTATAAAATGTGACACTCACACAAAACTGTGGGGGTCTCTGTTCTGTTTGTCTCTCGTCCACGGGATCCTTGGGCTGAAAAAGGTTGAAGACCCCCTGATCTATAACTCTTATGTTAGAGGAAATATGCATGAACATCTGCTAAGTTATGTTGGAACTCCAAACTGAAAAAAATACAAATCAAAAATCATCTATCCATCAATTTAATGAGAAATATCGCGTCATCAACAAAGCCAGATAAGTATTTTAAAATGATGCACTTCATTTTTACTGTAAACAAGATGCTTTGGTTGCAGGAGCTTCCGCTATTCTCCCGCAGGCTGGGAAGGTGCAGTTCCTTGCATGGACAGCAGGGAGCGGTAATGTTTCACTAAAGGCGGTAACCTGTTAAGGTTGAGACGACGAAGAAGAGGAGCCATAGCAACGATTAAACAAAGATGGCGGCCTCAGCGGTTGTGTTGTGGTCCACTCTGAGCTTCAGTTTATTTCTCTTGTTTCCCGCCGCCACTGCCGAAGAAAATACAACGAGCTACAGCTTGAGTACGGCTGTGTATGGTGACCAGAACGTCACATATAACGTTACGGACAATGCTACACAGCCGGCAGAGTTTGAGTCAACAACCCCGACAGCAACACCGAGCTCCAGCAGCACAGAGCGGCCAGTCCAGCCGACGCTGCCCGCCGACCCGCTGCCCGTCTCCGGCCGACTGCTCACTCCCGTCACCAGCGGTAAGCTGTCGTTATACCGCGCTACACTGTTTATTCTCTCATTTCAGTGTGATATTAATGTGTTAGCTGAGGTCTACACTCTGTTCTATGAAGCTTTATGCTAGTTAAACAGCTATGAACTCACTTCCATCATTCAAAATGTAAGTTTTAAAATGACGTCTGGACTGTCCGGAGGTGTGAATGCTTGTTTGTCTCTGCGTTCCCTGATGAACTGGTGATAGGCTCCAGCTCCACAGATCACGGATGGATATGAAACTATACACAGCGCCGCTAGAGGAGTACATTCACTCAATAAGATAGAGAAAGATTAAGAGCGGCGAATAAAGAAGCTTTGTATTGAGAAGATCCCTCTAACCTGAGCGCTGTGTGTGTGTGTGTGTGTGTGTGTGTGTGTGTGTGGCAGTTGACAGGTTGTGTCCCTGCGATGAGCACAAGGACGTGTGTGACATCAACTGCTGCTGTGACAGAGAGTGCAGGGAGGAGGTGGCTCTGTTCACCGGCTGCTCGGTGGACTCTGTCAGGTAAGGCTCCGGACTTAAAGATTCCAGCTGCTGTAGTTCAGGGTGGAAACACATGGCTGCGATTCAGTAGTGCTGGAAAAGTAATACACTTCTAAAATCAGGTCATAGCAGAAATAATTCCACAGTGCAGGTGTCACACTGTAAGCAAGCAGGGAACAGAAGTTCTGAAAAGCACTTATTTACTCTGATTTACTGTACTCAGGTACCACAAAGCCATGCAGACATGTTTATCTGTTAGCAATTTTCCACTGAGAATTTCATTTCATATACTAAACAGCAGCATGTCTAATATCAGTGTAGCAGTTGTACCTGACAATTTACAGACCTGACAGTGAAGTGTTTGGAAGCACATTGTACCAAAGAATATAAGAGAACTGGTTATAGACTATTCTATATTCACACACACACACATGTATATATACATGAACTGATTCTTTGTTTTTAATGAATTATAATGACTGCATTTTATTACACAGTGATAGAAAGAAGTTGGACTCACTTTAATACAGTTTGATGCAACATCACACTAACTCTGGCCACAACCAGAATGTATTAAATATATGGTTAGTTAGTCTATGATTCTGTATTAAAGTGTATAAGACTGTAAACGTGTCATTTTTACAGCCATGAGTGAAATAATGGACAAACAAAGGTCCGTCACTAATAAAGGCCAGATGAAAACATGGAGTGGGAGCAGAATTACCTGTACTCTAATGTCCACAGCGCTGCCACGTCATACTCTCACTTTCTGCTGCTCTGAGTCTACTGTAGGAAGCACACTGACTATGAATATTTACATCATTCAACCCTAGCTCAAATAACCCAAACTATCCATTTAATGACGCCCTGTTTCCATGTGTATCAGTACGGTGACCTCTGTGCACATGTTGGATATGAACAGGCTCCTCTGTGGTGTTTTCATGTGCTTGCAGTGGCAACAAGCAGCTGTGCAGCCGAGATGTAGCGTCCTACTCTTTATGGATTACAATAGATGGCTACTCAGAGCTACAGTCGTCTGTCCAGAAGAAGACTAATTATGATGTCTTCTGCATTCAGTCACAGAGCGGTGAGTCATTCACAGTGTTCATCATTTGTCACATCATAATCATAAGCTGGTGTCATTTTTCCAATTGCCAGAATAGACTTCATATAGAGACTATTATTGCATGAGATCCTCCTTGTATACTGATCTAGACCACAATCAGTATGCAGCCATGCCACAAAGTACTTTATGAGTCCTCTTTGTCCATCTTCAAGTCCGTTGCTGACTGTCTGTTCTGTCTAGGTGCTGATGGATTTTCTCACCCCTCGCCTGCTCTTCCAACTGACAGAAACTTTGACTCACTCTTTAAACAATTCACCAGCTTTATTTTTGGCTCAGAGGACAGCAGCGGTCAGGTGTTGAGTGCCAAGCTCCAAGGCGTGTCTGGATACCAGGTGAGTCTCAAGTGTTCACGTTTTTCTGTTTGTCTTAAACTGATCGTTTCATTCTCTGCTGATGGCTGATGGTTTCAGTACGGGGATGTGATGGTGACAACAGGAGGACGTGGACAGAGAGGGACGTTCTGGCTGCCAGCGCCTGGTGTCACTGCTCACTGTATGGACACCAGTGCTGCAGGTAACTATTCCTCACCTTAGTGTGGAACTGAGACGCCTTGGTGGATCTGTGGCCATTGTGGCTAATGATAGACGTTAAAACATAAAGTCAGCAAAGTGACTCAGTGATGTCAGTTACACAAAGCAAAGGTGTGTTTTATTTATTATGAATTCCACTTTCTAAGAAGAAGAAGTTACACAACATCCCTTTAATGGCTCAAGTCCAAACATATACTGCACTGTGATCATTTCAAAAGCTATTACTGCTACTGCTACTAGCCTGGTTCAAGTTATCGGAATCACCACCCTTGTGTTTGATGTGTTCAGCAATCCATTGTTATCTAATAAAGAACTGACCAATCACAGCTTTGTAGGCAGGCTTAAAGAATGGGAATGTTATCTTCCTAGCTACACATCAAAAATCTCAACAAAAAATGATTATCATAAGTTAACATACAGAGATAACAACTCTTGGAGGTCCAGTGTGCCAGATTTAGGAGGCTCTGTTAGAATATGACATAAATTGAATATAATATACATAACAATGTTTTCTTTAGTGTATAATCACCTGAAAATGAGAATCACTGTTTTAGCCATCTTTGAATTAGACTTTTATTTCTACAGGCAGGTCCTCTTCCATGGACTCCATGATTCTCTCATAGCCCAGAACAGGCAGTTTATACACTGGCTTTAGATTTGGCCTTTTCGAGTGTTGCCGTCCTGTCATTTTTCCTACATTGTTCAGAGGGAGAGCTTGAAGCAGTTAGTTGGTTTGTTGCAATCTGCAACTTCACAGCAAGATGTCACTACATCCTACACACTGCACCTTTAAATCTGACACGAGTGAGTTGCAGTACTGAACACAGCGTCACACTGAAGCCAAACAAAATCACACCTACCAAACTGTAAAGTAGTTCAGACTTTTCTCAACTTCCAACAGTTTACTCACTCACATGACTGCTGTCATAATACATAAAGCATACAACAAAGATGGTACAAAGTGCAACTCAAATAAAGGTGAACGCTGATGCATCTAGAACACACTGTGAGTTAAAATGTGGCTTATACAGCAGGCCTTCAGGAGAGTGGTGCACCTCTGTTTGAAACATCAGGAGGAGACCCTGCAGGCGTTTATTTAATGATATCAAGATTAATTCATCATTATATTCAACCATTTTTTAAACTGCTCCAGTTAAACAAATGGCTTGCAAAAAGAGGTTTATTATATGCTGACTTCTCAGGAGGTAAGTCTTTTAATTGTCATGCTTGAACTCATTTTTTTCCTGTTTGTCTCTGCAGCGTTCCTGAAGGATCAGAGCAGTCAGTGTTCCAGGCACGTGGTCCTGGAGCAGGACTGCAGCACTCTGCCGGCCCTCAGCATGGACACCTACACCAACATCCAGCTCTTTGCAGTGAGTCTCACATTTACTCTGTCTCACATTTACTGCTCCCAGCCCTCAAACACACTGCACATCAGGAGATATACTGCCATTAAAGAGACACTCAAATTCACAGCCTTTTGCTAATTCCCTTGCTTTATGCTAGCCCAGTACTGAATAGCTGTACAGCACTTAAATAGCTCTTTTAAATGTTGTAACTGACTTTTTGTCAACCTTCCTTTGTGAATCTGGTTCAGTGCTTCACTTTCTCCCCTGCTTTAAAACTTGATATTTACCATTAATATTTCAGACAGCTGGAAAGTGTTTGTGGCTCCAACATTTTTGTTTCAAACTTTTTGATAAGAAACAAAGTGAGAACATATCATGGATGTTTAAGTTGCACAAGATGAATGAGCTCCTGTATTGGTCAAAGTGCTGAGAAAGATTTAAGTTGAATTCATTTAAAGACGTTAAACTGAATCTTTCTTTCACTCTACAGGGGAAGAATAACGATGCAGCAGTAAGTATACCTTCTTCCTTTTCTGTCTTGTTCTGAAATGACCATTCTGTTCATTTGAATTGGACTGAGGAAATGAATTCAGAACAAAGTGTTTTGTTCAAACCAAAATGATAAAGGTTCACAGGTTTTTATGTGTGTGTGTGTGTGTTCATCAGTCAAATCAATCAGTCGATTAATTAAGAAAAAAACAGCAGATGAATCAATAATAAAAATGGTGGCCCTGCTGTTTTTTGCTTGTTCTTGTAGCAACAATAGTTGCACAGTATATTGTATTGTAGACTGCCGTCATCATGTTAGAGTCATAGAATCTGCTTTGCAAGCTTCATAACAAAGTGAAACTCATGCAATGCAAAATAATGCCTTTATATAGCCACAATGTTTCCATGTGAAGGATTGTGATCTTCTGAGTCACGTCTTTAAAGATACACCCTGTTTTGTTTTAGTCGCCAGTAGATCCCACGTCTGAGCTCAGTGCTCCCCGCTGGGAGGAAGCTATAAAATAATGAAGGGGCTATACAACTGTATGTTTCACATACCATCACGGAAATTTAGCAAGGCATGCGTATTGCCCCAAAAAATTCCTCCTCTCGACTTTCAAGCTCAACAAGTTAGCACACACACGGATGAGGTTAAATGCTGCAACGCAAAGACATGAAAATGACACTCTCTCATAACTTTTTGGTCCGTTCTCAAGAAGAAGGAAGTTCTTACACCACACTGCACTTTTAAGAGAAACCACACCTGCATTGTCTTCAATTTGTTTAACAAATGTTTTCCTTTCCTCTCATAGCTTTCTCTTCATTTAGATAGTATGAACCGTGACTGTGATTAGTGACCCATCACAGTGAACATCCTGTCTGCTCTGATTTATGTCAACACAACTGTGATGTTTTATTAATCCATGCTTTAATGAGCCCATAATAACAACATGTCTGTTACAAAGCAGCATGCACTGCAGTGCTCACAGCTAAACATGGATGTCTGGGCCAAGTGGTGTTCCTCTGGCTGTGCTCTCCCTAACAATGTACAAAGGTGACCTAGTAGACTGTAAATGTGAGCTGAATATGGGAACCTTGTGGCTTGGAGGTAGAGTGCTGATCATCACTAATCAGATGATCGGTGGTTTGATCCCAGCTCCTCCATTCTGCATGCCAAAGGGTCCTCGGGCAAGATACTGAACCCCAAATTGCTCCTGAAGGCTGCGCCATCAGTGTGTGAATGGTTAGCTCCTGATGAGCAGTTATCACCTTGCATAGCAGCCACTGTCATCAGTGTATGAATGTGTGTGAACGGGTGAATGAAATATGCAGCGTAAAAGCGTTTTGATTGGTCAGAAGACTAGAAAGGCGTTGTATAAGTACAGTCCATTTACCATTGGAAAACTTGACTAATGTGGCTATTTGCGGTGTTGCTGGAGGTCGTTCCTGTGGAGGTGACTTCAGTCATCCTGCAGTCTGTAGATGGAACTCAGACTGAGCTTCAGATCAGTGATGGAGAAAACCTCAACCCTGTCCTCCTGAAGCCCACCCTCTGTGCTAATGTGGTGCTGAAGGTGAGTCAACCAGACTTATGATTGTACCTATAGTTTTAGATTAAATCTGGCCAAACATGACAAGTACTTCATATTTGTATTCATGAAGTAGTGTGTCCTTACAGAATATATAATATTATAGCACACACAAAAGACTGAAATGAGACATTTTTGTTTTTGTAGGTTGTCTATGTGATGGAGTATAATCCAGCGGGTGAAATAGTGAAGGCGATGGTGTCTCTGGTGCTTGGGTTTGTCCGTGAAGCAGTGCTGATCCTGAACCAGGAGTTTCAGATCACATTTGTGCAGGTAGTATGTGAAGAATACATTTTGTGTCTGCCATGGAGTGCTCAGAACTACTATTTAAAGTAGAGGCTGTCATGGCCATAGGTCGCGTACTTTCTGGTTAGATAAGTGGCGTGGGGGCAAGTATCTGAATGATAGTGGAGAAAAACACACTTTACCTTCGCCACATAAAACTAGTTTTCAGCTGCATCTCACTGTCCTGCCCAGGGGATGGTTGGATGGAGAGTTGATTGTTTGGTTGGTTGGATCAGTGGTACAGTTGACATTTGACATCATACCCACATGTACTTCTTATCAGACATTTATGCCCACTGCTGTAACTACCATATAGACCCTGAAGTCTGGTTCTCTGTGACTCAGTGAACGACAGGCTTACCTCAGGCCTGATTCTCTGCTTGTCAAGGGATGTTGAAATAATCCACTCACAGGTTTTTCTCACTGAGTTAGTAAATACAGTTTTTAGTCCGGTGCTAACCATAAATGTAATAAATGCGTGTATATAAATGTGAGTGATGTACTTTGTCTTGTGTCTTGTGTGAGGATGGGGAGGAGGTGGCGGTCCACTACAGTGGAAATCCCGGTTATGTGGTTGGACTACCTCTTGTGTCTGGAACAAGAACAGCAGAATATCCTTTCCCTGCCTTAACACTGGACTTCCCTCACCTTGATTCATATCATGTTATGGTACTTTGTTTGATGAAATTCTGATGCACTACAAGGCCCAGGATTTGTCCTTGACAATTATCTTCACTGGGATTACTAGAAGCATCGACCCCAGAGACACCCTGTCTCTCCTCCACACTGCTGGGGACCAGGACTGTCTGCAGGGACCACATAAGCGCTCCCCTGTCTTGTTCAGTGTGGATTCTGTATCCGGCTGCAAATTAAGGCAGGACACTGTCACACTCAAATCACATCACTATATACAGGTCCAGTTTCTTTATGTCTCAACACATAATGTGACACTGACTTCTCCTGTCTGTGCAGACTGGACGATGTTGCCAACTGTTCCCTGGTCTTTCAAGCTCTTCTGGGTGTTCTGCGAGGACCAAACTATCCCCAGTATGTGGCTTCCTTTGGAAACTCTCCATTAGAGTATCCACTCGACTGGGTGCCCATCAAGAACAATTCCATTCCCGGGGTGAGCACAGTTTGACAGCAGGAGTGTCAAGTTTTAAAATGTTTCTAGTCTTGTCTGTGAGTTTATGTAAACATCCCATCTCATTCTAAAAATCCTCAACAGTAATAAACCTTGATCTGTGTCTCAAACTATGCCATATTGGGTCCTTGAACTTAAAGGACTTGGGCTGGAAAGACCTTGACTGGTCTTTGAGTTTGATGTTTAAGGTCTGATTATTTTGAAGACATCTGGACACTTCTGTGTTATTTTCTCTGTACTCTTTGCAGGTGGTTATGCAGTTTCCATACCACAAACGCTGGATTTTGAGTTTTGAATCTACTGTGTGCTACTTACTCACACCATTAAACCAATGTTCATTTCTGTTGGCAGGAAGCACAGAGTTGCATCATCCCTTTGTCACTTCATTTAGAAATTGAGTGGACCAAATATGGCTCCCTGGTGAACCCCCAAGCTCAGATTGTGAGCGTCAAAGAAGTAATCCAAACCAACATCACCAGTTTGGTAAGACAGATTTTTTTCAGGCGTACTGGAAGGACACTTTCAGTTTTTACCTTTAATCATTTCACCTGTCTGATCGTCCTGTTCTCCCACAGGACCAGTTATCTGGAGGCAGCAGCACCGTGTCGATCAGGAGCTCAGTGGCCTTCATACCGGTTTCTGCTGCTGCTCTTCCTGGTTACAGAGCCATGCCCACCATCGACGCCAAACTGCCCTTTGACTTCTTCTTTCCTTTTGTTTGAACAGTATCACCAGTGTGCGGTAATTTACCATACACACTGGTATGTGGCATCAATGACCAGCACTGTGTGTTGAATCTGTTACTGTATAGTTTGTGAATACTGATATGAATTTTGTAATTATTTAACAAAGTTTTTTTTTTTTTAACAAATGAAATTATTTCATTTATTTCAATCAGTTTTTTTACACAAAAAAACATTGAAATGTTACAGAGCAGATGAAAATGTAGTTTTCTGTACAAATCATCAGTGTGAGGAATGTTTCAAATATTTACAAACAGGTTAAGGCCGTGGCCTTAAGAGTGATATCCAGCAGCATCTGAATATCTGACAATCATTACATCAACACTATAGTGATGGAAGTCCTGCGTGTGGATCTACTGATGTAATATAGTGCAGTAACGGTAAAAGTAGTATGAATACTGAAACTAAAAAGTACATGGTGAAATTTTAGCATTAGATAGAAAGGCCATCAGACAGTAGTTCACAGTTAGAATTCTATGCCGTGCTTCTTGAGGAGGGCTTGAAGTCTCTGATTCTCTTGTTCCTAAGACAGACACACACACACAGAAGAGTCAGTCTTACACACTGCACTGTCAGTTCAATTGTGCTGCTTGCCCAAACGTTTACATTATACACAACCTGAGTTGTCAGCAGTCACTGTGGTGAGTACAATGTCGACATAACTGATAGAACAAATGATGAGAGCGACAAAAACTAAGGTTTGTTTTGTTTTTTCTTAAAAACTGATTTAATCAGTTCCCCCTTTGCCTTAACAGCAGCCTCAGTTTAGACCAGAAACCAAGATACAGTTCTCAGTTATATGGCGTGCATTTATGTATTCATTATTTTGTCACTGCAGTTTGTAGTGGCCTCAGATGAACACAACGCAAGCAACTTCAGAAAACATTCAGGTTGACATAAGAATTTAGAAAAAGCTGCAAATACAAAAATGGAGAAACTACACTGCACAGATGACAAAGGAAACTGCTTCATGATCACAGATAGGCAGAAGACAGTGCCTCTTTAATACTGACTTAATATCACTGCTAGTAACTAAATACGACTACTTCAAACAGACAATCACACATAGGAAACTTAAATGACAAAAAAAATCTCACCCCTGCATGAGTCTGTGGAGACCTTAAACAGCTCAGCAACAGGCTGCTGCTCCCACCATGTAAGAAGGAGCCACCACAGGTCCTTCATTCCAGCAGCTGTAAGACTCTACTACTAATATGACTTCATGACTTTCTTCTGTACAATTAATATTTATGAGTAATTTATCATCTATACGTTTATTATTTATGAGTAATTTATCATCAACCTTCACTTCACTTTACAATGAAGCATGCCGAGTTGTGTATACGAGCTGCCGTGACAAGTGAAATCCCTGCTGTGGGATCTTTAGTCTGTCTTATCTTGACTAATATTTCAGTATGTTTATCATGGAGGCTGCAGGTCATCTGCCAACACTGTTAATACCCGTCATAAACACTACGTTTCCTCAGGAAGCATTAAAATGACTGATAGAACGAGCCACTTCTCGTTCTTCAAGGTCCTGCATGCACACAGTGCACACTGTGTATAAGTCAGAAATCACCATGAACTCAAAGGGATGATACGTGGAGCCAACTTCAATAACTTCAAGAGTCATAAACCAAGGCAACAACAAACACGTCCAAGTGATGTGCGGCACTTTTTAGTGTCCTCTGGAAACACTTTCCATCATCATCATCAGTGCTGCTTGCAGCATGTTTTCTAAATGTTGTCAAATCGATTGAAAAGATTTGCATTTGGTCTATTTGCACGTGTTGCAGTGTCATATGTGATGAAGTGAAGCAGCTGTAAAGAATCACCAGTTTATCATTGCGCTCCTGCATCTCTGTGACTCTCTGGACCAGGTGGTCGTAGCTCTCCTTCAGCTTGTGAATCTGCTGGTGTGCACGGGTCTTCACCGACACCAGAATACCTGCGACACATCAAACAACAGTCATCTCAGCTCGCAGTGACTACGCTCACTTCTTCTGCCCTTCTTCATGCAGACCAACATTTCACTGCAAACCCATGGAAAGAGTCAGAAATGACTTCAAGTGAATAAACATAAAAACTCTGCTGAACAAAGTCTGAAGCTCATTTATGGGAGTGTTAGCATTGTTTTTATGGGCTTAAAATAGTTATTGTTATCAATATTAGAATCACAGAACACAGAAGCTGGTGGTTAATAGCTTGTATATGTAGCATTTGGCCTGAAGAAGGAAGTGGGATGATAAAAAGGTGACAGGTTTGAGATCAGGTCCAAACTTCACTTTGCAATGAAGCATGAAGTAAGGTTAAGTTCACTTTGGACAAAGTTAAACATTTTGTTTCAGAAGCGTGAGGTCAATCAGGCGCCTGCCTTCAGGAGAAATACAGATTTTTGTAATACGTGTTTGTGCTGGATGTGTCTGCTTGGATTTGAAAGATCATTTCAGCTGTATTCTGCCGCCTCTCCCTAACCTTGACAGCATAAGAATCAATCTGAGGTCGATTTCCTATGTCAGCTTCCCGCCGAGTATGAACAGCAGAGCATTGGCTGACAGTAGACTCAGTTTGTGCCTCTCACACACAGCTGCTGGTAGCATTAGCGATAAATAGATAAACATGCTGGAAAAAACGCCAGAGATGAACAAGATTCATTCTCTTCAGTGACCTGTCGGTAGTCAAGCTATACTCAGGGCTTGGCAACATATTTAGGATGACAATATGATGAACTGTGACACAGCTACAGCTATGTACTGACGAGTTGTGTTATTTTGTCCACACCTCGTACAAAGTGTTACTGACCGTTGATAATTCTGGCCACCCTCCAGAGCCTCAGCAGGATGAGGAGACCCATCCCATCAAAGGCGTCCTCATGGAAGATGTAGACAATGTCCAACACAAAGGAAATCACCACCACCAAACCGTCAAACACCTCAAACTTGTGATCGAAATACTCCAGGCGGTAAGCAAACAGTTTACCAGCCAGCTCCAGCATGAAGAACGTGAGAACAGCCAGGCTCAGGTAGTGAAACACCTGCAAAGAACACAAACTGTGAGTGAGGAAACCATCTGATAAAGGTCTTCATTAGAACTGAGAGTGCTCTGGGTGAGTCAGAGCGTCACCTCAGGAGCAATATGGCCGTGTTCCAGCTTGATAACAGACAGATCTATGAGCAGCTCTGCCAAAACGAAGATGGCATCCAGGATCACCAAACACACCACCAACACCTGAAAAACACAAGTCACACCATCAGCGCTTAGAGGCACACGCATCAATGTGTATATCAGATGTCCTCAAGTGATGTCACTTCAGAGTCCGCATTGATGCGGGCTAAGGACAAGTAAGAAAATACAAAAAATCTGTGGGTGTTTGTTTGTGAAGTAGGTGACTGAGATGCATTCTGGGTAATGTATGCATCAGGTTTTGACGAGAAAGAAGGTGATATCTCTGGTTCGGCTGCTTTGATTTTGATCTTTTCGGGGGGTCACAGACCATTATGAGTCTGATCATTTGCAAGAGTGCAATGCTAAGACATGATCTGGTTTCTCATATCTGATAGTTTCCTATCATTGTATACTGAATATCTTTGGGTTTTAGTCAACAATTTGAAGATGCCACCTTGGATTGATCGGTACATGTATGCTCACATCATGATCACCAAACAGATGCGCTGACCAGCGTGGCATACCTGGAAGCGCTCGGAGCTGTAGAGCCTTTGCAGCGACTCCCTGAAGGTCACCGTTGTCGGAAACTGGCCAGTGGCCGGACTCAGCTCCTCGCTGGCCACGTGCAGCTCTTCATCCTCCAACTCGATCACCTGCTTATCGCCCACAGTGGTGAAATACTTCAGGTACCGAGCCATGATGGCAGGCGGTTCGGAAAGGAGTGGACCACGTCCCACCTCAGCTGACCTGAGAGAAGTGCAGACAGATTGCACGGATTGTTTCTCTATTATCACTTCAGGAAACGACTCTGGTTGGCTGTGCCACTCGATAATAGCACAAATACTTGTAAAATGTAATGACTCATGCAAGTCTGTGACAGCCAAGGGGAAGCTGTTTCCCACCCTGACCCCTGTAAGATATGATTTCTCCATCTGTTGGTCAATGTGAGTTCACTTCTCCTTTTCTAGGTTTGCATCACATTATTGAGAAAGCAAAACATCTCAATCTGGTGGAGCTTCCTCCACCACCACTATGGCTATGGCTTGTCCACAGTGGGGTGGTGGTGCTGGTCATGAGACTGATCACAGTTAAGGTGAAGGAAACCCAGTAAATCTCATCCGAATCAGGAAACATGCTGTTTATTTACAGTTAAATGACATCAGGACATGGGTGGAGGAGGGTGGAGGTTGTACTCTAGATTAGACTAGACTCAGCACTGTGTCCTGCTGACACGTACAGAAAATGCCATTAAACTTCCACTTGTGACAAACTCCAGCCTGCAGAGCACGGGGTGAAGTTTACGCACAGCAGAGGACCGAGCAGAGGAAGCCGTGCGTGTCCGCACAGCTCACTCCACGAACATGATGGAGAAGGTAAACAGACTGTGATCTCCGAGCACATCCTGTCTGTCGTCCTGGGGTCGGTTAGCCGTTGCAGCAGCTGGACAGCAGCTGAAGCTCGTGATGCAAACATCCGTCTGCTTTGGAGTGCAGAGTAAGCGTTTTATTACCCGACGGGAAACGTTTGACGCAGCTGAACTTTTGGCGCCGCAAGTGACGTCGTTACTGTGTGAGCCGTTATGTCGGAGTAAAATCTCTTACCTTTTCTTCTTCTCTGCTCTGCTCTTGTGGACGTTCACGCTGTACTCCTCAGACAGGAAAGACTCCTCAAGTTTGTCAAACTGGAGGAGGAAAACTCCGCCTCCGTCCGCTCCTCATCCAGCCCCCGCTCCGTGGCCCCTCACCGCCGGCGTCCTGCTGTGTAAAAAGTCTGGAAGTATAATGCTGTAAACACTGCACTTTAATGCGGTTTATTTCATGTATGATGCATATATAGTAACTAACCGTGTGCACTGTCTCCAGCATGGTCTCCAACAGATCCACTGAAGGCTCCTCCAGCACGCAGCGCTTCCAAAATAGTTTAAAAACTCTTTGTAGATTATTTGTGAGCCGAATTAAAGTGTTGCTCCAAACAGACAATATGACAATACAGTAAGGACATATCAAACTAGTCTGTATTCCATTTTTTTATTCAACATCTACCTTCAGATGATTAATGATTTTGTACTGTCACAGCTTCTTTATAAGGACCTGAACTCCTCCAGAGGCGTGCAGGAAAGATTGTGTCTGATCCGTCTCACCCTGCATGTTGTTTATATTTTTTAGAATCTTCCTTATATCCTTATAATTTACATAATGTATATATGTACTGTAAGTACTGTATGTATGTATTACAGTATATGTATGTACTGCATGTAATGCACCAATGATACCAAGATAAATTCCTTGTATGTGAAAAACAATAAATCTGATTCTGATTCAGCTCTGTGACTCACATTATGTAAATGAGGCATGACAGTGTATGGAGGCAGTGCAAATCTTGATTATTGTTTTTCTTCTTTGAATTTATTTATTTTTGTATTTCGTGTTTGTAAATGATTTTCTTTTCTTTCATTTAGATATACAACAACAACATGTCAGAGGTATGGCATGTACAGCCTTTTAATTACACTCTGTTGAGTCCTGCAGTCAGAAGCTGTGCTCTCTGCACTGGTATAACTCATTAGACCACACTGCCACCTACTGACTTTATGTAATACTTAACATTTGTCATGTAAACAATCCAGTTTCAAATAGTGACATTTATTTGCATAAACTGCATACATAAGTCTTTTTACAGACAAAGTCACAAAGTGCTTTACAAGGGCAAATACAAAACACAACACCAGAACAGAAAAGACAGACAGATTAGATTAGAAACAAACTTGTGTTGCTTTGTTAAATGTCATTGTTTCTGTATTTTTTATTTTTGTCTGCAGGTCTTTATTTTCAGCTACACTAGCCTGAAGTGCCCTCCGTGGATTTGTTGGGGCAATTCTGGAAACAATTTATGTGGTCTTCTCTGAAAGTAATGTGTTTTAATGATGTTTCATAAATGAAATAAAATAATAATGAAATATTAAGAAATAATAAAAGTTATTCACAAACATGACACCGGCAGTATGTGTGCAGAACAGAAGGTGTAATATTTTGACAAATATCACATGGACCAGTACTTAACCCAACAACAGAGTACACTTTGTGACCCAGAGGACAAAAGGTGTAGAGAACCATTGACATGGTCTGTCTTACAGGGCCCACCAGGAGAGACTGAGACAGACTCACCAGACCAGTGAAGTCCTCCAGCTAACCCTTGGGCATCCTTATTGATTCTCCCTCCAGCGAGGAGATGTGATGTCTGTTGTCTCATTCCAAAAAACAAAGACAACTCCCAAAAGACATATCAGAAAGAACCTCACCCAAAAAAAGGGAGAGCTCACCTATTCCTGCACCCCGGCAAATTAATCTTGTTTTCTGGGTAAGGCCAGATATCATCACCTGCAAGTTAGGAACAGTTTGTCCGCACGGCTTCCTCTGCTCGGTTCTCTGCTGTGCGTAAACTTCACCCCGTGCTCTGCAGGCTGGAGTTTGTCACAAGTGGAAGTTTAATGGCATTTTCCGAGCTAAAGAGGTTCAAGAGGGCTCTGAGTCCAGATGATCCAAAATGTTTGGAGGAAAAGAGTGAGTGAGGACGAGGAAATGATCGATACTGAGGAGATAGAGTACAGAAGGAGGAGCAGAGAAGCTTTTCTCAATATCACGCTGAAGCGGGATGTGCTGGCAGACTCTGCAGAGCAGTAAGGCTTTGTACAAGTTTTATTCTATTTATCTGCTTGAATTATTATTTTCACAACAATATACCACATAGCCATGTAAGAATTTGTGTATGTTTGTATGTATTTAATGATCCACTTGTTAATCTTATTTGTTGTCTTCATTCAGTCTCCTGGAGCATGCCAGCATAAACTCGAACTTGAAGGAGAGCTTCCAGTGTCTGTTTGAGGAGATTACCAAAGCTCGAAAGCCAACACTCCTGAATGAGATCTACACAGAGCTCTACATCACAGAGGGAGGCACTGGAGGGATGAAAGCTGAACATGAGGTCAGGCAGATTGAGACAGCATTCAGGAAGTCAGCAAGCTCAGAAACATCTATCACGTGTGATCAAATGTTCAAACCCAGAAGAGATCCACCTGTCAGAACAGTGACGACAAAGGGAGCGACTGGCATTGGGAAAACACTCTTAACACACAAGTTTGTGCTGGACTAGGCTGAAGACAAAGCCCACCACAATAGAAACAGAAGAAGTGCAGTCTGATGGAGCTCATCCAAACCAAAGAAGCAGGAATCTACAGGTTTGAGGAGTTTCAGATTGTGTTCATCTTCTGGATTTCCACAAAAATGAGATCCTGACTGATGTCACAGAGTCCACCTCAGTGGATGTGCTGCTGACAAACCTCATCAGGGGGAAACTGCTTCCCTCTGCTCGCCTCTGGATAACCACCTGACCTGCAGCAGCCAATCTGATCCCTCCTCAGAATGTTGGCATGGTCACAGAGGTCAGAGGTTTAGCTGACCCACAGAATGAGGAGTACTTCAGGAAGAGATTCAGAGATGAGGAGCAGGCCAGCAGAATCATCTCCTACGTCAAGACAACACAAAGCCTCCACACAACGTGACAAATCCGTGCCTTCTGCTGGATCACTGCTACGGTTCTGACAAGAGCTGCCCAAGACCCTGACTGAGATGTACATCCTCTTCATTGTGGTTCAAACCAATGCAAAGTATTATGGAGGAGCTGAGACACATCCACACTGTTTTTAATGGAAGTCATTTCAGGGTTCAAATTATCATTCCAGCTTCAGAGGGGTCAGCATTTTGGAACCGATCATGACATCACGCCAGCCCTGTGTCTATATTCATGCCCACATCATTACACACTTATGGTGTGTAACCAACAGTCTTGGGAAACTGTATAAAAAGGCTATGCCTGGTGACAGACAGAAAAACACATAGCTAACACATATTGAACAACAAACAGCACCAACGTACACATGTATTCGTGTCACAAGACTTGCATCGACAGACAGTCCAAGCCTGCCACAAAACCAAAGATCATACAAGTATCAGTCCTCTGAAAGCAGCCAGGGTACATTAGGACGTCCTAGTTCTTTTGCTTTGAACATGAGTGACTAGAATGTTTGCAATGCTCATCACTAACCTTCAATAAAAGCATGTATGAATTTGTGTATGAAGCTCACAATACTGATTCTAAAAACTAAAACCACTTTTAAATGTATCCCACAAATATTCTAAATGACTCACTTATTCAGCGTATCAGTGACAGACAGGACATGGAGGTGTTGCTAGATCAAGTTTTATTCCAACATTTGTTCATGTTCAGAATTCAAGGAGCAGAATTCATCCTCTGGGAGGATCATATTGCTTGTAGATGTAAAATGTGGGTGATTCCTTCAGCACTGAACAAAACATACAGAGCAGCTTCCATTTACAGCCTCAGTCAGGTTCGGCAGACACGGCTGAAACATGGTGCGCTGATCACCAGCAGCAGGTCAGTCACATCCCAGCCAACGACTCAAACAGGAACTTCCCCACTTAGTCAGACCAGCCTGGATTACGCCAACACTAGAAGCACAAAGCACAAGTATTACCCGACAGTCAACAGCAAGTTAAGTGTCAGTTAAGTTACAGGCAGCATGTTTCAGGTCTTCAGTCAGGTTCTGGTAAATGGTTGTTACTTAAACCTGTGCCAAAGTCCTGAGTTTTCTCTCCCAATATTAAGATTCCACAGCAGAGAGGAGGAGGTCTCTGCCACGGCAGTACAAGATTGGGTTTACATCATCTCCACACTACACTCTGACAGACTGTCATACATACCAGGGCCAATCTGGGCTCCTAGTGGGTGTTTGCTGCCCCCTGCAGGCCAGCTGTTCCACATGCTCCTGCAGAGAGATGAAACAGTCCATAAAACCAAACCACAACTCATCACTGCCAACCGTCAGCTGCTATGCTCAGGGTTTCAGGCTCACCATGGTGTTTGTCAGCATGATGTGTTATATTTTCTGTCATCACAGCATGGCTTCATACTTAAAGGCAGAACCTGCTTCAGTCACTTACCGTCAGTCTGCAGCACGACCATCAGCTCCACACGGCAGCTCATCAGAACCTGCCTGCAACACATTCAAGGAAAATAAATGTTCAGTCAAGTTTATTCAAGTGTGCAGGTAACATGTCAGATTTTTAATGATGTTTAAGCAGTTTGATTCTACTACAGACAGTCAGTCATGTAACATCACAAGTAGAACAGACAGCGTGGGCATGTTGATCAGGTCTCATCTAGACTTCTTGGTTGCCATTTGTGCTACAAGTATTACTTCAAGTCACAACTGTAATTATGACTTGCATATAATTGAACAGCTATTTGAACAGGCTGGTTGTCCAGTGTGTCTCAGCCCTGGTCCTCGGGGAACGCTGCCCTGCATGTTTTAGATGTTTCCTAATTCAAATGATCAGCTCGTCATCAAGCTCTGCGGTGGCCTGATAACGAGCCACTCATTTGAGTCAGGAGTGTTGGAGCAGGAAACATCTAAAACATGCAGGGCAGTGTTCCCTGAGGACAAGGGCTGAAACACTGCTGGAGTCAATCATAGTTTAAGTGTGACTTCTAGAGGTTCAAAAACTGAACTGCATTACAACAAACTAACCTGTCCTCTTTAGTGGATCGACTATTGTCAACAAGTTTGCAGTCCTACCTTTGTTTCTAAAATGTACCCTTCAACAGGAGCTGCAACAATGAAAACTAAGATCTGAGTGTTGTGGGTTGGGGCAGTGTCTCACACCTAAGATCAACATTAGGATTGCATTTCCAACGGGCACTCCTCTGCAGGGTCACTATGAATGTGCGGCCCTGCACTAGGCCTGCCCTGCTGTTGGATCAGGACAGGCCACTCTCAGTGGGCCGTGCTCTGCAGCAGCTCAGGAGCAGCAGACTCTAAAACAGAGTCTGCACAGCCGAGACCAGGCACAGAGACATCATCTACCAGCACTGTAACACTGAGCCAGACACTTAACGTCTGGCCAGCTGACTTAGAGCTGGGTGTGAACTCACTGTTGGAGAACGTGATGCGTGCGTTTAGCTCATGCATATTTACCTTCAGCCCCATGACAAGGCAGGGTGTTGTTGCTCTATCCCATGGCTGCTGCTCTTCAGGACTTGTTCAACACAGGACACAGCATCTCTGAAAGGGACGACGACATGATCACACACAATGATAAACACTTGTAGACATGCTGCAGGACCCGCCGATGTAACTGAATCTATATTCACTTCAGTCAGTGACTCTGTCACTATAGAGTGAGACAAACCTGTTTTTAAGTGCTGACTAAGTGTTTCAGGGTCAACGTACTTGTAAGTTATTTAAACTAAGTGTCGTGTCAGGGGTTCAGTTACAGAACATGACTTTAGATAACTTAATACAGTTACGTTAATGTTAACCTCAGAGCCATGTCAGTGTTTCCCCTCCGCTTGCTTTCCTCCGTGTTTCCCGGTTAGAACACCGTGCCGGACAGTGAACGGCCTCCGTTAATTTAAGCTAACAGCGGCACAACAGCTACACTCACGCGCTGACGGGGAGCGCCCCGAAAAGTCAAAATTCTCAGCACCGCGACAAACCAGTCGGTACCAGCCCGCACTACACGGCTTCAGGTAAACAATGACGCATGCTGGGCAGCGTTATTACACCGAGACACGGCCAACACGGCTCAAACACTCACCGCGTGCGAACACCGCCACTGTCTGTCTGCCATTCATGGCGCACGAGGAGCCGAGAGGCAGAGCGGAAGTCACGCGTACTCTTATAAACTGCAGCATGCCGCGGTGCATTGTGGGGAAAGGAAGCGGTCCCGGAGATGGACCTCTGAAGAACTACAAAGACCATGAAGACTTTTAATGACATGCAGCATTCGTGACAGGAACAAATGCCATTCTATGAGACGATCCTCAAATATTATTTATTTAATTAAAGTGTTACTGGATGCGCTGGTGGACAAACTGTCTCAACTTATCACGTTTCATGTGATTTTATATTTACACGCACATTCACACACACACACGCACACACAAAGCGATGTCAGTGATGTTAGTGTCAGTGTGAATAAACTGCTAAATACATTTTTGCATATAAATGAATTAATTTTTTCAAACATCAGCTTCATATTTCAGTTCCAGTGGAACACTCTCCTGGAAATGTGACAGAACAGCGTGTTTATGGTTTATGTGCTTCCAGGGTTCCACTCATGATAATGTATTTTAAAATGTTCTTTTTACATTCTGAGGCAATAAAATTCAAATAGAAAAATAATAACCCTTTCTCCCTAAATGTGCACTCTGTTCTTTTATCTCTTTTAATATTCTAAACTCTAGTTTATGCAGGACACATAGAGACAAACATTCACACCCACAGGTAGTTAAGAGTCGCCAATTAAACTGTAGAGTTTGGATTTGGAGAGAGATTTTGGAGACTTTGGATTCTGGGAGGAAGCTGGAATACCCAGAGAGAACCCACGCAGACGTGAGGAGAACTCCAAAGACTCCAGCGAACGAGGAACCTTCTTGCTGTGAGGCAACAGTGCTAACCACTGCACCACCATGCTGCCCCAGGTGAATTTCTATGTTTCTTCTGGTTTATTAAATGCTGTTAATTGTCTTCTTTGTCTGATACAGAGACAAGATGTGAGCAAACAAAATAAGTCATCATACTGTACACTAATCTATATGTTGCTGATGTTATGAACCATTTTTCCTCCTCTGGACACAGAGGTGAAAACGTGCAATGTGAAATCTTTCATCTTAGAAGAAAAATATAAATTTTAATGTTCAATAAATATTAAAATTAAAGTCTGTTTCATTCAGTGAGTGTGTTTTCTTTCTTTTCTTTTCCAGTCAAAGTGTCACATCTCATGAGAAAACCAATAGGTTGTTGTTGACATCATTAAAGTGCAGCCTGATCTGTAGTCCCTGATTACCTTACTTATTACCTAATAAGATCATCTTGTTATGGATTTAAAGAATTTATTTGAAATCTTGTTTCTAACTGTGTGTGACATTCAAAACATTACACATGTATAAATATATTATCTATCTAAACAGAAAGACAAAGCAGCAAATGTTCACAGATGAAGTCACTGAGGATGGCTAAAGCTGTATCGCCTTCATGTTGAAAAAAACTTGAAGCATTACATTAGTAGGAATCTCAAATCACTCCTGCCGTATAGAGCAGTGATGATGCAGCATGGGTAATGTAGTCAGACGGTCATCACAGTTGGAATGGCTGAGGTGTAGTTTGCTGAGTGCACGCTCCTGAAATATCAAGAAGAAGAAACAAGTTTGAAAAAGATTTCAAATCAAATGAGACAGTTCTCTCTTTTTGCACCGATTTGACTATTTATCTTGCAGAAGCTGGCAGCTCTCCTCAGAGACGGGGTACAGCCGAGATGGAATATCATATCAAATTTAGTGTTTGACTCATAGTGTCTTGAAATGTCAAAGTTAATCTTAAGTCAATGTATTAAATACTGGGTGAACTCAGTCTCCCAAATGTCACTTTATTTTATTTCTATTTATGTATTCATTTCAGAACAAAAAAAATATAACAGTACATTGCCATCCATTCATTTTTTATAAGCTCTTATCCTTTGGAGTGTTACGGAGGCCTGGAGCCAAGCCCAGCTGACACTGGGCGAGGCAGCATACACCCTGGACAAGTCGCCTGTTCAACTCAGGACCAACACATGAGCCCTTTTCAATCCCACCTAGAGATGTCACCTAAAAGGATGCTTCCTAAAATTTAGGGCTTGCATGAATGAAGAGAAGTCATTATGACCTCCAGAGGGTGATTAGTGTCATGAAAGAACAGAGAAAGGGAGGATCAAAAAGAGACAAGGATCAACCTGTTAACATTGACGGTGATGATACTCTTGACAGGTGTGCTCTTAGGCCCAGGAGCAGGTCGGAAGACTGGTTCTTGATTGTTCTTCTTGGAGCGTCGAATGACGTACGGGTCAGCAGAATGTGAGGGATAAGTGTCAAACGTCCCGGCTTTCATTCCTCCAATCTAACACAAGACACATAAACACATATCATAACAGACATCTGCCACTAATCCTGACGCAGTGGAGCGACAGAGGGACGGTCACCTTCTTGCTCGGGGACGGGGGCTTGAAGGGAACTGGAGTGACCTTCTGTCCAGATGGAACAGGCTTGTTTGCGGGTGGGAGTGGCTTGTCACTGCGGTATGGATTGCCTTGGAAATAATCACTGGGGTGAAGGTTGAGTTTGAAGGGACCCCCTCTTAACTTGGAGCGATGGACTGTTGCCTCCCTCTGTAACACACACACACACGTACAAACATTTAGAAATGTAAACTTAAGGTCAAATGAGAAGTGTCTTTGCCAAAGTACATGTGTTTATGCTCATGTTTTCTTCACACTGGAGACATTTTGGAATCAGAGGATCTACTTGAAGAGGTGAAATCAAAAGGTGTAATAATCTAGTTACCTTCAGTGCTTCTTTGGCTCTGCCGTAAGGGTCTGAGGCATACAGCTCAATCTTGGACAGGGTCACATTAGGATAGCTACAGAAGATAACATGGTATTTACTTTCGCTGCACAGATATGATCTGATCCAAATTTTGATTATGTTGGTATAATGCTTTTACACCCTCTAGCGTTGCAGTTGTTCCAGGGGTACACAGGAATAAAAGGAGTTTAAATGTGCTTGTGAAGCACTCGTGAACTACTGTAGAAAGAGTTCTTGCCATAAACCTGTAACCACTGCCTTTCTTGGGAGGTGAGGTGACAATGTTGCGTCCAGGTGGGCGATGGGCTTTCCGAGGGACTGCCAGTGGACTCATGGCTTCAACTGGTCCTGACAGAGTACCGTAGTAACTACCTGAACCACAGCTGGAGACAGACACACAGAGAACTGTAAGAAAGATTATAGATGTGTGTACTAAATCCCTCTTTCTTTCTTTCTTTCTTTCTTTCTTTCTTTCTTTCTTTCTTTCTTTCTTTCTTTCTTTCTTTCTTTCTTTTTGATATGTGTGCTCTCTCACGGATTCTTGACTGCGTTACAGGGCAGGAAGGCCTTGCCCAGGTTCTTCTTGCCCTGCTGGAGGCGGTTCTGACGGGCCAGCTTCAGTGGGTCACTCAGTGCCTCGCGTTCAAAGATCCGGTTGAAGGTCTTGTCAAAAAAGCCGCTCTGCAGAGCACATCGTTGCTTAGCGACGCCGGCCTGCATCTGCCGGCTACGATAGGCTGATTCATTGAACGGGCCTGGATTTGGAAAGAAGACGTCACATGTATACCTACAGTATATGCTGCATAATTATGACCTCGACAGAGTGAGGCATCACTGATGATCACCAAACTTTGTTTGTGTCATTATTTAAAGTTATAGAGCAGCGTGTCCAATATCAATATACCAGGTGTACCTGACAATTTACAGACCTAACAGTGAAGTGTTTGGAAGCACATTGTACCAAAGAATATAAGAGAACTGGTTATAGACTATTCTATATTCACACATATATATTATATACATAAATATAATGTGTTGTTTTTATATGTTTTTAATGAATTCTATTGACTTTTACTGCACAGTGATAGAAAGAAGTTGGACTCACGGTTTGTGTGTGGAATGTACTTGTCACCTACAGAGATGTAACTCATCTCCTTAAAGACACCCAGGCGCTCCATGTCATTCTTCCCCTCCATCTTTATACACTGGAAATACACACACACACACACACACACACACACACACACACACACCTATAATGCTTCTAAGGCTTGAGACAATTAGTACTATACAAAGTTCACTCACTCCAATGTAACACTTATTGAGTCTTAGTTAATGTGTTGGCTTCAGCTTCATGCATATTCACATGAAAGGGACAGAATAACCTTTAATACAGTCTGATGCAACATCACACTAACTGTGGCCACAACCAGAATGTATTAAATATATGGTTAGTCTATGATTCTGTATTAAAGTATATAAGACTGGAAACCTAATGGTTAGGAAGACATACAACATATAACATAATATAAACACAGACAGACTGACATGCACACACACACACACACACACACTCAGAACATACCTTTGGTAGACGTAGCAGTTAAGGACTAATTAGAGGCGTCCTGTTGGATGTCAGTGTCATTAAAAATCTATCTGTGTATGTTTGTCCAGGTAACTATCTGACTGTGACACTCTGTACACTCTGTGTCTGTGTATACTGGTTGGTCTCCTTGGAGAAGAGGAAGTAAAACTGTGTCAAGCTAGAGGGATCCTTCCTGGAAAGCAGTCTTGCCTTCAAATTAAAAGCACAAAATTTGCTTGATTAATTAAGAATTGTGAAAAATTGATGATAGATAATGAACGTTTGACTTATGATCTGATATCCGTACCAAGTGACAATCCATTCAACAGCTGTTGTATATTTCAGAAAAACATATAATAAATATCACGCTAACGGTGGCACTATTGATAAAATAGTCAAGCCTAAGTCAAGTTCAAACTATGAATGTCTGTACAAAATGTCATGATGGAAGTTTTGTCCAGATATTTCAGTCTGGACCAAAGTAGTGGACATCGGACAAGCAGTCTGTTTTCTGCCACAGTGGAAAATAAGAGCGTATCTTCATTAATTTAACAGAAATGAATCAGCTGTTTCACCTGCTTCATGCAGCATTAAGGTCACAGGAGAGTCCAAACTGTGGTGACGGCGCAGGGAGCTCTGCTGCTGACTTGTAACTGAGCTGCAGGGATCACATTTCAGCTGGACTGCTTCTGTTTCATTCTGTTTTATATGCTTTACATGTATTTGAATTAACCTGAAATACACTGTTCCATGTAAACATTTATCTTGAATTATGAATGAATGAAGTGTGTGTGTGTGTGTGTGTGTGTGTGTGTGAGAGAGAGAGAGAGAGAGAGAGAGAGAGAGAGAGAGAGAGAGAGAGAGAGAGAGAGAGAGAGAGAGAGCTCCTGTCTTTAATATTCCACCCAAACCAAAAATCGTCTCAGCTGTTTCTTTGTTCGTTATTTTTAGAATAAAGTATGCATAGGGCCCTGCAGCCACCAGGCCCCCCCAAGCTGCAAGTTTAGCCTCAATATATTTTGGGAGAATTAAGTGCCTGTCTTTATTTGTAGTCATTTCATTAATTTGTTGTGTGAAGCCTCTCACTGCCTCTCTCTGCGAGACAGCCCAAAGATTTGACTTGATTATCCCACAAACAGCCGTAACTCCCCTATCATAGCAGCTTAGTTCTGCCCATAACCGATAAAAAAGAACCTGGCTGGCTGCAAATAAAGACAGGTACTTTTAATTCTCCCAAAATATATTGATCACAGTCACAAAGCAGTGCGATCATGTTCCTCTGTACTAATGGCAAATGTTTCTTACTACCTGAAACATTAGTATTATTCTTACTAGTTTTAATATGGATGCTGATCCATGATATTTTTTATTTATTTAAGTAAGTAATTTATTTTTTGCTGTTTTGGATTGGTGGAGAGAGTTTTTATGTTATGTCAGCTTGTTTTCAAAGTTTACCATCAACTTTTTTTCAGGAACACGTTGCATCTGTTGCATTTATTAAAGTTCTCAAGCCTGCTTTTCTTTTAAAATGTAACAGACTGTTGCACCGCCCCGTGCACCACAGATCATCTGAAGATTATCTCCAGTTTGACAGAACAGAGACCTCCAAATAGCATCTCACATAGGGCCCCAGACAGTTAGAACTGGCCCTGGTTGCAGCTCTGGGTGGTGTCTGTAGCTTACATCACCGCTGTGTCCCCTCCCTGAGTTATACGTCTCCAGAACTGCATTTATTTTACGCTAAACATAATTCCATACTGTCACATTTTTAGACATTAGTTCACATAAAAATGGACAAATGTAAAACATCTGGAGTTACACTGTCTGTCTGGCCACAAGGTGGCAGGCCAGCTCTGAAAATAAGGGAAGATGACAATAAAGCGCTCTACTGTAAAAAATCCCAATTGCTTGCAGTTAGTTATTGAGGAGACATAGTGATGTATGAGGGAGACAGAGAGACATGACAGAGAGGGTGAGGAAAGAGAGGAGTGAGACAGTGACAGGCGCAGCAGGAGACAGACAGATGTACAATAGATTGACACAGAACTGTAGAAGACGAGAACGATCAGAGACACATGAGTTATATAGAAAGGACATTGGACAGCATGTGCAATGAGAGAGAGGCAGAGAGACACTGAGACAAAGAGGTTGACTCAGTTGGCCAAACGTCCTTGTAGAATGGGGGAGGGCAGCTCAGCAGCAGCTGGGTCACACACACACACATGCACAGACACACATGCATATACACCACAGACATACATGCATGCTGTATGCAGAAATATTTCATAATAATAAAAAAGAAAAACATGGATGACAATCATTCAGAACATGCAGACTAAGTGGAATAATCTTAAATGAATATTGAATCATTGAACTATCAGTGTGTGATCTATCAGTTTCAGTTCTAGTTGCTGCTGGTGTAAATAAAAAATTATATTATTGTGATGATTGAAGCCCAAATACAGTCTACAGTCCACAGAGCCAACAGGAAGGTGTAGTCGTTTCAGTCTGCTAACTAACTATATGTCAACACAGGTGCATTCATTAGTCATCATAGTCTGGAAGCTGAAAGTGCATCAGTTGGCGACCTTTAATTTAATTTGACTTTTCATCCTTCTACTTTGCATATGTAAGCATATGATGCCATATAAACACAAGCAGGTGAGATTTAACGCATTATAATGTGCCTGTGTGTAGACAAGAAGTTACCCAAAAGTAATCCCAGATTCTACTGATCACGGGTCTGTGATGCCGTTTCCACACTGCTGTTTTGATCCACTCTCTTCGCGGCTTCACAGCCCACCAGGAACATTTGGGCCACCAGTGGAGTGTCGTGCCCACCAGACTTTGTTAACTTGTCAGATTTGGTCATTTTCTTTGATTTATGTGCTTCCACTATGAGTAAGTAACTACGGAGTTAAACTGTTTCTCTGTTTACGATCTGAAGTCTGCACAGGAAGTTTTATTTTGAAAACTGACCCAGTTCTCTGTGGCATTTCCGTGTCCGATTTTTGGCCAGCCTGTTCTGCTCTGTACTTGATGGGGCTAGTGTAGGTTCATGTATTCTCTGCAGAGCAGACTTTAAACCTACTTGATGTGACAGTCAGAATGCATCACAGCCATGTCCAGTGGATTGTAGTCAGAAGTCTCCCATAGAGCATGCACAGTATTCATTCATCTGGGTAATTTAATAAATAGGAAGTGTTGTTTTTGGTATATAAATGTATTTTTTTCACTGCATCCTGGTTTTAACACTGCCCAAGAGACTGTGATAAGTTTAAAGAATTCCAAACAAACCTTTACATACATGACATATATGTATTTGTAGAGAATTACAAGTGACATGCTTTCACGGCTCGTTTACTTCCACTTCAACCTAAATAAGTCCATCCATGTACAGAACTCAAACATGAGCCCTTCCTACACCTGACTGGATGATGCTCCACTTCCTTTGTTGGCCAAACTGTATCAGCACAATGGCTAAATTCATTGCAGAAAATGGACTTGTGATGAATGCTGGTCTTTCATCCGGATAGTCAAAATGTGGCGTACTCTGCATGTGAGGCCTCCGCTGTATTTTACTGTGTCGTGGCCTGGGGCTCCTTCACTGATGTCAGAGCTGGTTATTTTTTGTCCATTGGCAATAACAACCAGTGTGACTGTCACAGTGTACTTGAGAGGGATGCCACTCTGTCAGGATTTGGCTACTTGGTCAAAGACTTGTGAAGAATCGAAGTGAAACAACATTTTGCAGAGTGACAAATTACAAAGCAGAGACATTCAAAGTGAATTTAAAATGAACACAAAGCCACATGTCCCAGTATCATAGTGTATGAAGCCCAGCAAACTGAAATAAGTATCTATGTTCAGTGCTGAGTAAAAAGAGTTACTTAGAGCTGAAATAGTAATTTGTATCCCATAAATACTGATACCAGCCTTCTAATTTCCCCTCTCTCTTTCTCTAAGCTTTATTGACATGCGGCACAATGCAGCAAATCCAACCCATTACCAATCCAAGAGGAAAATCATTGAAGAATTCGTAGTGAATTGATTGTATTTTGGTACCAATCTGTTGGGTTTTAAACAGAAGTCTATATTAGAAAGTCCACACTCACAGTGTTAGTCTGATCAGGATAAAGCCATGGCCCCGAGAAAGTATGCAGGTACTCAGATTTACCATCATCAGAGACAAGAATGAGGTGAAAATTACATTTAAACATAGACCCCCAAAATCAGACACAAATCAGATCAGGCGCTGAAATGTGTTGAAGGGAGCTGTTTGTTTTACTTTTGACTTGAGGCTGAAATTATGATACTTTACTGTGAGCTACAAATGATTGTCAATATCACACCTTTACAGGAACATATTGCATTATTCATGAATTTAACTAAAATAAGAAAAGGTTGAGACTACAGCGAGACTGTGTGAAACTACTTATCAGCTTCAAACGGATCAAATTAAGTACATTACCAACACTGATGATGACAGAATTGTTTTGGACCAGTGGACACATTACTCACCTCAGACTGTGTTGTGTCCTCAAAATGTCTTGCTGTCTCATGTTACAGTGATTGTGTGTGTGTATGTGTGTGTGTGTGTGTGTGTGTGTGTGTGAGTGAGCCAGTGCTGAAGTACTCAAGTCTCGAGTCTGTGAACAGTCTCGGTCACCAAGATCACTTATGAAGGGATTTTATTTCAAGGCTTTGAAATTTCAAGGCTGACGACACAGCTGTGGTATGAATGATCAAAATGAGGAGGCCTGTCTGAAGGAAATAGAGAACCCGACCCACTGGTGTCGAGACAACAATCCTCCCGAACGTCAACAAAACTAAGGTGATGATAGCAGACTTTGGGAAGAAGCAGCATATGTGTCTCGTCCTGGTATTGACTTGATCTCGTCCTGCCCTGGTCTTGGTCTTGACTTGGTTTCAACCCTTCAAGGTCTTGTTCTTGTTCTCTTGGGTCTTGGTCTCAGAACACTCATGTCTTGGTCATGCCTTGCTCTTGTTTTAAATGCTGTTGACTTCAACACTGGTGTGTGTGCATTTGGATTGACAGCTAAAGCAAAGCTGTTGAAAACTATCAGTGCCTCACAGGATGAACTGTGATGACTTTGGTGATCCTCTAACTTTCCATCGAGCATCATCCTCAGGTCAAGACTTCTTGAATGACAGAGCCTGTAAAAAAGCAAATGTTAGCAGGCTAGTAGAAACATAGTGGTTGAAAATGGGGGACACTGTGGAAGAGGACCCACGGATATAAAAGATTCACCCTAAGGTAACAAAAACCTAATGATTCTTATTTTCACATGATTATATATGGATGAATAGTTAATTTGTTTAATTAGTCCACTTAAGTGCTTCCATATTCTGTAAATAGAGCTTCCTAAATCTTCCACAGTGGACCTTTAAGTATTGGATGAGATCAACATTTCTATTGTTAAGCACTACCGCTAGGGGGTATTAACATTCTTGAGACATTGTACATCAGTTGAGTACTGTGTACAATGGTGCAGACTATTATTATTGATTTTTCAATAAATAGATTCAATAACAAAACATGTCTACATCACAGTAAAAGGTGAAAGAAAAACATTTATTTGCTACATATAATAACGAGAGACGGCGAGGACAGTTAGAGAGAGGAATGTTGCTCTCATAGCAGATTCAAAGTCAGCACATTGTGGTTACAGAGTGTATCATATCCACCAGGAAGCCCCAGTCACTCTTGTTTTATTCAGCCACCTCCTTCCCTTTACCCATTCATTTATCCATCCTCCATCTCTTTCTAAATCCATTAAGCAGTGGGACTCTAAGCGGTGTGTAGCGATGAGGAGAGATGGTGGCCTGTTTCTTTCCTCCACCCCACACCATCTTTTTTACTCCCTAATAAATCACCGAGAGATTTTCTCACTTTCTCCACGCGCTGTAGTAAAAACTGAGGCAAACACTTCATTTTTTACGATTCGCACTGTATGTTAGAGCTGGTGTGCTTCATGTTCAGATGTTCCACAGCAGCAGCAGTGGACAGGGTTAGATTTACAGCATAATGAAGGTAATAAAGTATCAGGCATGCTCCTCCAGCCATTTAAATATGGGGGAAGCAGGTTTTAGGCAGCAGAGAATTACAGACACAACTGGATGTAACAGACTAAATGTAGGCAATGACATACTGTTTTTTCTCTTAACACAATAGTCTATGACAGCTTGAATATGAACTTAATTTTTAAAAATATATATTTTTGAAAAGTTTCTGTTTCTGATTGTGAGATGGGAAGTTATTAATCACACATAAAGATGGATAAATGATAAAAATATACATTTCCCACACATGAACTAATATTTATAATAGAAGGAAATGTGGTAAAAACATGTGCATACACACACAGAGCTGAGTCATGAGTGAGGTGGAGACGAAAAGAGAGAGACAGAATCTGAATAATAAAACATTGTTAGTTTAGATTTTCAACCAATTTCACTCCTCTCTGATTATATTGCAGTGTACAACTTGTAAAATGTCCATCAAAAGAGCTTTAATAAACTGAGTTTTGATTTTGTGTGATTAATGTCCTCATTTGTTGCCAGCATTGTTTTATTTTCCTGCATTTATGTTCTTTTCATTTTATCCTCCATAAACTGAATCTTTCGTGAATTTAATACTGATGGTTGAGATACCCGTTCAGGTGAACAGGTTATATGTGACAAGCAAATAATACAGGTGCTATAATTAGCCATGCAGTCACTGTAGGTGAAGCAGGCTGGTGAGGCACAACTGGTAAAATTGCACATGATGTTTGCAGTTCTTTTCAATGACAGGTCTATGGACTGGTGAAGAGGTCTTCATACGCAAGTGGATGTTTGACGGTGTTTATGTCTGACTGCGGGAGTGGAAATGAGGCTCGTGCTCCCAGTTTCACAGTGATTGTGATTTATGACACAGAATCACGAACACACCGAGGAAAGAAATGCATCTAAGTATTTTCGCTTTGTGCACAGAAACACCATTTTAGGGATGAGGCTACACAGAGTTTTATGCACCTGGACGCTTGAGTTAGGACATGATTAGCCTCGCTAGTAATTTTAAAAGAGACTATTTGTGATTTTATGAGAGTTATGAACTCAAACTATTCCTTGGCAAACAGCAGCCAGATGCACTGACAGCGTGCAGCTCCAAGTCTTGTGAGGTTGCCAGGTTTGGTATTATTGTGTCTGTACAGAGACAAAATCCAAGAGCAGCTGATTTTAGGTCATTTCATTGCCAAGGCTCCCATAACATACACTGTAATATTTAATGGCAAAACAGTGTTTCTTTTGAAGGAAAAAAAATGTAATTATAACACTGTAAACACAGACATTAACTGTAAGTTCAACAGTGGTAATATTCTATTAGGATAATGTTAGAAAAGGTAATACTGTATTTACTACAGGAAAGTTGAGCACTGTAATGCAAGGCAACCATTTGTTATACTGAACTTTTGAGAGTGCAATATGCAAAGGGAGCCAGGAGAAGAGAATCATTTAAAATGTTTATTAAAAAAGATGGAATTGCAGAATCTGAGGATAAGGTAGCTCAGGTCAGTGTATGATGAGGGGGTGTCCAAGAAGGTGCAGGACTGGTAGTGGCAAAAAAATCAAGCAGATGAGCTGGACGTGGCAGGCTAAAGTCATGAGGCAGAGAAAATACAAGGTAATGAACAAGGCAAGTTCAAAAACAGAGTCTGGCTGTAGTGTTGGTTGAGTCCACCTATTTTATCCTGTGCACGTTGACTGGATTATGGCAGGTCTGAAAAAAAATCCCAGGCCACGCCCAGCAGCACACACACATAGAGCCAGAGACAAACATGGCACAAAGGTGGGGGGAAACACAGGGGAAGGAGGAGGCAGTGTGAAGAGGAACTCTCAATCCTAACTCTCAACAGTCCAGGAATGTTTCCTCCGCACTGTACACTAATCCACTTCCATTTTGATTAGCTTAACTTTAATTTAACATTCAGCCTTTGACTGATGAATGCAGGGTATTCTGACTGGAACTCACCTGATCTGACACGCAGTGGATCTACAGTCAATGATTCCTTTAAATTACCTGGAGAAAGCAGCTGAAGCTAAAAGAGCCAAAGTGTGAGCTGTACACTTCACCAGGATGCTTGATGATAATGAGATGTTGACCTCATGCAGATGGTGTTGTTGTCGCTGTTCAGTGCTCCTCTTTACGACCCTCTGACCTTCACCCCTCTCTTTATCTCCCTCTCTCTCAGGACAGTATGATGTCATGTCTCCGAGCTTCCCCCATCCCATGAGACCATAACCAATCAGCAAAGTGCTGTCCCCCCACTGAACCTCTTAACTCCCGAACCCTCCCTGAAGCTCCTGACCTGTCACCTCGTCATTATCTGGCCAGCGACACCTACCACTGACCCCCTCAGTGAGTGTGTGTGTGTGTGTGTGTGGAGACTTTACATAGGTTGCTATAGAGTCTTTGTTACTGTGTTCACATGCTACAGTGTATCAATCTAATATGCATATGAGAATGTGAGTTATTGTCTGTGTGTGTCTGTCAGTGAGTGACGATATTTTAGTCATCGTCAGAGGTCATAAGTCGCACGCATAGCTTCTCCCTGTAGCAATAACTGTTTAAATGTCACACACACACACACACACACACACACACACACACACACACACACAAAGATGACAGCTTCTATATGACTGAATGGCAAAAGTCACTTCATCTCACTTAAAAGCCTATTAATCATACTAAGCAATATGGCCCATAGGGAAGGTATCACACACACACACAAACACACACACACACACACACACACACACACACACACAATAAAATAATGCACTTGTTGTCAAGTGTGCTAAAAGGTATAAATTGTGATGACACGGATAGAAAGTGCCATGCAATAAATGACACCTTTAATTATTTAACTCGTTGCATGAACTACAAAAAAGGGGGAGTGATAGGAAGGAGTGAGGAGATGAGCAAAAGGTTTCAGGTTAACACCAGCAGAGGAAATGTTAAATAATAACAGCCTTATTCTCAGTGTTAGCTCACACTGTGCTGAGTGGTATTATATGCACGGATGTGCTCTGAAATTGCTGCTGATGCAGGAAGTCAACCTTATTTCCAGACAAGAACATCAATATTGGACAATTCTGGAAAGGCACAGTTTCAGTGCTTTAAGAGTCTTGCTTTGTATAATATCTGTGCACAGTGACAACAGCATGGTTAGATGATCATGGGTAATAAAGCAAACAATAATTGCAGTCTCTAGAGTAAAAAAAATCTTACACACTGCATCCCCATACACTCCTCTGCCTTCCATACTCTTACTTTCCTCCCTGCTCCATAAAAGACACACAACTTCCTTAAATGTTCATTACACCCCATAACACTTAGCACTAAAGGGGGCTGTAAAGTAATCGGATCTACAGTATGGGTCTACAAATCAAATTCAGAACAGTTTATCCTCTGGGGAGCAAGAATATGTTTAACAAATATCAAGGGAATTACATAATGTGATGTGTTGTTGGCACTATATAACCAAGGCAGCTGTAAGATCATGAAACAAGTTTACAGGAGAATCCATCTTGCCAGGCTTCAACCTATGCACTGGTGTCCGAACACAGTGGTTGGTACGATGAACTACTGGCAGCTATGGCATGACCCGTGGGTGTGGTTTAACAGTGTCTGATGACGTGTGTGAGAAGAGACTGATTCCTCCTAAACAGCAACAGTGGGTGCTAAATAAATTACTGTAAATGCTAAAAGCTAAGATCAGCATTGCTTCATTGAAAGAAGAGTAAAGAGTGACACCGGATGTTTTCACTCTTCTGTAAGAGTTTGGCTCGATGGCTCAATGTTCTGACCTGTTGATAGACAATGATAGAAAGTGGGTTCATCCAATCAACTCCCTTGTTTTCTTTGGATGTACTTGGCCAAAGGTTTCCAACTTTCCTAATGGATCTGTGTAATAAATCATGTGGTGCTGGTTACTGTGTATACAAAGTAAATAGTTTTGCTTTCACGTGTGTGGATGTAAGGAGCCATCACAGTTTGTGGTTCATCCTCTTGTTACCATGACTGTCCAGGACACTGGTAAAGTCTTTAGATATCATGCATACAAACAAATACAGCCATTTGGCCTGAGGGTGGTGCTAGATGACAGATGTGTCTATAATGAGAAGGGTTTATCCTCTGGGGAGCAGAAATGTGGTCATGAAAGTCTGACCATTGCATTTAGAATTTGTCGATGAAAAGTGGGAAATTTGGTCTGATGACATTGCTGGAGGAAAGATCAGGCTGATGACCAGAGATAACCAGACCGTCATCCTCAGGGTAACCAAAATATTTACTTAGAAAGAAATTGTCAAATTTACATTTTATAATTATGCTTCTTGACTTGCAGTACTTGCTTTTTATTTTATGTTTTATTAAAACCTACATGACAATAAATCTGATTCTGATGGTATGGATATTGCTTGTAAGATAACTTGTCATGAAAAAGGATATTGAGGAATTTTAATGTGAGGCCAGTGGTAGAGGAAAGTTAAATGAGACACACAAATCATAAGAATGAATCCTTTGGGAGATTTTCATAGCAAACTGGTCAGTACTTCTTGAGATAAGATCTAAAGTGTTGAATGTCTGTAAATACAGTCTGCTATCACTCAGCACAGTGCGTGCTAAAGTGTTAGCATGGAGCCAACTATCTCTGCTCTCAAGAGTGGGATTACAGAAGGTCTTTTGTCTGTTTAAGTCCATAATAAGTAAGCCATCATTTCTCTGTGAGAGTGTATTTGTGTGTGTGAGCGTGTGGACCGGACACACTGCTGAAAAACCTCCCTGAAACACAAAAAGTTAGAAATTACCATGAAAGGTTCCAGAACAAAGACATGCACATAATGTAAGCAGCAAATTTCCACTCCAATCCCACTCTGATCCAAATGTTCTATTTCCCTCCTGTGCTTCTTCCCCACTCACATAAGAGACTGACTTCTGTTTCATTCACTCGTGTTCGCCTTCGTTCTCATTTTACCGAACATTTCTGTTGTCTTCCAAAAGAGTAAAACTTTGCAAATTCCATGTTTTTCAGGCTGACTTCATGGTATGTCTGAAAATGGGCTGCATGCTTATGGAAGGGCTTTAGAGTCCTGACAGTGCACAACAGGAATGGTCCAATGTAAAATGTGAAAGGGCCAGTGTGCAGGGTTCAGTGGTAGTAGTAGTAGCGTGAAGGAGAAACTATGGTGAACCCAAAGTGTGATCTAGAGCCAGTGTTTGGTTTGTATGTTCTGGGCTAATGTAGAAACATGTAGACTCTATGAAAGAGGAGCATCTGTAGATATAAAAGGCTCATTCTAAAACATTCATCAATCTATTGTCCATAACTGCTTATCCTTGTCAGCGTCTGGAGCTGATCCCAGCTGACACTGAGAGGCAGGGTACACCGTGGACAAGTCGTGGTTACTCTAAATGGCCTATGGGCATTTAATCTATTACAGTTTTTTTTTCCAATTGCTTAAACACAATTTTGCAAACTAGGCTGGTTTTATTAAAATACTGACACCGTTCACCAAACCACACACCCAAACCTCAAAATACCTCATATATCCCACAAATGAAGCACTGCAACCCAACAGTGTGTAGTTGGTTAGACAAAAATCTGTAATATGAATGAAGTGTGTGCCATCTGCTGCAAAAGTTTGATTTTGGTTGCAGTGCTTCATTTGTGGAATTTATGGGAAAAATGTGGGAAAAAACTGTAAATATAATTCCACTGTAGGTTCTAACCTGTTGGTGTTAGTTTTCTGTTCACATTTATTATTTTTCATTGTTTGATACATTTCATGACTGAGTTGTACTGTCTCTTTATTTTTGTTCACAACTCAGCAGCTTGTCTTTGTTTTATTTCCTCACTAACTCATAAATTATGCATCGAATTCTGTATTAAGCAAACTCCATATCCTTCCAGATAATAGCTACATTAAACACAAAACATTTGAACCTTCACAGTTCCCATGTAAATACATCACATAAATCCCTGACTTGTAACTGTTCTGTTGATGCAGCCAGTCCCCCAAGAACATTTAGAATAAATGTGCCTCATTTTGCTATATTAGAATTGAAATGGTTTGTGTTGCTTTCAGAGGTTTGATTCTAGAGGTGGGCAGGTTCTTTATCAAATAGATGCAACAGCCTAGAAGCACAGCTTCCATGTACAGCTTGCGTGTAATCAGTAAAGCGCACAGTCAGAAGGAGGATCATGCTACAAACAGGAGGGGATATGGGAAATGTGGTTGGCTCTGCTGGATTGACTTCAGGACATTCAGTGTCAGTGTGAGTGTCAGTTTTGTATCAGATTCCCACTACTAAAAAGCAGCTGCTGATAAGTGCATGGTCTATATGAAAGGTGTGAGTTAGTGTTCAATGTGTGTGGTTAAACTCAATTTACATGGATCTATTGAAATGCAATGACAACAGAGCAGAGATGAGTATGGTGGCATCTCTGCAAATCAGAAAATACAGCATTGCGTTTGTTGATTTGTTGTTGTATTTTCTGATTTGCCGTTGTGATTTGCACTTCAGGGCCACCGTAGATAAGTACACCACATAGAGCAGCACCAAACAGAACCTGTCAGCATCCTGGCATGTTGTTAGCAGGAGAAACAGGTGTTACTTATAACATTAACAATGGTCTGTTACATTGAAGTGTCTCAGTAAGTCATAGCAGTGAGTCATCATGGACAATGAGTGCAACCCATGTTTTAAATGTCTGCTGTAAAAAAAGACATATTAGTTCAAAAACAAAAGACAGTCATGAAGTTGTTGCTGTGATTGATACTGAAGTGAATGCACCATGGCATCTTTTTCTTAATACATTCATGTTATTTGATCTTTCTCTCTTCCTGTGTCTTTTTCCCTATCGGAGCTGAATCAATTCAGTTCAATTGTATTTATATAGCACCAAATCATATTTATCTCATGACACTTTCCATACAGAGCAGGTCTATACCGTACTCTTTTTTATTATAATATTATCTACAGAGATCCAACAGTTCCACCACGAGCAACCACCATGGCCAGGAAAAACTTCCTTTAACAGGCAGAAACCTCGAGCTGACCCAGGCTCATTGCCTCATCCACCATGACCACTTGAGTTAAAGATAGAGATGGGCAGATAGAGAGGGCATTTATTTTACATTTATTGCAAATTATGTCTGTAATATTTGAAAACCATTGTAATGACGAACTCATTGTTTGCAGTCATATTCATATCCACCTGAAGAATATAAATCCATTTTTGGTCTCCACTGACTCCTAAAAAACTAAATCTCTAACTAACAAATGCTTTTCTTTGACGTCACTATCCATTTTCCACTCATCCTCCCCACCAAGAGCATTCTTTGGTTCATGTGCGTCTCTCATTGGTAAGTAGACTACATAGTCAAATTGATCAGGAATCTGGGAATCGGGGTATTTAAATTAGGTCAGATTCTCTATGATATCTATGATTCTCTATGATTCGTTTCTGTGTATGACTTCTGGCCAGCTTGCTCTGCTCTGTGCTGCTTGATGCAGCTGGTCGCAGCATTTGTTCTGTGGAGTGGAGACAAGAGATGTTTCCGGGACCTTGTGAAACAACGCAATTCACTGCTCCTGGTGAAATCACTGGAACTGGAAATGTCTGGAACTGAATGAGTTGTAGCCGTACCCTGTGGAATAACACTGTAACTGCGTCTGTCTGCTGCTTGCTGCTCAGCAGATAATGTATACTCGGGTTATTGTTTGTCTCAACAGTGGCCTGCTGTTACTGGATATAATGTTGATAAGACCAGAGGTTGTGGCTCATAAACCCAAAACAATCTGCTGACTGACACTAAAATGCAGTTGATGAGCAGTTGAGTACTGCAAATTTTAGGACATACAGTGGTGTGAAAAAATGTTTGCCCCTTCCTGAGTTCTCTTTTTTTTTGTTTGTTTGTTTGTCACACAAAGAAATCCAAACCTACATGGCCCTGTCTGAAAAAGTTGCCTTGTAAAACTAATAACTGTTTGGGCTACACTTAGCAGCAACAACTGCAACCAAGAATTTGCTATAACTGGCAATGAGTCTTTCACTTCGGTATGGAGGAATTTTGGCCCACTCTTCTTTGCAGAATTGTTTTAATTCAGCCACACTGGAGGGTTACAGGAAACATGAACCTCCTTTTTAAGGTCATTCCACAGCATCTCAATCACATTCAGGTCAGGACTTTGACTAGGCCACTCCTAAGTCTTCATTGTGTTCTTCTTAAGTCATTCAGAGGTGGACTTGCTGGTGTGTTCTGCATTATTGTCCCGCTGCAGAGCCCAAGTGCGCTTCAGCTTGAAGTCATACACAGATGGCCAGACATTCTTTTGGTAGATAGTAGAATTCATGGTTCCATTTACCAGAGCAAGTCTTACAGTTCCTGAAGCAGCAACACAGCCCCACACTACCACCATCATATTTTACTGTTGGTATGATGCTCCTTTTCTGAAATGCTGTGTTACTTTTACGCCAGATGTAATGGGACACACTCCTTCCAAAAAGTTTAACTTTTGTCTCGTAAGTCTACTGAATAATTTCCCCTAAGTCTTGGGGATCATCAGGATGTTTTCTGGCAAAAGTGAGATGAGGCATTATGTTCGTTTTGGTCAGCAGTGGTCTTCATAAGTCTTCAGAACTCTGCCATGCGGGCCATTTTTGCCCAGTCTCTTTCTTATGGTGGAGTCATGAACACTGACCTTAACTGAGGCCTGCAGCTCTTTGGATGTTGTCGTGGGGTCTTTTGTGACCTCTTGGATGAATCATTGCTGCGCTCTTGGGGTAATTTTGGTTGACCAGGCACTCCTGAGAAGGTTCACCACTGTTCCAAGTTTTCTCTATTTGTGGATAATGGCTCTCACTGTGGTTTGTAGACTGATAGACTTTTTCTAGACTGATAGATCTCTTAAAAATCAATAAACTTTATGTTTTCCCCCCCTTAATAATAGAAACCTCATTTTGTGTACTTGTGTGACCTTTGTCTTATATTTAACTTGTTTGATGATCTGAAGCATTTAAGTGTGTAAAAAAGTAAAATAAGAAATCACCTTTCACACCACTGTAGTCATTACTAACATAGAGATTAGAGATCAGTGCAAAAAGCTTTACATGCATCTGCATCTATATGTATAGGGCCTGTTGTATAGCTGTTTGGGGGCCCCATGCAAGGGAGAGATCCCTAACTATTTGAGATGATCTGTGGTGATGCAACAAGTCTGTTACATATTAAGATGAAAACAGACTAGAATGCATTAATAAATCCAACACATGCAGCATGTTCCTGAAAAATGTTCATGGTAAACTATGAAAACGAGGTGACATAACATAACATAACTTTCTCTCCACTAATCCAAAACAGTAAAAAACTTAACTTACTTAAATGAATAAGAATACAATAGACCAGCGTCCATATTAATGTGCAAACATTCATATGTAACACTGACACCCCTGACTGCGGTACATTTAACCACAGTCTGACATTGTAGGCCACTTCACAAGATCAACAGAAATCAGGAAAAGCTATTACCTTGAATAAAAATACATGAAAGCAGCAAACAATGAAAACAAACCAACTATAAGAATAATTGTTATGTTGTAGTTATGTCCTCAAAAAAGGTAAAGCAGAGTAATGCTACATTTGATACTACAAAAAATATAATTATAGTTATATTATCAATATATTTTGGGAGAACTAAAAGTCTTTATTTGTAGCCAGGCAAATGCCCTCATTTGTTGTGTGAAGCACTGATATGCTTAAAAAAGCATATAAGCTTGTATGAAATGTATTGAGGCTGAACTTGCAGCCACATTTTGGATGACCTTACTCTGTGTTTTAGATGAAATGGATGAAATAACCTGGCTAAACCTTTAGCTTTGTTGTGGTGATGTCAACAAGTTTCAATATCTAGGCTGTTACTCTGTTGTGCGCGATGTTTTCCCAGCCGACAGAAACAATGGCCACAGCAACATATATAAAACTCTCATGGTAACAAAGTGGATTCATGCTTCGACGAGCATTTGTATTTCAGCACTGCTATATTTGATTTCTTCCTGACCTGACTGACCACCCACTGTTGAACATAAGAGGAAATGAACTGGAGGAGAAAATGTGCAACAAATTGCCCTGATGCCATCGGTGCCATAGTTAGGGAAAGGGCTTTTGGTCTTTTCTTTAGCTTTCCCCCTAGAAATGAATTAGTGGCCTCGTTTTTTACATTCAGTGAGCACTCACAGGCTACAGAGTGGTTATGGCATGTAGTCACACTTTCCTTCTGATCAAGTCGCATCACTAATGAAACATTCAGCACATATTCAATGACAAACTGTCACTCCCTGTGAGATGATGATCTGCCTGTGACATGTCTCTATAAATAGATGTCTTGGCTCAATTAGGAATTATACAGAGAGAATCCATAGGCTTGCTGAAAAATGGCCAAATAACAAGTCATGGTAACCACTGCCAAATGTGCCTGTTTTGATCAAGGAGAGTAAGTGAAGAATGTGATAGGTGATAAAGTGATGGAGATGTTTGGATGACATAAAGGTAAGACTCAAAGTTCAAAAGTAGATCGATACATCATCCGTGTATCCAGAGACACAATCGAAGCAGTCAAAGAGTGTATACGTTCAGCCTGTCGTCCCCCTGGATTCCTCCTCTCCGTAGCATATTGCAGATGTATTATAGATGATGTTCTTGTTCTTGTAATAAGCAGTGGTGAAAGGAGATTGAAGTTCCTGCTGGTGCAATCCTCTTTGTCTGAATCATCACTTGTGTTTGTTGTAACTTTTGACACCACTATGCTTGACTGCTTCCTCTCAAATATTTGTGGAAATTCCCAGACTCACAAAACCAACATTAACTCTTACTATCAAAAATCCTACTAAAAGACCAAAACAAGAATGTGTTGTGTTGTGAGCCATTCCATGAATATGCTGTGACTTAGTCAGAGGATCCTACAAAAGATGTAAATTTTCCTTATTAAACAGCTAATCGCTGTAGTTTTTGCCAAACTTTACTCAGACTGGAGGAAACAGTGCCTTTGCTTGGGACTATTTTAAGCAGCGGATTAATCCACATTTGGTACTCTATGAGTATTTCTGGCAGCATGATGGTGTGTGTGGGACTGAGTCAAAATAAACTATAGTGTGTGTTCATGGTAATGAGGGTGTGACAGTGACTCACTGGTGTGTTTTTAATAGTTTTTGGACAACAGTGGAGCTCCATGGCTCCAGAGGAAGAAGTGCTGTGTGTCAAAAGTATAATATTTTGCTCCCACTGCATATGTTTGTGTCTAAAGAAACCACGCCACAGTAGACTGCAAACCTGGAGCCAGAGAACAGGGTGGAATCTCAGCTTCAATGAAGCTGAATACAATGCCGATGCAACATTCACTGCAGGAATTAGTGTGTAGTGTGTGAGACGTGGATGGCCACGTGTCGGAGTTCATGTGCGGACACAAAAGTGCAGTTGCCTTTTTATAGACCATAACCATGATAGTTTCTTAACTATGTAACTAACACATTTTAAACAGCTCATTACTTGAAGCAACATTACATAGTTTTTTTTTGTCATTTATCAGCCCCAGTTTCAGAGTGTAATCCCAGTGTGGTAAATATGTTCAGCTGCACACATGTATTTGTTCTGATTACATTACTTATGATCAAAAACATCAGGCAGGTCACCAACAGCAGACATAGCGGCCAGCTAATATTACTGACTAGTCCAACAGCAGTCAGCCCAGCTCTGCGTCTGTCTTTCAGCCTTTTATTTCACCAGGCTCTCACCAACCACTAAAAGTCAGTCCCACATTTACTGTTGTCCACAAGTTCACAATGCTTTACTCACAACTGTTTGATTTATAATAATTATACTGCAAAATATGTGGCAAATCACTAAACCTTTATAGTCATGACATTAAAGCAATTTTGAATCTGGAAATGAGAAAGACGTGTGTGTGTGTGTGTATTGAGTCAGTGAGAAACCTCAGTCATGAGTCACTCTGGGAGTTTATGGCTCATACTCTTTTCAACAAGCTGTCTTCTGTCTCGATGTAACACTCATCTCTCTGCATCAGTCCTTCTTTTCCTCTGCTTTCTATTCATTTGTAGCTCAGTCCCCCTTATTAAATCTCTCTCTCCTCTCTCACTGAGTCTCTCTCACTGTCTCTCTCTCTCTGGTCCCTGCTGGCAGTGAGTTCTAATGAGAAAACACAGGGGACCAACAGAATAATTAGGTTAACGTAGATTTGCATGGCCCCCTTCTCTCTCTCTCTTTCTCTCTCTCTCTCACACACACATGCACACGTCTGTGTGCACACACAAACACACTTCGTAAATATGATTATTGCTGGGACACTTCAGTCTATGTTTGTGCGTGTCTGCGTTTGTGTGTGCATGCTCCACACATATGCATCTCAACGTGCAGATGTGTGTCTTTGTGTGTCTGTGTGTGAATGGGCGGTGTGTCACAACAAGCTACCCTGCAACATATCACATACACACACAAACACACACACATACACACACAAGCTTTCTCTCTCCAGGGACTAACAGATAGCACCCATTACTGTCAGGCTCATCTGCCTCTAATTGGCTGTGATCAGAGCCCGTCGCCCCCGGAGGGAGGGGCCTCAGATTCAATTAAACTGTGTGATTGGTCCCTTTAAATATTTAATGTCCAGGACTAAAAACAGCCAGGGCAACACTTCCTGGAATCAAACTCACTTTGACCGATGTCGACAGAGTGTGTGTTTGCGCATTTAGTCTATTTGTATCCATGCACGGACAGTATACATTTGTCTTCCTGGAACAGTGTGTGTGTGTGAGACTGTATATGTGTCTGTTACCTTCTTTCATTTTATTTTGGTGAGTCCTTATGTGTGCATGGATGTGCACACACATACAGTGTGTTTGTGTGCTGATTGAATCTATGTTTTGTGAAATAGACAAATCTCTCTCTTACTGTATGTGTGTGTGTGGGGGTGTATATGTGAATATATGCATGGACAGTTGGCAGTTATATTCTGCTGCGTGTATACATACTGTAAGTGTTTGTGTGGTATGTTTTTTTTGTGTGTTTGGGCCGTGTGTGTGTGTGTGTGTGTCCCAGTTAATCCGGCAGGCTCAGGGGAGAGTGACTGGAGCCATCAGAGGCTTTTCTCCTCATCCAGCCAGTGCCACAACACACACACACACACACACACACACACACACACACACACACACACACACACATGCACACACACACACACACACACACACAGATTGCTGTGGACCGACTATCAGCAAGACAAGAAAAAGTGAGAGAGAGGCTTCACTCTCAATGCTACTTAATGAAACATCTTAATTCTAAAAAAAAATCCAGAGTGGGACACATACACATGTACACACACTCACACACACTTAACAGAGAGAGAGGGAGACTAGACAAAACTGAGTGCTCTGAGGAGACAGAAAAGAGACGAACAGAGAATAAGCAAAGTTGATTAACCAAACATGTTATTTTGAAGTGTTGGCTGTGCTCACCTGATTTAGACTGACAATATAAAAGATGACAAAAACATATAAGGAGAGGAAGAGTGAGTGGGAGGAAGACAGAGAGTGAGAGAGAGAGAGAGAGAGAGAGAGAGAGAGAGACTATAGCAAGGAGAGAGTAGGAGGGAAAGAATAAAGGAAGGATGAAGGAGGAGTAGGTGGATATAATACAGACACGACTGTAGAGCACAGGAATATACAGAAGAGACCAGGTGACAGTAAAGGCCTTTGCACACCAAGTCCTTATTTTTTAAGCTTTTATAAGCACCTCGTGTCGTGTGGGTCACGTTCACGAATCTGAAACTTTCATCCGTCATTAAAGTTTTCAGAACGGGGTCGATTTTTCTGCATCCATCAAAAAGGGAAGAGAGGATGAGGACAGCTCGCAGACAGAGAGGGAGGACAGCTCAGCCTCTTCAGGAAGCCACGGTGCCAAATGCACAACGCGAGCAGAGAGTGTGCGACAGCCTCGGGAGGTACCTCCAGTGGAGAGGAGCAAGGCAGGAAATGAGAGAGGAGGGAGAGAGACGGAGCGACGGCGGCGTCAGGCCTCGCAGGAGCAGACAGCTCCTTTATCAGCAGGTGAAACTCTTCTCAGTCTTGACGCCTTCTCAGGATTGAATGGACTCAATATTTTCATTTTCTGCTTTCAAGAAGTGAGAGGATCACAAAATCCTCCTCACCGCTTGATGACTTCATTTTGTCCTGTACTGTGAACTTTTTCCAACAAATCAAACACATCAGACTCAGTTTGTTTCCTGATAAACCATAAAAAGTTATTGATGACTCATGACTCACTTGGGGATATGTACTAATTTAACATCTAATCAAACGCTTTCTCTCTTCTGATGTTGCCTTAGTGGAGTGCTTCCTGTTTGATGGCCTATGGTCAGGCCTCACTGATTACTGTATAAAAGCACAACTTTAGAACTTTATTCAGTGATTTTAATGAATCTGGATCACATTTTATTCACAAAATATTTGCTCCTGTCCTTCAGCTGCTCAGCTTCAACTCTCTGTAATATATACAGTTTCCTTATGGACAGATAGCTTTAGCCTAACCACTTGCTAAAGTAGCTAACTGCTAATTAACTAACTGAAGCTGCCTTTAGTAGGCAACAGAACCTGGCTGAGCAACCGGACTGGCCTGGGTTGACACCAAGCAGCAACTTCCAGTGCTAGAAAATGAAGCCAATGCAGAAGTGCTAAAAACTGTAATTCCTTAAGTGGCCACTTGAGACAGGATGCAGAAGTGAGTCAGTCTCCATAAGCGCCCATAATGACATGTCCAGCTTCACAGCAGAAGGAATGCTTACGGCCTGGTTCAGACAACGAGTTTGGTCTCTTTAGCTACATCTTTGTAACTCACCAGTTCATTTGATATTAAGGCTCGAAGTTGCACATAACTGCCACTTGATTGACAGGTAGGTGCTGTTACTGATGGCCTCAATGAAGTACGTCTTTACTGATATTTAAATTAGACGGGAGGTGGAAGAAGCAGCACATCCAACATGGCCGTGGCCAACCAGCCTGGTCCTGGGTCTGGCCATGTCCACTGGAAGGTTGGCACTGACACCAGCTCATAGCACTATCTGCACCGCAACACCAATCAGTGTCCACACCGAGTCCCTCTCTATCTAGAGGAAATGTGAAAATGTAGAAGCAACTCTCTATTTCATTGGCGCTCAAAGAAAAACAGAACAAACATGGCTGAACAGATGAATGAATGGATGGAGAAATGTTGGAAGACTGGACTATCTTAGAACAAACACTGCCCCTGTATATCTTTACAACACAGTATCACTTCATCATAAATGATCCATTGAGACAGAAGCAGAGAATTGTTTCTTTTTAGTCATGTCATGGTTAGATCAGCAAAAATGGAGCAAGCTCCATTTATTGGTAATTGAAGAAAGAAGGTAGATGGATGATTCAGCATAATATCAGGCCACCATTCATTTCCTGTTGGCAACCAACATTCAACATTGGTCATCATCCAACCACTTGGTTAACCCTTTATAGAGAGGAAGTCACGTGATTCTGCTCCTTCACTGAGAGACATGGGGCACCATTTTTCAAGCCTGTGGAAGTGACCATATATGGTTCCTTGTCTGATAAAGGGTTAACCTCGACCAAGTTATAGCCATTATTGTAACCATGATGTCAGAGGCCGTCTAGTCTTAATCAATTGGTAATTTGAATATGAACCACTAAAAATATATGTATGTGTCATACTGGAATTCTTAAATGTGCAAATAATACATGGCTGTGTTATTACAATATGTCTTTTGACATAGGTAGCCTTGCTAATCTAATTACAGAGATGACAGTTGTGCATGTTGATTGATTTCCACCATAAATGAGTGGCTTCTCTACATGTATTACAGTTAAACTTAACTAGTGCAACGCATGCTTTATATTACATCTCAGTACCAATGATCACATCATCTCGTCAGTCTTTTGTTGAATCCACAGTGTGTCTACATGACATCATCAGTCATTTTGTTTTTATGGTTCAAGGTATCATAAAATGATGATGTCATTCTCTCTCACAGGAGAAGTGAAGTGAGTGTAGGAACCTTCATAAATAATTCTCCCGTCCTGTTGTGAGGCAGACAGATTTTTAGATCAACTGCAACTCCCAGGAGGAGGTCTGAGATGTTTGATAGAGATCTATAACTAGTCTACTCTGGGTCTATTATTGACCTGCATGTGTATTATAGTAGTACCACATGCAGTGCAGTGTCAGAGTGCAGGTTCATGTTTGTGAACGAGAAGAATTTGTTTGATTTGACAGCTTGTTCATGCAAAGCTTTCCAACTGGATACTTGAAGTGTTTGCCTTAAGGCTTCAATTGGATGAGTTTTAAACTGATTTTAGGGCAGGAAATTGTGTGTGAAAGAGAGACCTGGGTAAAATGGCAGCACAGGGTTACATAAGAACATGCACACGTACGTGTACAACACTAACACATAGAACTATAGAACAGATCTGAGCTGCATGAAAGAAACCTGACTAGTTAGATCAGCAGAAGGAATTTTGATTATATTGCAATAAACTCCATCCACTGATGATTTGTGGCTGCAAACCCTGGAAATCAAAACACAATCCACTGTCCAGTAGAAGGCCAAGAAAACTGAGTGAGAGCTCTGTTAGAATACGAGCAGTGTGTGGGACTGCACACACTGGTTGTATGTACAGTAGTGCATGAAAGGGCCTCATCCAGGCCAGTTTATTTCAGTTTGCCATAGAAACGTGGCTTTTCAACAGAGTTATGGATATTATATTCTGTAATAAAGCCTCCTAAATCTGACAGCTGGAGCTGTAAGTTAATATCAACTACTATTTTCAAGATCAAGAATAAACCTCAAGTTCATCTTGTAAATGTTAGCTGCTGTGAGGCTTGTGAAGCATCTGTTCAGGAAGTGCCACATTTTACTAACTAGCTTAGCATCAAACAGTCCAAAATAGAACTGACTGTACAGGAAGCGATCACTTGTCGCTGTTGAAAAGAGCATCAGAGTGTGACAAGACAACAGATGGACAATCAACAACGAACAGCACTGAAAGCAAATTAAAGCGGAGGCAGGTCAGAAAATGACTAAAATATGATTATAAAACTATAAATAAAGGTTTTTGTCTGCAGCTGCTCTAAAGGTGGCACATGTAAAATAAAGCCTACTAACACAGTCAATAGAGAAGTGCTTTAACAACACCGCTATTCCTTCCTGTCATGTTAATACAGCGGAGTGGAGTTTGAATGGAAACAGAAGGAGAGTGACAAAAAGAGCGTTTTGCTGCCCAGATAGAGCTTTGCATCAGGAAGCCAGAAAAAAAAAAAAACGTCAGTAAGAGAGAGCGAGAGTCGGAGATAGAGCGGCATAGAAGAAGGAATAAAAGAGGCAAAGCGGCGCCTGTGTGCAAATGTGTGATAAAGCGACGGGTTGGGAGGGTAGGGAGATACAGGGAGACATAGAGAGGGAGACAGGGACAGACAAGAGAGAGAGACAAAGAGAGATAGAGGAACATAGACGGCGGATAGACGACTGAAGGCAGGTTTCAGTTGGTCTGAACTCCATTTTCTCGCTGCGTTGCGTTGTGATGTGTGAGCAGAGATTAGCTTTATGAAACAACCTCTGTTGACTCAATTTATTGAATTTTACTGTTCTGAATACCAATAAAGAATATGATATTTACTCTGCAAACAGCAGAGTGTGTTGCCAGTGTGTGTGTGTGTGAGTGAATCAGTATCTGTGTCATTTATTAGGTTTGTGTGACTATAACACACATTCACACACAGTACATTGTGATGATGTAGAAACAATTATTACTGCATTATTAACATGTGTCCGTGCATGACACATGTTTGCATTCACACTCATCGTTTGCCGATACACACATTCATATGCACAGGCAAACATTATTTTTGTGCATTATCTGCTTGTATGTCTGTCTGTCTGTCTGTGTGCATGCATGCATGTGTGTGTGTGTGTGTGTGTGTGTATACATGTGGTAATGCGCTGCTGCTCGGTCGTTTAGCTTGTTGACACTTTGGGGTCAGAGCCATGCAGGGTGAATGGTGTTGGCTGACAGCGTGGAACCTCTTCATTATCCAGCCATAATGTTCTCATCGCCGTCGGCTCCCCGGCCCCCTACCCTCCCACGTCCCCTCGCTGCCACCAACCCCACACACACACACACCGCCACCACCACCGCCCTCCATCATTCTTCTTCTTCTGCCCTTTCCCTATCCATCCCGCCCCTCCTCACCTGGCTATTTCCCCCCCGTGCTGCTATTCATCGCTGTCGATTCATCCTCCAGCTCGCTCCGTGTCTTTTTTTATTCTCCCTTTCTGTCTCTCTTTCTGTGTCCATGTATCTGTTTCTCTCTGACCCCATTCCACCCAAGTTATGACTTTTCCTGGGTTTCATGCTTTCCCCCTCACATCATTTTTACCTTCATTTGTCAGTTAGCTTTGATTTATTGGCTCTTACTGCTGTAACTTTTTGACAGAAACTATATTGCCAAAACAAAACAGCCTCGCAAAAGTATAAAACAACATATTTTATGCATTCAAACCCTCTCAGTGTGATAAATTATAGCATTTGGATACAAGCGGTATAAAATTAGCATGTAAGTGCTAGTATTTCTAAAGTGTTCATTAACCCTCTGGACCCTCTAGTCCTACACTCACTTTGTATTTTACATCATGCATTTGTCATCAATAGCAAGAACTGGAAATATTAATCATAACATTGATATCTTTAATTTTTTTGGGGCTTCCTCTCAACAAATATCTCCACTATGTTCATCCAGTGTCTTTACAATCTGATGGATTCTGTTGTGATGTTGAAACTGACTCACATCAGGTCAGCCACCCTGGCCATCAGGTGAGTGATGCAGTGTTTTCTGGGTGCTCTGAAGAGTCAGTAAGTGGGACTAGCTAGGTCACACTGACCTCATATGAGTTACCAAAGACACTACCTATGACAAAGTATATTTTTCCTTGAACACGTTAAATAATTAGCCTCAGTAAATAGGGGGATCTACTCAGCTCTTCCTGCCAGAGATGGATGCTGTTTTTCCGGGGAAGTGCACTGAAAAGTCAGCAGGGAGTACTGACCAGGTCATTGTGACTTTTCCACGTCAGCTGTAAATTAGCCATTGCCAAATGGCATTTCCAAATGCACATCCTACTACCACTACCACTTTTACTTTGAAAGCCCAGTGTCATCCAGTGAATGATCTATTGTGTTGTCTGACATATTTATTATTCAAAACTGACCTAAAGTTATTTTCTCTTCTTGTTTGCAGGCTGAAATATTTTTTCAGTTTTAGTGCTATTTTTAAAAAAAATGAATCAAACTCATATTTGGTGTCAGATTATAGAGGAAGCTGTGTTTTTCAAAAATGAAATCAACTCGTGGATGTCAGTGTGTTTCTGTTCTTGAGATCGAGTTGTTTGTTGTCTGAAAAAATGTTCATTAAGTGATGCTTCTCAGTGAACTGCAGCGACATTTGAGCATTGTCCTGGAGTCTAGAGGGTTAACAGGACTGAAGACTACACACTTCTAACAACAGTTCTGTTCTGTCCATACCAGATACACAGTGTTGATAGGAACAAATAATTTACAGATGATGTTGCTCTTCTCAGAGCCAAAAAGCAAAAGCAAAAAAAGTCAAGTTTGTTCCATTCAGTTCACTTTTATTTATGTAGCACCAAATCAAAACAGAAGTTATTTCATCACACTTTCCATACTGAGCAGGTCTAGACTGTACTCTTTCTAATATTTACAGAGACTCAACAAATCCATCAGGAGTAAGCTCTTGCCGACAATAGAAGGAAAAAAACTTGTGAATGGTCTCACTCAAAGTCAACTGGGGTCGGCTCCAGCCCCACCATGACCCTGATGAGGATGAGTGGTTACAGATGATGGATGGATGTTTGTCAAGCAGGACCACAGCTGCAGGTGCAAACACATTCGCTGAATCTAGGTGTGAGAACCTGCAAGAGGGAGAGGGACAGAAGAAGAGAAGAGCTCAGTGCATCATGGGAGGTCTATGGCAGCATAACTAAGGGATGACCTGAGCCAGCCCTAACTATAAGCTCTATCAAAAAGGAAAGTCTTGAGTCTACTCTTAAAAGTGTTGATTGTGTCTGCCTCCCGAACCCAGAACCGGGAGTTTGTTCCACAGAAGAGGCGTCGGACAGCTGAATTTTCCCATTTTACTTTTGCAGACTTTCTGCCACTGGGAGGTAGAGGTAGAGGTCGTCATGAGTCCACTCTGTTATGAGGTGCTGAGATGGACCTGAGACCTGTCGGAGAAGCACAGTGTACCCAGTATCAGATCTGATCACTTGTTCCATCATCATCACCATGGGAGAAAATAAGACAAGTAAAAGAGTCAAAGATTTGCTATTAAATGACAATTATTTTTCTGAATTTGATTCACAGACATTAAATTGGTTTGGGAATGATTATTTTCTGTCTGTCAGCCAGTCAGTTACAGAATGTTTTATAGGAGGTGAAAATAAGAACTTATTTATTATTTCTATAATTGATTCTAACATTTAGAACATCTAGTGGAAGGTACTTTCTGTGTCTCCAAAACACACTGTGTGCTCTGTGCTGCAGATGGGCAAAGAGAGTTCCAAGGTCAGGAAAACACCAAGAGCTGCTTGCTCTGTCCATCATCATAATATGCCTGATTCAAGAATCAAGAATATCTGATTTAATAATAGAATCATAAAAGTCCAAAGGTTATGTATCGGTTTATTTGGGCACTGTATTGGGACTAATTATCACAGAATGACATGTGTTCTACACAGGTTCATTAACATCTTTAGTCACTTTTAACAAACAAAATTCTGCTTTATCTGAATATGTGATCCTTTTATCATTTATCAGACAAAGCTGCTGTTTAAATTTAAAGTCTGCGTAAAGTCAGGATAAATACATGTTCTGAGTTTGTCAGACCACAGAAAAAAGTGTTATTAACCTTCCAGCCAAATTTGAATGATTGAAAATATCAAGTTTATGAAATTAGATGAAATCAGGTAAAAATGAATTCTCAGCTCCAGGACTGTGGGGGTGTGTCCACTAAATGTGCTGAAGCCACGCCCACTCATGGGAGCAGTCAAACAATCATTTTGAAGCGACTGAAACATGTCAGATGAGTTCAGAAAATGACATGACTAACTTTGAAACTCTGAATGAGATGAATTCATCTCTATCTCTCTGCTAGGGGTGCAGGGGTATGCTCAGGGTGTCCTCAGCGTGTCATCGAACCACCCTTTAAGGACCGCCCACAAAATCCTGGACTGAAAACTGGAGAAACATTTCAGAAATATATCGTTCAAGCCTTTTGACATGTTTTCAGCAACTATTTTGCTGAACATATTTAATGTGTTTTGAAGGTAATCAGAATTGCCACATGGAACTGTCCCTGTCTTAAACACATCAGCGATTAAAAAGTAACTAATACTCTGAGTAGTGTTTAATATATTTTTTACTTGTAGTTGAGTTTTATCTCAGTACTGTATTCCACCTCAGCTAACATGTACAGTAACAGAGAATGCTCATCCCTCTTGTGTCTGTCTCTCTTTCAGGTCTTTATCCTCCTTCAGCCTCAGCCCTTCACTTTGATGTGGCCCTCCACTACAGCCTGCACAGCGTCTCTCCCCTCACCTTTACCTGTCTCTTCTCCTTTCAAACATTCCTCCTCTCCTTTCCTCTCCTCTCCTCTCCTCTCCTCTCCCCAGCTCTGAGCCCTATTTTCTCTCGCCTCTCTGCTTCTCATTCCTCTTTTGACTGCCAACTTGCCTCACTCTCTGCTGCTTCTTTCTTCGACCCTCCACTCCTCTCCCAGTCACTCAATACTTTCAATTTACTCTCCTCCTCTCTAATCTGCCACTCCATTCATCCCATGCTCCCCTTCATTATCTCCCCCTATCGTCCTCCGCCTTCTGTCCTCCTCTTGCTGTCGGCTTGTCTGAAGGATGGATTCAAGGATCCTCTTTCTCCTCTTTCTCCATCCACTCAATAGCTCATATACTCATATACCCTATGCTCCCAATGTTGAATGTGTGTGTGTGGGCTGTTTGTGCTCATCTTGACACCTGGGTTTTTTTCTGTAGTTCAGTGCCTTTGCATGATTCAAACACACTGGTATGAATACACACGGAAAGGTTAAGGCATTTGAGATAATAACATCTAAAAAATTTTTTTTCGTGAAAACGCCTTTTATATTACAGAGAACAGACAAACTTCACTTGACTGAACTTCTGTTGAACTGGGGACATTTCTATTTACAATTCCACCTTTGGAAATGTTTTGATAAGCATCCGCTCACATTTGCAGAAACAAGTGACAAGGCAAGTGCTTATTTATTTATATGAGTAAGTAAATAAATAAGCAACTTCATAAGAGCAGAAAGCTGAGCAGAGTTCAGCAGGAAAACATGGTCATTTCTCTTATATTGCACAAAACATACACTTGGTTTAGACAATATAAGAGAAGTGTAAACCATGAAGTCACCTGTTGGTAAACCGCTGTGAAGATTTGAGTTTGGTTTTATGGACGTCGCCTTCTTTGTTTGGTTGTTGGAGCCAGAAGTGACCATATTTGGACATCCTGTGAGGTGGGCATGCTTACTTTTGACGTTCTCGTGTTCCAGCAGTCACTGAAAATGTTTGAGAACTTGCCAAGGAAATGACTGAAGGAAGATTCATGTTTGATCAGCACTGTCTAGTTTAACAGATCTGAGTTTCGTGTGTTGAGCTGGACGGACTTACTGAGAACGACTTGTCAATCACAAGGTAGCCACAAGCTGAAACAGACCAGCCTCTATCATCCATTTTACTCTAAACTGAGTCTATCATTATCTATGTGGAAGAAGATCGAGACCATGAAGCCATGAGATCATAAATTCTGTGAGAATTCAGCTCATTTTTCCATTACAGTCAATACAAATGCACTACCACTACCTCCCAGTGGCAGAAAGACTGCAGCCAGTGGAGTTACCCCCTGCTGGACTGGAGGAAGAATACAGATACAGATTTTTATATAATAAATTGCACTGCCACAAAAAACCCTAAATTGTAACGTTCCTGATTTGATTCCATCCGGGCAGATTTTCACCCTGAAAGGAGAGGTATTTTTTAACATGGAACGTATTTCCCCATGATTCTGTGTCACAGTGGCTAATGGGTACTACAGCTTTTGAATTTCAGGTATTAAACAATAGTGCTGCAGTCTGTAGCCACAAAATGTAAGATTTTGGGGTAATTGCTCAGATTACGTTGATTAAAAGTACTTCTTTTTTCCCCTGACTGATTATAGAAAGATCCTACAGAGAATGAAACTATCGCGTACCTTTCACAGTGTGTGCAGTTCTGGTCTTTCTGAGAAATCAGAAAAGAGACCTTTCCCATCAGGACTGAAACACAAGCCTCTCATCATCAACCTTCAATGAATGCCAGCTGTCTTTGGGTTTTTGTGCAGGCACAGTTGGCATCATCCACTGTCAGCCAATCACATCTTTCTGTTACTCAACCGACCCTGCAACATCTTGTTGATCTCCTTAATTATTTGTCTTCAGAGAATTAAACACCTTCCCGTGGCGAGTGTCCATTGTAAAGCTGTGATAACAGCCCTGCGGTGTCCTGATACAGAAGAATAATGGACTGGGTTGCAGCGAGATCTGATCTTCAAATTGGCTTTTTAATTTCTTGGTGTTTAACAAGTGTAATTGTTATAATTACTAAAGCCATTCAGTATTTAAATCCCTTCCAATCAAGATTTCCAGTGTTAGTGATTTTCACTGCTGGAGTCTCAGATGAACTGTGTGATTTCTACAGCTTCTTCACAGTCACAGGATACAGGAACAAATACCATACAAAATGAGCTGTATTTTGCTTTCTTTTGGTTAGAGGTGGATATCTTCACACACTTTGAAATCTGACACATCCGCTCCTACACATTGGCAGGTTACACATAAAATAACAGAGGGAGACATGATGAAATATTTTAGAAGGAAGCAGCCCTCGTACAGCTGTGGAATGTAGCAGATACAGTGATCAGAATTTGCTTCGATATTTACAGCCCTAACCCAAACTGAACCTGGTATGATATGTACAGTTACTGTACATGTTACTGTGTTACTGTGTTTTACTGGTTGTCCATTCATTGACACGTAGATGTCCAGTCCAGGCTGAGAGACATGGTATAATACAGTGTTGTTACAGATGAAAAAATGGAAATGTAGTCTCATAACATTTAACAATTGAATCACTTTGAAATCCACCAAATCAGAGAGATGTCAGAGTGGAGGATCTTTACAGTTTGGGGGTACATTTAAAACTGAATTTGTTTTGTGCACACAGGAGTAAAAAATCTGATCCATAGAGATCCAGCAGATGAATCCAGCATGCTTCCACTAATTTGTGGGAAGCCAATGAGGGATTCCATGTGGTAAAATCGAGGGCATTTTTGGGAAGAAAAGCATTTTATTTCATGATAAAACAAAAACAGGATTTTACACATGAAGTTCACTGATCAGGAGGAATAGTTGTTTTTACAAAGTCCCCTATGAATCAGGAGGAGCTGCCTCAAATTGGAACACCCTGTGCACACTCCTGATTGTAGAAGAAGACAAAACTATTCATATAGATAGTCTACTTACTCATGGTAGAGGCACAAATGAAAAATGACATAATCTCAGCAAGTTAACAAAATATCTTATTGTGGGGTATGAAGCTGTATGGCCAATAGCAGCACTGCCCTGCCGTCAGAGAGCTGTGCCTGGTGGAATTTAGCAAGTTAACGCGTTACAAACTGGAACTGTGGAGTTGGGAAACACATGGGAAATCTATTTCGGAGGGGCAGTGTAATTATTGCCTTGTAGGAAATATAGAATCCATGTTTTTGGAACTTAAATCATACTATGAAAAATGAATCAACGCCTGTACTTGATTATGGCGATGTTGTATATATATCTGCATGATCCAGCTGCCTTCTTCCCCTGACTCCTGTGTATCATTGTGCTCTACGGTTCATCACTGGTTGTCGCCGCCTCACCCATCACTGTGAACTATACACAAAATCTGGCATGCCCTCCTTGGGGATGAGACACTACACAAACTGGATGACTCTGGTGTATAAGGCTCTTCTTGGCTTAATTCCTGCTTTTTTATGCACTTTCCTTCGGAGACCCGAAAGCCGTTATGCACTACGCTCAAATGACATTCTGCATCTTGCTGTTCCTCGAGTCAGAACTGAAACAGGTAAAAAAGCATTCAGTTTCTCTGCCCCGTCTGCTTGGAATGCCCTCCAATCTGAACTTAGAATTGCAGAACTCCTTCCTCTGGAAGCGTTCCGCTCTATCTTAAAAAAAAAAAAAGACAATGGAAATCTTTAGAACAGTGCCTCTGCTCTTAAATTGTAAATGTAGATTTTAAATGTTGCCCGTGTGTTATTGTTGTTTGTCTGTTTTTGATCACTATGATGTGCGCTACTGCCTTTCTTGGCCAGGTCACCCTTGTAAAAGAGGTCTTGATCTCAATGGGTTTTTATCTGGTTAAATACAGGTTATGAATAAATAAACTATGGACAAATACTGGCATATCGCTTGACTCAAAAAGACAGGAAATCAGGGAACATGCACCCTAGTTTCGCTTATGTAAAAGACCCATTGCGCCTTGACACGACATCTTGCCTGGTCAGCGTGGTGTGCTGATTAAAGTCAAGTGTTGCAATTAAAAATCATTACAGAGGCTCAACATTTGACAGAATTCTTGGGGACTCACTACATACTTCCTGTAAGGCTGTCTAGTCTTTTGGGGCTGGCTATGAAACATACTGGCCCTGCACTTGGCCTGTCACAGAGTGTCAAATGTCTCCAGCAGTCTCTGCCAGTTACACACTGCTGTATTCTGTAAGCCATAATAATGTATTGATTGACAACATGTAGCAAATCAAATTCATAATCTCATGTCATATACTGTTATTCCCTGTACTGTTCTGTGCAAATTAGGTGACAGTCCTATCTTACAAATTACAAATAGATCATATTGATAAATGCCAACTTCCATATCATACAATGTAATAAGATTGAGGCTCTAAATAAAAAATCCCCCAAGACTATTTGACACTGTGCCACCTCAGGTAAGCTCAGCAGCTCATATTCTCAAAGCACTTTCATTTTTTAATATCCAGTTTCTGTGTGGAGAGCAGAACATGTATTGTTTTTGTGTGTACGCATCATTCATACCTCTGGGCCTCAGGTGCTCTCAGCTGCTGAAGCTTTTTTATAAACGCTGTTGTAAATGCTGCTTTTGTTTAGATGAAAATGAAAATTTGAAATGAATAAAGATCAGCTTACGTGCACGGGAGGATCAAATATAAAGCAAAATGCTAATGGAAACAGTATGTATGACACCATTAAAAGTGATTCATACACAAACACACTGTCACACACAGCATCGTCTCAGTCTCATGATCATACCTGCAGACAAGCCTTTCATAATTAACACAGCAGAACCACGTCATGTATTACTACATATGAAATAGATAGTACGTTCCATAACCTACTAAACACAGACATTTCCATGGATACGCATCATATGTATACACACAGTATTTATAGCCGGTTTTATTTTTATAGCTCAACATCACAAATCACAAATTTGCCTCGAGGGACTTCACAGTGTGTACAGCATCAATTCCTTCTGTCATCAGAGCCTCACACACACACACACACACACACACACACCACAACTCAAACAAACATTTTAGCGTGGAGAAAATGGAGGACACATCATGAAGAGCAGCAGAGGAGTGATCCAAAATGTGATAAAAATCGACAAAGACGTGGCTCATCAGTGGACCTGAGGCGGGCCAAATGATGTCTGAGTGCTCATGTCATCTGTAACAATGCTTAACTGTCAATCAAAGTGGACATGTTGTTAGAATAGGTGAGTTTTCTTAAGGTTCACCCTCAGTACAGTTGTCATGAACAAGGAAATTAGCTATAGAGACCAAAACTGTTTTTGTACCAGGCTGTTTTTTTTGTTTGTTTCTTTCTTTTTCCGCATAGTCACAGAGAGTCATTCACAGCTCACTTCATCATGGAGCATCAGGTATATATATATATATATATATATATATATATATATATATATATATATATATATATATATATATATATATATATATATATATATATAATAAGATATAAGAGGCTGTGAAAAACATGACATGTGAAATAACCTGTCTAGAGTTATTGTTTAATTTGTTCTGAAATATGTTGGTTCAACATGGCGGACCTCATGGAAGAGGACCCGCAGCGTCTGTAGATATAAGTTCCAACACATTACTTTATTTTAACATTTATTTTAAAAAACGAGTTAAGAATATTTATTCATTTCTGCCTTATTTTGTAAATAAATATGATCAGTATGAAAAATTGGAGCTTTACAAACATATTGATTCAAAACGGTTCCTCATTTCATCAATAAAGAAAATGAAGTCTACATGTATTTCAAATCTGTCTTTGCTGTTACAAGTATATAAAATAATTTTAGTATATAAAGGTACATGTTAGGAGAAAGTGTTGCATGTTGGATGTTTAGTTATAACTGAAAAATCTCAACAATCATAATTTCTATACATTCTCGAACACAGCACTGACTGATATATGAAAAGGATCTCAGTATTGGCCAGCTTGATATCGGTGGAACACTGCAATGGGGGCTCAGAGAGCGGGATGGGAGTGTACTTGTGTGTCCATGCATGCGTGAGTGGACTGTCAGTAGTCACAGCAGTGCCAGTACTTCATATTCATGTCTCTCTCTCCCTCTGTCTCTTCGTCTCTCTTTCTTTCTTTCTTTCTTTCTTTCTCCCTGTGTCTCTCTCACCTGTTCATTTGTCGCTGCTTGACAGTTCTCATTATTGCCTTGGCACTAGCTCAGCATGTCCTGCCAAAGCAAGACACTGAAATGGAATTTGAGAAAGAGGGAGTGTGTGGGAGATTGTAAATGAAGAAAGGGAGGAAGATGCTGACAGAGAGAGAGGGGGGAGAGAGAGAGAGAGAGAGAGAGAGAGAGAGAGAGAGAGAGAGAGGAATGAGAATCAGGAAAAAAGGGGGGAATCAAATGGGAGAAAAGGGAAAAAAACAGGGAGCTGTGTTAGAAAGCGAGGGATGCTGCAGCATAATTAAAAGTACTTAACTCTCACCAGAATGACAATGAAGAAGCACAAACAACACTGACAAAGCTATTAACATGGACACGTATACCTCTACACAGACAAACACCCACCCTGACAGCACAGACACCAAACCAACACGTCCAAGCATCAAGAGGGCCGCAATGTACACACCTCAGTCCCATCCGAACATGAACACAACAGCAGACTTCATACTAACTGAAGGTGACAACTCTGAAGAGGCACGACACCCATTTACTTATTTATCATGACGTACTTTTCCTGGGATTTTTTTTTGTTCTTTTGGTGGCACTCACTTCTCTGTCTGCTCTGCCACAGTGGAGACTTTTTCTTTGTCTCTTTCATTTAGAGATGAAACTAAAAGTCAGAGAATTGTTATAATGTGGATTTTCACCCCAAAATACCCCCAAAAGTTTTTTTTCTGTGAGGAGCTTCATGATAAGATAAGGTAAGATCACTACAATTATTATTGTTATTATTATTTTTATTAGCATTATTACTACTATTTAGATCTCACCTGTTCAATATCACAACAGTTTACCTATAAAATCCTTATGGAAATTAATTTTAGGTGACAAACCAACAAATGCCATACATGGCCGCTCTAGTCAAACTCCAGCGGCTCTGCTATGGTCCGGTTCAGAAGCATCAGAAAAGGGCCTCTGCCCCACACTGGATACACACTTTTTGACACTTGATGCGAACAGCCCGCGTCAATTTACACAGAGCACCTCGAGCTGACAGGAAGCAAGACACAGAAAAAGCACAGAGAATCCGGTGATTTTCAAAATAAAATACCCAGCGCAAACTGCCGATCCTAGAAACAGACAAAAGTGAAACTAATTATCTATGTAGCATATTTATTCATGTAAAAGCAAATTTAGAACCAGGAAAATGACCAAATCTGAGCAGCCACGACGTGACGGAGACGTGCCTGGTGGGGTTTCGAGGTAAAGGTTTGTTCAGATAGAATGTTGTAACCTTTTGTACAGTCCATGTTTATTGGTCACACATGCCCAACAACATCTACAGACATTAGACATGTTTAGAAAACAATACACAAAGCAACCACACATATGAAGAGCCCCTTCAGGCTACCACCTGACTTAAAACTCAATTTAATAATTACAACAATTATCATTTAATTTGTGTAGCATCAAATACTAACAAGTAGACAACTTTGCTAACAGCCAACCATCAACAAGGTCAACAACACAACACATAGCAGACAGCTAATATTACTGACTTGTTCAACAGCAAGAAGTCACACAGTTTAAAGATTTACCAAGCCTGCGCCCTCCTGTATGACATACTGAGATGTCTTTATTCAAACATATGAAACACTCTGTATTCCAACATGAACAGCAGCACTAACAGCAGGGCCGGCTCAGGCGCAGTGACAGCACAATGAGTTATGAAACCAAAAAAAAAAAAAAACTGACTCAAACAAAAGATTTCTATAGTAGCATCAAGCCCATACAGCTGGGACCAGACCCAGTATTCACTTTGATGGTGCACTGTGTGTGTGTGTGTGTGTGTGTGTATTTGCTGAGTAAAGCAGAGGCTAGCTGTCAAAGTCTGAAAGCTGTCAGTTATTTCCTGTGTGAGAACACACCGTACACTCACTGTGCACACACACACACGCACACACTCATACATACGCATACACATATGCATGAGGAGTATGCATTACAGGGAGCTTAACTGTATTTTCAGCTCCCGCTCTACACACACACACACACACACACAGACACTTGAAGCGGCTGTATTGATTATGATGAGTCCTTCATCCTTTCAGGTTATTAAATTATTGATCAGAGACAAAGACTTTTAATGGAATCCAAATGTCATGGTGTGTGTATGTGTGTGTGTTAATGTGAAGCTCTGTCAGTGCGCATGTGTGCACGTATGAGTGTTTTTGGTGTACGTACGTGTCTGTGTATGTGTGTGTGTTTGTACGTCGACAGAGCTGAGAACACAGTTAAGCTCCCTCCTCCATCTCTGTGTTTACACTGTCTTTACTCCATCATCTCTATCTTGACTGATGATGCGCACACACACAAACACACACACAATAACATGAGTACACACAAGTGTGTGGAAATATAACAGGATTGCGCAGCAGGGGAGATGATCATTAACCCTTTTTTCTTGGTTCTTTCATTCTTTGGCAGTGTTCCTCTTGTTCTTGTGCTCTCTCTCTCCCACGCACGCACACACACACACACACACACACACACACACACACACACACACACACACACACACACACACACACACACCTATTGTCCCCCCGTCTTATCGCTCGCTGAGCTTCTCTCTTGTCTTGTCTGTTGTCCTGCTGGTTTCCCTGTTGGCCAGGCCTTTTCACTATCACATCAAAACAACCCTGAGACGGCGACGCCAGTTCACAGTCCAGGTAAAAAATTAAAAAAACAGCATACATCAGGCCAGCTGAACAGAATGTCAGGATATAAAAGAATTTTCATCTCACAGGAGACAAAGAAAAAAACTGGAAGCTGTAGGATTTCCCAATTTTTATTTTATTTTATTTTTTTAAAGAAAGAATGCCTACATGGGGAGAGGATGATCATTTATTCACAGCAGACTTTCATAATATTTACCATAATTTTCTTCAGGCGTCCAACCAAGTTAGTTCAGGTGTGGAGGAGGAAGGGGGCCCGCGGGCTATTCTTAGATCAAGCAAGAGGCAAAGATGGCTACACGCTGCTTAATTTGCTAGCTGGGTGGACTCACTTTTCTCTGAGGGGCTGAAAACTAAATCAAATGTGCAATGAAAAAGTCCAAACAGTGCATTTCACTGCATTGATAATTCTTAAAGGTGCAATACGTTTAATTACGTTCTATTTTTGGACTCTGACGTATTTCAGTTTGAGCCTGCAGGTCAGTTAGAAAAAGCAGCGCAGGCACAGCCATGTTATGATTTACTGTTTTCTTTTCAAATATTGTAGCGTCACATACATAACTTGAATTGTTTTAGTTAGACAACTGTTAATTCTGAATCAGCTGCTAGCCTAGCTCCATCAAAACAGAAACAAACATTCCTGCAGACAAACTAAAGCTGGTGTGTTTTTGAGGGATGTGCTGAAGTTTTAGGGGGGGATCCTTTATTTTGATAGTAAAGCACTGTAGAAAGTGTGTGTGTGTGTTTGTGTGTGTGTGTGTTGTGAGTACTTCTTCTTACATAAAAGTTGATTATGTATGTGACACACTGAAATAACAGCTGTAGCTTCTCAGTTTGACGCAGCTTATTTTTCATGAGCTGCTTGATGCAATTACTGAAAGTCCTGATTACAAAATTATATTACATTCAATTTTTGACATGATATGAATGATAGTGACGTGATGCCATCCTCGAGAGAGCAGACATGACACTCTGTCGGAGTTGTTGGGACTACAGAAACAGTCCACTCTGGTTGTGCAGCAGTGTTACAGAGTGAAGCAGACAGAGAGAGCAGACCTCGGCCTGTTATGGAGCTGTGGTAGCAGGCAGAGTGATGTTCAACGAATGGATCATATTTTCATCTGTTTTATTTATTTGATATTATTCCTAAAAATATGCCTGGACTAACCCAGGCACTAATATATCACTAATATTTCCTTGTTGCTCTGTATCTTGCTAACAAGAGAGTAAGAGAAATAGCAATAAATCACAGTGATAGGCCTGTAGATGTTGTGACAGTGTTACGCATCAAAATGAAATAGTTTCATGATGATCAATGATGATGATTAATAGATTCCAAAACTTCTTCTGTATTTTTATGTTTTGCTTTTATTCTATTTCTTAAGGTGTTTTGTAAGGTTGTTTTTCACTGGTGTTGCTGCCACCATCTCACCTGGTGTAACCTTTTGTGTAGTGTTCAGGATTATGTAAATCCAGGCGTACAGTCACCGCCACCTGATTGGTCGCCACAGCTAAGTAGGCAGGGCCATACGTCACCATTTCCTGACTGGGACTGATCTGGAGATGCAATCTCAATTAAACTTGAGCCACCCAACTTCAGACGGCTTGTGTGTTGTGTTTTGAGCTCGGCCATTGTCAGTACTTATAGGGAACCTGCCCATCAGTTCATAGATGTTGAGTAAAAATGCTTATTTTAGTTCCATCTCACCTTTTTTCAACCTTTGGAGATCATGACTATTCATCACAGATATGTCAGAGATACTTTTTGGTTCCATCTGGTAAAAGTAAGTTGAATTTTGAGCAGACACTGTGACGCTGTGACAGCATCACCAATGACCAAGCCTTGCCCATCACCCTGTAGTGTGTGTGTGTGTGTATGTGTGGGCAACAGACCAAGTGGCAGATAGCAGAGCAGAGGAAGGTTTAGCACAAAGTTTTGTGTCTGGCAGTAAATGTACAGTGTCAGTTAATAAATGCTGCAGCTTCTCAAGACCAAGAAAGTTTTGTGAAATGACGGGGTCGAAGGGTTCAGTGTTAGCTCCGGTGCAATCGTGTCCCCTTCAGAAGTTTCATAATCCAGCCTTTGAACTGCAGCGTCTTTGTAAAATAAATCCACAGTGATGAATCCAACACTGTCTTCTCTGATCACTTCTCCATTTTCCTCCAGTGTTGAAAACAGTTATTGTTGTTCTTAGCATGTTGTTAGCCATCCACTGTCAATCCCAAAATGCCTTGGGTTGAGTCTGCTGACCAATTAGAAGCAGAGTAGAGTGAGTTTTTACAGGATGTTGACTGGGCCAAAAATCTGAAACACATTGCAGTGGAGTAACATGACACACATAAAAATAAAAGAAACTGCAGTGATGTTACAGTTTTCCATCGTACCAGTCACTGGTATTAAAGCTGCACCAATCAACATGTATTCATGAATAACAGATTAAGATAAGATGAGATAAATTAGGGGTGTTGTTTGGCTCAGTTGGAAGAGCAGCCATCCCATGTACGAAGGCTCAGTCCTTGGCGCGGCAGCCTAGGACTTGATTCTGATCTGTGGCTCTTTCCGACATGTCATTCCCCATCTCTCTCTCTCTCTCTCTCTGCACATTCCTGTCACTCTTCAGCTGTCTCTATCACAAATAAAGCTTGAAGTCCAATAAAATATCTTTAAAAAAGAAATAAATAAGATGAGATGTGTGTCATTTTAAATGTGTCAAAAACACTACCAACAACTTGGACTTGAGGGGCCATTTTAATGTCTTTCAGCTTGTTGTTTTGGTGTCGTGGCTCACAGCTTTAATGCTTTGCTTCATTCTCACTGGAATGACGAGCTGCAGATGTTGCTAGGAGGGTTTCTGTAATTCTTCAGATTCATCATGACTCTGTCAAACTGTAATCAATGTGCTTGGGGAGAAACAGTCCAAAGTTACAAAAATGTCAATAATTTTCAAAGACAAAAAAGTCTAAGCTCTCAAACGCTCTACATTATTTTTTATTAAATTGATGAAATAGGAAATTCTGATGTTGCTGCTTTACAACAGGACGTGGTTTCACTTTGTCCTGAACAAAGTCTGTGTTTGCCTGTGAATACAGCCTTGTGGAACGACAGGCTAAGCTGTGCTGTAGAGGTTTCCATGTGGATATAAGCCCAACGAAATAAACTAAGCTATTGTCATCATCTATTGTTGGTGCTACCTCCATGGACACCGCTGTCTGTCTCTCTGTCTGTCTGTCATCCTTTAGCCAATCATCTTTTTTCATCTCTCCCCCTTCTGTTTGTTTGGTGCTTCCTCTGTGATGTCAGAGCTCGCCATGCCTCCTAGTGTGCAGTTTGATTCTCAGATGGAAAATGATGCAAGTGAAAGCAAGTAAATAAAAACGGTTATATATACATTATCTGCTCTCTATTTCACTTCCCTGGCTGTCCTCCTCTGTTCTGATTGCATACACACTGGGACACAGCATGCTGAGACATAAACCGTGCGCCTCAGCTTTCCACGTAGCAAAGTAAAATGGAACACAAAAGGGGGGGGGGCGGGGTGGGTGGGTGGCAGAGGGTGAAAGATAGAGAGGCTCTTAGGTGAATTGTTTTGTTGGATTAATGTTGAGGATAAATAAAGAGAAATCCGAGGTGTCGGTGAGCTGTGATGAGCTCCATCACTCCACCGGCTTAATGAAATCACCCAGCTCTTCATATTTCACTCAGCTACACAATCTGATTAAGACCTCTTCCAAATATGGACATACACACACTCATATGTGTGAGAAAGCACAACTGTGTTTATGCATACATGCACATCCACACATCAAATATAGAGACATATGGCTGGAAAGAGGAATGAAGGGGAGGGAGGAAGAGGAGGAGGGGGGAGGCTCGGAGGGAGAGGAGCTGAGTGATGGGTTTAGTCTCCCAGGAAAACACATACGGCCCTATCATGCAAACACAACCTTTATACCAGCCCCCTTGTGATCTGTGTCTACCGTGACTGCGTGATGTTACGACTGTGCTGAGAGCGATCACATTACAGCGTTTTGCTTTTTCAGAGCCAAAAATGCTGGTGAGCAGTACAAATTTAAGTTTGAGTGCCGTTATTAGATGCCAGTCAAGCAGAAAATAAGTCATTACTTTTGTTTTTACTACAGCACATCCGTCTGTCAGATTTATTTGCATCACTCTATCTCAAAGTAGGAAAATGTGATTCTGAGACAGGTGGCCTCTGGACACAGACATGTAACCTAAACCACCATAAAAACAAGAGAGTGTGCAGCCAGGGTAACAGCTCTGTGAGGCTGTCCTCATCCGGGTGTGTGTGTGTTTTGAGCTAGAGCATCAGCATGCTAGCATGCTTACAATTAAATAATAACATGCTAATGTTTAAGTGGAAATGTTAGTGATGTTTAGATTAACTTGCATAATTTGCCAAATAGCAGTAGGGCTGATGGAAAGTTTTGCAGGTATTTGGCATGTGACAACATCAGTGGCTGTGAAATGAGGCTAACAAGGAAGTGCCAAAAACTGCACTTTCTCAAATGTCCACTTGAGGCTGGCTACAGAATGAGTCAGTGTCCATAAGTCCATGTGTTAAAGTGTGGCCGCTTTGATTGACTGCTGGGTGCTGTCACAGCTGGCTTGTTTAAACAACCAGACATTGTTTAGCCACACCCATGCACCACCTCTTTTCTTGTTCTTGGATTGGTAGGATAGAAGCAGAGGCAGGACTGCCAAGATGGCGCCAACCAGAACCACCACACTGAGCTTCACAACAACCCTTTAGAAACCTGTGAGTGATGTCACAGAGACTACATCCATGTTTTATACAGTCTGTGGTATTTAGTCATAAATACCACAGATACTAGATAAAATGTCATGGATCACCAAAGTTATTCATCAAGCTGAACCAAAAATGCCAATTAACTGCCACTGGTGCCAGAGGAAAGTTGGAGATGGAGAAGTCATCAGGGTACATCATATACGATGCAACATAAATGTCTCTTCCTGTAGATTTTGTGGTAATCCATTTTATATAAAGATATTTCAGTCAATAAGTGACAAATTTTGACCTGCTGGTGGTGCTAGAGTAAATAGAGCAAATGTCAGGGGATCACCAAAGTGAATGAAAGACATCCTTTGTGAATTATTTCTGTCTGTACAGAATTTAATGACAGCATATCCAATATTTGTCAAGATATTTCAGTTTGAAATGCTTCACCGTAAGGCTGACATTGTCGTCTCTAAATATTAGATTGGACTTGGGATCAGCAGATGCTGTGAATCATATATTTAGTGTTCAATGTTATTTTATCTGAATGCATCTGCAGTACTGAAGGTGAGGCTCTCGATTTACCAGTGTATGATCTCACCATCACCTGTGGTCATGAGCTTTGAGTGAGGATCAAAAGAATGTGATCAAGCAGTCAAAATGAGTTCCCTTCTCAAGGTAGCTGGGCTCGCCCCGTAGAGACGGGGTGAGAAGTTCAAACATCCAGAAAGAGCTCGGAGTAGAGCTGCTGTTCCTCTGTGTTGGAAACAGTTAGTCAAGGTGGTTCATCATCTGATCAGGATGCCTCCTGGAAACCTTTCTTTGTTGATATTCCGTGCATGTCCAGTGGTGGATGTGGCTGGAAAAAAGAATGTCTGGACTACTTTGCTTGGCTTTTTAGCCTTTTATATCTACAGATGCCATGGGTCTTCTTCCACGTTTCTACAGCAGCCTAGAACAAACTTTTGAGCCTTTTGAGTTTTCATGTATTTCACGGCCACCAAGGTGAGTGGAGGGGGTTGCAATCCACAGCTACAGTGCTAAATCTGACTAAATCCTACACACTGATCCTTTCACCCTAACTATATATGATGATAACATAATAGGTTATGGTCTCCTTCTGGTTATTCAGACCTGGCTGAAAATGTGATGTATGATAACTGAAGCTATTTTGAGTGATCAAGATCAGAAGGAAAAACATGAATGGGTCATACCTACTGTATGTTTGACTGAGCCTTTCCTCCAACAAGAAATTAGTGACAGGAGGGACCTGACCCACTGAGCCTCGGGCAGGCAGGTTACAGCTGCTGTGTCACGACTGTAGTGATGCCCAGCCTTTAACAGTAATATTTAACTGTCGCACCTTTTCCTGAGATCGTCATTCATGAAACAAACTAACACCTGTAAAATCTGGACTTTAGGGAAGGACTTCCCCATACACGGAAACTAACTGGTCAAGTTAGATTGATTAAATGGCCCTTCAGCCATCACAACCACAGCTAAGACACCAGGCCAGGGTAGAGTAAACAAGACGGTGCGTTCATTCAGAAACTGTTCATCTGTCACTCGATGTGATGACAGATGAGGTAATGCGTGTAGGTTTTTATACCAAAATACTCACATACTTACTGCATGGAATGGACTGCTATGAATGTCATTTTGTGTGTCTGTATGTTTGTGTGTGTGTGTAGGTGTTATTCATCCCTGCTCTTTGTCTAGAATTATCAATATCTGGATGAGAAATGGCAGAAACACATGAGGTCAAATCTAAGGTTGTCCTCAACCAAGGATAATGCCTCTCCAACCAATCGATTGGTCAGTGAGAAGGAAAATAAAATGTTCTTATTTAACCCTGCAGCAAGTCTGTCATATTTCTGCTGTATATGATTCCACCTCAGTTTAGACAGCCTGTGACTTCCTAAAAATGCACACTATCATTCATTGTAGTTTTACAGCAGACAGAACAACAATTACCATGACCAGTAACACATGACATGAATCAAATCCTGGGAAAAGATTACCCATTTCCCAGGAAAACTGTAGTCCATGTAGGCCTACAAATCAAAACATATATCATACAAAATATTTGTGCCAACTTGTGTTTTAAATTAAATTATTACATGCTATTTTTACAATTATTGAGGCAAAAGAATCTCCATAAACACAGCATTAATAAAGCACTGCACTGTTGGGCATAGGCGGAAACGATAGCCTGAAATGAAATAATAATACTTTTCGCATTAAATGAACTCGTTCCTCAAGACGTGCACCACTTTTTTTCCCCCGGTTTCCCGTCATAACATTTCCTGGGAATTGAGAAATGGTTGTGGTCACATTTCCCGGGAATCCCTGGTCCCGGGATTAAACCCTAGTGTGTATTTCTGCCATGTTTTACACCCAGTGTCTAAATGCTAAATGTGCTTTTGCTTTTATCAAATGTCTGTGGGATTTTTTTGCTTCTTATAAATCTAATCTGAATTCATCTGAATAAACAATTGGTTAATTCAGATTAATGAATTTTTAATCAATTTAAATTTATTTAATTAAATTAAAATCTGCGCCTCACAGCCAGAAAGTTCCTGGTTCAAATCTCAGCTACGTGGAGTTCTGTGCACGTTCTTTGTCTGTGTCTGTATGGGTTCTTTCTAGGTACTCCTACTGCTTCCCCCCACAGTCCAAAGCCATGATTTTAACAGGTTAATTGGTGACATTAACTGTGCCTGTAAATGTGAGTGTGAATGGTTGCTTGTCTCTGTCCAGGACGTATCCATCACTCAAACCGAGCCGCTGACTGAAAAAATACGTTTGCAGGTCTTTCAAACAGAAGACGGGTCTCACTTGTGTAGAATTAGTTGCATATCTAATCGCCACATTGCCGTCTCCTCACATCACCCTCACCTTCCTAGTGTAAAGGAGAAATAACACTTTAAGGGTCTGTTTAGAGTCACTATTTAGTTAGCTGCTGTAGAAACAAAGTGTTTCAACATAGCTGCCTCTATGGAAGAGGACCCAGGTGATTATACTTGCATGAAAACATAGTTATGAATATTATATTCCATGTCAGCCTGATTCTGAAATTAAAGTTCCTAAATCTTACACACTGCTCCTTTAAATGTGAAGATTTGCAGCTTTACTCTGTTTCATAATTGCTGCATTGTAACTGAAGAAATGTAAGGATTAACTCAGACAAAATAATGTAAACACAATGTAGTAAAACATGTATTTAGCATGAATGATTTATTATTATAGAATTGTAAAGACCTTATTAATCAATTACCGTAAAAAGTCATCAAGAGCTTCAGTGATAATGAAAAAGCTCATTAGTTACTGCCTTCATATATCTTCAACAGGATTATTACAATTTTGTGACATTAAGGCTTTCCTCACTCATAATTGATGCATACACATGAGCTCAGGCTGAGATTGCATTGAGGTTGCAGCTTGACAAAAAACAATAGAACAACAGAAGTCAACATCTGTAATGCATCTGCAGCACTGGATTCTCCTCTTACACCTGTCCACATCATAGAGCTATTCCACAAACAGAGTGGGAAGAGTGTGTGTTTGGAAAGCATCCAGGAATCCTGAAAAATGTTTGTGAACTGCAGATGGCATACTCATGACCTGTCTGATGCTTTATGCTTCATACAAAGGGACTGAAGAGGGTGTTTTCCAAACAGATTTTTCACTTCCTGTTTCAGATATAGATTTTCAATGGCGTCTCAATTAGAGACACTTTTCTGTTGCAGCTTCACTTGGTGATTTAGACTGAAAGGACAAGAACATTTTCAAATTAATACCTGCATAACGTAGCTCTAAGATGAAGACAAGTGCTTTCCCGGTGATATTGTTAATTTGTGAGTGTTGGCTCGGCCAGCCAGAAACTCATTACCTGTTTTCAAGTTTAATCCATCCAGTCCAGTCTAGCTGCACTGCAGATTCCACAATGCCATTAAAACAACAATAAAACTCATCAAAGAGCGAGCTGGGAGGGAGAGAGAGGTGAAAGCAGGAGGGTGGGGGTGTTTAGGAGCCCGTGGATGGAGGAGAATGAGAACGTTGAGATTTTGAAGATTTGAGATTATCTTCAATAAATTAGACTTAAAATATGAAAAACATATTGAAACATCTAAACATCTCTCCCAGCAGCTCTTTTTTTAAAAAAAGACAGTAAGGGGAAAAAAAAAGCTGGGTAGATATTGACATACTGCAGCTATACCGACTTCAGAATTAGTCCTGCAGACTTAAGATGAAGAGGCTGAAGTCTGGCTGTCCTATCGCAGTCTACTGTCAGCTACCCTTAATGAGATGCTGTGAGACAGAAAAAGATGGCTCATAATCCATTTCTGACAGGATGCCATCCTCTGTGAATGCATGAAAAGACGTCCTACTTAAAAAAAAAAAAAAAATCAGGTCCCCTCTTTAAGTAGTCGGGTGCAGCACAAACTTCAACCACAAAAACCTTCACAATTTAATTTAATGTAGAAATCGACAATCGATTACTATAAAAAGCCCTTCTCAAGATTTAAAGCAGGTATTGGCTGGAGCGATAAATGCATCACTGAAGAAGAAAAGAACTCAAATATTTCTATTTAACACCATTTACAGGCTAATAAGTAATCGTCTTAGAATAAATATCTGTAAAAATCAACATATTACAGTGGATCATATATGTCATGTGTAAAGGGTGGCTTGTAGCACTAGCCTTGCTAGTTCCATGGGGTGTTTCAGCATCTTTCAGCTCATTGTTTGGTTGTACATTAGATCACTGTCACTCTTCTCATTAACCTTTTTTTTCCAGCGCCAACAGGCAGCAAAACAAACCTCAATATCCATTGTCCACTACCTGTCAAACAACAATGCACAGAAAGTTAGCAACTAGCTGGCGATCATAGTGGAACATTGAGAAGTTAAAGATGGTTGGAAACCAAAACTGAGCTGACAGGAGAGTGAATGTTGGATTGAAACACAGCTCCAGATGAATGCTCATATTACTTTGTGTTGGCAGGATGTGCACTGAAATTACAAACTGTTTGCTAACATTCATCGGTTGGACTGATTGAGTCTGTCATGGTTTAAAGGAGGCCATCTTTTGTTCAAAGTGTTCGATTTGGGTTATGTTTAAGGAGAAACACAAATCCATGGAAATGAATTGGAGTTCGATACCTACATAATCACCATAGAAAATGTAATATTGTGACATTGTTAATATTTAGTATTACCCTAGAGAGAACTACAGTGGAGCTCCTTTGTTTCCTTTGTATCTGGAAGATCAGCCATGGTACCCAGAGATGCCAAGGGGAAAGAAGATACAAGCAATGTCTCCCATCCATCATCATGGGAAATGTGAGATCTCTGGCTAATAAGATGGACGAGCTAACAGTCAGAGGGAGTATATGCAGGGTAATGTGTTTCACAGAGACATGGCTATACAGGGGTATCCCAGACTCTCACGCCACCCTCACAGGCTTTGTGACTGTACAGCCAGACAGGAACTGAGGGGAGAGCAGTAAGGGAAAGCAGAGGGATGGAGGAGGAGGGCTTACCATTCGCATGAACAACAGATGGTGTAACCCTGAATTTATTACAGTCAAGGAACGTGTCTGCAGCTTGGTCATTGAACTTTTAGCTGTGGGTCTTCGTCCCTTTTATCCGTTCACAAGCTTTGGTGTTGCTGTTCACATTCCGCCCTCGGCCGATGCAGCACAGGCTTGTGACGTCACCTGCTCTGTAACAGCCAAGCTCCAGACACCCGAGTGCCTTCATGGTGATCTCTGGAGACTTAAACCAATTAACCACCAACACTCTTCACACAGTTTGTCGAGGGCCCCAACAGTCACAATAAATCTCTGTATTTACTGGGTACTGTATGCTAGCACTGAGCTCCACAGCCCTCCATCCTCTTGGCAAGTTTGGTCATGACGTGGTTCATGTCTCACTACGAAATATGCCTAGCACCAACCTGCAACTGCCAGGACAGTCAGAAGATGTCACCGTAGAATGCTGAAGGGCCACTTAGAGGCCACAAATTTGGAAGTGCTGATTGGACTATAAGGTGAGATCATCGAATGGCTCACACACTGCATCACAGGATACATCAGTTTGTGTGGACAATGTTGTTTTTGCTTAGACTGGATTACCAAGACCTGAATGTAAAAACGGAGACGGACGGGAACTCAGACTTATTTAGAGAAAGCTTAGTGCTATCTTTGGTCCAAGACAGGTTGTCTTAAAAACAATGCAATATCTCAGAAACAAATATTCAGATTTCATTCATTTGAAGATTAACACTTTGGATTCTAGAAACTGTTATCTCATAACTACGATGATAAATGATAAATAATTATCTTGTTCTTCTATCCAACACTTTTATATTACAAGGTGTAATTAAGTTTTCATCCTCTAGGGGTCGCTAGCCAGACTTGAGACTTTTAGTCTTGTTTATTTATTATTATTGATATCCTATTATGAACTGTAATGCATTTTGTGGGTATCAGTCAATTCCATTTCATTGCTTTTTGCAGAGTGGGGCTGAATTAGAATTGGGGAGGGAAAGACGGGAGAGGTGGGGGGGTGGATGAGTGAAGCTGATGGGGTTGTACAGCTCCATTAAGACAACAGTTAAAGTAGTGGTGACTACAGAGCAGAGAGGAGACAGCTCTGACCAAGAATTATTAGTCAGCAGCACACTACTCAGCACCGAGGACAGGGCCAGGGTCTCTTTGTACTACGCTCCAGTACACGTGACAGCGTGTTCCGTCCCTCTGCCAAAAACACCGCTGTAGTTGTTATTGGCAATCACACCTCTACCTGTGGCGGTGGCGTTTTTCCAGCCCTGATGATGATGATGACTTGTTTCAACTGCGGTGAGGAAGATTCTACCCGCAGTGACGACACCCCTACCCAGGATGGAGAGGAGACACACTGAGAATTGCATTTCCACCTGACTGACTCTGGCAGATTCCATCACAGTACGTGCTGTGTGCATTTAAAGCTCGCATTAATGTGCTTTTTATTATCTGGGTGATATATTCCCTTACATAGATCACATATTAATAGCAGGTTAAAAACATAAGCTAGCAACTTTTCTCCACTTTCCTCCTCATATCACTTTTCTCTCTTCTTTCTCTTAGGGCTCAAACACAGTAGGCCATCAGCTCTTAATGATGAAAGACAAAACCTACTGCTGTGCACTTCAGCTACTGCTATATTGTTCTGATACTGTAATGAGACTGAATGAGCTCTTTGTGTGTGTGTGTGTTGTGTTATCGTTGTCTAATGGTTAGACTTAAGGGCTCAGATGAAGATTCAATTACTGTGGCCTGTTGTTGTTCACAGCCCATGGCTACGCACACATACACAACAGTGCGCACAAACACACACAAAAGCACGGATCTATACACTGTCACAAGATTGCCCACACACACTTCATATAATGCCCATAGTTCATTGACTCAATGAAATTTGAATGCCCTCAACACGCAGATAAACAAGCGCGCACGCACACACTCACAACACACTCGACAACAAAGTCATTTGAGAACCCTGAAGGAGCAATATCCAAATCTGCCAAAGAGAAAAGAATGATAATTCTATTGAGAGTCAATCTCCGGGCGTTTTGTGATTATGGTTATTTATTTGGAGCCGCGCGGTACAGTCAGCGTCAGAATGAACGCAAATATCGATCTCTTTTAGGATATGAAAACACCTGCAGGCCTCAAATCATTTCTCGCAGTCTCTCTCCGCCATACTCATTCATTGGCTCCATCTCGACTTCTCTCTCTCGCCCTCCTCCTCCTTCTCCTCCTCCACCTCCACCACCAACACTTTAGTTTCACTTGCTTTTTAATTCCTTCTCGTCTTCTTTCGAGATGAGACGGTCATCTGGGAAAAAAAAAAACTGCCATCTCGCGTATGACTACGTGGATCGCTTTTGGAACATGTTCTCCCAAACTACCTCCACAGGAAACAGCAGCCGACTACAAATAACAATAGAAAAAAAAAATAAAAAATGTGTGATGTGTTTTTCCTTTTGAACACAGCAGCAAGCAGGCCTAAAATGGAGTAAGAAGGGTCTTTCAATACATTGTTCCACTAACATAATGCATATTCATGGTCTCCAGAGGATTATTCCTCAAATGGTCACCCTTCAATATTTTCATCACCATCACTGTGCAGCATGTATGAAAACTGACGACTTCTTACATTTTGGTAGCTATTCATGATTTCTTGTCCTAGATAAAGAACGCTACTATAAGACATTTTTATGTTGTAGTATTATTGTTATTATTGTTAATTGTAGTACAGCTACACTTATCAGTTTAACAGAAAAAAAATATCAAATGAGGACCTGCAATGAAACCAACCTGAAAAATGATCACCCAACACAGAGGATCTATAGAACTGTCTGTATAATGTCTCCAATAAACCCACTGTACACAACCTGCCCTGCAGAAAACAGCTGACAGACACAGGTATTGACTTGAACATAGTGCAGCATTTAGCAACTAACAAGCCAGATGAAGAGAGACCAAAACAGAACATTATGAAAAGCGAATATTGGATACGTCATGTTTTAAAACAGAACATCTGAAATCTCCAAAAATGTCACTCTACACTCCATCAAAACAATATGTGTTCATGGTCTTCAGAGAATGATGCATAATATTTTTGGTCACCCCGAAAGGTTTTCACTATCATCAGGCCATAATCTCCCTCTCTGTGAGTAGAAAACTAAAGGACAAATGTTGAAATGCTCAAATTCTGGTGGATATCCATGGTTCAGTGTCCCAGAAGATGAACACTACTAATTGTAGTCCCTCTTAAGACTTTGTCATATTAAATGTCTTATTACCCATATTTAATAATATTAATAATAATCTACTAAATTTAATAGAAAAGATAAATCAACCTGCAATGAAACCAACCCAAGGACTGTCAATACTAAAGATCTATTGAACATCTGAACATTGTCTCTAATAAACCGACTGACCTGCTCTGCAGCAAACAGCAGACAGACGCTGTAATTGACTTGCTAGTGAATGTAGTGTAGCATTTAGCAGCTGGCTCGTTAGCCGCTAAATGCTACACTACATTCACAATAACACTCACTTTTTTGCAGCAATTGGCCAGGTGTACGAAAATGAGAGTGTACACAAGTGCCACACTATGAAAAACACACAGTCCGCTGCATTCAGGTCCTCTCTGACAGCAGGTTTTTGTTCTGCCCTCGAACCGTTGTAAGGTATAACACCGTTACACATGCTTCAATTACGCCATTTGTTTTAGTCTCTCCAGCCTTAAATCTGTTATGGGTATTCATGTTCTCCAGAGGATGAAACATATTAGTTTTGATGGTTCCACATCCTTTCCTTTGGCACCTGCTTTGCATAAAAATATTAGAATGTAATCCTGATTATTGTGGCGTTTGTTGAGTGCAGTTTGACTGAGGAAGAGCCTGATTAAACGTGGTGTTGCCAGGACCACGCTGAGGTCACACTTTAAAATGTTGAGCCCTCTAGCAGCAACTTTCCAATAATTGTAAACACTCTTATTCTCTTATTGCTCTTTTCTCTTTTCTCCTAACACTTTTCTATTCAACGTTGATGGCTCCATTGGCACGTAGTGCTGCTTTAGGCTTTAAGCCATGTTCCTGTATAAATAAGCTAACAGTTTAAATTTGTTTTGTTAAACCAACACACTTCAGTCCAACATTTTCCCAGTCCGGTACAGCCACATCTAGCCTCTTTGAGTCCAAAGCAAAGGAAATTTAGAGAGACATGCACAAAAGAAAAGCAGTAGATATATAGATCAATAAAGCAATAGGAATGAAGTGAAAGCAATAAAGAGAGACAGAATTGACAGAGAGGACGGGGTGGGGGTGTAGGGAGGAGGAGGAGGAGGATGAAGACGAAGAAAAGTGTATTTGTGCTACACTAAGTTCAGGAGTCAAGTAGACGATTTGTAGTGGATGTGAGTGATAAAATAAAAGCGATCATCAGCATGGAAAGTGTTTATGAATTATTTACAGGTTCAAGGGATTTACAGTATATGCCAGCTGACTTAGCTAAGGACCCGCTTCCTCTCCTCACCATCTCATTATTTACTCATCTCATCTTCCACTCTGTTTGACCCACACCCCTTTACACACACACAGTAGATGGACATATATAACAATGCCTTCATCTTTTTATGGTCTTTTTATGCCTTCCCCAATATTTTTTGTCCATCTCCGCATATTTTCTCATCTTTCATTAATTTGTTTGCTCCAGATTTTTCCACTAATCTCTTCCTTTCCTTCTGTCTTTCTTAATTCCTTCTGTCACCTTCTTTATTTCTTTTCCTTCATTCCCTAATATCTTTTAACCTGATACGTAGATAGGTCTGTTGGTCACATTAATGGACCCCAGTGGATAAATCTGACATGTTGGTCATCTCCTGACTTTTCCTCTAGCAACACGTGGAGGATGTTTTTGTTTTTAAGGTAATATCTTGCAAATAAATCTGGCAAATCAGATATTTATGGTCTCCAGAGAATGTATACAAAGGACTTTGGTGATCTTTGCAGGGGTGTCCAAACTTTTTTTGAAGGGGGCCAGATTTGATGTACAAATGCCTGGAGGACAATACTAACATTTTAAAGATGAATAAATTACCAATAAAAGGTACATACAAATGCACTGTTCTGTAACAATTTTATTTTGATTGTTACAATTACCATTTTTAAATGTAACTGTAACCAAATGAAATCTAAATCAAAATCAAATCACTCTTACTCTTCTTTTTGGACATCCCTGCTGTAGAGCAATTGGCTGGTTATGAAAACTGCAGTCACCATGATTGTGACTGGTTGGGATTTTGTGAGGTCCTGGGTGAGCCCTCCAAGGCAAATGTATTTTGTGACTTTGGGCTATACAAATTTTACAAAATTTGATGAGATTTGATTGAATTCTTTGTACTTGCAGTGATTTATTTATTTATTGTGGCCATTTTGAGGTAGCAGGACAAACTAAAACTGATATATTACCACGTTATATGTTTGATATAGCTAACGTGATAGCAATTTCCTATTTTCACATTGAGCAGTCATGGAGCAACAGTATTGTTAATAATTTGGAGTCATGTTTCTTCCAAACTGATGAATGTCCAGTTCACTTTCCCTTTAGCTCTGCTTTGGTCTCCACCAACTTCTGAGATCGTATTATTCATAGAAATTATGAATAATTTCATAGCTTGCTGATTCAAATCACTTCATACAGTTTACATTAAATATTTCCTGACTTTCCTGACTGACTGTTTCCTGTTTTCCTAAGGTAAGCCGTTGTACACGTGTGTGCGTTAAACACAGTAAAACAGTTAAACAAGTAAACACATCTAAATATAGCTGCAGAATTCAGTGTTGATGTCATGTTAAGTTTCAGAGTTATGACATTATGATTGTTTCTGTGGAATCCACAGTCTCTTAATATGCTTTTAACAAGGAAGTAATGTACTGAGGAAAACTGCGCTGACAACAGCACTCTGAGACACCAGTGAAGAGCTCCACTGCTAAAAGCCACTGATTTGTGACAATGGTGATTCAGTGTAGTCAGATTTGTAGATAGAGATTTATTTGTACATGGCTGAACACCTCTACTGCCCACAGATCCCCCACAATGCAACCCTGGCTCACAGCTGTTCCGCTGAAAAGTCACTGTAATGCAGTTTACGGTTGTGTTTCAAAACAGCAATTATGGGAAATGTGAAATTCTGCAATTTGGGGCACAATTTGTACCATAACTAAACCAGGGAGTACGTGCATCTCTGAAATGGACGACTTGCATCCCAGCAAGCAAACAAAGATAATAGAGTGCCAGAGTAAGTCTGCTCTAAGCCCCCTGCCACAATGATCCCTTCACACTGCCTCATGATTTAAGACTGGGAGATAACACACCAGATGCTCTCCTGTGGGGAAAAAACTCCGCCATGAGAAAGGAATGGCATCAAAGGAATCAGTGAAGTTTGGATTAAATAATGCATTCTGCATGTAACTTTAAATATCCTCAATATGGTAGTTATTCAGATTCAGAATTTAGATTAAAAGAAAGTTAAATGTCCATCACAAAGTTTGTGTTTGATGTGACACATCTTATCAAAATAACAGACATAAAATAGAAGCACAATGCGGCAGTGTTTCTGTGCATTACACTGCTGTTTATAATGCTAATGGAAGTTGGAACGATGGACTTTTTTACACTGACTGTCTTAGCCATTTCTCTTGATATGCTCAATTAGTCCTGTTAATTATTTTTGTTTCCAAGCAAAGAAATTCAACTATGGCCATTGTGTTGGTATTTGAGTGCACAGCCTTCAGACATGTGCTATATATATATATATATATATATATATATATATATTTTTTTTATTTTTTTTAAAGATGATTTTTGATGAGATTTATTTGATAGAGACAGCTTGAAGAGTGACAGGGGGAGAGAGAGAGAGAATGACATGCAGGAAAGAGCCACAGGTCGGATTCAAACCCTGGGCCACCGCGACTGAGACCCTTCACACATGGGGCAGTTGCTCTACCAACTGAGCTAAACACCACCTCACCTTCAGACAATTCTTGTATGCTCACTTTGTAAAATAGTTTGAACAGCCTGAGGTGCCAGCCTCACAAATCTGTCCAGTTAAAGACTTGATCCATGCACTTCAACCAAACTTCATCCATCCTCTGCCTCTGACACCAACAAGTTCAACTGCTGCTCCTCAGCAACAACCAGAAGACCACTGAGTGGTCAAGGTTAGCATTTTTTTTCTTTAAGATGTGACATGTTGCTCAAGATAAAAATGATTTTCACAGATCAGTGGTGTAGGTGAGATGTGTCTTGCGGAACACATTATTAATGTCAGGTTGCGGGGAGAAGCTTTGTAAGAGGCAGCATTTATTTACAACACAGAGTACAGTGAAATGATGGGACTGTAACTAGATCAACCTGACAACACTGAAGCTAGAAGCAACTCCTCGGCGGTGCCTGGTGTTGTGTTAGCCGGAGTGATGGGCAGGAAGCCTGCGTCTATTTCTGTGCTGCCATTTATTGAATGGATAGGCACTGAATATATGTCCTCATCAGTCACACAACAGGAACACAGTACACTAAAAAAATCAACACTATTTCATTACCACAGCTACCTTATTTGATGAATGCATTATTTCATTGTTACATGACCAGTTTAGTTCTGTAAAATTCATGATATGCTATCTATGTTTGTACTGATATGTATTGATATGAATTTGCTACATTTGTGCAGATCTCTGAGTGCTGACCTCTCACCATGTTACACGACTATCCACAGCATTTAGAAGGCATGTATGTGTCAACACGCCTTTGCTACTGGCTTCATGGCAAATGAAGTAGAATGAGAGGAGGTAGGTCATGAATTCATTTGAACTATATTGAGTGCCTAAAGGCTTTCTGAATCTGCATAAGGTTTCACTTAGTGTGTGTGTTGTGACTGACGTGTGTGGAACTACAATCAACTGCAATACACTGTTCTTAGATACTTAGTCCATAATGTGAAGCCATTTTTCTGAGGATGAGTGTGGGACTGAAAGAAATAAGAGTCAATGTTTAGAGAACCTTGTAGAAATTCAAAATCATCTGTATGTAATCTTTACTCTTCTTATAATATAATGCGGCAATATCCACCCACTGTCTGATGTCTGATTTTTTAATGCATTCATGTCTTGTCTCGATCTCACTAAAAATCATATTAGCCATTATTATTTGTTTTATTGAGTCAAGTTCATTTTATTTATATATTTACAGTCTGTACATTCGACACCCTCTGTGCTCTGACTCTGGATTGAGATAAGGAAAAGCTGCCCCAAAAAACCTTGTTAACAGAGACAAAATGGGAGCGCAGCAGAGGACAGATTCCTCTCCCAGGACAGACAGACAAACAGATACATGCAGACTGCAAAGCATCGACAAGACGTAGAATCTGAGCCACATGACGTCCTCTGAAAGACGGAGACCTGGAAGAGGACAGACCACACAAACACAGCACAGCGTTCATACGGACAGAGAGAGAGAGAGAGAGAGAGAGAGAGAGAGCAAACCAGGGAGGGAGGAGAGAGAGGCTGAATCTCCTGTGGGACAATGATCCAGATCCAAACGTCTGGACAAGACCCTGACAGCCAAGAGACAGAGAGAGGTCAGGGTGGCTGATGGTCCAGCAGAGAGGAGGCTGAATGAAGAGGAGAAAGATATGGAGAGAAACGAGTGAAAGAAAAACAAAAAGAACACAGGATCAGAAAGTTTACAGGGTCTTTTTCTCAGTACAAAATATCTCCAGCCATTTCTACACACAGAATCAAGTACAAGCATGCTCAGTTTAATCACGGATAAAAATCGCACTCATGTTTTTGTTTGTTGTAAAAGTAATGGAACACTTTAGTGGTGTAATTTGAGCACGCATCTCTTTAGTTTTATTCTTGTTTGTTGCCCAAAAAGAAGAAAAGAAAATCCCTGGCACACTTCTGTGTAATCGTGGAATGTTTTCAGTCCTGCAGTTGTCGGTGCTCAGCTAGTGAAATGGCAGAGGAGGAGGAGACAGAGAGGACAGAACAGCCTTTAAGTCACGGCAGCATTGACCTATTTAACTGGTTGCATGTTGAAACATGATGTAGGGTAAGCTACATGAGTCTGTTTTGTTGTTTTCATAGAGGCAGCTGTTTGTCTAATTATGGCTCTGCTCTCTGCTCTGGCTCGGTCCACTGTCAGATCATTAGGAACCAAAAGGCAGAACAGGTGCCCCCCGTCAGATATCCTCGACTTCTATTTACTATCACATACTTCAAATAATTCTACTTTTCTACTTTCAGCTGCATTAAAAAAATATTTTTTTTTATAAATATTGTATGAACTTGTCAGGGTGTGTGTATTGAGCCAGAGCATCATAAGTACAGTGTGTGTAAAGATTCGAATCACAAAACATAATGGGACTCCACTATAGTTAATAATGTGATACCAAATTAAATGTAATTTTCTGATCTTTGCCTGATAATTATGGTGTAACACAGCCTGCTCCTAATGGCTCCTAATCTGCTGTTATCATATCACAGTGAGCAAAAGCACTATTTATTCCTTCTTTGAGAAAGCTGCAAATCTGAGATGGCCGTGCAGCGAGGGCACATACAGCTGCAGGATGTGAAGCTCCCAGTTCTGAGATGAAAAGACAACCCAGCATGAAGATTACAGTAACCATTTCTTTTGTGTTACTCCAGGCTAATAGAGCTCAGCACTCCTAACACTTGGCAGAGTTTGTAAAAGCGCAGCTTGTTGTGAAGGTTTTTTTTTTTTTTCGACAGCTCTGGAGATGTAGGCATATTATTTCACTTTTATCCTTGCTAGCAGCTATAGAGCAATTTCCCACTAGTGTCTGTGCTAAACTAGGCTAATCAGGTCCTCTGTTCTATCTCTGTACTGGAGACACTGAGATGAAAATTGATATTGATCTTCTCATCAGACTCTGGGTTAGTGAGTCTATATTGTTACAGTTCCAAGGTACACAGCTCTTCCAAAACAAAGTATACAGAGTCATTCCAAAGCAAAGTTTTTGTTGCTTGAACCTCACCAGACACCAAAGTCTGGACATGAGCCTGGAGCCCTGGTGTCACAGTCCTGCACCCAGGATCCACCCAAAACCACATCCCTGTGACATCTACCTGAAATGTATTGTCTCATGACTCAAAGAATTGTCACAAAAACATAATTATAAAAACAATTGGTAATGAAATGAAATGAAATATGTAGTAGACAGGGTTACATTGGGCAATATAAGGCATCAATTCCAATCAACAATGGTGAAATGAAAGCAGTAAAGGGAGGTACTTTTACATGACTTAACTTTCAACTTTCAACTTCTTTCAACTACATTTCTCTGACAGCTGTAAAGGACTTTATAAAAGACAATGCATTATTAACCCATTACCCAACGGTATGTGAAGCAGTTAAGGGGTAGCAGTAGTAGCTCAAGGACTTGGCACAGGAAGTCCAGTGTGAGTGTGCACTGGTCAGGGTCACATCACTCTGACATCACTCCATTAATGCAGGTTTACTGGTCCTGTGTGTGTGAACAAAGGAACAAAGGAGTGATCAAATGTCCCTACAAGGTCACCTCCACCTTAAGTCAGGTGACATTAAATGCCAGTCAAATGTATCTCCATGAGCTTCTACTTTATATGTCTAATAAAGCTAAATAAATAATAATGATAGAATAATAAAAGATGTGAAAACTGTTCCACCTCCAAGAATGAAATACTTGCATGCAGGCATTCCTTGTGTATCATTTTGTGGTGTGTTCACTTTACACTCGTTGAGGTGGTCACTTCATTAGGACAAGAGTTACAAAGTCTAATGGGTTAATATCGCACTGTGCAGGTTTTTGGTTAAACTCAGGCATGTGTCAGTCAAACTGGGTTTCCTGGTTTGTAGTAATTCCCTGCTGCCTGTAGCAAAATACCCAGACCAACACAGCACGCCGGATGCCAGTGTCAGTTAGTCCAGAGTGAAATATCTCAGCAGCTGTGGCTCAGGAGGTGGAGTGGGTTAACCATTAATCACATGGTTGGTGGTTCATTCTCCTGTCTTCATTTCAAAGTGTCCTTGAACAAAACACTGAACTGAAGAGCCACCTCATGGCCCAATGAGCATGGCAGCCCCACCACCACATTGGTGTGTGTGAATGGGTGAATCAGAGATGAAGGGCTTTGTCTGCTAAGTTAGACTGCTAAAAACTCCAACACGAGGAAAAACTTCCTTCAAGACGCAGAAATCGACTCATGGTGGTTGGACGGGGTATAAATGTGGAGAGTAACAAAAATAATAAAAATTATACTAACAGCAATAATTCAACAATGATTCATTTTAGCAGTAGTATTTGCAGTGGGCATCAGGCAGGACCACAGCAGCAGGCTCAACCACAAACCCTGATTTAAGCGTTTATCCACAATCCATGAGAACCTGCGAGATGAGATAGCAGAAAGACTATATCAGATGAATACATGTCATAGTATTATTAATATCATGTCAACATGGTGATGTTAAAAGCTCTCATTCATTTGAATGGAACCAGTCCTGCAGGGCAGCAGGAGAGAGGGGGAGCAGAGAAATGCTTGGCCATCGAGCAAAAAACTTTGAATCTGGATCAACTATTTCTATCTTCTGTCTTGGAGTCCATAAAATCGTGTCTGCTGTAATAAAATGTCATTATCTGTCATTATTGCCATCTAATAAGCCTTTAAATGTGTTAACATGTTACTCCAGTCAAACTCCTTGAAACAACACGACTCACCAACACAGCTCCATGTTTAAACTGTATCTGTTTTCAGTCTGAGCGTCCACTAAATTGTCTTCCAATAATGTTGCACTGTCCCTTTAAGGCACATTCAGCAAGCAGGCATGAATGTGGAGACAAAGCAGATGAGAGAATGGAACTAATTAAAAGTCCCTGAACCTGATTGAATGGAAGGCATGCATTTTAAAGAGAAGCTAAAAATATTCTGAGAAAAAAATAATATGAAACAAATCCAGCTGCGACACCGACCAATAGCTATCGACAGCCTTCTAACTGCCCATAGTGTGGTCTGTTCGCCAACATTTGATCCATGATGAGCAATCACATTATTATTTCTCAGAAAAAGATGAAAGGCTTCGACTGTTTTAAGCCTTCATCCATCGGCATCACAGAAATTAAACTTGTGTCACAGCTGCATTTTCACTTGCTTCACTTGTTTTAGAGGGGGGAAATGAAAAAAAGATTTTGAGATTGAATACAAGTAGTTCAATCAGAATTTTTTTTTCTTTTTGCAGCGCAGCTAAGATGTCAGGCACGTAGCCAGTCAGTCAGCCAAACAGTGTTATTAAGTTTTCTGCAATGCTTCAGTTCTTCATAAAACCATAATAAAGGATCTGCTTTATGGATTCTCGTCAGGATGCGAAGCCATATCCATATTACAGTTACAATTCAGCTCATTAATTTTTGGGCATTATAATAGTTGCTGCTGGTGTGTGTGTGTGTGTGTGTGTGTGTGTGTGTGTGAGGCTGACTGTCCCGTTTTCTTTCAGTGTACAGCTTTAGTTCTGTTCATTTATGATACTAGCTTTGTGTTGTTTGCTGTATCAATATGTAATTAGAAGCTAGGAGCCACTGCAGTCTGGACCGCCTGTGTGTGAGCGCGCGTGTGTGTGTGTGTTTGTGTGTGTGCGTGTGTGTGTAATGCCATGAAGTTCCTTTATGTGCCATCATTATACTTATGAGGTACAGACAACAGCCCTGCAGTCACTGGAGTGCGCAAACACACACACACATATCAGATGCACATACACATGTGCACGCACACTCACATACACACACACACACACACACACACACACACGGACGGTTTGCTGTTTAATGGAGCTCTTCTCTTCTTTAATGAGCGTTGTAGTCGTTCTTCTCTCTGCTGTCCCCCTCATTACCTCTCTGTCTTCTCTCTCTCCTTCTTCCTCCTCTTCTCTGCTCTTCTGTACCTGCGCCTCCCTCGTTCTTCTTTTCTTCCCTCACTTCTTTATTCCGTGTCATCTTCTTCCCTTCTGTTCGTGCTTTTTCTTCATCCATGTATGTCTTGCAGCCTTCCTCGTGCCCTCTTTCCTTCCCTTTTCTGCATTGCCTGGTCTCCTCTTCTCATCCCTTCCTTCCTTCTCTTCTCTGCTCTCCTCTCCTTCCCTTCTTTCTTCCTTCTCACTCCAATCCACAGAACAAATGGTACAATGTCACAATGACATCGTGTCTGAAAGATTAGTGCTAACTCAGTCATGGAAAACTCTTTGAGCAACTTTTTTTTTCTTCATTGACATATCTGAGCCTCGTGTTCTCATTAAGCTGTCACTGTCACTCTCTTCTTCAACATAAACACCCACAGATGACAACTTCAGCGTGATGAGCGGTAGACAACATTTAGCTTGAGGTAGTTTACCTTGTGTATCTCTGAAAACACTAATTGACTGAAGAACACTGATTACAAGCCTTTATTATGACAACACATTAACATTTCAGCAGCTACTACGCTTCATTATCAGCTATAACACACAGAGCTACGACACTGTCAGTGTCATTATGATTTGATTAGATAATAAATACAACAGGTAGGTGATCTCACTGGGCAGTGTCAGCCAGTGTTGAATAATCCACAATGAAGGAAAATCAGCAGAATGTGTTTTTATTGGGTCACCAGTTTGCAGAGAATCCTACAAGACGTGAATTTCCACATTAAAGTAAAAGAAGAAAGGACACCCTTCTATTTTGATGTTGAAAATTAAATTAGAGATCTACACACATGATCATAGACTGGAGTTACATCCAGTAAACACTATGTTTGTCCATGCTGGTCGCTCTTTACAGTGCTGGCCCTAGAGGTAACGTTGAGTGACTCTCTCTGTGATTCCCTTGCTCTCGTCCAAAATCAAAAGAAAAACGTGAATGTTGGTTTTACCAATATTATTCTAAATGCAGAGCAGACCCTTGGTGCAGTCAGTAATGAAAGCTTAAAAATAAACAAGCATTGGGGCAAATCAAATTTTTTTCCCCTGTCTCGCTTTCCCCTCATTAAAATGACCAGGGGAAGTGAGTTAACTTGCAGCGGTGTGAAAACCTCATAAATCTGGATCCTGAGAGGACACCAAAATTGTCATTTGGGTCTTGATCAATCTGAAATGTTTTGGGAACAGCTGGTTTAAAGGTATTCAGTTATGAAACATTGTATTACATAATATCAACAAGGGGAGGAAACACGAGCAGGCAGGCGATTAGACAACATGCAAACAAGCCAACAGTTCATCAAAATCTCTTTATTTAGAGGTCAAACACATGAGATAACACTGATCATACCTCACTGCTCAGAAAAGATGCACATGCCTACATCTAACTTCTTTTTAAGGACGTTGTCGTGTTTTCAGAGCTCAGTAATTAACTAGGTGAAAACAATGTTATCATAACTAAATTAGTCCTCTTTGTCTGTTTTGGGATGATTTATTTCCCGTTGGCACCCCATTGATTCCTACTGTATGAAGAATGCCCCCGGGCACATTAGGCAAAACAGTCTCAGCAGGCTTCTTCATGCTTTCATATTTTTGCTCTCATAGAGCATGCGCACTGCAGCTCTGCGGCCATGCTGGTTGAGAGCATGCACATTTGAGACTTGCCCAGTTTGAGCTGTCTGGCTTCCTGTTGACTTCCAACATACACAAATAAGATAAAACAATGATAGGTGTTCTAACAGATGTTTTTGGACCGAATCGATCAGACCGATTAAATTTAAGCGGGGTTGTGACAAACCTTTTCAAATGATTGTGTATTGGAAAATTGTTTTGGAGATGTGTGTCCAACATTGATCAACACTAACTTAGTGATGGCACATGGAATGTTCTGGAGACCCAGCTGATGAATCTTACTGTCATTTATGAAGTGAAATATCATTGACACACATTTCTTGGTGTTCCTTAACACTGTATCTTACTGACTTTGACCAGTACTTTGATTTATGATTTGTGTGTGTAGTACTAGTTAGCTCATTTTAGGATGTTATTGAATGTTATATCATTCAAAAAAGTGTGCTTAAATACAGGGTTTTGTATCGGGGCCCATAGTTTTGTAAACTTGTACATTTATGTCTGTATGTCTAGCCTACGTGTGTCAGTGACTGTACACTCTTCCCAGTGTGCAATATGTGTTTACTCTCTGACAGTCGGTTCTGTTTGATTTTCGAGAATAACCTTGCAAAGACCTTCTAACAAAGCCAAGCTGACATGATCTAATCATCTCCAGGTCTGCGCCTTCATTAAGAAACGCTCAGATGAATGTACTATTAACAAGTGAAAAGACCTTTTGTTATGCTCACAGCAGTGAATGCACTTACCAGACAGAAAAGAAAAAGCCTCTCCAAAAAGACCCAGATAACAGCATATAGTGATTTCTACACAGTTTGTTTCTCATGTTTTATCCGCGCTACACGTGAGGATAAAAGTATGATTGTGAGCAGCAGCTGGAACGTGTATGTGCTGTTTAGTGGTTGCAATGGAAACCATGGCAGTACACCTGCATCTGTCCATATTTACCTGACAAATATAGCTGCAAGGTGCCAAGCAAAAGCGCGTCAAGCCGTGTACACTTCACACAGGTACAATTAGGACTTGTCTACCCACTGAGCCATTTTAAGCTATAGCACACTTCCTGTTTGTGTCTTTACTGCCAACTTTATCAAAGACAAAAAGGTCCGCAATAACTGACCTGAGTTTGACAGAACTGCAGGAATGTTCTATGCATGTATTCAATCACAAACTCATACCTTTTGTATTAATGCATGTAGAGTGAATTAGCACACAGTGTTCACTGAATATTTACTGTTATAAGGTCTTTGAACCTTGAATCCAGACAAAGAGAAAAGTTGTTTTGTCTTCACTTCAAAACATTCATGGTTTTAAATGTTGTAATGAACTTGTCAAAAGGGATCACAAAAGTTGTAGTTATTTTATAATTAAATCACAAGACTGACACAAACAACCATTCACGCTCACATTCACACCTACGGGCAATTTAGAGTCACCAATTAACCTTCACGTCTTTGGTCTGTGGGAGGAAGCTGGAGCAGAATCTGGAAAGAACCCACACAGACACAGAGAGAGCATGCAAACTCCACACTTTCTTGCAACAAGTGGCTGTGGCAAAAGTGTATAGTATCAAACAGTACTATGAGACCCATGCAGAAAAAAGTACAAAACACAGAACATCTGGATTGAAAAAGTGAATAAGCTAGCATCATCTCTAAAAATACAATAATCTGTATTTTCAAAATATGACATCGTGGTTAAGATCAGCTGTCAGAGAGGGAGAATTTATAAAGACCATGTTAAAGGGATAGTTCGAGATTTTGCCATGAAGCTGTATGGCATCCCCGTCAGTAGTGTCGCACATCCACACGACTTACCCCCGACAGTGTCCTGTGGGCCGAGTTCTGTCCAGGTTTGGTCAGCAACCAAAGGTTTGCTGGGACACTCAAATAAAAAGTTTTTCTTCTCAAAACAGCATGTGTTCAAAAGAGTGATTTATTTGCATCACAAAACCGATGTCCTCGAAAAAGTCCCACCTCGTAATCAATTGGCCCTACTTTCTCTCTTTTTGTATCTCTGCGCTGCTGCAAGTGGCCGCTACTGTTTAGTTTTGTTTGCGGACGAAAGCGCCCCGTTCCGACCCGGCTTTTCGGCCCCACCAGGCTCTGTCCGCGCAGCCCAGCCCTCGTCTGTCATCTTGCACTGCCCAGTCCACGTCCTCTGTCTAAAATTTCAACCAGCTGGTCACAAGAGTATTGACACATACAAGAACATGCTGTCAAGGCTTGTACACAGATTTAAATGTGTGCACTCAGCTGGAAAAGGACTTTGGACTCATTCACTTTCCATTCATCATCAACACATCTGATGTGCAAAGGGACTTGGAGCAACTGATTGAACTGCTGTGTAGTGCACCACTGAACATCAAGAAGTCCAAACTTCTCAGTTGGTTGATAGACATAAAAACCACAGCTGCACAGCTGGATCATGTTGTAGAAGGGCTGGTAAAAGACAAGTATCAGGTGTCAACCAGCAAGTGAAGTAGTGGAGTGAGTGGTAGTCTTTTAGGATTAGATAGTGTTTCAGCTTTGAAACACTATCTCATCCTGTTCTTAATATTTCACAACTAAACAATTAGTTATATAACTAGGGTCATGGGAACTCAAGAACTTCACCTTTCTCAGCCAGTCTGTTGACACACTTCTCTACCATATATTAAATGTATCCACCATAAATAGAGGTGTTCAAACACAAAATATTTGCATGTCAGTTTCATGGAGAGGAAAAGGCTGTGTCTGGTTCATAGTGTTGCAGTTCTCTCTTCTGCTTTGTAATTTTACATGTTGTGTTGTCAACATGTGATTTCTCATTGACTGGTACAAGTAGCTGTACCAGTTTAAAATAATAAATCATCAGGAAGTCTAAATATGTGCTGAGTCATATTGAAAACAATCTGGCCCCCCGAGGTCTCCAGCCCACTGCCTACTGTAAAAGCCTGACGCCTCTGATCTGATTGAAGTTAGCTTCATCATGTCACAGAAACATTGCAATTGCAAATTGCAATAACTACATCATGACTACATATAAATTCTTACTTTGTCACTTGATAAGGAAGCAAATTCTAAACTCCTTGTTTTCTAAATTGAGTTCTGATCCATCAGGGCAATGGTAATGTAGTCAATGGTAACGTATAATGAATAGCTGAAATCAAGAAATATATGTACTGCATTATTTTAACTTACATTTATTCAGGTAGTTCAACTTGCTTTCTTTTCACCAAGCAATGTCCCTTTTGTTCCAGTCTGTCTATGATAGAGTTCTGGATGCCCATAAATGACTACAAGTGGGGGTGGTACCTCGGTGGCTCACTGGTGCAGTCAGGTTGAGACGCAAGAATGAGATAATTAAACTTTTTAAAACCAAAGTTCAAAAGATTCTGAAAACTCTGAGCTCTCCTTCCGCTGGGAAAAATTCTTCATGATTCCAGACTCGAGAACAGATCCAGAACCTGTGGCTCTGCCACCAGTTCTCTCCTCTAGAGCTCCCCGCCATCGTAAGTGGTGCACCAGCTACATGATGTCCCCAGATCCTCCTGATACTATGGTGGATGGTCTGGTAGCTCACTTCAATGCAGCCCTATCCCTCAAGCTTGACATTCTTGCCCACCTAAAAACTCTTCTCTTGTCCTGGCCCCTGGTCTACATCCAATTCCATACCATGATGGCCATTCAATCAAAGATCAGGCCTCACTGTCCACCATAAAATCTTTAAAGAACACATAAAGGCCGACATAAGCTCTTTCATGCACCAAAACACTATATAATTCTGTTCTCATTAGCAGCCAACATAATCACTCTAGAATGGTACCCCACCATATGGGTGCCACCAACCTGTGCTCCAAGTTCCTGCATTTCTTCCAGAATTCTTCTTTGCCAATGTGGTTTCAGTTCACCAGCACCTTCTGCTGCCTGCTGCATGCCGGTCTCAGTACTGCCTCTCCAAAGCCCTGGGAAGGCTTTGGTATGTGAGGCTGATAGTTTACCCTTCACTCCTTCATTACTTTTATCTTCTATAAAATCCTCCTGCTCCACTACAAATCCCTCCATGTCCTTGTCTCTCGCTCTCCATTGGACCTCCTCAACCCTTATATCTGTCTGGTCACCAACCTGTACACAAGCCTGCAGACTTTTGGAGACAGAGCCTTCTGTGTTGCAGTCCCGACCCTTTGGAGCTCTGGAAATCTGCAACACTACATCCATCGACATTTTCAATGAAACTCACCATGGCATATGACATATGTGGTTAATTCAGTTAAAATATTAAAGACTTCTTTCTTCTTGTATTGTTTTTTATTTGTCTCCATATGTGTAAAATATCCTTGGTCACTGCCAAAATGCCAACAAAGTAATGCTCAGTACATATAATGTCTTAGTCTTTCAACGTTCAATGCATTAGTATACTCAAATTTGCTAATAGCACTTAAGATACACCTGCTGTTGATGGGAACATCAACACTGTTACATGCTTTACAATCTTTTCATTCAGCCTAAATGAAATGACTGGCTGGCCTACCTGTTTGTCTACCTGCCTGCCTGCCTGCCTGCATGCACTGTGCACTCATTGGGCATGAAAATGTGTTTTGGGGAAAATGGAAATGGATTTTGGAGAGAGGTCTGCAGAGACGCATTGGACAGGTTTATTCAGTTGAATAGATTCAAAATCTAGCTGTCTCTTGGTAGCTTAGCCTAAATTACCTAAACTAGCTTTATTCACACTATTTACCTGACTCACCTTTTTTTTTTTGATACAATCTGAATAGAGTCACAATGAGAGCCCAATGTGACCTCAGTTTCAGTGTGTGTTTCTAAAGTGACAGTTGAAATCTGCATAGGCCTACAGGTATATTAAGGACTTCTGTTTCTGCTGACTAATTATGATCTTGATCAGGCAGAACGATTCAGCAGTACGGCTCCCTACCTCTTGTTGCCAAATCCATTGGCATGCTATAGCTGAACGGTATAGGCATCCAAAAATGCTTTCTGTCACATATGGTGAAGATTGGATCAAATACGTAGGAGAAGACGTAAACCATTTGTCTTTGGCAAAATTCAGAGTGACAGCTGAATGACTTGGCTGAAAGTGACAATATCTGTTGGACTCATCTTGACACAACATCAGGAGAAAAAATAGTTTGATACATGAAAAATCTCAAGAGTTTCACGACAAATGAGGGTTGAACATTGTTGAGAGTTGAAAGCTTGGATCATCAGATTCATCCATTCAGCTTTTTCCCGCATTATTTCTCTGTATACAGCCACACAGTAGCTAAATGACAGTGTGATCCTATGACCTCTGAAATGATACCTCATGGTCATCTACGTAGTTACCTTTTGCATTCTGTTTCATTAAATATATATGTTTATGGCCAGTCTAACACAAACATTTATCTGTTCTTCTTCTTCTCTTCCTCTGTCATGCCTCTTCTTACTATCTCTTAAATTATTCTTCCTCTCACTCTGTACACTAACGTGTCAGGTACTCCTGCCACTTTTTAAGCTGCTTTCTTCTTCCATCCATTAACATTATTACACAAACGTCTTTCCATTTAAATCACATTGTTGTTATCTATTAAAAATGACATCACCTATATAAAATCACCTAACATGGGTTCAATGTCATACTCACAGGCTGTTTTTTTGTACAGTACATGAGTAAAACTGTCTCACTAGAGGATGTATCTGGATGATGTTGGCAAAACCAGATTTAACAAAGATTGTTAAATCTGCTCTTGCCAAGTTTTACTGATTGCCATGATTTCCTGGCCTAAAGATGAAATCTGCCACAGGACAAACGTTTAGTCCATGACAGGATACTGCATCTCAGGTACTACTGGTTTGATCATCATGAAAGTTACTTTGGGTATTCATGACCACCACAGTGTAAACCCTGACTTCCAAACGGCACTGGGCGTGGATGCTGTTCTACTCAATGTTTTAAACCCCATCAGCTCCAGAGCGGGCCTTGGCTCGGCTCAGAAACAGCATAGAGAAGCCAATGTTTTTTTCAAAATGAAATACCCTGTGCAAACTGCTAGTCATAAAAACAGACAAAAGGGGAACAAATTAACTACGTCGAAGCATATTTAGATGCACATAAACCATGACTAAATCTGAGCAAGTAAACAAAGTCTGGAAGGCTAAACATTTCTGAAACACTCCTGGCAAGGTTTGAAGTCACATGCAGTACAGCGTCGCACCCACAGAGATGTGTCCGGTGGGTATTCAGGGAGATGATTTTGTTAGTAACTTGAAGTTCAACAGGCAAAATGTTGGAAACTTTATGAGCAGTACCACCACACCCGAATAAAAAGATAATAAAATATTAAAATACTATCTCAGAATCTAAAAGGACATTTTTTGAAAGCATGAACTCAAATCTACCAGTGGAGCCATCATCAAGCCTTGTGTTAAGTGGAGAAAAACAAACCTTCCACACAGTACAAGTAATGACAGAAAACACAGTGAGGACAGCATTTTAACCAGAATTCATTAATTATAATCTAAGAAAGACCACAAAATAAGTAGTTCTCGTGTGCTGCTGGCATCTTCCTGATCCATGTTGGGGGTTTTTTCGTACAGTAGTTTCAACCAGTTACCTGCATCATACGTTGTTCATCAGCCTGTTGCAGGTTTTCAAGCAGGCCAAGATCATTTTATTATTATTATCAAGCCTTGATTGCCACAATGATCTCAATGCACATTTTATTTTAAAGTTCATAGCTTGGGTTTATCCACTTTTTTATTTACAAGTGCAGTTTTGGATCTAAGATTAGCTAAACTTTGTTGGGCGTCAGTACCTACAAGAGTGACACAAAAGCAAAGTGAGTTCAGTTACAAATCACACATAGATTTTCATGCATGACTTCATTTATGCGATGAGTCATGGATACTTTAATCTAGCATATTATTCCAGGGTACATGGTGTGCATGCTGAAAATATTTTTTCCCTCTGCATTATTCTGGTAAGGTGTATGTTTACCTGACCACAGCAATATACAAGATTAATACATTTTGTTGAGATGGAGTGTATTTGCTGTGCAGCAGGCAGTCATCCGGGAGATGTTATTAAGCTTCCTGCACTGCCTCAGTTTATCGTAAAACAATAATACAGAATTGACTTTATAGATTACACTCCAGATGCAGATCTCATATTCATATTATATTTGCAGTTCAGTTCCTTGGTTGGCTGGTTGGTTGAATGATTGGCTAGTTGGCTGGTTGGCTGTAATAAGCTGCAGATCAGCACTATTGAGTTAGTTGAATCTGGTAGAATCTATTAGTTCTGGAGAATTTCAAGTGAATGTGCAAATAGAGCCGACACTATCAGCTGGCTGCACACCTGGAGAGAGAGAAAGAGAGGGGGAGAGAGAGAAAGAGAGCGGGAGAGAGAGAAAGTGGAGAAAGGAGGAGAGAGAGCGGTGAGATGATGCCTAATGTGGTGTGTAATGCTGTTTTTCTGTCTGTGATTGGCTCCATTTAACCCTGAGTAACCCCCCCATCAACACCACCCCCTTCCCCTCCACGTCTTCGCAAGCCAGCTGGATGACTGGCTGAGCTTCTGCCAACCTATAGGCCGTATAGATCGTATATGAGGAAGTGTACTTTGGCTGCTATCTCTACCTGCTTTTAGAAGGAAATTCATCTTTATCTGTGCTGACCCGCTCACTGTTACCTGGCCGTGCTGTCTCAGCCACATCTACTGTGAATCAGCGCAAACCAGAACCCATCACTGGTCACACGGAGGGAGAGAAGTGGAGAAAGTGGAGCAAGAGGAGAGGAAGGACCAGCAGGGACAGATAGAACTTAAGAAATTATTCCAAATGATCATCACATGTGGATAAAGTGAAATCTATTCAGATACATTTGTGCCACGTGTCTTCCACACACATATCTGATATTATAAACATGTAACATACCATACTTATTCAAAAAGCACCGTGAGATGCTGAAGGGAGGTTGTTGTGGCTGCAGATCCATTCACTATTGTCATTTTTCCCTAAATGTAAAATAGCACTGACACTGTCAGCTGTCGTATTCATAGGGGATTAATATTTTGGGGAATGTGGGTGATTAAACATTAGTCATGCTGAAGTGATCATTCATAACGTAATTTTAACTGCTCCCAAAAAGAAAGGGATTCCTTTTCACTGTCTATCGAGGAAGTGTGCACAGCCAGGAGGCAGAGAACAAATTGGTACCATGTCATATACAGTACTACTGTAAAACAATGAAATGGTGTGTTTGTAAGTACATTTTATGGGATTCTCATGCTAAGCTTAGCACAACCTTTTAAAGCCATGCCATCATTGACAGACAAGCCAGCGACTACTATGACATACCCCAGCATCAGCTAGGAAGCTCTTGGATGGGCACATGCACAATAATGCATGTTATCTCGATTCCACCGCCATTGTGATTGAATCTCAATATGCAAATTAGCTAGACACCACCTCCAGATGTGGTCTGGCTGATCTGATCACATTTCAATCACAGTGTGCTCTTTTTACATTCATTATACATTTTGGGGGGTTAGAGAAAAGTGATTTAGCCTCTCTGTGTGCTAATGTTTTGTGTCTTACATGGACCCCAGGAAGAAGAGTTGCTATCTAGATAGCAGCTAATAGGGATCCAAATAAACAAACAAACGAGTTTGACCTTTGAAAAAGGTATTGGAAATGGAAACAGGGATAGGACCCAAATCCACACCATAGAGGCAGCCAGGGACAGTTCAATGATTTATTGACACAAAAAGATACAAAGGCTCCTGGGAACGAGAAGTAAGAAGTTCTATTAAGTCCACAGAATAGCAGGAATTGGGCAGGGAAAAGTGCAGTCAGGCAAGTAGACAAGCAGGTTCATGTACAGGTGTTGATATGGGTCAGGTTGATGATGGTCAGTAGAAACACATGAGAGAGTGGTGGGCGAGGTCAAGTAACTGCAAAGCAGGAAGGAGTCGCTGGATGTAGCAGTTAGACTGGAGAAAAGGACCAATTTCATCGGATAGATATTTAGACTAGCAAAGTGAAAAGGTTTGGAAAAGTAGATTGTGACAGGTAGATCATGAAGAGGTTCAAAGCGTAAAGTCTACTTGTTGAAAAATGTCTTGGCCTGTGAATGGAGTTTGTTCAGTTGTCATGGAGATGGTTTAATTGTCATCATGTGACTTAAGTTGACTTTGGTTTGTGGTGGTGGGAGACCTCTGCCACCTTTGTCTGTTTAAGGATATTCTGTGGGATTGGATCAGTGGTGCTCTGGTTTCTGTTCATAGTCCCAGTAGCACTGAACATCATGTTGTTGGGTTCTCAGAACAGAAACAGAAATCTATCCAGTTATCAAGAAGCGTCAACACCAGCCTCAAGATCTCTGCTGATAAACCCTAAAGACCATCACCCAGGATGGATGCATGCATGTCACAGACGTGGATGTCTGTGTTGGCTAAACAGCAAAGATTCTGGACAAGAAGGCTGCATTGTCCTCTGCATGCCATTACATTCAGTATCCATACACAGAAAAGCTCTCATAGACATAGATTTGACTCTGTACCGAGCCAGCATGGTTTGCAATATACACTCAGCAGCTAGCAGGCTCATGGCAGTTTTGTGCTGACTGTTGTCATCTTACAATGCAAGTGTTGGATTTTTGTTTGGATCTGCAAGCTCCCTTCATCTTTTTGTGACATTTTCTCATAATATTTAACATCTCCAGTCTATTCTAAAAAGACTGTTCCTGTTAACTAACCTTTGTCCTGTGCAACTGTGATACTTCTCACATACATGCTTACGGCTGAGGAGAGATCTGACTCACCGTTTAGTTATCACTGCAACCAAGACCGTGCATTATCCAAAGGTTTTCATCATCTCTCCTACCCTTACTGATTAGTACTTGTTCTTTGACAATGTGTTTGGTTAGCCTATGATTTGCTAGAACCATAGCAGCTTTTATCTCATCATGCTTGCAAATGCTAGCTAGCATTACCTGCTTTCCAACTTCACCATGCATGTCCAAAAATGTAGGAATGGTCTGAAAAATGCCTTCCACTTTTGGCAGATTGGCATTGTGTCCACTTGGTTTTCTCTTTGTTCTGTTGTCTTTACCTGGAACGTATTAAAGAGAACTGGATACTGCATTCAAGGGTGAGCCCCATTCATGTCTGTGAGATGTCTGTGCTCACTGGCCAGAAAGCCTTTCACTTCTTTGGGCCCATAGAGTATGCACACTAGCGTCTTTCAATGATCAAGTCAGTTGAGAACATGTACGTCTGAGACTATGATGATCTAGACTCACCAAATGTAGTCTTTTTTCCATGGCTTTTGACCATATGTCACAGTCTTCTTCAGAGATTTAAATTCGCTTGGGTGGCATGTGGGATCTCCCTGTAATTCATCCGTTAAAACAGGTGAAACCTTGAGTTTCATTTCCATTCACTGAAGAAGGTGATTGGATTCAATTATTAGGTTCAAAAGCAGCAGAAAAAATATGTGAGTAAGTGGACTACTTTAAGTAAGTCCACTTACCTACATAAGAGTAAGTGTAATTTAGAATACTGTATCACTGATATGTGCAAGGTTAGAAATGAACCTTCCTGCTTAAATACATGCTTTTAAATTATGACTGAATTGGCAATTGCTGTCGTTATATGAATCACATTAAGCAAGTTGGCCTCCATTTCAATTACTACAATTACAAATAATATGAACTTCTATAAAGAGGTTTGTGGAGAGTTCAGAATGTGAATAATACATGTATAAAAGAAAAAGGCCATAATTTACAGATCTAAAACTGAAGGTTTCAGTCAGCAAAGTCGACGGCTGTGTTCAGGTAAAAATGGAAACCTTCACACTTTTTGTCCTTCATGAAACATGATTGAACACCTCTGCTCTGACACTGTCATATTAAAAAAACATACCATGAGGCCTAACAGTATAAAACTTGCCACAGGGTATTATCTAACTTAATATCCATCTCAAAACCTCAGCTTGTAAAATCCTACTATTTTCAGCCGTGAATGTCGCGAGTCATGAATTTCAGTGAACACACTCTGTAAAATGAATATATGGTGTTTTGGGGGGGAACCCATGAGAGAGACAGAGAGATGTGTTTAGAGAAAGTGTAATATACATTGTGGTATATTCTTCTTGACAGCAACACGCTGCAGTTTATTTGCACATTGCAAGATGACTATTTTAAGAGCTAATATATTTTTCTTTGTCTTCTCTCCTTTCTGTCTCCATTTCTCACACTGTCACTCTGTGTTCTCCCCTTAATTCCCAGCCTCTCCCCCCTTCTCTCGCTCTTTTCCCCCCTCCCTCACTCTTCCGAGTAAAGCCCTATAACCAGCAGTGATTTGATTACTCTGCGTAGCTACGGTCTTTCTTTGTTATCAGCCTTCATAAATGTTTAAGGAGCATTAAGGAGACGCAAACAGAGCAGACGGACAGAGGGGATATCTTAATGCTTAAATGACCATTACCCTTCTCCATTTACAGATTAAAAGCTTTACTTTGTTTCCTCCGCCTACTACTCATCCTCCCCTCGCTCACCATCATCCCTCTCTCTGCATTCGTCCGTCAGGGCTCTGGAGAATCATTTTTGTTTAGGTAGATGATGGCCATGAAGAAAGGATTAGACAGAGGAGGAGTGGAAGAAGAAGGACAAAAGAGAGAAAAGTGTGGTGAAAGAAAAAAAAAACAAAAATTGGTTTATATACGAGGCTGATGAAGTCATTTTAGTGAAGGTCAGATCTGGATCTATTTATTCACACCTGATACGATTGGTATGATGAGGTATGATTGCAAGATTTGAACTGCGAATACCACACAGGAGTATGAACACACACCTACGGACAATTTACAGTCACCAATTAACCTGTTATGGTCATGTTGAAGAGAACCCACCCAAACATGCAAACTCCACACAGAAAGGCCAAAGCTGAGGTTCAAACCAGTGAGGTGACACTGCACCACTGTGCCGCTCCAGATTTTACCCAAAACGCAACTAATAAAAGCATCTAATAGCAATGCTCAATCAATGCGATTAGACTTAATAACTCGGAACACTCCACAGAATGGTTGGGCTTATTTCCCATGACCCTGCAGTAACTTTGCAGAGGTGAAAAGACTGTCCACTGTTCTAAACATAGCATGATATTCACATTGCTCCTTCTGATCCTCCAGTTTTTACATGCATGAATAGAAGCTGTTTGCAGTTTCAGTTGTTGAGGTATCAATGTCAACCTTCACGCTAAATTTTATCAGCCAAACGGGACGCGTATGTAAAAGGGGAAGAGGAATAAGAGTGAATAGAAAGGGGAGTGAGTTTGTCTGCGTGAGGGCTGGCGGTGGAGGAGGGGTCGGTGGAGTGAGATCAAAGGAGTGGAGGTGGATTTGGAGGTAAAGAGAAGCTGAGGCCTGAATTCAAACAGGGTCATTGGTGAGAGATGAGCCATGGAGGATGAAAATACTCAGCGCTAATTCTGGAGCTGCTCCTCAGAGACTGAATGGCAGGACTCACTGGAGGGACACACACACACATATACACACACAAAGCCAAACAACATGGATGTCTGTATTTGTGCGTACACACCTACACGCTGACATATAAAGAATCTTGCCTGCGTTTCTCCTTCTGTCTCTCTCTCTCTCTCACACACACACACACACACACACACAGCAGTTTGCTGAGGAGCACCCGATTGGTTCTGATTTTTGCCAGTGGGGAAGAAACCCGTCTGATTATTTAATAGGCCTCAGAATGGACCTCACAGGGAGAGCTGTGTGTGTGTGAAAGTGTGCAAAAGTGTGCTTGTGTGTCTGTTCAGGTACTTCTATCTTTGAGAGGACTATTCATGTTTTATTTATTTATTTGGGTCCCCATTAACCACTACCAAGATAGTGAGGTCCGGGTTTAGACCCATGAAATGACAATTTATTAGTCTGAGTTTAATAGCTTGTTTGGCATTTGGACTTCAGGCTTTAAAGTTAGGTTAATAACCCATTACATATAAATAAATGCTCACATTTCTACTTTTCATCACAGATTGCTACAACACAATAGTGATTCAACCCAAAACCACTTTATGAAAGCTTTTATATTTGCTTGTCCAAACACCTGGGGCTCTATCATTGTGAATCAATGGCGCAGAGCACAAGAGCACAGGGTGTGGCGAGTGATTTGTGGTAATTTTTGTGGCCTGAGGTGCGCAGCATTAACTGCAGCAGAGTCGCAAACAGCATGAGATTGGTCAGAATACATTAACAGCTGGTGCGGTAATGACCAATCATATCTATGCGTTTTTCCTTCCCCTGTAAAAGCACAACTCCATCAGAGCACAGTGGAGCCACCTGACCAAGTTGGGCACCAGTGTCCTTGTGCAGAAGAATGTGAAGAATTGCCACAGCACTTTAAATTAATTATCTTTTGATGAGACAGAACATTTAGTCATTGTGTTGCTCTAGTCGCAAGAGAGTCGCTGCTAAATGTAGCAAACAGGGATTAATAGAGGATGAGGTCACTATCTCTGGGCTCCATGCATTGCACAGTCTTCTGTAGGATGAAACACACACACACACACACACACACACCACAGACACATGATGGACTTAGGGGTGATTTCAATGTCACTTCTTATTTAAAGTCTAACTGAAATTAAATTGCGTGTTGCTCTGGTCCCACATACAATCTGTGTTGTCGGTTACACTGTCCTGTCTTTCTCGGCACGATGACGGGACGCCCTGTGTCTTTGCATTAACCAGTCAGATGCCGTCAGTTCTCCATCTGTGTGAAACAGAACATTTTTTGCATGAAGCTAATCAAATAGTTTCATTTCAAACTGCATTTACATAAAGCAGTGATGCCAATGTGACACTTCTGTCTGGCAGCAGACACAACCATCTTAGCTTTATAGTTAATGTTTCCTTTGTATCTGTCAGTATGAGTAAACATCCTGCATTGCACCTTAGTCACTAAACACGCTATCAGGCGCAGGTTAGATAGTTAATGCATCAGGCAGGTAATGCGTTTTAACATGACGGCCTCCATGAAAGAGGACCCACTCCCACTGTAGATATAAAATGACTATTTTTAAGTAAGCAAATTAAAAGGTTCTTATTTTCAGGTGATTATCCATGCATGGAAACATAAGTCTGAATATTATATTACATGCAGGCCATATTGTGAAAATGAATAAATATATATATAAATAATATAAATATAAAATATAAATATAATATAAAAAGTACAGTCTGGACCTGCTCTGTATGGAAAGTGTCATAAGATAACTTCTGTTGTTATATGACCAATTAAAATGAAATCAATCTAAAATAATAAAAAACAATAATAATTCAATAAAAAATGATGAAATGTTAATTGATTAAATGTATGTTTATGTATGTGCATATTATACTGTAAATAAACATACTAAATAGATTCACATTTAAATATTGTCTTGTGTATGTTGCTGACAAACTGTACAGGGATGACTTATTGTGCAGTTGTACAAATTCTGAGGAAGCTGCTCTGAAATCAGCTTTGCAAGCTAACAATGACTTCACACTGGAAGAAGTTGAATTAAGCAAATCTACTCGAGGGATACCATACATTTAGTTTGGTTAACTTTGTGTTTTATTAAATATATTTATCAAAGATCAAATCAAAAACAACCCCATTATTCATAAGAAGGTACGGGGAATGTCAGCATTGTTTTTTTTTTTTTTATGCATGTCCATCAGTGAGTATCCAGGTGAGGGGACTGCACCGAGCAGCGTGACTTATTATTCCTAACACTGCAAATTACCTTTGTGCTAAGTTTAGTGTCTGAATTAGCCAGCCTGCAGTCAGATGCAATCACGGCTGTGCCTTTGCTGAACAGCAGCCACTGTAGTGACAATTACTGGATAATGGTCAAAACACAAGTAGAAAGTGTTCATACCACATCAAGTGTGGAGTGTCCTGAATTGAGTGATGCTGTTTTGTTGCTTGTGGATTGAACTTTTTGTGAGAAGAAGAAGAAGAAGAAGAAGAAGAAGAAGAAGAAGAAGAAGAAGAAGAAGAACCCTCTTCTTCTACCCTCAGTCTTCTTTCAAAAGAAGACTGAGGGTAGTTCAGGGAAGTGAACGTGATCAATGGCAGGTCCTTGCAAGTATAGCAATACAGCCATTTTTCTACCAGTGTTTGCATGCGTGTGTGTGTGTGTGTGTGTGTGTGCTTGTTTTCCTTTGTGCCAGCATCAAATGAGTTTTTAGATATCAGTGTGTTTTCATCAGTCCCACACTGACAGGCTCTATTAAAAACACCCTTGGACTCATTCTCATCACAGTTTGACAGGAGTAATTCCCATGGCAAGCAGGATGACGAGATGGAGAGCAGACAGGAGTTAACACATATCCAATTTTAATGTATTTTTATTGAACTTGATTTATTTACTACATCAGGCCAACATTAACATGCAGCTTCTCAGCCAGTAAAATAAAAGCTACAGGACAACTAATTCACAGCGCTGGATTGAAGCTGCAAGAAGTAGTGGTTGGCAGTGGCAGTAGTGGTTTTCTTAGTTTCTCAGACAGACTTTTTAGTGGGTTTAATGCGGGAATCAAGGTATTGTTACTGAGGCTTGGATCCTGCTGTATCAGGCCATTTGTGTGGGCTGCAATCTGTCCTGTACTTAAAACTACTGCCTGAAGGAAAATCAATCTGCCTGTAAAGTCGATTCAAATTATAGCGATCCCTGCATGTAGTACGTGTGCATCATTATGTATGTGCATGCCTATTACTGTGGCCATATGTTCAAGCAAATGTCCTCCCCAGTGAGTGTGAATATCACTCTGTCGTTTGCAGACTTGATTAATGCAGACTTTTGCAGATGCATAGAAATGTTTACTCGTCGTCATCCATCTGTATGCACCACATGCACCACGGCGCATGTTCAGAGCAACAGTTAGTGTGACTGTCAATCTCATTATCGCACGGCCGTTATACATCACTGTTGCTGAAATCTTTGAATCTCCAAATTGTCATAAAGAAAAACTACTTTGTTATTTGACAGTGTCTGATTTGAGACAGTTCATTTTTCTAATACAGCAGCCATCTTATCTCCATCTTCATGTGTCATGCTGTTTTAGCTGGACAATAACAAGCTGCAAACTCGCTGTGATTTACAGAGCTTCCTGATGGACAGTGAAGTAAACAGCTGCCAACTGTAGCTGCTGTAAGCTAATGTTAGATCAGTTTATTAGCCGGGCTGCCTGGATTGTAAGCTCAGAGCACCACAGGAGTGTCAGTGTTTGTACCACAGACGTTTGGGACCACCTGGAAATGCCAGGGGAATGCTGACAGGGAGTGGTGCGCCAGAACCGGAACTGGGCAAGAGGCCTGCCCTCAGCAGCCACTATGGACATAATAACAGAATAGAAGAGATCAAAGAGAACGTTGACGGCGGAAGCTAAGAAGAGAAAATGAGAGAGTGAGTGAGCAAAAAGCTGCTGGACAAGAGTAACCCCCAAATTCCACCGGGCACGTCTGCAACGCATTCCGTGTGCATCCCGGCTGCTGGGGCTATAGCGGCTATTTTAGTCACTCTTTCAAACCCCATTGGTCCCTCTGCAGTTCAGCTCAGAATCGTCCCAGAAGTGGTCTCCACTCAGTTCTGCGGAGAATACGCAGCTATTCTGGTCTGGTGGGCTAAACACTTTGCAATCCTGTTGGGGTTTGAAGTCTTGTGGGGGACGGACCAAAACAGTGTCCCAGCCGCAACAAGACAGACAGAGGAATTTGGGGGTGAATGTGGGACTGACTTTTAGTGGTTGGTGAGAGCCTGGTGAAATAAAAGGCTGAAAGACAGACGCAGAGCTGGGCTGACTGCTGTTGGACTAGTCAGTAATATTAGCTGGCCGCTATGTCTGCTGTTGGTGACCTGCCTGATGTTTTTGATCATAAGTAATGTAATCAGAACAAACACACGTGTGCAGCTGAACATATTTACCACACTGGGATTACACTCTAGGGGTACTAAATTGCAAAAATACCATTTTCTATGTAATGTTCCTTTAATAACATTTTTTGCCCACCGTTCAGTCTCCTTTTACAATGGTCCTGCTTTGGTCTTCGGCAGCTCTTGAGAAAAATATCTCTCTTTAGCTAAATGGTGCTTTTGTATGGCACTGAGAAGGTCGTCTGCAGTGACTTCTTCACAGAAAACAGCTGCCTGCAGCTGCTGGAAACAAGATCTACGAGAGTGGTGAGACTGAACTAAACAAAGTTTAGCCACAAAACCAAAACAAAAACTTTTGTAGCACAGCTTTATACACAGTACTTGTGCAAGGCTGGAATGTCTGCAATGTATTCTTATTTAACAGTATTTGGAGTGTCAACAGTGCATAAAGTTGTTTCTGTTTGGTGTATAACATCAGCACAGACATGTAGCCAGAACTTAAGGTACTAGGTAACGACACTGAGTAGAAATCGATGTGCACATTGATAGAGATTTAGAACTGAAACTAAGTGTTGTTGGGGTTAAAGAAGTTTGAAACTGAAACAAATCTGTTAGCATTGAATAAGAACACAGTGTGACAAGCAAACCTCTGTAGGCTCTGCTGCTTCTAGCACGACACACCTCAATCTCCAGCTGAACTGCTGGAGATCTAGCTGCATTTTGGGTAATGTAGGAACCAGGCAGAGGAAACTGTGCTGAGTAAAAGTAATGATATCTCTGCTTCTGCTGGATCCATTTAAATATTTAAACGAGTCTTGGCAAAGTCATAAAATCTGTTGATGTTTTCACCAAATGACTTGACTGCGCTGGAACCTTCATGCTTCAAAACATAATCTTAAAAGTGCAAAGGATGAAATCATAACAGCTAACTGTACTTTTTACATATACACACATGTACTCATGATGATTCAACCAACTGCATCTGTGTTTGGAAAAAAGTAGTTAATTGGATGTTGAGTCACTGCTGAATGATGAGGTGAAAATATAAATATTTTTTGTAGCAGTACTCCGATTCATTTTTACAAATTTGCTTTTTAATCCAGAATTAATCCAGTGTAATATGACAGTAATAAAAATAATACATCAAAAGTCTGAGACAGACTTTACAAAGAGAGCTCTATATTCCTGATGTTCATCTAATGAGGGTGTGAAGAACCAAAAATAAAGCTGAAAGTGACACTTTGACCTCTCAGTGCCTGTTCCAGTTCCAAAACAACAACACAAAGAAATCTACAGGAGTCATTAGAGAAGAACACACACTGGAAGTCGAGGTAAGGAAATGTCCGCTTGTACATTTATTTTATTATTCACAGGTGAACACAGCAGAGGCATGGAGTGTTTCATATCCCCTCGGGGGCACATTCAGCAGGGCAAAATGTCAACGAATGAATCAGAAATAGAAATATTTCATGCGGGGCTGCATATATGCCCCCCGGAGATACATAGTTTTTCACCAACACAGTTTAAAACCAATCAACCACCAATCTCTATCGACTGGAGTCAGTGTTTACTTACTGTATATATATATATATATATATATATATATATATATATATATATATATATATATATATATATATATATATATATATATATATATATATATATTTATTTATTTTATTTTTTTATTTGTGTGCAGGAGAGCCCAGGTTGGAGTTCATGTGTCTAAGAAACAGCTTCACCAACAGTCCAACAGGCAGAAAGCACAGGACCCATGGAGCGTTGGGATGGATCACACACTAAAATGGGAGAGAGTGGGGAAAGCCCTGCGGTGATAGACCTCCCTCACTCTGGCACTGTACACTGACATGCTTTAGACAGGAAGCGGGGTGGGGGGAGTGTGGACAGCCTTGGTCAATGTTCTTTAAATGGAGTACATTTATCTCCACCTGCTTGTCTCTCGAGCTCGTGCTTTACTTTGGAATTACCCAAAGGAAAGGTTTACATTTGACAGACTGAAAGAGAAAGAGAGATCCGTCCATTTCCACACAGAGGGATGAAAGAGCAGAGCAGAGTTCCCTTCAAGTGACAGCTCAATCCACGCGGCTGTCTTCCCTTTAGAGAGACAACTTTTCATCGAGTCAGACTGTGCAGCCGCTCGCTCATGAAAGCCAGTCTCATTTCCGAGTCCGTGACTGTGTGTGCGCGTGTGTGCGTGCATGTGCAAGTGTCATCGCCTCAATCTCCATGGCGATGATGTCCCATTCAGCCAGGCACCTGCCGGGATAAGAGGTGGGGGAGGAAGGAGGAGAGAATACGCGGGTGGGGGGGATTCAGTCAGTCAGTCAAGCAGGGGAAAAAAAAGCATCAAAATGGCTGCCGTGCCCTCGCCAGGTGTTGGTGTATTGAAAAGAATCACACTTCTGAAGATCATTCAGCTCCATTTACCTTTTGGGATCACCCGGGGTGCAGCAGCCTAGGTGAGACTGGGGTAACCATGGCAATGCACGCCGACGGCGTGCATCTGCGTCAGCTCGAAAAAAAACATTCAGCTAAAGAAAAAAACACTTTGCAGGAACACGTCTGAAATCAGTTTGGTGTGCGGTGCAGTAAAGAGTCCACGGAGTCCCAGAAGTCCACGAGGGGACACCTACAGGAGGGGGTCCAAGGAAGTCCCAAACAATTCATTCACAGGATATTTAATTGTACAGAAATTTTCCCAGTCAGAGTCTACAAGAACGAGACAGTTCCACAAGTGAATGTTAAATGAACAGCATAAATATTCTCACATGGGATTTCAATGAAATTATACAAAACAATGCTGATGAACTGTCAAATAAGAAGACATTTCACACAATTCTCTTATTACACACATTATGACAGAGTTTAACAAATAAAAAGCGAGCAGCTGAAGCTGCCACTTTAAACTGAACGTTGGAGAGAGAGGAGAGCGTGCTCGATGAGGAGGGCTGCAGAGTTTTAGACTGAACTGACAGATCAGGTAGATACTGGTCTGGACGTGAGGTCCACCTCCAAAACGACAGGTCCCTCCCTGACCTCAACTGCTGAATGTGTTTTCATGTTTTTTTGATTTTTTTGGTTGTCTTAAAGAGCCGATGACTCACTTAAAGAGAGACATGCATTCAGAAAGACAATTTAAGACATCTCCCTCATGAGAATGAAGCGTGTAATTCATGAGAAATAAAATGCATCTTTTCTCAGTTAGTTCATTTATATGACTCTTCCTGCATTTACAATTGTCCCATAAATGTTAAACTGGCCACCCATTTCAAGACGGATTAGACTAGCCCTGTTTTCAGTGGACCATGATGCTTCAGGGCTGTTCATAATATTCTGGTACATATTAAAGGAATACAAACATTTAGCAAAATCGCAGTCAGATGAGAAAATGAACAATCTGTGCATTCAGCACAGCGAGGAATCGTCCAGGAATGTTTAGTCTCTAGCATAGAACAGACTGGAAGCTTCATCAAAAGTGTGAAAACACCTTTCATCAATTTCAAAGATGTCTCTTAACGTTGTGTGTTTTGCTCATGTGACTGTTTAAGCAGACTTCTCTGATAAAGAGATTACCATTATGTTTCATCCAACTATCTGGATCTGGATCCCACCATGAGGACTGCACGTAGGTTAGGGTTAAAGTTAGTCAGGAGACATTCCCCTCGTGCTTCCAGTCTGTTGTTACTAAGCTGGACCTAAACATGTCAATCAACACAAACATCTGAATGACAGCTAAAAAGTGCACACAGGTTATTGTAATAAGAAACAACAAGTTCTCATCTAAAACATCAATATTAATCTTTTCAAAGGTCACTTCACTCTAATTACCAAATAAATAAATGAATGAACTCTTGATTTACGGTGTGGTGAACTGTTAGGACCACTGTTAGCAAAACATATCTGACATTTCAAGAACAATGCCATAAAAATCCTATTATGACCAAAAAAAACAGTTTTTCTTTTATTTCCTTCTGTTTTCAGACATTTGTCCCTCAGTCAGCGAGTGTTTAACTGTAGTTTGACCGTATGAGGATTATCCAGATGAATCAGGGCTTTGTCTCTGGTCACATGCACTGCGGTTGCATTTTTAAATGCAAATATGGGCAAATAAAAGCAAAACCTTCTCCATGGACAGGCACCGCAGGAGTTTTGTTTAGCGCTTTGGGCTTGAAGGGAAAAGTTAACCCCCACCGTCTCCTCTTGCTACATTCTTTGTGATGTCTTGTAATTAACTTTTTAGTCGTATCAGCTCTTCTCTGACCCGACTCGCCTCTCTGCGTCTCTGACACATTCCTATCAAAGCTGGCCGTTGGTGCAAAATAGCAGCTCTGGAAAAAAAAAGCGTCAAAGTAAATGCAACATCACCGAAGAAAAAAACAAAAAAACTGTTTTAGAGGAGACGTTTCCTTTAATATTTCTTGAACCTGCTGTAATAGATTAAAAGCAGATCAAGAGCAGCAGAGAGAGTCAAGGGCAAGAGCTGCATGAATTTCAGTTTAGCGTCTGTGACCGTGGTTTGGTGCATCTTTGTTTATCTGCGTGCATGACTGAGAAATGGCAGCGCATGAGTGTGTGTGTGTGTGTGTGTGTTTGTGAATTACAAATAGAAAAAGAAGGACGCATCCTGTGTGTGTCTATGTGTGTGTGTATGTGTGTGTGTGTGTGTGACTGCGAGTGTGTATGTGTGTCTTTGAGTGCCGATGCGTCAGGACCTACAGAGTGTGAAATGGAGCAGGGAGGTTCAGGCTTCAGCCGCGACACACTGCAAAACACACACACACACACACACACATCGCTCCCTCTCTCCGTTTCTATCTCCTGCGTTCTCTTGCCATCCCACTAACCCTTCATCCTCCTCCTCTTCTCTCTGCCTTCATTTCCCTCTCCTTCCCTGCTTTTCCCACTTCCATTTCCATCCCTTTCCTCCTCTTTTTCCCCCTCTCTTTCCATCTCTTCAACTTCCTCTGTATCTCTCCGTCGCTGCTTTATTCCGCCTCTTTATCTCTCCGGATAAAGCTCTCCCTGCTGTGGAGTTTGTTTTCCCCCTGCTCTGCCTTTATCTTCCCGTTTGGATGCCGTGTATGTGCAGTAGCATGGAGAGAGAGACATAGACGGAGAGAGAAAGGAGAGAGACAGCATCCCCATGTCAGGCCAATGATGGATTAGAATACTAAAATACTGGAGAGAGAAAGCAGACACACTAGACTCTCAAATCTGACATGGTGTGCATGAGTGTGTGCGTGCATGCGCCTCTGTGCACGTAAATCTACTGCACGGTAATAGAACAATAAAAAGCACACACACACAAACACACACATCCTCCTTCTCTATTCCTCTCTCACCCCGGAGGCTTTCTCTCTCTCTCTCTCTCTCTCTCTCTCTGAGTTGATTTAACGCATGGCTTCTCCGCTTGTTTATTTCAGTACATATTAATGTAAATCACCGGTGTCCACTCCCTCCTCTCTCTCTCTCTCTCTGTCTCTCTTCCTCCGCTGTCTTTCTTTCTCCCTCCGTCCATCCCTCTTGTCGTCCTGCCACAGAGTGTCGGCCTTGATGACAAACAGCCAAGACAACAATTAAAAGGAACAACGGGGCCTGGTAAAAGGCCGTCACTCCGGCCCCCGCCGGCCACGTCAATCAGACGCATGCCCTCCCCTGCTGACCTCAATTAACCCCCACCATTGGGCAGTAGGAGGTGGGGGTGGTCTGACCTGGCTATCTAATTCTTTGTAATGCATGGGGTGGATGGTGGGTGGGAGCGACTGTGAGGTCAGAGGAAGCTGCTCATCGCCTTTTGAGGTAATTTACTGGACACTGGTCAGATTTAGAAGAGAATTGCTTCATTGTTACAGACAGTGGACACACACTAGTGTGAAGACTGTTACTGCTCTTAAGCAAGGCACTGAAATCCACCTCTGTGTAGAACATGCACAGCGTTGCTATTTGGGACTCTAGACACATGCTCCAAAGGGAATGTAGGCTGAGAGCCTACAGGTGGATGTGTGGCTTTTGAAATGTATGAACAGCAGCAGCTGTAGCGAGTGTGTAGTATGTGTGTGTGTGTGTGTGTGGGCATAGCCGTGAGGTGAGCAGGCATGGAGCACGGATTTATGCTGCAGCGAGAAGAGCAGCAAAAGTGAGCTAACGTCGACTACCTGGACTTGTTCTCAGGCTCTGCTGTGTTAATGGTTCTCCTTATTGTCTAAACCAGAATCTGAAGAGAAATCAGCCGCTGGGACTTCCAATCTAAGACAACTTTGAAGCACTCAGTACATCAGTGTTCTGACACGTCTTAAATCCTGTGAAAATCTGTGAAAGTCATCTATCCAATGTGACGTTTCGTCCTTAGAATGTCAGTGACATGGGGACAACTCGCAGGGCGAGCAGACAGGCAAAGCCACTGAAATGGAGCGGCGATGTTCTGTAGTTCCAAACTGTGATACAGAAGCCCACCCCATCCCCCCATAGAAATGTATTATCTTCCCAATAGAAGGAATTCATTATGATTCAGCCAATGACCACATTAGAGGACCTTTGCCGTTTTCTCCACTTAATTCAGTATGTTCACAAAAAACTGGTAAATCAGGAGGATTTCAACTGAGCCTCACACAGAGTCATCTCTAACCAAACACCTCCACATCATGGAGATAGACCACTGACCCTCCACTCAAACATCTGATCATTGTTACGGTGTTAACTGGTGAACTGTGCACTCATGCTAATGATGGAACAACAGTGCGGCTCGCTGATGAGTTCTAATCGCTTCTGGACAACAGAGGAAGAAGATAAACCAGGCTGAGGACACACACACGCACACACACACGGCACTTGTTAGATGCATTCCCTGTAGCCTCAGCTGTTTCCATGGGATTCAGTGATGGGAAGGAAAACATCACCTTATCATTTTAATATCTGGAACAGAAAACAAACGAGTTCAGATGTTTTAACCTTTAAAGTCGTCCTGACCTGCCTCCCTCTCCTAATGAAAGCACTCGCAGGAAACATTAGCAGTCATTACAATGAATGAATGTTTCATTCTATCACTGATTACTGATCTGCCTGATTGCTGTTTATGATTCTTAGCTGGGAAAAAAAGACTCACAGAACATGAGTATTTACTGCTCAGTCTGCGAGGTGAGCCAACACTGCTCCACTCTGTCTCTGATCGCTGCACTGATTGACAGACGCTTTGTCTGAGGGGTGTGTTCAGACAGAGAGGCCTTTGAGATTGTGTGTGTGTGTGTGTGTGTGTGTGTGTGTGTGTGTGTGTGTGTTTCTCAGCAGTTGCATGCAACAGCAGTGCCCGAGGAAAAAGAAAGAGAGGTTAAAGCACACTGCAGACCTGTCACCTCTCTCTCTCTCTTTCTCTCTCCTCATCCTTTCATTCTAGTTTGTTTCCTCTGTGGCTTCACAAAGCAAACCTCCTCTTAACCTTCCTCTCCACCTTTCTGCCCACCTTCTTCTCCTTTCTTTCTTTTCTCCTTGCTGCCCTTTTTCTGCTCTTCTACTCCCACTTCTTTCCTTCATGCGTTCCTTTATTTTTTTCTCCCTCTCTTTCCATCTCTCTCAGCTTTGTTTCTTCTTGTCTCCTTAGTCCTTCTTTCCTTCTCTTCTCCTGTTCTCCTTTCTCATTCATCACTCTAGCGTCTATCGTCCTTTCCTCCTCTCCCTCCTTTGCCCTTTTTCCTCCTTTGTTTCCACCCACGCCACCTTCCTTGTTTTTCTTGTTGGTTCTCCTTTTTGTCCTGCTCATCTTCCTCCCCACTTCCTACATCTCCTAACAATCTTTCCTTGTTTCTTGGCTTTGCTCCTTCCTCTCCCCTTCAATCTTTTATATCTAAAGCCTTCTCCTTTTCTTCATATTGTCCCCCTAATCTCTTATCTCCATCTCTCTCAGTTGTTTTCAGCCCCCTCGCTTCCTTGTTGTGCCCTTCCATTTTTTCTCAGATTTCTCCATATTTCCTCTTTCCTGTTTCTTTCTTTTTTGTTTTGTTTCTTTTTTCTCTCTTTTCTTCCACTGCTTCCTTCCTTTTTGCATCCCTCTTTCCCCCCTACTGCCTCCCAGCCTTTCCTTGATTTCCATCCTGCCACGTCTCTTCCACTTCCTCCATTCTCTTGTTTTCCTTTTCCCCATATTTTCCCTTCCTTCCTTCCACTTCTTTCGCTCTCTCTCTCTCTTCCTCCTCTGTCTCCTTGCCCTCCACCATCACTGGCGCCCCTGCAGATGGAAGTTAATTTTACACGCTCCCAAGAAATAGGAAAGGAATGAGGAAAAAAAAAATTAGTGTCAGCAAAAGATTTATAAGACATAGAAAATCAAGAGCCGGCGATTCTCTCTGCTATGTTTGTGCTGCAGGGTCCTTTCTGTTCTCGCTATAGCACACTATTTCTATCACTATACCCCCGCCCAAGACACACATTCACACACATGCACACTCTCCTCCCCCCAGGAGCCTGTCAGATGATAAAGAGATGTTGTCAGGGACTGATTATCAGCCTCCCAACTAAAAACAAGTAAAACATCAAACGCACAAAGACCACACAGGGACTTGGCCTTATTTTCTTTCTTAATTTCCCCACCATACATCTCTCTCTCCCACTCGTTCTCCAACTCTTTTCATTTTGTCTCTGTGTCGGTGTCAGAAGTAGCGTGTGCTTTTCGCCTGCTGGGGAGCTATTTGATTTGTTCTGCTGTTTTAGAGCTTATTGTTTCTGGAGTGTTGTTTTTATTATGACGGCTTTATTCATATCGGTGCCTGTGGCAGCTCGGGTCCCGGTCCTGAGTCACCGGGGAGGGAGATAGGGACGGGGATAGGGCAATAAAGCAAGAAAGAGCTGCATCGGCTCAAAACATGGCAGGCAGTATGTGTGCAAATGTATGTGTGTGTGAGTCTATACAGTATGTGTGTGGCGGTGCTGACGTGGGTGGGAACGCTGAAGTGCAAGACTCAAATTATAACAAAAAGCTTTACCCAATTTTCTTTGCAATCTCTCTGCCTGATCCTTGCACGGGCGCGCGCAAACACACACACACATCACACACTTGGCACTTGATGTTCATTAAACAATGAGAGACAAGTGTGTAATTTGTCATTCACCATGGCTGTAGAATAGGGACAGCAGCGGGGAGAAGAGGATCGCTCCATTCATCACTGTGATAAAGTTTGACTGATGCATCATACATCAACGCCCCGTCCCACCCTTCAGTCATTGTTAGGATGACCCATAGACAGGTAAGTCACAACTAGAGGGACAGATCATCATCCATCAGGTGGTTAAAAAAGAAACAGAAACAAAAAGACGACAAGGTCCGACTGCAGCTGCGGGGCCTTCCTCTGTGTGTGGGCTGTTTTACCCAAGAAGCACCTTAGCTGGCTCAGACCCTTCATCTGTTGTGTTTGCTGGCCCATCATCAGCTTTCACTCCAACATGCTATAAAATGCATTTCTGTTTTTTTTTTCTACTTTATAAAATTAAAGTGCTCAAATAAAGGAGTTTGGAGCTTGTGCAGACACTGGTTGGTCATAAACGTCACATTGTTCTGTATATGGTATCTTCATCAACTTAATTAGCTTCAAGTTCATTAGCATGCTAAAATACTTGTTTGCCCTTTGTAACATCACGTGCCAAACCTTTCAGATTTCCATTTTACACTTTAAGAAATTTTTACATTGAAAAACTGCCAAACTATAACATTAAAATATGACAAGTATTTTCCTGCATACTGTAAAACAGCCATTGTTCAAAACTGTTAATAATACAGTAAAACACTGTAAATTTACATGATAACATTACCACTTTTTATAACTTACATTGTTATATTGAGTTTTATTATTATTTTTGTTGAATGTGGACACTTGGTTGTTTCTTTTTGCCAAATGAGAACTGTCAGAAATTCATATGTGCTGCTGAGGATTAAAAATCTGGACATTTTAGCATGCTAGCACATCTTGGTCTGCTAATATCTGTGCACTTATAACTGAGCAAGCTAACAGAATCTTTCTGGGCTTTATGACAGGAATAGCTACATTATGCTCACTGGTTGATGACAGCATATGAACATCTTGCCATTATAGGTCTACTGTGCTCCCAGGACATGAATACACCACTGCAGCTGCAGTCAGACCATGTTCAACAAAGTGCCATTTTCAATGGAGAAAAGGAAGGAAGCAAGGACAGAAGTGAGGAATCAAGAGGATGCTACTGACAAATGTGAAGTCCATTTCTTCACTATGCTTCCTAGAATTTTAGAGCCATCAGTCCAGTACTGTAGGTCCATTATATGTGAGTGTGTGCATATGCATGTATGTGCATCTGTGTGCGCGTGTGTGTGTCTGTGTGTCTGTGTGTGTATGTGCACGCGCGCTTCTTTATAGCCTCTGTTCTACCCCCAGCTGAGGGAGGCAGACAGGAGCAGAAGGAGCAGTAGTATGGGTTTAGGAGGGCCTGTGGTGAAGGATGCAGCCCCCTCTGTGCCGGTGGAGCCCAGGTTGGAGATGGTGGCCCTCTCTGAGTATAGTTGGATGACATCAAACTGGCCCCCATCATCACCCTCCTCCCCTGTCTGTGCCAGTTCCTCCTCTTCCTCGCTCTCCACCACCTGACAGGGAGGAGGCAGTGTGAGTAAGAACCATCGGAGCATGTCTCAGCTGAGACATGTTCACATTTTACAAAGCTAAAAAAAAAACAGCAGCATCACACCACAGGAAATATTCAGCTAAACTCTCAGACTGGAGATCAAATTTGATTTCTCTGAATTCTCTGGACAGATATTTGTACCGGAAACTTAAATTAAATTTGGTTGGCTAATTCACAATCTGATTTACATAATTATAAATAAGTTTACACAATTAACTTAAACATTAAAATCAAATGCAGACTGACACATTGTTATGCTCGTGAAGTCCAAACCGGTGAGTCTTATTTTGTATTTTTTAATTTGAAATAGTACTTTGGGTTTTGAGAATTTAATCAAACAGAATTCATTTGTATTCCACCATCTGAATTTCAAATTGACTTTGATCTGAACACATAATTAAAACATTAATTAATTAAATGCAGGTGGTGCAGAAGTGATTTCCCCCCCCTCAACATATCCTCACCCCAATATTGAAATCACTGCAGAAAGAGAATAAATTATCATGATGAAACAAGCGATCGCTATACTTTTTAGTGCATCATTTGTCATTTTTTTGCATGTCATTTGTAATTTGCATGTGAATTAAAACAGACGACTTACCGTTTTGGATTTGTTTGTTTGAGTTCAAAAATGTATCTCAAAGCAGGCCTGACATTTTTCCACAGCTCAGTCCAGCATCATGATGCTCTTATTGGAATCATGTTAATACTGGATGATTCCACATGATTTACATGCATAGGTGCTGAGCAGTGGAGCAAAACAGCCCCATTATTCAATTAGGGGGAATGATGTTATATTGTTGCTAAGCCATCTTTTTGTCTTTTTAAAAATAAACTCATCATCCTACAGTCAGGTGATTAGATGTAAGCAGCTCGTATCAGTCATCATTCCACTATTTTCAGCAACTGACGAAAACAAATCATAAAAACATCACACATTTTTGGACGGCTTTTTGAGTTTCCTACAGCATGCTTTGGCTGTCAATCACAGTCTGTCAGTCCACACACACACACACACACACACACACACACTCCTGGCTGCATCTGAGACAGCATAGCATTCAGAGCACACAACATTGTCTGAGGTAAGTAACGTTGGGTACCATAACAGTATATCATAATTTATCTCTTTTCAAGCAAATAAACAACATGCTGACACCCCCCATCATCACTTTTATTTGTATAAAAGTGTTTTTTGTTAAATTCAGGCTATTGTCTTAAGTCTACTGTATCTGTATTTATTTTCTAAAAAAAAAAATAAACCAGCTTCACTCAGGTTACCACTTTTTCTCTAGCTGAGTTTGTGTTGTGACCCTCTGGGAACTGAATTAAAGGTCCAGTGTAAAAAAAATTGGGGCCTTTATTTTCAGAATAAGGCAGACATGAAATATAATATTCATATGTTTCCATGCATGGATAATCACCTTAGAATAAGAATCTTTTTGTTCTTGTTACTTAAAAATTCTCCTTTTATATCCACAGTTGGAGTGGGTCCTCTTTCATGGAGGCTGCCATATTGAAACACTGTGTTTCTACAGTAGCCCAGAACAGACAAACTAAATAGTGACTTTAAACAGAGCCTTAAAGTGTTGTTTCTCCTTTACACTAGGAAGGTGACGGTGATGTGACGAGATTGCAATGTGGCGATTAGACCACTAGATTTAACTGAATTCTGCACAATGGTCTGTGTGACTCAGCTTGTGGGTGTGACTTGCAGTGTCATCACCATTCATATTTATACAATGGGTGTGTTTATGATTCAGCTGTTAGGATAGCTCTTTAAATTATCATTTATATGAGAACAAAATTATTTCCCAGCAGAATTTTCTTCCAGGCCGGAGGTCCACCAATCACAGGCTCACAAGATCTTGTAGTGAACAGTGACCAAAGAGTCAAGTCTAAATGGTTATTAATATTTTGCACTAACCAGTTTGAGTTCATGATTTGAGACGTAGTGGACATTAAACGCTCTACAGGCAGCTGTCTAATCCAAGAGGTTATGTGGTGTAAAAATGACAGCCGATTATGTATCCTAACCAAGTTTTAAAACATAGCAGCTCATCCATGACAGGCCCTCACTGGTCTGGATAGAATGCATGGATACATCTGTCTGGTGCTGTACATGCCAACATTCAGTGCCAATGCACGGCATTTAGTCATAGACACTCGCACCAAGAGGTCTGGGCAGCTACAATGATCCTGCTAAGGATCTTAGTTAAGTCAACAAACACAAAACTTTATCACATTTTTGAGCTGCAGCAGTGAACAGCTGGCAGAGTACCAGTAGAGTTAGTGTACAAAATAGTGTGTGAGAGCAGTGATCATCCAGGATTTAACAGTAACTGACCCCGTGTATGTTCCTCACACTAAAGATCTGAAGGTTATACTGGGAGATCATTTGCAGAGCAGTGGCCAACTGGCAGATCTCCAAACCTGTTTCATTTAGTTTAGGTTTCGAACTTTTTCTGTGGGATACAAAGGTGATCGTTTGCATATGAACTTGTTGATGTGTACTCAACTTTAAAGAACATCAGTGAGGCTTTTTTTCACTACATTTATTCTATTCCAGCAGTGGTAGCACCGAGGCAAACCAACAGTCACATCTTCTCACACATCACAGTCAAAATAATGAAAATAATGAACTAAATTTTGGAACTGTGATACTTCTCTGACACAGATCAGTTGTATGACATATGTTTACGGTCAACACACAAAGCCCTCTACAGACGTAGTATGTATGACAGGAGCAAATGAGGAAGTCAGGAGATATTACTGTCAAAGTCCACACAGGGGCAGGGTGCATGGATGGTCAACAAACCTACTGTTCATTTCCTGTTTCAGACTGACAGTCAATTACAGTATGTTTTTTGTAGTTGTTGTTGTTTGTTTTTGCTTTTTTTACCCTGACCACAATCATTTAGTTTAGTCACATGTTTACCACTGTAACCATGGCAACAAAAGTTACCTTATGATGGATTTTTTTTATTCTAGCATGCTACATATGGAGTTTTTTCACAAGGTCAAGCATGTGTGTTGGATAGAGTTAAATCTCAGATTGTTATGGGGACACTGACTTCTTCTTCAATTAGACAGTAGCTTAATGTTTGGATGGGAGGATACGGCTGTCTCAGCTACATAACATAGAAGCCTCTACAGTCCACTAAGGGTAGACATGTTTCGAATCATCATTTATAGACACAGAGACGCATCATGTCATGACAAGTGTACCAATAAATCCTCCACTTTCCATGGCCTTTCAGCATTTTGGACTCATCTTGGACTCCTGTGCACTGACTGAACTGACCACTGATGAATAGAACAGTACTCTAACATTAACAAAGGTGTTTTAACTCAAACCACAATCTTTCTTGAACTAAACCAGAGAGTAGTCGCTATGGAAAATGTGATGATAATGTGGTTGTCAAAGTCACAACACAATAATACACGTTTGAATATTAAATTCACCATCAAACGGAACATTGGAGTTTTTCTCAATTGTCCAGTATCAATGGCAATATGGTTGAGGTCAAGAAAACATGATCTGAAATTGAAAAACTGTCTTGACAGAAGACTACAGACAGTTGTTCAAGTGCTTGTACTAAGATTTGCCACCAGTAACATAATCTCATTTTATCACGAGGAACCCTGTGACTGATGGTACATTTTAGAAAAATACTACTTGAATCTCTTGTTTCCCTTTTGAAATGGTGTGTGTGAGTGTGTGTGTGTGTGTGTGTGTGTGTGTGTGTGTGTGTGTTACACTTGGATCAAAAGAAGTCTTTATTTAAAACTTTAAAGCTGTTGATGAATATGATTCACCGCTGTGTTATGGGTGTTGAGTGTTGAGGACACACAGATGTTCATCCTCAATGATATGCACCAACATCTGGGGGAGCCCAAGGCTGATGCTAGCTTATTGTTCTTCTACTGATAATAATACGCTTGTGTATGATTTTACTGAAGTTCTGCCTCTGATGCATGCTCATGTCATTGTATTTACATTTTCTGGACTCATTTTTAACTTTCATCACGTCTTCTGACAGTTACAGAAGCTGTAAAAGAGGCACGCATGCAGCTCTCCTTCAGGGAACTGAGTCATGTTTAGGTTCTTCTCACTTTTCCAAAGTGACATGACAACAGTTTTGCTCATTAGTAGTGAAACAGATTCTAGGTATGGAGTGCAGTGTGTGGCAATCATCAGATGGGATGTTGGAAATATTGAGCCTGACCAGCTCCAAGAGCACCTCTTCTAAGCTTTAACTTTTCACAGTTATTCTTAGGCACTTTTTATTGAGAGTCTTGTGACCTTTCCTTTGATCTACTGCTTTTATAATGCATTTGTAGGGGACAGAAAGAGCCTGAAGAACATTGTTAATATTTCTTTGAAGATAATTGGAGTGAAGAAGACAGGCTCAGGTTCTTTTTAGGACCAGCAGGAAGCTTATACAGTGTATTACAGTATCTCTGTTTCTATTTCGGAGTTGTAAATATCAGTGTTACAGTATTATTGCGTTGTGCTTAATATGTAATCTGTATCTGCATCAGGGTTGCAAAATTCTGTGAATTCTCAAAGTTGGAAACTTTCCATGTCTTGACTAAAACAACCAGATATCGGCTATTCCTAAATCACATGCACATACTGTAGCACACTGCTTACTGCAGGGCTATTGAGGCCACGCCCCCTACCTGCACAGGTCATTTCTGTACCTGGAACACACTTTAGAGCCCAGGGCACACGGAGACTATTGAAGCCACACATATGAGTTTGTGGACAACATAATATTGAAGAAACTGTATTTCATGGATTATGAATGAATTGGTGTCCTCCATTCATATCATAATTGTCTTCAGTAAAATAACAAAAAAAACAAAAAGATAGCGATAGAGAGAGAATAATATATATATATATATTACTATATTACTATATTATATATATATATATATTCTGATTGATAGCACACTTTTTTAAAGCTTCTATAAATATCAAATACATATGAATAAATATGAAATGTTGTGAATATGTTAGTATTCTAAATCCCAGCTGACGACATACTTGATTGCCTTCCTTGTGGAGCTCTAACATTTAAAACAAAGAGCAGTCATCTTTCTTTCTAAGTGTGACTGTTTCTCTCCGCTGCTGGAGCGGATAGTCAGCGTTTTGAAGTGAAACCTTTCGAATTCTGGAAAAATCACTTTAGAGAAACAAGCCAAAGCTCCTCAGAAAGACAAGACAAGCAGCTGAGTGACGGAAGGATGAAGAGATTTGGAGCAGGTATGGTTGGATGGATTGGGAGGAATACAGTGAAGGCTTGAAGGATGCAGGACGGAACCAAGCAAGAGCAGGAAGAAAAAGGGTGGAGGAGTAAAAGAGAAAATGAAGGATGGAGGAAGTTAGGAAAGGATAGAAGGAAGGAAAAGACGGAAGGAAGAGCATGATTTGGGGAAGGAAGAGAGAGCAGGGGGAGACATATGGGCATGAATAAATTCATACTAATGAAGCCTGACTGATGCACTGCTTCCAACCAACACCTCATCTAATCCGCTGACTGGGAGAGAGACACAGAGAGGAGGAGAGAGAGAGGAGGAGGGCAACCGAGGGAGAGAGAGAGAGAGAGAGAGGGAGAGAGAGAGTTGGAATCCCCTCTTGTCTAGCGGCCCAGATTATCTCTGGCAGTGAGGCATGCTGGGAGCCAGGGAGCCACAGCCACGGCAGATTGTGCTCTGGCCAAGGTTACAGTAGCCAGGGCCACGATTGAGTTGGACCACGTTTAATAGTCACTATTGGACAAGGGCAGCCAGGAGCTGTGAGAGGAGGAGCTCTCAGAACATACTGTATGTGTCCACAGCACATTTCAGCATGTCTGTGTGTGTCTGTTACTGTCTGCACATTATGAGCTGGCAGACTTCGACACAATCCACCAGGACTGAAATCTAAACACTTCAGGCCAAGACTTGTGAGTGTGCCACAGACTGTGTGAGGCCTGATGGGCTGGAAGAGACAAATTAAACTGACCCAGTCAGGACACTTTAAACATTTGTTTGGTTTGTAGTCTAGGTCTGACCCTGATCCCGTCACCAGCCACCTGCTGAGCTCCAAATAGTATGTAGACTCTGAATTGAAGGATCACACTGAAAATGACATTAATGCGTGAGAACATAGCAGAGATTTTCAAACTGTGAGGGGCGCCTCCCCATGGGGGGCAGAGGAGAGATGAAGGGTGGACAGGAGGGATCAATTTGCATCTAGACTCATTCTCCTTCTCTGCGTCATAACTCAGCCAAACCTGAACTCACAGGAATAAAGCACATATTTTGAGATTCAGTGGGATTTACGCATCTTGACGATATAATCTCTGAGGATATTATCTCTGGTTCGTCACTAATAATTGTCCATCAATCCAGTTAGAAATCACTGAATAAAGACTGTCTTTAGAACTGCCTGAGAATCATAATATTTTTATATGTAGGCTTTCTTCAGTATCAAAGTAAAACAGCTGTCTGTACCTCCATGCGTGCACTGCAAACAGGAGCTGCTAATAGCTCATTCAGCATATTTTAATGCTGCCAATTTGTCAAAATGTAAACAACAATAAAGGCTAAAATGAGGCTGAACTGTATGCCTCCCACAGTTAACTGGCTGCTTGCATGGCATTATACTTCCTGTTCACATCTTCCGAAACCCCAAAAACGATTAAGCGTGACTTGGAGCACTTAGAGCATGAAAATCAAATACAAGTAAGACAAAGATTAATAATAGGAATGACAAAAGAGTGTTCCATGATAAACATTCTTACATTTCATTCTTACATTCATTCTTACATTCCTGGAGCACTGACAGTCCCCTCTATCCATTTATACACAGATATTTGCCCTGTGTTGAAACGCATGGGGAAGATGGGGCACGCTGAGGAGGCACAGTTCCGTCTGAGAGGAAACCCAAAAAGTCAGACTTCTAGTTGTTTTGGTCCAAACTAAAAATGTCTGAACAAAAAGAGAACATGCAAATAGTCATGATGCAGCTAACCTCTGCTACAGAGTGGGACAGACAACAGGTCCTCCAAATGAAAAGTGAGGTCACTCACACTGGAGATGGAAAGATGATTGAGTCTCATTCAGGTCATCAAATACAGATGCTTTGGGAAACAAACAGTGGCACAGAGTGAGCGAGGAGGCCAGCTTTTTGGGTTGGTGCTCTAAGATGGTCCATTGCTGAGTTTTTATTCCCAGCACGAATGCCACCTGTTGAGTGGCTCCCTCCAAGCATGCCAAGTTTACCAGAACCCAAACCTGGGAATGAGACTTGATACTGATCTTTCCACCTTTAAACAACAACACATTTCCCCATAGACTGACACACAAGCAACATTCAGATGGGTGGATGGCATTACAAGGGCTGAAATCTTAAAGATGCTCCTGAAATCATCGGTCTGGACGCCATTTTCAGCGTAGTGGAATTTCAAGATGGGATGTACGGTAGACGATAGATGACGGGGGAAAAGTTACTGCCTAAGGTGAACTTCAGATAAAAGAGTCATAAGTCATGACTCATACATATTTCTTGTGGATGCTCACAAAAGAAATGAAAACTCTTGAGCATATTTGCAAAGAAACTGATCAAACATGTCTTATTCTGTCTGGAGCATTATCCAACATTGAAACAATATCCCATCCTGTTTGTAACATCTCACAACGATCACACAATTACTATATAATGAAGGTCATGGAAGCTCGAGTAGTCGACCTGTAGACAACCTGTTGGATATGTACTGTATCTACCACATATTGAATGTATCCACCATAGAAACAGATTTCATTCAATAATACTTACACTTCCTGAGGATATCATTATGTTCAAAGATCATCCATAAAAAAAGGCTCCATGAATCAACTTAGAAAAAAGACCTCTGTTACCGTACCTGAGGCAGGACAAACATTATGATTGCAGAGCCTATTGTAAATAAGTTTTGACAAGTTATTAGATCAAGTTGGATCATTTGATCCAGTGTGGGTCAGGTCTTTTAAATGATTATGTTTATTTACAGGCTTTTATTGGACAGAGGGGGCCCACAGGTTACAATCCAACCCAGGCTGCTGCTGTGAAGACTGAATGTACAACGGGGTGCGTGCTACACTACATGAGCTACCAGATGCCCTGAGGTGAGCTATTGTCGAGTCAGGAGATCATACAGGGTGAGGTGCAGAACAATTTACCTTCTGATTCAGTCACTGGCCATTGTTCTCATTCTGACTATTGCAAAGTGACCAAAAATGGCAGAGCAAATAGAAAACTAGCAGGTTGGCCCCACTCTGATGACTTTACAGTCCACCCCATCTCTCCAGCCACCATCTCATCTCAGCATGTTGAGTTTTTCTTCAGTTTCTTTGCATTTTCCACACAGAATCAGTATAACAAAGAACTCAGGGATCTCTGTGTTGCCTGGTCTGACCACCCTGTTGCCTAGAATGTGTTCTGTTCTGAATCTGTTTCAATGTGTTCTCCTTGTATTCAGTAAACAGAATATTCTCCTTTCTTATTGTCAGGACTAAACAATTCTGTTTGATGGAAACAGTTGTGGATGTTGTTACCAGCATTTAGCTGCTTTAAAAGAGGGGCTGGAGTCTTTGACCAGGTCTCCAGAGGGGACCAAACATAAAGTATTTGGGCTCCTGGTTGTAAGTAAATGTGTCTAAATAAAAGTTCAATACTGCTCCAGTGTTTATTTGAACAGTCACTTTGGATGATGGGCTGTTGGCTCTCAGGCTCAGAGAGGCTCTCTCTCAAAGCCTCTCTGAGCTGTTGCTGAAAGATTCTGAAGAATTCCAAGGTGGAGAAACATGTTTGATTTGTCTTTTTGATTCATCAGGTTTACTAGTAAATATCTAACATCTGGTTGTTGTTTTTGAACCGTATCCATGAGGTCTCTCCCATCATCTGGACCTCAGCAGGCCCAGAAACACTGCTCCAGTTGGACCGTACACACTTTGTAGAATCTTTTGATGGCCTGCCAACATGCTTTGATAACTCCTGCCCCACGGCTACTCCTTTAATCTTCAAATCAAGTGCTGACTCACTATTGTGTACCACTACCACTGATGAGAGGTTTGACCTTCTCATGAGGATGGCAACTGTCAGTGATAGTCTGTGATCTGATCCAACAGCAGTATTACTGACGGTGTCATTCAAAGCAAACACCGTTCACTCCTTCAAACTCACAGCATTTATCTTTGTCCTAATGCCTAGTAAACAGGAAAATGAATAATGACTATGCTGTGAAATGTCGGCATTAGTGCTCCTGTAGAGTAGTGATGGGAAGTTCAGCTCTTTTCGAAGATTCGTCTCTTTCGGCTCGTGTTGCATGCTAGTAAGCAATTTTTCATTCAGTGTTGCTTATTTTTATGTATTTTTTCTGTCTGTGCAGGTTTGTTGTTGACCTTGCTCTGACTGATGCTGTATCTTCATTTTACAAATTCTGCATTCTTTTTCAGTTTTCACTCATTTCTTTACTCGTTTCTTCTTCTACCACTACATTCGCAGCCTCTTTGTCTGCTTTGTGTCTGCTCCCCCTTCCTTCTTTCACATAATGGTATGATTCTAGTCTGCTCTCACAATGAGATTGGCCCTCAAACTAACCTGCCTGCATGGATTCTGAGCAGGAGTCAGTTCTTGTCGTTTGCTAGGAGGAATCGGCTCTTCAAGCCAGCTTGTTCACAAACAACACATCACTACTGTAAAGGAGTGGTTACCATCTATGAAAGTCAACCAACCATTTTATTTATTTTTTCGTTAAACTGGTGAGACAGAGGCTGTGCAGTGAGGGAATATGAAGGTTTAAGCTCACAAAAATCAACCCGGGGAAACAGTAAAAATAATAAAAACTGATAAAAGCTCCAGCAACAGAGATAAAACAAATACCATAAATAAACAAGGTACTGTGTGACAGTGACAAGATGAGCTCAAACCAAAGATAATAGAAAAGGCCTTGAGGTAAACGTCTGAAAGGTAATTTAAAATGTGAAGGCGATGTGTGTGTGATGAGCTGAAGTGTACTCACGTTGTTGTTGTGTTCAGGCAGGTGATTGTTGCTCAGCAGCTCGCCCTCCTGAACTAGCGGGGAGGGTCTTGGAGCAGAGGGGGTGATGTCTGCAGGCAGGGAGCCGGGGCTCCCCATCCAACTGATAGAGTTACCTGCACGGAAACACAGGCCGATCACTGCCTCTGTGTGCATGTGTGTGTTTGTGTGTGTGTGCGTGCTCACTTGGCTGGCCTGCGTGCTGCAACGCTGCATCTGAGTGGGCGTGAACCTACATATCTATTTGGCAGCTTTATTGTTTGAGCTGTCGGCAGCTTGATAAATCACAGAGCTTTATGGGAAGTGCATTGACGCATTGATCCAGGCTTTAGTGTTTGGACATTCAGGCTCAGTGTGTATCGACAGCCTTATTGACAGCCGCTTTGATTGAGTGACACCTGGAGGGCTCTACCCTCCGGCTCCTCTCCTCACACCTCTTGAACCTCCTGCTGAAGCCTAATGCTGCGCAGACACACTGTAAGACTCTTACGAGTGTTACAGCTGTAGCATGCAGCTGACACATAAAGAGCTAGAGTTCAGTTCACGCTGTGAACGTCGCTGTAGGAGTCAGCCACCCAGACAGATTCAGCAGACGAGCACCGCGTCGAGACGTTTGTGTCATTTATTCCCTTTGAGGTGTTCCTCAGAGTATCTTTGATAGTGACACATTAATTCTGTTTTCATAATTCTGCTCCTCAGATACATGAATTAAACCAGCACCTATTAAAACAATATGGACAGGAGTATCTTGGGATGGCAACACGTGCTATGAAACCATAAGAAAATTCTTTACAGTTTATTTTTACAGAATTTAGGACAGTAATTAGAAAAATGATTGCACAAAATTAGCTTAGGCTATGCACTGACAGTACTAAAATAAATAAAATCCTTACATTCAGTGAAGTTTTAAGGCATGTCTATCTACCCACAACTCTAAAGATTAACATGTCATATCTCTTTATTTAGTCTGAACATAGGAATGTAAAAAAAATGTTATTGGAACTAAACTGACAAACAACAGTTTATCACCAGCCTGTGCAGTGTCGCTGGCTTATAGCCTTTGAGTTAATCTGACACTGTGACAGACCCAGGTTTCATTTCTGTTAATAAATTTTTTATTCATTTTGGGCAGAGTGATGCTAACTGTTCCCCTCTGCTCTCAGTCTTTATCCTAAGCTAGGCTAACGGCTGAAATAAAGCAAATAAACACATTTCCTCAAACAATAAAACAATTATTTTCAAACACATTTAACCCTTTATCAGGTGAGGAACTATATATGGTCACTTCCATGGGCTTTTAAAATGGTGCCCCACATCTCTCGATGAAGGACCAGAATCATGTGACTTTCTCCAGCCAGTCAGCGAATGTCAGGCTACGTTACAGGTAGTGTTGCTATGGCCTCTAATGGATCCTACTCTGAAAACAACAAAAAAAATGTATATTTTTTTAATGCTGTATCATGCTTGTGATATTTTGAAATATGTGCCATAGGTTCCGTAAGACATATGTCTGATTGTTGATTTGGAAATAAATGTTCCACATATTATCTGGAAGTTTCTTTACCATCGGTGGGCGAGTGACCGTATATGGTAACTTCTTTGACTTTGATTTGCAGTTTTGATTTACATTTCCAAGTATTCCAGTGAGTGCCCTATGGAAGGTTAAAGACACAAAGATGTGTCTTGTTCATTATTTCTCATCATATTTGTTGCTTAAGACTGAAAAGCTTTAATTTCTTAATTGTACATGCTCTGCAGTACTACTCTTCTTCATTTAACGTTTGAAGTGGAATCAACGTGTTTAGCCTGTGCAAGAAAGTTCTGCAAGAAAATGTTGCATACTACGTTTATTGCTGATACTGCAAAGTGCAAATAATAAACTGTCTGAAATCTGATCAGAATATCATAAATGGATTAAGTCAGTTTACGGGCCAACAGACAATAAACAGATAAGCCAAACTCAGTGTGGACTCACGCAGGCAGGTGTTGTGGATGAACATGCGCTGCAGTCTCAGGCAGTCTTGCCACTGGTTGCCACTGCCTTCACAGTTACACCACAGCGACACGTCTGCAGAGCTGTTACTGATGTAGTTGGGTGTCATGATGGTACCTGCAGGTCAGAAGGGTCAGAATCAGTAAATGTGAGCTTTGGACAAGGCAAAGGATGAATTATATATTATAAAGAATTTTATATGAATAAAAATAAACCTTTATCACAGTAACTTATAGATGGAAACACAATCACCAGACACAAATTAGGCCAACGCCTGGCAGCCTCTGCTGGCTCCTGCATTGTGTTTTACTCTGAGCAGTTTGGGAGGAAATCAGCTAAATTATGGCACAAAACAGAAACAGGATATTGTTTCTTCACTTCAAACAAAGCTGAATGTGGCCTGTAGAAAAACAAGATGTAGACTCTGTGACTTTTCCTCTGGGAGCTGAAGGGACATTTTGAAGCCTAGACTTGGTGCTTTTTTCTGCTCTGTGCCATCTTGGCAATTTCTACAGCCAGGAAGTCCAAATTTTGACAATAAGCTGAGGAAGCAAACACCATCGCTGAGTGCGACACACTCACTCCTGAAACACAAAATCACTTTTAAGAAGAAACAGTTCATACACTCATTGGCTTTCTTGACAGGAAAGGAGAGGAGTTGGTTAGCCTAGCTTAGCATGAGGGAAAGAAGCAGATCTGTAAAATTTGACTATTCGTGGATTCATGGGGTGTTCCATACATAAAAAATTATGTGTGCAAAGATTTCTTATTGATGCTGTTGCTCAACATGAAATTAACAGTAGATCAAGTTTTATAGATGTTGATTGATTTTTTTTTTTTTGTATTGTATTTTTATTGTGTCAGGAAATGTAATGGCCTGCCTTGGATTATGTTCATAGACTTGTAGGAAGTGCTTAATTTATGCTACACTAGCGATTGGGAAATGGTCAGGGCAGTTGATGAATTTAGGGTTTGCATCCCAAGTTTAATCAATAAAAACATTTTAGTTGGGTTTAAGCTGGGTTTGGTTAAATGCTTCACTATGGACTAAACCTCGAACAAAGCCTGGCCTTAATCAACTTATTGAATGCTTAAACATACAATAAAAAGTGAAATAATACTTTATTAGTATTGGTATTAGTAAAAGTGGATACCGGGCACAACACAATTTTTAAGTGGTTGCTAGGCAACCAGGTATCAGCTTTTGTTTGACAAAACTGAAAATAAGGGTATGATAAATATGCAAATTTTTAGTCAGGTTATATTTTGATTAATTAACTCTTATCTGATATTTTACAAAATTTGAACGTGTTATCAGTCAATGTGTCTCCTTCAGTTCCCGGTATACAAAACAGCAGTACCACAGCTGTTGTCACGTGTCCCTCAAATATGAATATATACACCCAAGTGTGAGCAGTATGCAATATGCAAATATGACTAATGCAACTAATATTAAACATTTACGTGCTTTGTGATCTTTTATATGTTCAAGAAAAACAAACAACAGACAAAAATTGGTTGCCAATTTCTAAAAATTGTTGCCAAAGGCAACCTGGCAGCCATTACTGTCAAGCCCTGGGATATTGTAAAAAAAAGAAAAATAATGTTTTCAGTGAATATTTTACTGATCCATTTAGTACAAATATTTTTGGCATGTTTTAATTAAAAGAAAACTTAATCCCAGCAGTATTACATTTGCTCAAAATACAGCAGTATAAGCATTATTTGTAGGAGACAGGGCTGTCCAGGCTGACACTAGTATCATTTCTATCAGTTGTGAAGTATGAAAATAAAACTGAAGACAACTGGAGACTTTTTTGGAATAGGAAATGGCTGGGGGCTGCAGAATTGGCTCTCTCTGTGGCAGTTTAAGATGTAATTGGTTTTCAAGCATACATCCTGTACAGACACATGAACAAGCAAACATTGAGCTAATGATCAATGATAGAAGTGAGGTCACATTGCTCTGTGTTATTTGGCAGTCTACAGGAGTCATAACTCTCTGGCCGGCTACCCTCCAGTAATAATGAGGATTACGTTGGTTGTGGCTTTTAACAAAGCTATATTATGGAAAAGTCATCCATCAGTGTCAGAGCGAGCAGGAAGCCCCTTAACACTTCCCTGTCCACATCTCTTGTCAGCTGTCATGTGTTCTCATGCTTTGTCTCACCGTTTCTTCTCCTCCACTGTTCTCCGTCTGATCACCTCGTACACACTGTCTGCCTCTCCAGCCATTACTCTCCCGCTCCAGTCATCTATCCTCCCACCTGTGCACTCATTCATTTTTGCAGTTGGGTCAACCACAATTTTACCTTTAACCAAACTTCTTTTCATTTCTTGTATGGAAGTTATTCAGACTACTCAGACGGTCAGACTAAACACGCTAAATATTAAAAATATTAACTGAAAGTTTTCATGTGGTGGTTTCATTTTCACTTTTCCATAATTTTTTGTAATTCATTCTTGAGATATATATATAATTAAATTTAGAAACTCAGATTAATGCAGTAATCTGTGAACCACACCTCAGTGATGTCATGACATGTCATTCCTGGTTACAGAAACGATGTCACCATTTTTATCTCAGAAAGAAAAACTATAAACTATATGTTAGTCTGTGTCATTTTCACCTTGATTACTTTTATATGAAACAAATATAATAATAATAACATATGTTATTAGAGTCAGATTAGTCTGTGGTATATTAAGCTAAAAAAGATAAATGTAGTGTAATGGTTGTATTGTGGATCTATTGTTTAAATACCCATGTAGCTTAGTTAAGCCAAGTCTTAAAGTTTGATGATGAATGATACCTTTCACACAGCCATTTAGTGATTAGAAGATGACAGCAAGAAGAAAAATGATTGACATAAACAGAAAGGACTTCATCATACAGATGAATAAAATCCTGCTCTGACTTGGTGTGGGGTCCAAAAGGTTCTTGCTTTGCTTCCGGGTGAGATGCAGCAGTGACTGCTCTGCCCGAAGGTTGGATTTGAGAAGTTGAGATGGTTTGACAGGTTGTAAAGGACATCAGCTGTGTTCATAAATCTGTCCTCTCTTACTCTTCTTCTAAACTTCAGATCTGTCCTTGGATGCTCTCAAATGTTAACTTTAACTTTTAGGCACCAGTGTTCTCTTGTTTTTTCTGTGTTTGCTTTGTAGTGTTCAGCTTAACTTAAATTTCATATATTGGCTTTAGATGACATACCTTTTAACAGTCTCTTCACTGTCGAGTGAATTTGGCTGGATAGAGTTTTGGTGCCTAGTTCTCAGATGCTGATCAGCAATCACCCCAATTTGTTATCAGTAGTTCAAACGTCTGAGGCCTCTCTGTCTCCCACATGTCCCACATGTACATCTGTAACATCTTATCTGCTGAATGTACTGTATAGTATCTTATATTTTACTGCTGCCTTCTGTTTTATGTAATTTAACCAGTCACCCCTCTCTCTCTCTCTCTCTCTCTCTCTCTCTCTCTCTCTCTCTCTCTCTCTCTGTCTCCCACCCCCCTGCATCCCATACCGATGAGTCCAGCGTAGGCTCGGAGGCACAGGCCTGCTGAGTCTTTCATACAGCCGGTGGCCGTCAGAGGAGATGGCTGGCAGTTATTAAGGAAATCAGCCAGTCTGGACCTGGCAACAACACACAACAACAACTCAACATCAAACACAAGAAGTGGGCAGGAAATCTGGATGTGTATGTTGGGGTTTTAAGTCCAATACAAAGTCCTTTTTAAAAAATAAGTTCTGACACATTTTAGTATTTTTACATTCACCTTTTTACCTTTTCATTATTTCTTTCTTCTCAATTGTTTAGATGCTTTGCACCCACTGATCTGTCTGAGGCTTTGTGTGCATTTGGAATGCATGGTGGAAAGCCTTTAAGATAGTAATTAAACAATCATGGCATACACTATCATCATCATCATCATCATCATCATCATCACCATTAAGGCCTGCACACAGGCATTTAAATTAGTCAAATTTCAGTAGAATCTATTCATGCAATATACAGAAATCCATGCACTAAAAAAAAAATCATTTGCAGAGTTCAACTTTGATGAAGTGACACACAAACTGGCACTGTGGACCAACAGCAAACCATCCTCACAGTGCAGAGCTCTGAAGAAACTATGTATTAGCTACAGTATGTCACAGCATCCAATTTCATATAACTCTACTCTGTGGAGGTAAAATGTGCTCCACAAACGCGGCTGCAGTCAGACAGAAGCTGAAGGTACACATGATGAAATGGGAGCTAGCTTGACAAGCTACTGTTGCTAGTTTGTGCTAGAAAGTTCCCGGCTAGCTATAGTGTGTTTCTAGTTACACCAAAAGCTCAAGTTAGACAATGCAGAGAAGTATAATGAAGACGGTGGCTGAGCTTTCTCTCTTTATGCTGATTTTCTGCCAGGTTTGGTGGTCAGCTAAAATGAACCTATGCTATGGCTGAGTAATGTAAATGCTCTCCGATCCGAACAACACTTCACGACCTGCATAGCTGGTTGGAATGATAATTTACATTGCAGTGTAAACATACTCATTAGCTGCTTTGCAGGATTACCACCTAAAGTAACTCACCACCTAGCCCTGCAAGTAACCACCATGTCATCAAGTTTCCAGCTCCACCTGTTGCATTTCACAAGACATGCAAATTTATTTTGCTGTCCTGTGTGACCACGGACTGTAATATCAATTTAGTCATGCAAACTTGTGCTGACTCTAATCCCAACATGCAACTATAACTCATTCAGTCACTGCATGATCAAATATCATCCATATAACATAGCATACCAATTAAAAGATATCAACAATGTGATCTTATTTTGCTGCCAAGTGTTAATTACAATTACTGTAGTGTTCATCACAGACGGATGATCAATCAGCCACTGGCAATATAATTTTTGGCCAGAACCACTATTTTAGAGACAATGGCCTAAATTCCCTCATTTTATTATCACTCCGTAGCACACAGATAATCCAAATTTCCTGATGTTTCCTGAAATCAACACAGCTTATGTTCATCAGCAGAGAGCTGCAAGGAAAGTCATGAGTCTGGGGACAAAATGTCTATCCATCCACAAAACCATACTGTACCAAATGCAACTAATGTAACATAACATTGCTATCTATATACTTGCTATTTTACAATAGATATGCAACCAACCTGATATATAATAGTGCCACTTTATAGCTTAATTTTAAAATTAACATACACTATCAGCCCCACATGTCTGGGCTTCATGTCTAACCTGCAGAGGTCATCTCGGCGGCAGAAGCTCTGTTGGTGGAGGCAGTTAGGTTGTAAACCCTCCATCTCTTGGTAGGAGCAGGAGGGTACAATGGTTTTCCTCCGCCTCTCGCCACACAGGGTGTTGGTGCAGGGGCAGAACAAGACGCCCAGGCTGTACTCCTCAGGCACCCTCTCTAGGAAGCGCCGCAGGGCCCGGTGGCACTTGTGCTGGTTGCACCGGTTGGTCCCAGGCACCCGTTTGGTGCAGGCCAAGACATACTCTGATCGCAGGGAACCACACTTCTCATACAGGCCACAGTCCTGTGCTGCCTTCAGGCATTGGTTCTCACCATCCAGCTGCATGTATGATGAGGCTGTGGGGGGAAAGGACAAGTTGAATTAGCTGAACACAAAAGACTGATGTGTGGGAAGAAATAGTGCCAAGCACAACACAACAATTTCTTAAAAGGTACATCTTGTTATTAGTTTTAACCTTGTTTTTCTAGTCTTGCCTCTCACTCCTTTGATGGTCATCATTCTTTATTCTTAAATAAATATAAATTACATAAATTACACTGAACCCAAAAAAGATTAAAGGTAAGTAACAAGATGGTGACAATGGATAACAGCAGGAATCTGCAGAAGACATAGAAGAAGAGGCTCTGAAGAAAACTGAAGTAGTAATTGAGGTGAAAAAATCCTAGTCCTAGTTCCAGCCCTTTGTGTCTATAGTAGAGACCTGCAGCAGCATCCTAGCACCGCCCCAATCATGTATTATTATTTTGAGAAAAGTTGGCAAGAAAACAAGAAAAGGCAATTGCAAAGTTTGACCAAATGACAACCATTAAGATCAAGAAACTTTATGAAGCAGGAGATTGCCAAAAACAGCATGAATTATTTTCTTGAGATTATGGAATGCTACAGCAAATTTAAGGTAACTTAAAAAAAAAAGGAGAGACACCTGCCAAGGTAAGAAGCACTAATCAAAGGTAGCTGCTGGAGTGATGGTTGAAGAAAGATCAGGTAGTCATGAAAATCAATAACAATCATCCTCTGGAGTCCTTGAATGTCATAGAATTGTGTGGTAATCTGGCCAGCAGAAGTCTATGTTTGCTGAACCCAAGTGTCTTGATACTTGGGCCTCTTCAAATGGAGCACAAATAATGTAATGACTGACTGCAGCCTGGTGGCTCTGTGGTTTTCACTGATTACACTTTGTAGCAGCATTGTCCTTGGTTCAAATCGGGCCCACGGTTTATCACTGTCCTTAAAGAACTTAACAGATTTCTGTGCTTCTCGGGCCCAAAAACAAACTTACAAATCAACAATTTGACAACAAAATGTTTGTGCTGAGACTGGAAGAAGAGAATGCAAATGAAAAGACTAGGTCACTTGTAGTATCTTTATTGACTGATTCATATTGATTAACATGTCTGAGGCCCAGTGATTCATTGAGCTGTTTCACTGTAACACGCAGCTGTAGAGCTGTCTGTCATTTAATACCGCTGTGATAGACACTGACTTAAACTACCTAATCATAACAGAGGCTACATGAGTGACTGTGTGCATGAGTGAGTGTGTATGTTTGTGTGTTTTACCTGCCACTAAGGAGGCCATGCGAGTGTCCATTAGTGTGTCATCATAAGGAGATATTTCCAGCTCATCCTCCCCTGGTAAAAAGGGAACACACAAACATCGGCAAATGATTGTTACCATTGACATTGTGATTTACAGTAGTTCACAAGAATAAAACATAGACAAACACAGAGGTAAAGCAAGCAGCAAACAGTAACTGAAAAACACCATTAAAACTCAGGTGACCTTTCTCAAATGCATTGGAAGGTGGGCACCATTGTAGTCTGTAGTGATCTGTGAAGATGAACAACTTAAAACATTTATGCCCCTAAGGCTGGCAACAACCACTTAAAATACATGCGAATCTTGCCTAAATCATAGGAAAACAGCTATCTCTTGTGGTCTTTGAGCAGAGTGGAAACAGAGTTGGAAACACAAGACAGTGGTGAAAACCTAAACCAATCTAGAAGTGTGCTAGAGCACGACGGACACAATTAAAATTTTGAAATAAATTAAGTACTTATGACTGACTTGAGTAAGAGTGGTCTCTACTAGTTATTGCACAGAAGCCAGAGAGATCTCTTTGGAAAAGGTATTTCTTTTAATTTCAGAATTGATTATTGTTATTGGCATCAAAAATAAATGAATACTTGAAATCTGTTTTATAAATCATAAATAATCAACCACATCAAAAGTAGTCCAGTTCACAAGAAGTAGGCTGTGAGCATAAGTTTCTCTACCACCTCCAATATCATTTGACACTATTTTGCAAGGGTACTGTTGTGACCTTTGCAGTGTCCAAGATGTGATTGGTTTAATGAAACAAAACAAGCCAAAGTTTATCAGAATGGTAATGGGTTCAGACCTTTTTCCAGCATTGACACAGCACTGAGCACAGTGAGAGCGCAATAAAACAGGAAAGGCTACCAGTTGTTAGCCATTTAGCAAGCATTCAGCTGTTTAAAAAATGTAACGATTACTCTTTTAAAATAGAAAGCTTTATCCAGATTTTAAAACTGCATCATTTTCCTTTCATACATTGTTCCACAAAGAGTCAACGTATCACTTTAAAGAGGTGTCAGTAAACACACAGAGAGTAAAAATAACCATAGATGATGACACAGGAAAGAGATAAGACCATGGTGGAAAATCTTAGAATGATAAGACGTTCATGGGTGTAAACGTGAGTCATCGCTGCAGGTACATATACAGTATGTTCCAGTCACCCAAACTTATAATGAAGTCATAAATCAATGACAAACAGATCAAACCCACTTATACTGGCCTAACTGTCATGCTGCTCTGCAAAGTAAATGATTCTGTGATCTAGATTCTGTTCTGTCTCTAAATGAAGTTGTCTAGTGTATTTCCTGACAGTTCACTGTACTCAATTGACATTTACTTTACAAAAGCTAATTAGAAGAACAAAGGCCTCCCCCTGCTTCCCCTGCAGTGCAGCGAGGTCCCTGAAGTAAAACCACCCTTCTGCACATTAAAAAAAGTGCTTCCTTACTTTCCTCTATGAGTCTCCCTTCTTACCTTAGTGGAGATTGTACACCCCCGCTCACACCACCACTACTGTCTGACATCCTTTACTATCTACGCGGATACATAGATATCACTGTGCAGGTTTTGATTTGTAGCTCAGCTGTGGATTTCAACTTTTTACCATAACACAGCAACACTCGAGGGATGTACTGTACATAATCAAGCCGTGCCATATTTAAAATTATAATTGTTTTAGCACATGTGTTTGTCGTCTTTCAAAACACTCTTGAAATCACATTGCACACATATGATGTGTATTTCATTTACCCACAGAGAGAGGTGAACACAAACACGAGCAGCCTATGCTGACAGATGACAGCTTTTGTGGTCTCCACATACTTCCATAGTTGCAGTACTCACAATTTTTTGAGGAGGCATGCATCATCTGTGTGCACCTACACCACCTATGTGCATGGGCTCTGTTGCTGCACAGTAACACCTGATGGCAGAACTTTAAATCCTAACCTAATCCTAACCTAAATCCTAAATGACCTTTCTTAAAAGGTCATTTATTGATGTTTTTCCTTAAAGGAGGGCACCATTGTAGTCTGTAGTGATCTGTGAAGATAAATTACTTAAAACATTTATGCCTCTAAGGCTGGCAACTACCACTTACAGGTGAATCCTGCCCAAATCATAGGAAAACAGTGATATCTCTTATTCTAACAGATAAGAGGCGGGCCTAGGATTGAACCTTGCGGTATACCACAAGAACTATTCTCTCTTCGGACAGTGGTCTAGAGGTGTGCTAGAGCACCATGGACACAATTCAAATCTTGAAATAGTTTAAATGATTGTGACTGACTTAAGTAAGAGTGGTTGCTATTATTTATTGCCCAGAAGGCAGAGAGATCTCTTTGGAATAGGTATTTCTTTTCAGAATTGATTTTTGTAATATCTGTATGCTAACATCTTCAGAAAGACAATGTTAATTGGCTGATGTTGAGCAGGTATAATATTTGTTAGGCTAAACATCATTGTTTAGCTTGTTAGCATGTTATTATTTGGTCATTAGCATTGAAGGCTGATGGGAATGACATTAGTTCAAAGTCATTTTGACCTGCTGCTATTACATTAAATAATAAAGCAAAGATCATCAAAGTCGTTAGGAGACACTGTCTGGGAACCATTAACGTCTGTACCATATTTTAATCCAATCAATAGACCTTTTACACAGCAGACATTTTGACATGAAATAGTAGGTAAACACAGGCTTTACCACTTGGGTTTAGTGGATGAACACTGTGTTCATCTACTATTTCATGTCAAAATGTATGCTGCGAAAAGGGTCTATCTAGTCAATGTCAACATATTTTACTGGCTAAGTGAAAACTGCTGATGACCTGCTGTCTGTTGCCTCAGCATAGGATTCCATGGTGGAACTGAATTAAAAGCAAAGGGGCTGCCAAAGTTTTTAGGATTTATCCTCTGGAGTCCATGAATGTCTGAATATAAACAGTCCAGCTGGCTCAGCCTACCACAGTTGAGGTGCTGACATGAGTTTGTGGATGTCTCTTTGATTTGAAAGACAAAGCTGTGTAAGTTTAGGTCAAATGAAGCAAAATGCAGAACAGAAGACGACTGTATTTTTGTCTTCATCAGCCGGTGTTGAGTCAGGTCTCTAGTAGCTAGCAGCAAGATCAGTCACCTGCAGTGCCTTGCATCTGATAAGAGCCACTCGAGTTGTCCAGATGGGCTATGTAATTAATCTTTGGTAACATTTATGCTCATTATCTAAATGTTACTTACGAGACAGTGGACAGTTTTATCATAGCATTGTGTGTGTTTCTGCTGTCAAACCTGTTTGAAGTGTGTGTGTATGGATAGTAATTATTTAAACATTGCTCACTGCTAACATAAGTGTGTAATAACTGCAGTACTGGGGGGGGGGGGTTAATTCTTCAGTACAAGTGACAAAGTTTGCAGTTAGTAATTTGCTGCTGCTGTGCATCTGTGTCTCTCTACCTCTCTCTATTTATCTGTCTACCCCCCTCTCTCTATCAGGTTTCTGCCTGTTAAAGGAAGTTTTTCCTCGCCACTGTTGCCAAGTGCTTGCTCATGGTGGAACTGTTGGATCTCTGTAATAATATTACAAAGAGTACAGTCTAGACCTGCTCTGTATGGAAAGTGTCATGAGATAACTTTTATTATGACTCTACATAAATAAAATTTAATTGAATTTGAATTGAACTGAATTATTGTTCTTCAGTTTGTTTCATTTCTCATTAAAAAATAAGAAGCTTCATAATTTGTGAAACTCTCTTTTCTTACCGAGATATGTGGTATTAATCTCAAGCTTTTGGATTAAGTATGGAGCTAAAGTCAAGATACGGTTAACCTTGTTTTGCATAAAGCCTGAAAGCAGTGTAAAACATTAAGCCTTGCCCTAACATTCAAAAATATGATCAACACCTCTAAAAACTCACTAATTAACACATTATGTATCAGTTTGTTTGATTAAAACAGACAGACGCAAGCAGCAGCATGTGAAACTACGATTTGTTATTCTAGAGGGAGTCTAGAGTAACCTTTTTTTTTTCTTGACACACAGATGTGAGACTGCAGTCATCTTTCTCTCCAAGAGGACATAAATAAACAAATATACATTTACCAAATTGTAAAACAATTTATTTAACCTACATTCAAAAGATGTGGGCTATGGAGATAACTGAATCTGATGTTGTTGTTGATCTAATTTTTTTTAATTCTTATTGGAGGCTGCTTTATTTCCGTGCACCACAACATTAGAAAAACAACCTGTGTAAGACCACGCTGCAGTCCCTCCTGCCATTTAAATCTCATCAGTGTGGCCAAATGAGGATGAGAAAAGGAAGATAGGAGGGCAAGCCCAAAGTCACCTCGTGTTATTAAAGACAGCTTTTGTCCAATTGTGAAACCTTTTAGCAGAGCCTTGATTGACTAGTGGACGAGTCGTTTGTTCCTACAAATGATTTAAACACACTCCAAAGTACAAACTCAATCAAGAATGTAATGGCATGTAAAGTGTTTATGTATGTAAATCCTATTCTAGGCTATATATTTATGGTAATGACACGCTAGAGCAGCCTAGCAGCGTTAGGAACTGAAGAGTGTGTAATTACACTAATGCTCCGCTGACTAATAGGCCACAGGGGAGGAGGAGTCCGCTGGCTAGTGTTAGCTCACTTACTGATGCACACATCACACCAGCACTCTGGATATGCTTCTGTTACTCTGTGTGTGTGTGTATGTGTGTGTGTGTGTGTGTGACTGGACCCCACTTCCACATTACGATGGTTTGGGATTATGTCACATTGATGAGGGTTATGGACTAAACAGTACAGACGCTCTTGGAAAGTCTCACATAAACCTGAATTTATTTTTAAGCATCAAACTACGCTGCCTGTTCAGAGCTGCTATAGCCATGACTGCAGTTTGTTTTTCTAATCTAGATACATAGATCGGCAAATGTGTACATAGACTTATGTGTAGATCTGTAAATGATCCAATCTGTAAATGTGTAAATAATTCTATGAATGTGAACATAGATCAGTAAATATGTATGACAAAGGTTTCCACAGGATTTGACAGTTATGGTAGCTTATAAAATAATGATATGGGGCACTGAAAAGAATGTGTATATTACTGTACAGAACCACTACTTTCTCTCTTTACTGGCTGAGTTGGTGACACTGGTTGATATTCTATGGAGAAAATGTTTTCTAGTTGTCCTCGAATGTCCTCTAACCTCAATACGTGTACATACACGTGCAATTACACAACGCTCCACTCACATTTAGGGTTATGGTTTTATGAATAGTTTTGATATCATGACCTCACAGTCGTCTGTCTTCATCTGAAAATGGCAACACACACTGATGCATCTCATGACATGTACACGTGCATATTGTTTCTCTATACAAGGTGCACACGGCACTACAATCATCTTGTCGCAGGCACTGTGGACTGTTTTTCTGATTGTCAATGAAAATAGCAAAAGCAGCGATGATTAAGTATTTCAAAACAGACAAGAGTCTATTGTCTGTCAGTGAACCTCACTGCTGACTGGCTGACATGTTCCGTCATTACCATGAACACGTGCGCTGTGGTTTATTTTGACTCAGTCCCACATACACCGTCCACTGCCAGAAATACTCACCACAGCACCAAATGTGGATGAATCACACACACACAAATGCATGATTTTCTAGTGTCTAAGCAAAGTTTTTAATTACGAAGGCCTTTTTGTTTGGGGCTGACAGCCACAGACAGGGTAGAGAAATCAGAAAGTACTGACAGATGGAGGAAGATTCTTGGTTTTGGTATTTTATGTGTGATTTATTTGGCAATTAAATTGAATTTCAATTGAATTTAAACTTTAAACTGCAGGCACTGTGGTCACAAATGGGCAATTTTAGAATCTATGTTTTGTCCTCAAAGTTTAGACGTTAGCATTATTTCAGGTCACCTGATGAATTAAGTCCAACATTTACCTTCCTTTAGGTCTGTTTAGTCTCCACCAATCCTGAGAGTAATATTTGTCTCTTTAGCTATTAACCAGATGCCCCAACAGAGGCGTGACTCACCTGGCAGCAGGCGAACCCTCCAATATATGCGCAGGCACTGCTCCTCCTTCCGGAAGCCGCGCTGGCATTTGCAGGACAACAGTGACGGGTGCTTGGCCAGCAGAGCGTCCTGTCTCTCCAGGCACTCGGCAGCCGCCTGCTCGCCGAGCGGGGACACCGCTGCGTCGGCCGCACACAGCTCCAAACCCCGGTACAATGCCTCACATCGGAGATCGGTGGAGCACACCCGATGAGCTTCAACGCAGTCGGTCGGGGAGGGAGGGAAGGGGAAGATGGGTGCTGAGGCAGGCAACACACCTAAGAGAGAGAAAGGAAGTGAATGGAGATGTGTTTAAGATTGAAAAGGAAAGATGGCGGTGTAAAGGTCAGAGTTCCTTAAAGCTTCATGCTATAGGAACCCAACACTTCATATCAATGCAGACCAGAAAGTGCACTTGGTGATGTAGATCCCAGGAATAGGGTGTAGCTGGTGAGGTAAATGCGAACTTGCTAACTCAGCTATAGGCTTGTGCCAGCAATCTCCTGAAGATGCTCTGTTTTCTCTCCATTGTTTTGGCATTTTTTTCACCACTGTGAACCATTTGGATCATCCATCCATGGACCCAAACCCAGAACCTTCTTACAATGGGGGGGGGTCCAAACGGCCCTGCTGCTGTTTGGATCAATAAAAGCGTATTCAAGTGGAAACTTTTTAACTTTCCTCTCCTAGTATCTCCAAGTATGAAGTAATAAAAATCAGATGATGATGATGATGAAAAAAGAGGGGTAAATTGAAAAATTCAGTGATTCTTTGGCTAATTTAAACCAAAAAGTGATATTTTATTTGAAACAGTGTTGCTCTGATAATCAGCTGGGCTGTGTTACTGTGTTATCATTCATCATTCACAAACACCAAACTGACATTTATTCACAGCAGCTGGCCAAAATATCAATCACAGACCGGAGCCCACCCAGCGAGCCAGGCTTTAGTCATACAGGAGGAGGTGTGGTTCCACTATCCTCACATCTAAACGCAGATGGTGTCATTATTTGATGGCTGTTACACATTTACTTCATAGAAAGTTACAGCAAAAATATAGTCTATTTCCTCTTTAATGAGGAAAAAAATGTAGCTTTCAGAGCTAATGAGCTGCTAACAGGAATAAGCAGAATTCATTTTCTTGTTAGCTTAGCTTGGTTACTAACCAGGACAATATGTTCACATTTTTTTACCACAAACTTTTGTCTCATAACCATGCAAAATGAAAGTGAACAGTACAAAGTAGCTAATAAACTATATTAGCGTCCTCCATTTTGGATTTATAATAATACTAATAGAAATGTGCTAACATATAAAAAATGTTTAGGATGGTAACAAGATTCCTCCTGTAAATGTCCCTGTGTGTGAGACAGCACTTATCTGTGCTGTTAGCAGTGTAAGCAGATTTTGTCATGCTTCTTCAAAGTAAAACCATAGAAGAAGATATCGTCTGACTCACATCACACCTCGTGTGTTGCACTTGTGTTAACTATACTATATACATACTATACAACTACTATATTAACAACTTGTGTTGTTACTATAATATTTCAGCGACTCCTGAGATGATTAATGCACACTGAAATTATTTTAAAACCTCATCTCTGACACACCCAAAGGTGACAAAGAAAACAAGGTCACTTCAGTATGTACAAAACAACACTGAACAGTTGGAGAAGTTCTTACTTTAGTTTGACTGGAGGATTTATGATTTCCGGTTGCTATTTTGCACTTGGTGAGGGAAGGATTTATCCCAACAACTCCAGCATTGTTTGTGTGACTACGCAGTAAATGGGTTTCATAGTGTAATAGCCTCGCTGAGTACCTTAACAGTGGGCTAACACATGCTGCACATTGTGGCAGTGAGCTATTCGGTGATTAGATTGGATTAGAAATCATTTTTATGTTTTCTGCTGTGGGAAATGTTCTGATTGTTGTTTTAAGTGGTTTTGTAATTGTTCATCTCCATTAGAAGCGGTTACAGTAACCCGAGGAACAGTTCTGTTCATGTCGCCTCTGTCACTCACTCACTGTTGTCAACACATGTAAAGGAGGACTCCAGGTGGTGCAGCTGCCCTTTCAGCCAACTATGTTGAAAGACATTTATTTTATTTCTCTAGTTTCATACTTTTGTTTCAGTGCCAGACAACTGGATTTGGGCTTCATCTTAAAGCATCTCTCCATGAATGAGGCTGGCCTTTCTGGGAGATTAACTGTCGTTCACAGCATTGATTTTGCTCATTTACCAATTGCAGCATAATGCCAACAATGGACAGGCTCAGAAAACAGAAAGAAAGGGAGTTAGAGCAGTCAGACTGTGGCAGCAGCTCTCTTTAATCTAACAGCAAGACGTCTGCATGTAAGACTTTACTGCTCCATAATGTCACGTCAAAGCAGTGGTTGGTCCTTTTCGATGTCAATCAAAAGATCTCATGCAGTCAGCACAAAGAGATTTTCAGAAGAAAATTATACATTGACTTTTAATTCTGATTCACTTCATGTGTGTGTTACTCCAAATGAACCGAGAAGTGTAAATCATTCAGTGGACAGATTTTCTTATCCTGTCACCCTGCAACATCAGTGCTACAGTACATAGATGAAGCCAAATTCTAGTAACTGTCAGTTGTCACATACATTTTCCTCTGCAGAAATTTTGCAGATTATCTTTTTCTTATTTTTTTCTGAGGTCTGTCTAAGCAGGTATCATCACTTGGTTTTGTCCATACAGTTCATCAGCACTCTCTTGTAAAGTCATTTTTCTAGCTGTAATCTCTGCTGTCAAAAAAATTCTGTCTGTGTCTTGCTGTTATTGCAGGCGTGTCTGAGCGAACCTCGAGCCGTTCAGCCTGCAAACATATAGAACATGCTGTTTGTTAAATAAACAGTAATATCACAGTAGAACCATCATTGAGCCACACAGCATAGTGCTGAGAAAGACTCTGTTCCATGGCTGGATTTGAAGTTGTTTGCATTGTTAGATGTTAATGGCACTCACTGGAATGCACATGTTTCTTCCTGATGCCTCTTTTCCAGAATGTAAAAATGGGTTGTAGGCTACTGTAATATAATCTTCAGAATAGGTCCCTAAAATAAATCAGGCTTAGGAGGAAGTTTAGAAACAGAGTGCATTAATTTAAAATCAGTTTAGATACAAATTCATGCTGTGATAGAGCTCCATGCTATCTCAGAATCCTGTATTTGCTTTCACACCACAGAGTTTGACTGCAAGCAGAACTGCCCCGACCACTAACACTGGTTCTTTGGCTCAGTTGGCTGGTGTGAAAGCTTTAAATTGAATTGGTGTGGACCAAACAGGCACAGCAAACCGCACCAGACTTTGTTTATACTGCTCCATGGTGTTAAAGCCCACGAACAGGTCAGAGAACACTGTGGACCAAATATCTTGCCAACAGAAGCACGTTACTTCAACTCCAATCTGACTTTCATTGAGGAGCGTTTAATTTTCATTCTCATTTTCTTCTCTCCATCTTCTCTGTTTCCTTTTCTTTTGTATCAGACTGGATGCTCTTCAGCCAAGACGCTGGCACTCGTTCTAAGCTTTAAGTTCTAAGTTTTCATTCATTATGTGCAGACAGGTTGTGTGGAACCCAAAGTTTTCTCCAAGAAGAACTGTTATTTTCTGAAGTGCGGCTGCTTCGATTTGCAATAGCAAAAAGGAGAGGCTCCCCTGGTAAAATCCAATAGCTGATACGCACAAGGGGGAAGTGCAGAGAAGTTGTCTGAGGACAGCAGAAATGTCATACGGGGAGGAGAAATAGGGGAACGGAAAGATAGATGGAAAAAGGGAGAGGTGGGCGCGAAGGAGAGAGCGAGAGAGATAGAGGCAGAGACAGAGAGCGAGCGTTCCAATGTGAACCTTGATGGGTTGGACACGCGCACAGTATGAGGCACAATCAGCATGCACCACCGAAAATGATGTTCTTAGAATCGCACAAAGATGTGCACATATGCACACACACACCCATACACACACAATCACAAAAAGACAACACATAGACACATGGCATGGCTGCCCTGAGAAGGACCCTTTTATGTGTGTGTCCTGCTGGGAGGGAGACTGGGAGGCACAGAACCCATCATTACTACCAGAACACAATACTGCACAACCACAGGGGAGGGGGCGGAGGGGGCAAAGCAATCTGTCTAAGATACACACACACATATATACGCATAGACTTCCACACACATCTCGGTGTCAGAATAAAGTGGCTGAGAGAGCATAAACAGCTTAACATTCAGTGCCGGATCAGTAGACAGTATGTAAATTGAATACTGAGTGTGCTGATGAAAGACTAACCACATACATAAAACATTGTTGGTTGAACAAACAGCCTTTGTGGAGCGCCGCATCCCGACACTCCGCAACAACTCACTTTGTCCACACATCAGACTAACCACTCAGCCCCGACCGGCTTGATCCTGACCAGAGGCTCGCACCAGCATCACATCATCAGACTCTTGCAAACAAATTCACGGACATCTCAGACGCACAGGAAACACTTTCCCCTTTAAAGCCAGCGTCCCCCGATGTTCGCCGCTTCCTATGGGTCACACACACACAATGTCTGCCAGTAACACACACACAACAGTGCAGAGATTTTGTCTGGCATATTTTCCTTCACTTGTGGCTGAACCAAGCTCAAAGCAGCATGTGGTCTTATTTTTATGTGCAGGGTCATTTAGATAGTATGATGCCAGCTCAAAATACAACTTGACTTTACAACAAATCCAGTCCAATGCATTCACTTCAGAGGTTTGAATGAAAAAAAAAGCTCCAACCGAGTCCAGGACACGTGGTGGAAAAAATGCTGGCATAGAAATCGGCTGCAATAAGACTTCCAACACATGCATGTGACATTCAGAGAAACAGTGTGGAATTATAATTCTGTTAAAAATGTTGCATTAATCATCATACCAGATAACTGTAGTCTGTAGGATTTAGTTGCATCTAGCTGTGTAGTTATTGTCTACAACCCCTCACCTCACCCACTCCATGCTAGTGTGAACAGCAAAACCAGTGAAAAACATGACAATCCCAATCTAGAGTCAGACACACAGAAGTCTGAACCATGAGCCTTACTGGTGTGACGCAACAGTGCTAACCACTGCACCCCAACATTATACCGAATTTCTGGCATATTCCATAAATAGAGCCCCTTAAATCTGACACGAGACCTTTAAAGGAATAGTTAGATAATATTCTCAATAGTAAATAATATTCAGCTAGCCTAGCAAGAACAACGAAATGCCCCTATCAAGACCTCTAAAACTCAGTAATTAACATGTTATATCTCATCGGTCAAAGTCCTGACACAATGAAATGAAAATAAATATGAATTTTAGCATTTGACAAGATCAAACAAGGTCACAGAAAAATCTAACAGAGTCCAAAAAAGAGCAGCAAAGTCAGCATTATGTCATTCATTCATGGTGTTTTTCCTCAATAGATCATGTCGTGCTTTGATATTTATTTTTCTATATTTTGACAGTAATCAAAACAGCTTTATTTCTCGCCACACAGACAAGTGAATCCAACATAAGCAGACCACTCTGGCTCGGTGTCAGTGCTCCAGACAGCCTAATACCACATCAAAAACACTGCGCTGTCTGCTGGTCTTCACTGAGCCTCCTGTTGGAATATACAGAAGAAAGAAAGTAATGTGAGAGGACACCGTCGCTCGACGTCCTCTGCAGAAAACCTGAGCACTGCTTACCACCAAAGCTGTTGCCCAAATATATTTTTTAAAAAATGATTCATGACAATGTTCTAATTGGATGTGATACTTGCTCTCACTACATTTTCAGCATGTGGCAGATGTTCTCATCCAGAGCAAGTTCCAATATGGGCAAACACTGGATACAGCATACAACTGTCAGTGTCATGGGATCAGCTGCAGCTCATCTATCATTTGTCTTCACATCCTTCATCTGGTACGGACACCATTACCCGAACACTTCACTGAGAATAAGCTTGTATCAAATAAATAAAAACATAAATAAATATGCTTTCTTTAAATATAAAAATGAGTCAGTAGAGTTCAAAGAATAAATAAATTATATTATATATATTATAATTATATATTTTTATGTAAAAACACTTTCTTGGCTCTGACAGATTGCAGCTGTCGTTAGCTATTAAGCTCTGTTAGCTGTGCTGCTAAGCCCTGTTCTGGCTGGCTCCTGTTCTGGCGCCACTCGCCGTGCTAGTAGCAGTTAGCGGTTACTTCACCAGCATGAAAAACTATCTGTAAGTTGGGAAACTTCATAAAGAGATGTGGATGCCAGCAGTGTCAGGAGGAGCGAAACCACCTTGGTACTGTATTTCTATACAGTAAACAAACTGCAAACTAACCTCCATCACTCTCGGGGGATGTGTGATAATCCTCCTCATTTAAATAAAACTACTCATTTAAAGTAGTGCTGTTTAAAAATGGCTTTTTTATATACATTAAGCTATTTATTGAACTATTTTGCCTCATTCACTTATATATGTACTAACATTTTCATGTATTTATTGCTTTATTTATCTATTCCATAGCCACAGTTTAATTCACTCTGATTTATGTATTTATTACTGACTAAAATGGCATTCCATAGATTTCAGGTGAAGAACGTGGAAGATGAGATACTGCACCACACTTTTCTGTTGAGATCTTCATCATGGTGTTGTTTGATCCACAGAGTCTCGTCACAAATGATGTTTGTTAAAGTGTGCCACACAACGTCACTCTTACGGTCAGTAACTCGTTATAGATGTGATTTTGAAGTTAACATTTTATACTGTGTCTCTGTGCTGGTGAAAGAGTAAAAGCACATAATTCTGCAGTGTCACGGTGCACAGTGCCAACCCTGTTCTGTGACAGGCCCCCCACTCAAATGAATAAGGTAACCACAGTGTGTTGTAGCTCTGTTCTTGTGGCGGTAGCCCCCTTTAGGAGTTTCTCAAGAGGTGTTCCCACAGGAAGTCCAAGCTGCAGTGAACGTTGCCAAGCCAGAAGGGCCACAAAGAGGGCCAAGCATGGAAGTGAAATTGTTTAGCTAACCCTGACTTTGGCAGGAGGCCTTTTTCCTCCCAGACACCAAAATGTTAAGTTAGAGAAAGAAATCTCTTCACTAATTTATCTTCACTGGAGAAGAACAAGGAGTACATGTTGATAAATAAATGTATGTGCCACCATTTTGGTAGAATTTCCCAAAAACCTGTTTGTCATCAATAGACAGCAGAAGGGAAGATTAAACTTTTGTTGCCACACTGTGTCTGCAGGCGGCAAGCGGCACTCTCCATCAGTGCTGCTGGAGTTTATCATTGTTTTCCCATTGAAAACAATGAACATCCAGTATGCCATCTGCTGCACACCAGCACTGTGTGGATACACAGAAGAGTCTGGAGAGCAGCTACAAGGAAGACGATAATTCAGACTGAGCATGTTTGTTTAACATTCACTCAATCCAGCGAAGCACGGGTCACGTTTCCCACCAAGCGTTCAGCCATGTTTTCAACGGAATGCAACACTTCATTTTCTGAGTCACACCCAGGAGAAATACATGTTGGAGCACACTCTCCCATTTAAACAAATTGACTTGCCTTAGGGACGGGGTCAGCGAGTACACAGAATACAGATTTAAGAGGCAGGTCGCTATGGAACAAGTGTTCTACTCATTCCTTATTCATCATCTAACAAATTACATCACACACTCATTTTCATTTTCAGCATTTAATTTTTCTACAAACAAAAAATTCACGTTCACAGAGGTTACAGTATGTGCCAAACTGATTTTTGGCTGGGTGCCTGACAACCTCACAGCGAGAAAACTGCAAGAAGTCACCGCTCATTGCCAAGAAATCGTCTGACTCATAACCCCCCCGTCCAACCGCAAATTGTCTTTTTTAAACTTCAACAAGTAAGATACATGACAGATTTAATCCACATCAACAGCAAGGTGCGAGCAGCATGTTAAGTGCTACTGAAGCACCAACTCTGTTCAATCCACACTGACTCTGACCTCCATCCGGCCGTCTCTGGCCAGCTGTTTGTAAGCAGCTGGTTTGAGGTGCTGGAGGGCAGCGAACGATCAGTTGAAATTTACTGAAGAGAAAAACAACAAGGACTCCAAAAAATTCCAGAGAAGTTGTCCGTATCTGTCTTTCTCTTTGCATGGTAGAGTTTTAATTTGTAGATGGAGTTTGCTGACATGTCCCTGAGTCCACACTTTATACAAGCATGTTAGTTTCTTAATGCAGAGCTGCCTGAGGGGTCGAGGGTCACTGGTGGTTTTCAGCCTTGCCATCTTATGTGGAGATTTCTCCAGATTTTTCAGAATCTTTTAATGATATCATGGATTGCAGATGGTGAGATCAGTCTGTAGTTTTCCATAAGAGATGAACCTCACCTCACCCTGCTTGCCAACAACATTTGAGGACGTCCCTTTCATATCCAATCATGACACTATCACCTGCTACCAAAGAACCTGCTTACCTGTGGAAGGTTCCATACAGGTGTGGCTAACTGGCTAGCAGAGCCAGCAAAGCTAACTGTTTCCCATCATTTTGCTAAGCTAGGCTAGCTGTAGTGTAATACTGGACTGACAGATATGAGATTCTAACACTTGGCGAGAAAGGGAAAAAAAATGTGTATTTCTCAAAATGTCAAATCATTTCTTTCACATCACTCTTTTGCTGCTGCTGTCAAAGAGGTTTTAGATATTTTTAAGTCACTGATGGAAAAATGCAAGCGGACTAAAATTCTGAGGCTAAGACATGAGTTCAAAATGTTTCAGCTTTCTGAGATCAGTCAGTCTGTGCAGCTATCGCTTCAACATCAGTTTTCAGTTTCAGCTTTCACCCACCCAACTCATCTACTGTATATTTATTAATAGCAATATCACTATCTTTTGTGATTTAAATTGAACGAACACTTATCCAGGCGTTTGTCAGTTGTGTCTAAACACAGAGTGGGAGACAAGCATCACACAGAGGCGGGAAGCATGCAGATCATCACGAGATGTTCTTTTGTACACTGTTGCAGAAGAAGTGATCCCCTGCTTATCCATGAACACATCATTCATGAGGTTATTATAAAGATCAGCTGTACATGTGATTGAAATAGCAATTCTCACTCAGTCTCATGAACATAGCTGATAACAATATGCCATCCTCTAGCACCACCTTCTTGGGCCAGTGTAATTCTGCAAATACAGATAGACTATGATCATAATTCTCTCAACAATCTCTGATATACTGTACAGTGTGTGAAGGTCAGATAAACGTATAAACAAATCACTCACTGCCCTGTGGCAATGAAGTGTGATACAGAGGTCAATACAACAATCACCTGAGGGTGCTTCACCTGTCACAAGTAGCAGCTCCAACACCAGCTCAACACCTATTAATGATGCTCTCCAACATCAATAAATCATTACCACATCAATTCAGAGGTGCTGATATAATAACCATAAACAAACAGCGCCGGCTCCTCCTGGCCTTCACAGTGTGGTTTACATCGCGTGCCACAGGGCTGTGTTTAATCTGAAAGCTGCTGTATTAGTTTACAGCACGATGTGATTCCACTTCTGTGACTACAACTGCACCAGCCTCACTGGTGCAGGTCTGACTTTACCTGGTCAGAATAAAATGGCTGTTATTATCAGCCCTCCAAATATCTTCCTCTTTTATTTGGCACAGAAAGACTGAGAGCGAGCTGTGGAGAAGCAGGGGAAAGAAGTGTTTCTCTGGGTAAAAGTATTCCCACCACTGTGATGAGAAGTGGAAGTGATGCGTTTCACATTTCGAGTTTGTTTGGAACAAAGGGAGGAATAACTGGTTGGTTAGAATGAGATGTGATGGCAACCACAGCCGAATGAACAGACAAAGAAAAGACAGCCGTCTCTACAAGCCCAAACTTAAACTGAACATCCAAGAAAACAACTCAGGGGAGAAAGAAGTCTCAGACCACAGTGTTTGCAACAATGAGTTAGCATCAAAGAGACAAAATAAAGACATAATCCCTTAAATGCCATGTCAGCTTCAGACGAAAGAAGACAACATTTTGGAGACTGAGGTAATCAGTAAATGAACGGGAAGCTAGTTCAATTATTCATTAGCACTTTGCCACAGTAAATCGCTAATGGATAATTAGCACCATTAGCATCTAAACGAACAAAGTCAAATGTGACTGGGCCTGCTGTCTGTTTTGTAAAATCATTTCCATGAAGCTCTTTAAAGCAACATTACATAGAAATCCTCTGCCATGCTCTACCCGCTCACCCAGCTCCAGTTCTGACTCAACACCAGTGCTGCTGCCCATCAACATTCGCCAGAGGACTGGGCCTGGAAAACTGGTGCTTCAAAATGCATGTGGTACAAACACTAACAGTGCTGAGCTCACAGTTGCCTGACTAACAAACTGAGCTAGCATTGGCTAACAGCAGCTACAGTTGGAAGCAGTTTACTTCACTGTCCATCGGGAAGCTCCATGAAATATGATCCAGTTTCACCAAAATCAGTCAAATTGTTGGTGCCGTGTTATCTAGTGTGATGTGTTATGTACTTCTCTTTTCATTTTAAAACATAATATATTTCTATATTGTATATATTTTTTTTTTAAACTTTTTTTGTTGCACCAATAATAAGACAAATTCCTTGTATGTGAAAACCTAATTCTGATTCTTTATGTTCTTCAGAGAGGTCATTTGAAGAAAATGGTCAGTGGTCGTTCAAAATTTAAAATGTGAACGTCAAGAGGAAAAAATTGAATTTCAAACCCTGAGCACAACAAGTCGTAGCTTCGAATTAGTTCATTGGGAGGAGTTCACACTGTCAGTCTGATCTTTTTTATGGCCTGTCAATAAACAAGACATGCTGTTCAACAACTCATTCCCTACTCAATATCCACCAACATTCTGCCTTTATCCTGTGATTTCAATCTTCTCACACAGTTTTGAAAGCAGAGGGAGTCCTTCATAGAGCTTTGTATCCCAGTTGGCTCAAATCTGGAAGCACCTTGGAATTCAAGATCCACTTACTGGCTTTTCAACTATATTTGAATACACTGTGTTTCCTCAGTGGATGAAAGGAATGTACTTCATGTTATCTCATTGGTTGTGCTTTAAATGTGCTGGTCCAGAATATCCCATTGTTCAGATATTGGCTTGGATTTAGATTTAAATTTGGGGATCTGGACATTCTCCTCATTTGTTTTTTGTTTTGTTTGCTAAATGTTGGACAGTGAATGAACGTGTTAGGATTCTGGTGGATCGATCATACTGGCCTCTTAGATTGTTCATTTCCTGTCCTCCTCTTCAGATTTGAGAGGATATTTAAAGGAAAGATGCTCTGTGCTTTGTCTCATAATGTCAGCAGCGCTTCACATTGCCTCTTTTAATAATCTTCATGGTCTCAGAATGGAAACTTTTAACTGAAGAAATGAACACTTACCAGTGTGTCCATCATTGATTAAAAGCTCTGCTTTTACTGTCTGCTTTGCTGTTTTTAGAGCACGCCATGTGCAATTATTTTCTCTGACTCACTTATTTCTCACACTGTCACTTTCCTCTGGTTGCTCCTGTGGGTATATCTCGGAAAGCACAGATTTGATTGGCTGAACAGTATCACATGAGATCATTTATCACATGAGATCATTTACAGTGTATGCAATTGGTCTTTGAGCATCCTGGTCGTTAACCCATTCGGATAAACTAATGAAAGATGAGTAAAGCTGCACTCATCAAAGGTCAAACTCTTAAAGGTCTCTGCAGGAGACAATGTTTGTCTCAGATTGCGTCACTCACACAAAGGTGACCCTGTCAAAAAGATGTGTGGCCATATATATATATAAAACAACCTTGTTTAAGTGTAATGCATGTGTTTGACAGCAAACATTGTGTATTTAACACGCTCTAGGTCATTCCAACCTTATTGCCAAACCAAAGCCAAGCAGCAGCTTTCATGATATTGAGACAGACAGGACCAGAGTGAAGACAGACTGTGATTAGAGGACATCTAAGGGTCGCTACATGGACTTTGGCTCCATGTTCTGTGCTTCTTTAGTAAAAGCTTAAGTTGAGAGCCAGTAATTGGAGTCTGACTGACCTTTTAACAGAGCAAAAACTTCATCATATTGGTAAAATTAGTTCTGCAGCACCAGGGTAGGTCAACCAATCTAATAATAATAAAAAAAAAAAATTGTGAGCATGCGGAGCAGTTTGCAGGAAATCAACGATATGAGCTGAGCTTCGGTTCCCCTCTCTGCCACTTTATGCCAGCAACCCAGCACTCTTCGCTCTCCTACATTAACCAGAATAATTCGCACAGAAGTCAGCGTGTCACCTGCAAATTTCTAATCACATTTCACAGACACTCAGAGACTCTGAATCACTAAGCCTCTACATTCTCATTTCTCTCCCTTCCTTGTTTATGAAAACCCAAGGTAATAGAGGAGCCATAATTAGTGTAATTGTGATCAAAGAGCAAAATAATGGATAATGATAATGAATGGTTGCAAAGGTCTCAGACAGTGATGAATGCCTCCCTTTTTTTTTTTTTTTTTTTACATTTCGCAAAGGAACTCCTGTCGTGTCATTGTTTATAAGAGGAGGTACTACCTCCAGCCCTTGTGTTCTGGCAATGTGGGACTGTTTCCACAATAAAAGGTCTGAAAGTCAGTTTAGATGTACAGGGTGTTGGGGGTCGTATTTTCAGGCTCTCAGACCGACAGTGATGCTCTGTTTGCTTATACAAAGCACAGACTGTATAAAACATGATGTAGTCTCTGTGATGAAGAGCGCAGAGTGAAGAGTGAAGCTCATTGTAGTGATCATCTTGGCAGTCCTGCCTCTGCCGCCTCCTGGCTAATCTAAAAATGGTCAAAGAGGTGGGTGGAGCTGAGGCAGGCTGAATGAAGCCTGGTTGCTCAAACAAGTCAGCTGTAACAGCACCCACCTGTCAGTCAAACCCTCCAGACTCTTAATTCTGCATAACTTTAAGTCTTCATATAATGTGAACAGGTGAGTTGTATATAAATTCTCCCTCAGTACAGTTGTCATGAACAGGGAAATTAGCTATAGGGACCAAAACTGTTTTTTTGTACCAGGCTGTAAACATGTTTTGAAGTTTGACATTTTAACATGGGGACTTATGGAGACTGACTCGTTCTGTAGCCAGGCTCAAGTGGACATTTGAGGAACTGCAGTTTTTGCCACTTCCGTGTTGGCTTCACTTCACAGCCACAGAGGTTGCGGTCTGATATAAACATGTACAGTAGAGACACTACAGGATGACTTGAACCTTGAAAAACGTGCTGGCCATGCCAGTGTGCTTCCAAACATATTTAGGACTAGAACTAAACTAAATGCCTGGCAGAGGTTTCTCCCTGAGTCTCTTAGACTGATAATAACTTGGGATTTCAGGTCCAGCCACAGAAATGAATCCAGTCTCTGACACATCTGTCATCATGATAGCAGATGGGCCTGAGGTCAGGCCGTGGCTGACCTGGGATCAGCCCAGGCTCTGACCACAGAGAGTAGCAGTACCTTCAGGGACCAATGCCTCGAGTCAGAGGCTGAGTTTGAGTAAGGACACACCAACATACACACACACACACAGCACTCAAGCGACTGTTCACACACTTGACACACACACACAGCTACGGAAGCAGAAGCCAACACACCATCTGCCGCCCCTGTGTTTGAGTTCCAAATCCCAGTTATCAACAAAACACACAGAAGACCTCCAAACTACCCCCTTGGATACACTATTCCCTTTGAGAAGAACGCTATCACACACATACACACATTCACACATACACTCACATATGCACACACCTCCGAACCCCGATCAGATGGAAGCAGGTGGATGGAGGCCAGGTAAGTTTCTCATTTTTCATTAAATGTGACAGAAGAAGGAAGATGGATTTCCTCACTTCTTTCACCAAGTTCATTCAACACACACTCTTCTAATCCTCTTCATCTCTCCCTCTCCCTCTCTCTCTCTCTCTCTCCTCTGACCCAGGATGATCGCCTCTCCTATTCCGAGCAGCTTTTTACACTTATCATCAAAGTAGGTTTATGATGCTCATTTCTCTGGCCTCATTGCTCTTCATAGACGTCATCGTCTGTCACCAGAGATCAATACAGATAAGACATTCTCTCTCTCTCTCTCTCTCTCTCTCTCTCTCTCTCTCTGTCTCTCTCTCTATGTGTGTGTGTGTGTGTGTGTGTGTGTGTGTAAGGGAAGGACTCCTGTTGTTCAAACCACACACCCCTGCAGTGCTGTGGAATCATCTGTAAAAGGTGTGTTAGCACAGTGGCATAGCCTATAACCTACACTCTGAAACACCTGACACATATGTGTGTGTGTGCGCGTGTAAGTGTGTGTTTTATGAGCTATAAGTGAAGGTGGTGTGTTTAGGTGAAGTAACATCTACCATAAGACTAATATATTACTGCTGTATGTGCCAGTATATCAGCGTGCCATTTCTTCTAGTTACACAGAACAGGAAGTGTTCATTGAAAACTGTTTCACTTCCAGAAGAGGTGCTCAGAGTCAGTCAGGACAGTGAAAACATGTTTACCATCATGAAAAGTCTTCAGTATCGTTCTTTGCTTTTCTTCACAAGTTGGTGAACTTGACTACCGTTGTCCAATAGCTATCTTCACGGTGTTAACCTTTGTAAGAAAAGCTGTTATAGCTTATTAGCTGTGTAGCATCATTTAGTTTTATTCAACCTTCTCTGTCGGCTGGCACGCTGGTTTACAGACTGGAGACAAATAATCTGACTATTAACAAGCTCGCTAGCTCAGAGAGATTTATTGTCCCCCTTTGACCCCTTTTGAAGTTTTTATTGAAAAAAACTTTACATTTCTAACAGAAAGTTCCCATGAAAGTTGCTGTTTGTTTACATTATGGGTAATGAAGGATCTGTGATATCTCGGCTGCTTTGATTTGAAACATGCAATACCAAATCACTAGATTATCCTAGATGATTTTCTCAGCTGATCTGCGTCATCTGAACTATGTAGGTGTATTCTGACCGCAGATGATTCAAATGTTGCTGGATTCTGATTGGTGTATGAGAACACAGAGCCTCACATGCTTCAAACCAGTAGGGAAAACACAAACATTCATTGCACAAGAGGAGAGTTACGCCCTGGACATGTCACAGGGCAGACAGACAAACACCACAGAGAAATTTGTCTCACTTATCACTTATCTCACACACTAACTAAACCTTTTCTATCTGTCGCTCCGAGTCAGAAGCTGAAGTTTTCAAGACAGAGAACCAAAAGGGTCAAACTGTACATTCAGGGGTTATGATCTAAAAGAGAAGGTAAATATTCCCTGTGGGCAGCTTCAGCGCCTAAGTATCGGTATCAGTATAGGTCTTCAAAAACCCACTAGTGGCGTCTCGGCAAAATGAGCCCTGTCACGCACCCTCCCTCCCCTAAAAATACACACAAACACGCACACCTGCCTGCACACCGATAAGACGTCAACCACCGCCGCTCCAAATGTGTTTGCACACCGGCGTCGGTTGACTGCACTTCCTCATTGAACGACTTGAACAATTTATTCTGACGCGCCGCTGAATCCAAGGGGGAATTTAGATTGAGATTGAAAAAAAAAGGAAAATCAGACACGACCTGAAAGCCTTGAGGGAGGGAGAGAGAGAGAGAAACAGGAGGGCGGGTAAACCTGAGGCCAAGAGACAGGGAGATATATGAGACTGTCACTCAACATTACAGTGTCACTACAAGCTGGACAATCATTAACACGGCTAATGAACACAGCGGGGCTGTGCTGCAGTACAGACCACGCTCCCATAAAGCTACTATGGGGGAATTTCATTAGTCCTGCTACAGCACTGATATAATCCACTGATTCCAAACAAGGGGACTTGTACGCCGGGGGATACTTATGTTCTTACCGGGGAGGGGGGGTTACCTGGCACTGCTGCGGAGACACTCCACCAATTTCAAATACTGAAAAAGTAGAAATGATGATTTGATATAACATATCCACATGTGTGTGTTTAGGAGGAAAACAGACAAATCTGTTTTTCAAAATGGTGCCAGGCTGATTTAATGTCACAATAACACACTGACTGCATAAGACACACCTCAGCCTTCCACAGACCTGTAACATCTGCTACGGAGAGTGCATAAATGTGGATAAATGGTTCAAACCTCCAGTTCTTGTCATTCCAAGTGGTGAAAAAAAATGAAATTACTGAGAAAAAAACAGATCAACAATTCAGGAAGTCGATAAAATCAATCAACCACAACCACAGTGGTGATTTACTGTCGAACATCGATGATGAAGGGACACTTGAGCCATCTGTTGGACAAAAAAGGTTGAAACCGCTAATATGATCTCTGTACAGTTCAGTTCAATAGATTCAGCTACTGCAATGTAAGAAAATAAAACTTAAAAAGATTAGTCAGTATCCTCTACAGAACAGATTCCACATTATGTATGAATAAAAAAAAACACTGAGTGGTAATGAAAGTCCACTTCAGAGAGTCTAACTGAAACTAAAACTCATTCGTCATCCTCCACCTTTTAAGGAACATCAGATTCCTCTCCGGAGTGCTCCGTCAGCGTGTTTGTCGGACTTAAACAAACAAAACATCCAACAGCAGCCAGATATGGGCGTGTCCTCTCACATTCTCCATCGCTCAGAATCTCAATCTGACCAAATGATCCAGAGAGAGAGCAAACTTTAAATCTCCCCGTGTCAGTCAGTTTCAAACGTCCATATTTATCTTTGACGTGGAGGATGCGTTGACAAATCCACTGCTGTTATCTAATCTGAAAAACCTTTTCAAGGGGTTGCATCACCTCTTTATTGTATGTGACGAGAAAGGTGCCCGGCCCTCCGACCTAAATCCTTCCAATGTTTCCACGTTTACTGACCTGAAGTATTTATCAGTTTGTTTCTGCACGATGACTCCTGATGTGAACATGTATGTATTATATATAATGCAATAAACTGTTTTCTTTGGTGCTAAAACTTCTTTACCTGTCCATGACCCTCAGCACACACACACACACGTTTTAGGCTCGACTGTGCTGCAAACAGCCCTTTAGAGAAGTTCTGTAAGAGTGTGTTTCTTTTTCCTTTCAGTTTCCTTTTCATTTACAGGCTTTCAGTGCCTTCTGAACACATTAACCATATTAAAACGCACAGAAGAAGGAATGCACTTAACAGGGTTACCATCAGACCAGCCAACAGACAGTTCATCAGTTACAAGGTGATCATCAAAAAGCTGCATTAATGACAGACTCAGAGCCGCAAATATAAGAAAGGTCCAATCCACAAATATAAGAAAGGTTCTGAATTATTTGAGAAAAGTGTGTGTGTGCATGTGCGATTGTAGCCTAAAATCCCATTATCAATGCTATTTATATACACAAAGTGTTTTGACGACATCATGTAATAGTCACGACTTTATCAACTCCGGCGGAACTCGGAGTTGGAGTGGTTCTACACAGAAGATGCGGCGTACAGAAACTTGTCTCTGCAGCTGTGCAGAGGTGTCTGTGAGGGCGTATAAACTGGAACCATGAGGGAAAATCCCTTTAAAATCTTTAAATGTCTAAATCTAAAATGTCTTAATTCTTACTCTAAGTGTCGTACGCCCATAGAGAGTACGAGCCCCTAAAATCAAAGAATTACACGGCTGAATGTTCCTCACTCTGCTGGGGGACAAGCTGCTTGAATACACCTGAAATAAAGTGGTTCAACACCTTAATCATTCAAAGTGACTGAGTTTGTAGGTTCAGGGCGTCACTGTGGGCTACGTGTGATCCAACTCAGACATTTCACACTTAATAACTCTATTTTAACCAACATGACACATTTCAAGATATTTCATGTTTAGAATGAAGACATAACTTTGTACTTATTTTAAATTCATCATGAAGATTTGACTTCTGTTTTTGCTGAAATGTTAATGGTAGATATCATTTATTTGTTGTAGCTTTTATGCTGTTTTTCATCAGCATGATTTGTGCAAATTATGCATTAAAATTACAATATTTCAAATTCTAATTTTTAAACATTTAAACATTTTATTTGTGTGCTCTATTCTAAGAACGCAGAGGATTTTCTGAGCTTCTGTATATCCATGAAAAATGAAATATTGCTGCTCTGCTGTGATTCTGTCATCCTGACGTTTGGATTCCTGTCAGTCATGTTTCTGGGCTCAATCATCGTTTTAAAGTTTGAGTGGAGGGTTTGGAGCTGGAAGGGCGTAGCCTAGTGGCGTTTTAGGATGAAAAAAATGTCGGAGATTTATTGTCTTGCTTGTATTAAGAGCACCGGACCACAGCCAGAAAAACGGGCTGAAAAAAATACATCATTTATAAATATTAGCTGAGAACTGAAATAGTCACTCACAGCCATGTGAAACCTTTTTTACTCTGCTGAAAAGTTGGGCTGAAACAGAGAAAGAGGCTGCTGCACTTATTTACTTCCCCGTGGCTCCAAGAGCGTGAAATTGACCAAATGAGCCAAAAAAAACTGCACCTCAGAGTGATGGAGGCAGTGTGGATAACAAAAAGGAGGCACAAACACTGTCTGTCTTCACTTTGGAGAAAAATGTGAGGCTACAAATAAAGTGCGACTTTCCACTCTGCATCCTCATCTCCGTCTAACTTGCGAGTCAAGGACCGTGGAGCCAAAAACTGATGTTGGTTCAAGAGGTTCGCCAAGAACATTTCTCTCTTTTATCATGAACACACAGATCAGTGAACGTACCTGAGAAGAAAAGAACAAGCACAGTCCCGAGCAGAATCATCTTTGTCGTGTTCGGGACACCGCTGGGGAGAAAACGGGGGATGTGGGACGGGACTTGGTGCGTTCTCGGCTGGTCCAGCAGCACCGCTGTGCGCCCCGCAGACAGACACCCAGCCTGCCGCTACATTCACCGCACCGACACCGTCCGTCCGTGCGTCCGTGCGCCTTTTGTTCTCTGCCTGCGACGGTAAAGTCCCTCAAGTTTCAAATCCCCAGATGGAAAGAAGGAGAAGCCTTGGAGGAATGTGTCGGAGCAAAGTACGCACCGGAGAGGCAGCCTCTGTGTGTGTGTGTGAGAGAGAGAGAGAGAGAGAGTGTGTGTGTGTGAATGTTAGTGCCAAGGCTCCAGCTTCACACCGCGCTGCTGCTTGAAGAATCAACTACTGAATAAAGGAAATGTCAAGCGTCACCGGGCTGCAGCTCTGCCCGCGGACAGTCATCACGACGCGGATCTCTGGTAGAGGGGTCCCGGTGCGTTCTGCGATCATGATGCTGACAGCAGGAGGCTGGGGTTATTACTGGAGTTATCCCTCCCCCTCCTCTTCCTCCTGTGATCATCATCATCGTCATCATCATCATCATCATCAACATCACCTTTAGGGACAGCATGGGTCTGTACTGAGGTCATTCTCTGACACATTTTAAGTCTTAATTTGAATTAATTGACATTCCTGATGTAATCCCAAAAGACTCTGCTATTGCAATAGATGCACCTCCAAGTGGCTTAAAATTTGCCACCAAGAGCAAAAAAAAAGAGTCCAAATATTTTGCATTGCAATGTTGTCACTTTGTTGAGTAAGCGGGTAGCATGAACCCAGAGATGAACTGGATTTTTCTGGAGGATTTGACTGCCTCCCCAGCTCTCTATTGGAATGACATGCTTAATGCTTTGAACGCTGCTCAAAGTACCATAGTTCCTGTCATGCAGCCTACAGACACCTATCCTTTGATGCTATGGTATGTTTATGGAAGAATACACATGAATTGGGTGCTCTGGCAGCAATCAAAATAGTATTGTTTCAACAGATGAGTGCTATTTAAATGAAGTGTGATTTCATTTGTTAATCATTTTACTCCAACATAATTCAGTCTTGTTAGTTAACTCTGAGCTATAATTCATATTTTTATATAAACAATAGATCACATATCTATGTGTAAAGTGTAAGGTGTCACTCATAGCGACACACTCGCCCAACTCTTATTATTCTTTTTATTTCAGGGCGTGTATATACTGTATTTATATCAAGCAACAACCTATGCGGCTGTGAAATGAATCCAACACAGAAGTGCCAAAAACTGCACTTCCTCCAGCATCCACTTGAGGCTGGCTGAAGAATGAGTCAGTCTCCATAAGTCCCCATGTTCAAATGTCCAACTTCACAGCAGAAATAAACATGTTTACAGCCTGGGACAAAAAACAGTTTTGGTCTCTGCAGCTAATTTCCCCGTTCATAACAACTGTACTGAGGGTGAATTTATATACAACTCACCTGTTCACATTATATTAAGTTTGTGTTTCTCAGTAAACACGGAACATGATCATGATGAAAATGATCTGCTGATAGTCATATTGACATCAAACCAACATTCTTCCTTTCACTACAATTTCAACGTCAGTATTCGTTTCAAATGAAAAGCCCTCTAGCGTTTCTGTGGACGGAGTATCTTCATTTATTAACAAGGTGATTACTGATGGCTATTATCAAAGTCAAACTCGGTGTATGAAGATAGGGCTGGCAGCTGCAGCAGCGTCGCTCTCTGTGTGCACACCACATGCAGTTCAGCGAGGCAGCCATCACACACAGGTGGAGGTAGGCGGTGTATCCCAGGCGTTCGTCTTCAGATGACGGGTCTTTCTTCTGTCTTCTCTTTCTTCTGCAGCACATCCTTCATTTAAAGTTTAATTCAGTTGAAACTCTGAATTACAACACAATCGAGTCACTTTCTGACTGTTATGTTAAGCTTCACTCTGTCTCTATGCAGCATAATCATGTTTGAATGTAGAGTTTGGACCAGATGTAATTTAGTTTAGTATATATGACAAATCCATTTCCCCATTTTTTCATCATTAGAATTCCCCAAAGGAAACATACACTGAATACACATACATTAATATTAGGACCATTACAGTGGCCCTCTGGTGAAGAAGAATGAGGTGGAAACTATAAAAGGAAGCAAATTTGGGAGGATTATGTAATATTACAATATTTCCCCACATGTAGCCTTCAGTTATTTTGTCTCTCTGAAGCAGTGTATTGTAAGTGGGGTCATTTAAAGGGCTGCGGGGACTCCACCTGTTAAACCATTGTAGCATCACTTTCATTTCATCTGCACATAAGACCACAACAGAATAACAAAAGAATGACTTTCCTTTTACTGCCTGCAGTCTGAAAATGTTTCCACATTAATCATAGTAAAAACAATTCATGTCTCTGTCTCTTGTGAAGATCTGCTGCAGACTGCAAGTGGGAAAAGTCATTTGAATAAAATTAATATTTTTTATTCTTCATAATTGTTTGTGCTCTGTATTTTTACCTGTACCTCTTCTGAAACATTTGTTCGTTACAGTTTTTATAATCAACAAAGCAGTCTGTTTGCATTGAGATTGCAGCCTGTAGGAACCATATAGTTTGCGTTCTTTATGTGTTTATTATGTGTTTAGATCACATGTTTGTAGGTTACCTTTATTTCTGGTAATTGGCACTGGAGGGTGGGGTGGCGGGTCATTGTCGCACCTCATTTTACCTGTCTGCACTTGATGGCAGGATTTTTGGACAAATATGGTGACAGGCTCCAGTATTTTATGTTGACTGTGTCACTATTTATTATCATGCTTCATTTCTTATTATCGTCTCAGCACTTATCTCATTTCATATAGCAACGTTCAGTTCGTTGTTATGCCAATTTAAGTTTGTTGTTGCTATTTTGTTCACAAACATCATAAAACTTATACCATGCATTTTCTTTTGAACCAAATGTCACACTAGGAGCCTACTCAGTCTCTTAGTGGCTGTTTTAATGGAAAGTTACCACTACATGGGTATTTAACACAGATGTAACTGAATTTGTTGACATCAGTCCTAAATTAATTGTGGATCCCTGATCTTAAAGGCAGAACAAGTAAGAGTTTCTGAAAGCTTTCCTCTCAATCACTCATGATCCTGCAGAAATACTAAATACTAGAGTTAAAAGAAAAAACAGAGCCTATCAATACTGTATCCTGGTTGTTTAAAGCAACACTGTGTACATTTTGTACCATAAAAATGCCACAAGTGTAATGTTCAATCCTGTTGATGCAACACTGACTTATAATCAGATGAATGGTGTCTCTGTCATTCTTCTGTCTCACATTGTGTAACTTTGTGTAATGTTGCTTTAATCTGTAGCATATCAAACACAAAATTAACAATTTACTGCATGCTCATGTGCAGGAGCATATGAAGGAACTGTTGTTTGATGAACAACAACTCACAGGGTACACCACAGGTTGTCAGATACAGCATGTGAGCACAGGTTTTGGTTGTGGTAACCTCACTGTGATGATAAGACGCTAGGGAACTACTCACTGTCACTGCACCCAGCTGTCGTTCACAAAGAAAAACAAATAGTTGTCTTTACATCTCTTTTAAAGGTCTATGTGTCAGATTTAGGAACATTTATTCACAGAACATTGCAGAAATGGAATATATTCAATATTCATAACTATGTCTATGTCATAATTTTGACACCTTTGAGTAATATTTACAGATGGTTCTCGTCTATGGGCTCCTGCATGTTTCTACAGTGGCCCAGAACAGACAAACCAAACACTGACTCTAGATAGGGCCTATGTATTTTTGTAGTTTCTCCTTCAAGCTTGGAAGGAGAGGGTGAAATGAGGCGGTCGCAGTCTACAACTACGCCGCCTGTTGGAGGGAGGTATTAAAGATGTCTGTCAGCACCTCTGTCAGATGATGTGTGCAGCTCCTCAGCAGCCGCTGACTGACTTTAATAGTGCAGTAAGTATCCATGAGGAGTTTTGTAAATAAGCTGAAAACAGTGCATGTTATGACGAGTGTACAGAGAAGACCAGAGAATACAGAAGACACTGGTTTGTTATGAAGTGGGAGGTTTGTAGCAAATCAAACAGCAGAATGATGAATTCTGTCAAGTTTTTGAAGGGTTCCTTTTCAAGGTAGTCTATGAATTGGATCTATCATCCATCAAGTGAAGTATGGTCATTTTTAACATGGTGACATGGTGAGAGAAGGACAATACTGTATCTGGCCAGATTCCTCAGTATGTGATGGGTCTCTACTAGTAATGTTCAAGGTGGAAGAGGACACAGTACCCTTCTGACCAAACCACATAACATGGCAGCATATAATGAAAGATTATGATTAATAAAATGGCAGTTGTTTCATTGGCTCATGAGTTCAACCAATCACTGTACGCTTACATCACTTAAGGTTCTCCTCTGCCAGGGACAGCTCTGAAAACGTCCCATGAACTTCGATCATTCCCAGTGCTTGAAACGTGGACTCAATGAATGGACAATGCTCTTAGTGCTGTGAAAAAGTTCCTCTGATCTGAAAACGCCTCTCATTGCTCTCTGGTGGCTTCAGTGCGTGAAGTGTAGATGGGGTCTGGTTTCTTTGCTCGTCCTGCAAGGTGCTATGGTGTGGTGCACTGCTGGACTGGATGATTGTATAAATGGAGGAGACGGGAGCTGTGGGTGGCCAGTCATAAATAGCAGTAAGACAGAGGCACACATACATATATACAACACACACACACAGACACACACACACACACACACACACACACCATTAATACTGTCATGTGTGCTGAAATTTCATCACATGCAATCTCTATAATTGGCGGTGGAAGCAGCTGAGATGGTAGAGAGTTTTTTATGAGTGAGCATCTGCAAAATGCTTATGCCTGCGTGTCACAGATTAGTCTCACTGACAACAACAGGAGAAACAAGATAATAGAATTAGAATTTCAACCAAACTATCTGGTTTTGTTTGCACAGAATCATGAGCATGAGATCAGCTCGCTGTATAGACGGTGGAGCGTCAGTGAGGGCACAGGCACAATGACTGGCAGAATGCTTTTGTTCATGTATTAACAGCTTTTTCAGCTTCACTTACAAATCACAACTCATAATCAGTGAGTCCATTTTAATGATGACATTCATACACACACACACACACACACACACACACACACACATTCATAAGTGTTACAACCTTGTCCCATCAAACAAATTACATGCCTCTCTGTTCACCCCCAGAGGTCATTCAACCTCATGGCCTGTTGGGCAACAAGCTGTTCAGCTAATCAGTGGAGAGCCTCTTCTCTCCAGGGAGAGACATATGGTGAGACGCACTGTGACATCACAACAAATAACATCCACTGTGACATCACAAAAGAGGGAGGCTGTGCAGTGGTGTCATAAATCTCTTTGTGACCACATCTGTCTCAACCATGGAGGTCTACTGCCAAACTGACTGTAGGGTCTAAATACAATGACAAGACCAAAATGAATGCGTGCTGATGGTGCTCATGGTCATTTGAAGTAATTATTGGTTATGGTTATGGTTATGAGATAATGTCATATTACATAAAATGCCAGCTAGGAGCTCCTCACTCCTGTCCTCTTTAACCATCTAGACCCCGATAGAAATGTTGCTGCAGTTCACAGAGATTCAACAGAACCAAACTGACAAATTACGAGCTGTTTCATTAAAAACACACACACACACACACAACTTCTTTGATTCCTAATATGTGGTATTTGTAGATTAAGTCAACATTTAAAAAAAACATCAGAAAATGCAATAAAAAGTCACATTAAAACTGTTGTAAATACATATTTTCTTCATAATAACAGTACAAAAATGAAAAATAATAAATCATAGACATCGCCATAATGGTGTGTATTGTGTGTGTCTGTATATATACAGACACACACAATGCTCCCAGGTGATGAAGAGAAATATAGAACAGGCGCTCTAAAAAGAGTGCTAATAGTGCTAATAAAGTAATGACAACACATCCATGAGTTGCACAAAGGTGTAAGTGAATTAAGTCAGAATAGAAAGACTGTATAAAATATAACATTGACTCATTGACATTGAGCAGCAGCTTCAGCAGGGAGGCCCAGACTTCCCTCTCCCCAGCCTTCGTCCAGCTCTCCCAGGGGGACCCCAAGTCCCTCCAGCGTGTCCTGGGTCTTCCCCGGGGCCACCGTGCCCGGAACATGTCACCAGGGAGGCGCCCAGGAGGCATCCTCACTAGATGCCCGAGCCACCTCAACTGGCTCCTCTCGATGCGGAGGAGTAGCGGTTCTACTCCGAGCTCCCCGCAGATGGCCAAGCTTCTCACCCTATCTCTAAGGGAGAGCCCAGCCACTCCGTGAAGGAAACTCATTTCGGCCGCTTGTATACACAATCTCATTCTTTCGGTCACTACCCAAAGCTCGTGATCATAGGTGAGGGTAAGAATGTAGACTGACTGGTAAATTGAGTGCTTCACACTCAGCTGCGAACCGTTCCAGAGAGAGCTGGAGGTCACACTCTGATGAAGCTAACAAGACCACGTCATCCGCAAAAAGCAGTGACCCAATCCTGAGGCCACCAAACCGCAGCCCCTCAACGCCCTGACTGCACCTAGAAATTCTATCCATAAAGGTTATGAACAGAATTGGTGACAAAGGGCAGCCCTGGCAGTCAGTCAGAGTCCAACTCTCTCTGGGAACAAGTCTTACTGCCTGCAATGCGTAGCACCGGTAGTACAGGGACCACATGGCCCGTATTAGCGGGTCCCCAACCCCATACTCCCGGAGCACCCCCCACAGGGTTCCCCGGGGGACACAGTCGAATGCCTTCTCCAAGTCCACAAAGCACATGTAAACTGGTTGGGCGAACTCCCATGCACCCTCCAGAACGGTATAGAGGGGTATAAGGGCATAGAGCTGGTCCACAGTTCCACGACCAGGACGAAAACCACACTGCTCCTCCTGAATCCAAGATTCGACAGTCTTGCTGACCCTCCTCTCCAGGACCCCCAAAAAGACTTTCCCGGGGAGGCTGAGAAGTGTGATCCCCCTATAGTTGGAGCACACCCTCCGGTCCCCCTTTTTGAAGAGGGGAATCACCACCTCGGTCTGCCAGTCCAGAGGCACTGCCCCCGATGTCCATGCGATGTTGCAGAGACATGTCAACCAAGACAGCCCCACAACATCCAGAGCCTTGAGGAACTCCGGGCGGATCGCATCCACCCCTGGGGCCTTGCCACCAAGGATCTTTTTGACTACCTCTGCGACTTCAGCCCCAGAGATTGGCGAGCCCACCACGGGTCCCCAGACTCTCCAGACCCTCCACCGACCCAGGACATCCCCAGTCGCGGTTAGCAGCACCCCGGCCCTACTGAATACAGTATTGACAGTGCACTGCTTCCCCCACCTGAGCTGCCGGATGGTGGTCCAGAACCTCCTCGAAGCCGTTCGAAAGTCATTCTCCATGGCCTCACCGAACTCCTCCCACGCCCGAGTTTTTGCCTCCGCAACCGCAGAAGCTGCGTTCCGCTTGGCATGTCAATACCCGTCAGCTGCTTCAGGGGTCCCACAGGCCAAAAAGGTTCTGTAGGCCTCATTCTTCAGCTTGATGGCATCCCTCACCACCGGTGTCCACCAGCGGGTTCGGGGGTTGCCGCCACAACAGGCACCAACCACCATGTGGCCACAGCTCCGGTCAGCTGCCTCGACAATGAGGCACGGAACAAGGTCTACTCAGACTCAATGTCCCGAGTTGAAGCTTTTTCTGACAGGAGATTCAGCCAGACGTTCCCAGCAAACCCGCACAGAAGGCTGCCAGGTCTGACCGCCGTCCTCCCCCACCATCTGAGCCAACTCACCAACTCTCTTCACCCAAGTGTCCAAAACACATGGCCGCATATCTGATGACACAACCACAAAGTCAATCATCGAACTGCGGCCAAGGGCGTCCTGGTGCCACGTGCACATGTGGACACCCTTGTTGGTGTTTGTTATGGACAATGAACACCACTTGGGTTCAGGTCAGGGGGGCCGTTCCTACCAATCACGCCACTCCAGGTCTCACTGTCGCTGCCCTCGTGAGCATTGAAGCCCCCCAGGAGGACGAGGGAGTCCCTAGAGGGAGTGCCCTCCAGCACCCCATCCAAGGACACCAAAAAGGGTGAGTACTCTGAACTGCCATTTGGTGCATGTTCCACGTCCCCAGAGCCAGCTTCTGCAGCCGGGAGTCAGACCGCCAGGGTCCCCACCTCCGACTGCCACCCAACTCTCTCTGCACCCGCCCCCTGTGACCCCTCCCACGGGTGGTGGGCCCATGGGAAAGGGGGGCCCATGTTACCCTTTCGGGCTGTGCCCAGCCAGGCCCCATGGGTGAAGGCCCGACCACCAGGCGCTCGCCGACGAACCCCTCCACCAAGCCTGGCTCCAGGGGGGGACCCTGGTGACCCACGTCCGGGCAAGGGAGACCTGGATCCTTTGATTTCTCTTCTCATCAGGGGGTAATTGAGCTGCACTTTGTCTGGTCCCTCACCTAGGACCTGATTGCCATGGGTGACCCTACCAGGGGCATGAAGCCCCCGACAACATAGCTCCTGGTATCACTGGAACATGCAAACCCCTCCACCGCGGTAAGGTGGCAGCTCCAGGAGGGGTGCAGTATAGCTTCATTTTGAAAAAAAAATATGCAGTATAGCTTCATTTTCATAAAGAGGATGAGGAAAAGCTTGGTGGAATATCCTCAGAGTGCACAGTCTGAGGGAATTTAGTCGTGTTTACACTCCTCTGCAATGAGTGACAAAGTATATATATATATGTTTAAATTTCTTTCATTTACGTTTTCTGACACACAGTAAACAGACTTAATTAGTGTCATTGTGCCAGTGTTACCTTTTAAAGATACATTTATGCACGCTGCTTGACTAATACTGACTGAGTGTAACAAAGTAACCACCAACACAGAGGATACAATCAACTGCAATCTTTTTAATGCAATTATTTTAATGGATTTGTCCATATTTATAAATGCTGATGATGTTGCTGTCCTCAACAAATGTTATATTTAGCTGCATATTGAATTGCTGAGCACGACTTTGGCAGGTGAAAAAAGAACTTCACAGATTAAAATGAACTTTTGTCAGGTTTGAGGGCGAGAATATAGACAGTGTGGGCAGTGGGGTTGCACTGGTGTCTGTGGGCTGGAGGGGTGTTCGGGGGGTGGTGGTTGGCACAGAGAGACTAGGCCCTCTGGGTGGATGGTGGGTGGTGAACCTGCCCTTGTGAGTGATTCAGATGATGATCAAGATATTCTTATGATCAAACAAGAACTCGTGTTAAATTAAAAAACAGTGCTTTGTGTTATATCTGTATGAATTCATATAGATATAACAGTCATTTCTCGTTCTCTTATGCTCGTATTCTTGTCATATAAAGATATGCAGTAACAGTGGTTGGGTTATACAGCATGTGCACTGTTGCCCATAATGTTGGATTTTGTTTTCAGACGCATTCCTCTTTTTATCAGGTTCATTTGATGCAGATTTTTGAAGCTTCAATAAGGTGGCAAATTGTCATATGTGTTTATCTGTAGTGCAGCTTGTGTTGTCTGCCTGAACCGTCTCGCTGGCGTCGCTCCATATACGGTAGCTTTGTCAGTCATAATAGCTTGATAATAGCACTGACAATAGCATAATAGCACTGGGGCCCATTGTAAACACTGCTCAGGTCTTTCAGTAAACCTGCTGCAAACATTACTGCTGATGAATAAAAAGTATAAAAAGCACGTAACCCAATACTTAATCAAGTTTTTACACTATATTTTATGTGTATATATTGCACCTTTCAAATATGCAAAGATATGCACAGATCAGACAATAAACAAATGGAATTAAAATAAATAAACACAAGCACAGACATACTGTAATATAAAACTATTTAAGAACAGGAAAGTCTAAGAAATGTGTTATTAAAAGACATTTTTATTATGACAGAAGACAGGAGGCAGGCCTTCCAAACACTTTCTCTTCTTGCATTCATATTCACCACAGAACAATAACAGGGGGCTCTTAGGGGCCAAATTCTTCCCCATTCAGAGCAAACTAAATAATGGCAATTATTGAGTTTTCCATTATTAAGTTTCATTGTTATTATTATTAGGGAAGTTTCATAGTGTTGCACATGAAAAGTGACAGAATAGCTAGACAATCACTGGTGCTTTCTCACCTCGACGCTGCTGACCAATCCCATGAATGTCATATTGTTTATTTGAAGAAACAATGAGACAGAAGAGAGAACACACAGTCATACAATTTGGACTTTTGTGCAGCTGAAAGTTCTGAGCCAAGTAAATGTGAGTGATGTAGTGATAGCCTCCTTATCTGTATGAGCAGCTGGTCTCTCTGAGTGTAAAACACAAATACTACATGCAAGAAGTTAGTTTGTCTCACTATTGTGACTGTGACTCAAAAGAGACATTAAACAGAAAGACTTCCTTGAACAAAAGTTTATCATTTAAAAAAGAAATGAAGGTAATATGAAAGTTTACATGTGTCTGACTGCACAGCTGTAGCCTCGCTCAGTTATTCTTCACCTGTTTCACATGTTCATGCATCTTAAGCATGACTACAGTCTATTGCTGTACATTTACACCCTTCACAGGATACAGCCTAATTACAGATCAGCAGCTTGAACTGCCTGCTGAATGGAAACATTCCTCATATATAACTAAATGTATCCAGTGTTCACATGATGAGCAGAGAAAGGCAACTCAGGCTGGGCTCAATCCAGGGTGTGGCAGCTTGGTTTGGTAGATGAATCCCTGGATCCTGGATTTCGGGGGTGAACACAACTCAATAAGCCTGAAAATGTGACATCAAAATGAAAGTTGTCCACATATGTGAGGAACATCCGCTGGGTCACTGAAAGACAAGTTGCATAACTAGTGTGCTAATATTTAGTTATTTCATGTGGTTCATCTATAAAACATGCCGCCCTCTCAAAACTTCTAAACAAATGTAAATTCCCAACAGGAATCCTCTTGTCTGCTTGTGACATTGCTTCATGGCTTCTTGTTTGTTGCTCCTTGTCAAGCCCCGTGTTTGATGATACTGATCAAATGGAGCGTCTAGTGCAGAGAATGAACCCGATAAAGTTATTAACATCAGATACACTCTGTTCTTTTGCTTTATTTCGCATTCATTTTGTTGCGTTGTCTCTTTGTTTTTGTCAGAAATTGGAAAAAGAAAATGGTGTCACTGTGATGGAGTTCAGTCAAAGAAAGGTAGACAGACTGTTTGGTTAGACAGCACCACCGTCAGTCCAAACCTCTACCGTGATATCTGTGATCAAACATTCTGAACTCCAGGTTTACATACCAGCTTTTTACCTTATCCTGTAACTGACTGATGTCATAGTGTGACCGAGTGCAAAACTTTAGTCAGGTGTTGACAAGTGGTCATATAAACAAGGTTGAATAGTCACTGAATGGGATATGGTTAAATGCTCTATGACGGCGAGTGAGGTGATTAGAAATATTTCATCTGACATAGTATATGTTTCCATAGTAAAGATCATTTGCATAATTTCAACACTGCTACACATTTGCATGGATCAGAAGGTTTCTTGGTTCTCAGGGTTCATGGGTCACGACAAATGACCCGAGCATTGGATTCTACTAAGGTTTGTCCGTCAGAGGACAACCTGGGACTGAGGGAGTGTGGTGCATTTATTATTTGTATCTTTTATAGGTGTTTCCATCATTGCCAGTGGTCACTGTGCAGCATTCATAGTGCTATGAAGAAACTGGAAATTTCAGTACTTAAAGTGTGACTGTCCAAGTGCACAATCTGGCGTAATTTATCACTCTTGTACTGCAATTGGTCCTCAGTACTGTCTAAAACAGTTTCCACGTCTCACATCTCTGAAAACATAGGTGACATATTGACAGCCTTGGCCTTACAGTGGAAATTAAAACAGTTTTAGCCGTGCAGGATATTCGTGCATGGTGTGCAAGTGGAAGTTGGTCACTGACAGCAGTTTTTTCGCTGCCAATCATGTGGTGTAGCTAAATTGTTTTAGATCCATTCCCTGAAGGCAACATGATAGGAGAAGGTCTCTAGCCTTTGTCATGGTTCCACACCCTCCTCTCTAGATCTGAGTCAAAAGTCTGAAACTGAAAAGATAAAAGTTGCAACTGAAAGAAACATGAAATTGAAAAACGAAAATATTTTTTAAAAATAGCACAAGATAATTTATTCAAAAGAATTACCAGAGTTGATCATAATTGTATTTAATCTGATAACCTGAAAAAAATGTGTAAACTTATTTTAATTTTGAATACGTTGGTGTATTTTTCAAAATTTAAGTTTAAGTTTAATCAAAACTTTTGACCCTAATCTAGCTCCATAGAAGAAGGGTTGTTGCTTAGCTCTGTTTGAAATATAGCAGACCTTAAACATAAACACAGTATGATGTATTCACTATTAAAATGATGAGGAAAAAATGTGGTCTTCTCAGTGTCATGTCATTCATTCATCCTTTAATCATGCATGAATCAAGCTGTTTTGGCTAGTTGGGTTCTTGTTTCTGTCCTCATGATAACATTTAAGCTTAAAATCTCTATGTTGGTCTCATCTAACACCAGTATTACAGACATCTGTCTCTTTAGCTGCTGAACCTTCCACTATGTTCACCAGCTACTCTCTAACTGTGTCTGTCTGCTGCTTACTGCTGGCCAGGTAGTGTACAATGTGTTTATCACAGCTTTTTCCCTGTAGCACAGCTGCCTGCTGTTGGAAACCAGGTTGATGAGAGCAATGAGACTGAACCAAAACAGTATAACAACTGTAAAACAGTGAGCTGAAAGCTGACACTTAATGAGCTGACGCTAAAAGGCTCACAGTGTAGAGTCCAAAACAAAATATGACATACATATTTTACCAAATCATAATCACAGTTTCCCAGCAGATCAATAAGAATATATCTCTGTGCAAATTTCAATTTTTATTGGTCATCATCAGGCCACAGCTGCTTTTCAGCTGGAAACAACACAATAACATAAAGGTTTATGACTTTTTGACTTTTTAAAACAAAAAAGGACAGACATAATTTCCACTGATCCAGTTTGTGAGTTTGAATGCTGCACACTCACACACAGACCAAACGTTTCTCTGCAGTGATGTGTAGACAGGTCCTGTTATCCATTTCACAGTAGATGAGCAGGAAATTGAATTAATTGCATTAATATCAATAACAGAGCCGCTCTTGACTCACAGTGTAAGGCAGGCTTTATATTTAAGTGAATAAATGCTTTGAACATTCCTGCAGTTGTGTCACCTCAGGTCAGTTATTATAAAGCGTTTTGTCTTTGTCAAAGTTGGCAGCAAAGACAAACAGGAAGTGTGCTACAGCTCAAAATGGCTCAGTGGGTAGACAAGTCCTAATTGTACCTGTGTGAAGTGTGCAGGGCTTGACACGCTGCATAGCTGCTGGAGCAGCTGCTTGCAGTTATGTTTTCTCTCTTTATCTGAATCATTCACACTGTTTGACAAATTTCCATTTGTCTTTTACTTTTGCTCTTTTCTTCTCCTAATATTAGTTCAGCTTGCTGGAGGTTGGAGATTGAAGATATTGTCACAACAGGAAAATTAAAAACTCATCAAAACTTCAGCCTACTGACGTTTTGACTTGATACTGTCTGGTTCTTGCCCACAGTGAACGTTGACTCACCTTTTTCCACCTCTTGAAATAAAAACAGACTTCCCCTACAGATGTCCAAGGAAGCTCTTTCCTTAAATGAATACTTTGCAGGTGCAGCTAGCATGTCCAAATCTGTGTGTTACTGGCTGGAAGCTTGACAGACTATATGTTGTCCTCTGTCAATTTTAACTGAAAAAGAATTCAACTTTGCTCACAGGGGGCTGGATTGGATCAAGTTTCCAACACCGGCATCCTTCATCTTTACACCACTTAAAGTGGAGCTGTGGCTCAGAGGTAGAGCGGCTCGTCCACTAATCAGAAGAATCAGAAGATCAGCGGTACGGTACGGTCCTGGCTGCTCTTTTTCTTCTATTTCGTAGCAAGATACTGAACCCCAAATTGCTCTTGAACAATGTGCTATCATTGTGTGAATGTGTGTGAATGAATTAGCTCCCGCCTGATGAGCAGTTGGCAGCCAATGTCTTCAGTGTGTGAATGAGATATGTAGTGTAAAAGGAAAAAGGATTTAACCATCACTGACGAGAGCTTTATCATAGATTTTCAGCCAGTTCATGTTATGAAATCACTCTACAGACCTAACAGTATTCTTTTTTACAGAATCTAGTAGTTGCCACAGTGAATTGTAAATGGACTGTACTTATATAGCTCCTATACTAAAGTGACTTTGATGAGAAAGCAATGAAAATGTGAAACAGTGTGACTTCAGTGTATTTTTATAGTCAGCTTGATTCTGCTTTAGCAATGACAACAGAGACAGGATCACCTTGACCTCCATGGGAGGTTTCAGTCTCCTGGGGTGAAAACTGTGGCCAACACAGAGTGGCAAAACCTTTGTGAACTGACCAACAGACTGAGCTGCTACAGAACTGCCATCACAGCTGTAAGAAAGTCGCCTTAAACAGAGCTTCATGTATTTCTGCTGTCTGAAACCTGACAGTCCACATTAAGACTTCAGACATGTGAAAAAGCTTTTAAAGGTTCTTATAAACAGGATGATTAAAATCAACCTTCAAAATAATCTATACACTATATGGAAGTTAACCTTATGCATAACAAGACCTACAGTGGGTATTTTTGCAACTGTGGGCTGTTGTGTGGTTCATGTTCCCGACTGAAAGGAGTGATAATGAAGAAGAGACAGAAAAGGAAATGACATGAGAGGAGAGAAGGAAGAGACAGAAGGAGAGCAGATGTAGTGAAGAAGAGAACAGGGAGAGAATATTCTCATATTCTCATAACGCTGGCAATTCAGGACGTGAAATGAGCCTTTAAAACTGATTTTGAGTTTATTTCTGACTATGAAAAAAAATGATATGATTTTAAAGATGCCTAACATGCATCAGATCAGGAGGACGGAGTGCAGATGAGACAGGAATACATCTGGATGAACAGGCAAAGTCATCGAGCCCCGAGGAACGAGGGACCACATCACCGTTACGGCCAGCTTCAGACTGGTCGAGGAGGATGTCCCCGACTTTCATCATCTATGAAGGGGAGGGGGAGGGGGGTCTCCATGTCCTCTATGTGAAGTCATTGGCAGGAGTGGACAGTAACTAAGATGATGATTCTTCACCAGAGCACACTCAACCATATCTGAAGTCCATGTTTGAGAATGTTGAAATGAAAAAAGATGCATGTCATTTTAAATGTTTGCTGTGTTTACTGCACACAAACTTCATCACCGCCTAATGTGATGTCCAACCTGAGGAAGCATGACGAGGGATGCGAACATTTGTTTCATTCCGTGAATATTTTGGTGTCATTGTCAGTCATTTATTATCACGCTGCAGCTTGTCTCTGCTCTTTATCATACTGTCAGAGCGCTGCCAGGGTGGGCGGTGTCAAATGAGACAAAAATTGAAATTCTGTTGGCTTTGGTGTGTATTCTACAAGTTTCAGGATCAACCAAGAGTATTTATACTCTGACTCAAGTAATGGAGTTGTGTGCTTCGTCCAGGTCTGGGTATCGGTGGGCACATGTGAGCTGTTTGAAAAGTGAGCACGCCCTGAGATGACCATGCCGGAGTGCTTATGCTCACCTGTCCCATATGGATCCTGGAACCAGAGCTGGTCCATAAATCATCTTTCATTATTTGAGATGATCATTTTTTGATAAAACATGATCACTGATCTTTATAGTCAGAATACAGACATTGCTCTGCTCTGTGCATATTGTGCATTATAGACATTAGGGTGGCTGACTCAGGACAAGCCTAAAGTGCTGCTAAATAACAGTGATAACCCTTTGGCTGACTCCAGTGCAGTCTAAATGAAATGATTTAAACCATATTAAAGTTATACTTTGCTTCTATGTCATTAAATCCATTAAAATATAAAATCATTTATATTTATATATGTAGTAAGTACATTTTAAAAGAATGTTATGAAAAAGTGTTCACTAGAGTAAACTCAACAGTGTGTAATAGACTTTTTGTAATAGACAATTCTAAATTTTATACAAAATGCTTCATGTCAAAACATATAATATTTTAATTGAAATATTTCCATTGATCTCTGGAGGTTGCTGCTTGGTTACATCTAATGAATCTTGAACTCTTAGACTCTTCTCTCTGTTATTTATGTTGTGATGGAGCTAATATTTTTAATACACTACCCTGTGTTGTTCTTCCACATAACTAAACTATACAAGTGTATTTTCTGTCTTGTATGGGTGCCTTGGCTCTGCTCTGGAGGATTCTGTGTCAGTGTCACACAACAGATCAATGTGAGTAACAGCTCATATTTATTATAGCTAAGCTCAAAAAAATTAAATGATGAAGTGTTTTGTCCACAGTGATGATCATACCTCAGTTTTTGTTCTTCCACATCATTTTAAATTTGCAAAATGAAGTCTGCGTTCATAATTTGTATGACCTGCTGTTGTGTGATTCCAGGTTCATCTGCACAGTCTGCATTGTTTTCCAGGTATCTGACAGAACAGGTATTTTAAAGCATTCAGCTGCTGTGACGGCTCACACACTGATCTCCTGACAACTCACTTCCACTATACACACATACATGAACAAACAAACAAAACTTTACTTCTACACTTCAAGTCTATTTCCTCCATTATGTGCACACAACTACAGTGATTGTCCAGGTGGGGTTCTTCATCTTTAATGTAGTTCATAGCTGCTTTGCTCTGTGTCCACAGGGGGGCTTTTGGGTGCCATCACAGGTGGTTTGTTTTGACAACCAGCTGACGATCAGCCAGGAGGACTGCCAAGATGGCGGCAGCAAGGTTTGCAATCTTTCCATCAGGATTGTCCATAGGATAAATCACCAGCAGATAATTAGCAGTTAGCTACTTTAGCAAGTGGTTAGGCTAAAGCTATCTGTCCATCAGGAAACTGTGTAAATCACAGAGTTGAAGCTGAGCAGAGGACATCAGAGGGAAAAGCAGCAAATATATTGTGTATAAACTCTGATCCAGTTTCATTGAAATCTCTGAATAAAGTTGTAAAGTTGTGCTTTTGTACAGTAATCAGTGAGTGATGACTGTAGCAGCCCTCACAATCACTCATAGACTGGATCAAACAGGAAGCACTCTGCTAAGGCGCCGTCAGAAGAGAGAAAGCGTTTGATTGGATGTAAAATTTAGTTTCATTTGAATGAGTCATCAGTTTGACTTTATGGAGACTTAGAGTACATAAGAACGTAGCTGTATTTTTCTCTGTTCCCTCTTGGCATGACATTTGTATTAAATGAGACAGAGTGGAGGTGGTAACTCTGTCATTCATCCAACGCAGTCCAGAAACAAAACAGCGTGCTAAAAGTAGCTTAACACACATGGAGATATAAGAGTTTTAAGAATTGTCAGTGGATTTGGTGCTGCTGTTGACTTTCTCGTTTATGATTTAATATTCTTTCTATCAAACATGACTTATTGAAGCTGTAATAACGCTGCATTTGTCTGGGCTCAGACTCAGACTGCTGTTGGGGGACTCCTGGACTGTACGTGGCCTTGCTTACATGTCTCTGGCAGCTGCTGCTTTTTGCTTTTTGCTTCTTGGAAGGTGTTTGTTCACTGTGAAACTCCGCTGACCCTTTCAGCTTTGGCTTCAACAGCCCAACTGCATCCTATCACTGCTGCTCGACTGAAAAGAGGAGAAATAATCAGAGAGGAGTCAGAGGATGGGGTGAAGATCCACGCGAGCATGAAATAACCAGATATTGTTACCAAATCTCACAAACAATTTCACATGAAATTTCTCCCACTCAACCTCTTCCTATCTCTCATACCTACACCTCTCATTTTCTCTCTTAGCCTTTGTCTCCAGCCATCCATCTCTTGTTCCTCTCCTCACCTCTTCCCTCCTTGCTCTCTCACTCTCTCCTTCCTCCCACCTCCTCTAAATGTCTGTCTCTCTCTCCCTTCTCCAGGTTGCCCCTCCGCCCCCTCCTCCCGTCTTCCTCTCGTTACCATTTTATAGGCTTGTTAGTTCCACTTGAAATGCCAAATGACAAACAATCTAAACCCAGTGAGCCGCTACCTTGCTGCCCTCGTAGAGCCGCGCAGTCTAAACAAACAGGATATGAGCTGAAACACTCACACAGCCCGCCCCCACCCGCCCACCATAAATCCTCATATAGGATTTAGACACTTAAACACACACATGGGCTGTGTAACAACAAACACAAAGTCATTCTTAACCTTTGAATTCACAGAAGAGGCTGTGCAGGGTTAGACTGGCTACTGTTGCTGTGTTGTGTTCTGACTCTCGTCTCCATCTTTGATTGATTCTTGAAATTACTCTTGAAATATCATATATTATAGTATATGTTTCTATTAATATGCTGGGATTCAGTGTCGTAGTCTCTTTATGGTCAGAGGAAGTGTCCTGTGAAATTGTCTTGCAAACAAAGAAGAGTCATGTTTACAGTATTTCCCATCACTGAGCTCTAACAGATGTGTTGGATGGTAAATGGTAAATGGACTGTACTTATATAGTGCCTTTCTAGCCAACCACCACTGTTTGCAGTACTCAGTATCTCATTCAGCCATTCACACACATTCACACTCTGATGGCACAGCCTTCGGGAGTAATTTGAAGTTCAGTATCTTACCCAAGGACACTTCGATATGCAGACTGGAGGGGATCGAACCGCCGATCTTCCGATTATTGGACAATCCGGTTCGAACCACAGCCACCCCATGTGGATGTATTTCTTTCCTCATGAATCATTTACAAAGCTGACTTTAGGAGTTACATACTTTGAAATACTTTTTATCAGATTCGGTTTTTACTTGATATATGTAAGAACGTTTCAACTGATAAGAATTCATGAGGATTTTTTTCTTTTGTTTGAGAAACATTCAGCAGTGGACTCCCTGAATATCAATATCAAACCTTCAGTAAATTGAATTTACAATTAATGACACCGGCACTCCGCTGAGGGTTGATGGTAAGTGGTATTAACATCAGACGGGGACCGTGGGATTAACATGATTCTTCTAAATTTTTCCTCTGAGAGATCGTTACAGTAAATTTCCTGCATCATGATGTAATTAATAATGCTGTTCAACTTGAAATGTATTGTTTTAATGCTGCCATGAGAGACTACCCATCCATATACACAGATACAGTAAGGATGTTTCTCTGTAATACATTTAAGGACCAGCGTGTTGGATTTTGTGAAGCTGTAGATTCACTAAATCCAACACCCTCTCCTTCCCATCATGAAGGAGGAACTATCGTTCTGTGACTCAAAGGCCCTATCAAGAGCCAGTGTTTGGTTTGTCCATTCTGGACTGTATAAAACATGGATGTCACCCTCAGGTATCCGGAGAGCTGTGAGCCTCAGTGTGGTGGCTCTGGTCATCACTATCACTGCCTCCCAACTAATCCAAAAAATGGAATAGAGGTGAAGTTTGGGTGGAGCAGGTGACCCGAATGAAGCCTGGTTGTCACTTGTGACAACAGCCACCTGTCAATCAAAGTAGCCACACTGTTAATTGTTAACTGCTAATTATAAGTTATGTAAAAAGTCAGTACAGTACAGTTGTCATGAACAGGGAAATTAGCTATAGAGACCAAAACTGTTTTTTGTACCAGGCTGTAAACATGTTTATTTCTGCTGTGAAGTTGGACATTTGAACATGGGGACTTATGGAGACTGACTTGTTCTATAGCTAGCCTCAAGTGGATGCTAGAGGAAGTGCAGTTTTTGGTCCTTCCACATTGGCTTTACATCACAGACACAGAGTTTGGCACTTGCTATTTTCCCACCACAAATATACTGCATTCATGTCGGCTGAATGGGAAAATTCATTTCCTTGTTATTGCAGCATGTGATTTCAGATTAAATTCCACACATTTTGCCTTAGGTTTGTTAAAACTTCTGTCACTCTCAAAGATCGCTGATATATTGGATGTGGAATGACAACAAGGCTCCTGACATCAAGTGTTTTTCCCCCCTGAGCTGCTCATAATTTAACATGGATGTTGGTTATCATGAGCTTTTTGACATTTCATATTTATACATTAATGGAAACATAGTTATGAATATTCTATTCCATTTCTGTCATATTCTGTAAATTGAGCCCACTGAATCTGTCACACAAGGAACAAGCTAGTGCAAAACAAGAAACAACTATTTATTATTATTTAAGATAATTGAAACAGTTTCTGTGAGGATACGTCCTTTTTAAAGTGTGTATGTTGATGATTTGTTGGTTTGACACATCATGCCCAGCTCTCAGTCAGATATGAAACATTGAATGGAAAGTATTATAAAAAAAACTCTAGTATAAAAACTGACACATGGACCTATGTGAACCATAAAAACCATGTGACCCCCGGCTCCAACACTCCTTTATCAAACATCTGCTGTTACTGTGTTTTTTTCTTGCTGTTGGCTCTGGGCCTGTTGACTGTTGAGTGACTGTTCCATACTATTATCAGTAGCCATCACCGCCCTGTACATGTGCCCATGTGTGAGTGTGTGTTGAAAGTGTGTGTTTGTTTCTGTTGTGGAGGAGAGCGGGGGCTGGGGTGGGTGAACAAACATGTCCTTTTGAGTCAGTGGATGCAGAGCTAATATTGACCAGGGCGCTCGGCGACATGCAGCAGGTCAAATTAAGCACAGTAGCGACGGTCGCGGGGGCACAAAGAGCCAATGACACGCCTTATCACCTGGGTGAATTAGCCTCCGTCTGTCAGACTGATCACCAACATGCTGCACGGTGACAGAGAGAGGGAGACACCAGGATGAACAGCAGCAGCTGTTGCAGCTGGGCAGCTGTGCTGCATGTACATCTGGATCTGTAGCTGTGTTTTTCTTTTCCACCACTTGAAGTACAGATAAGAAGACCTGGAAAAGGGGATTAGTGTGTCATGTGGCAGCTAACCAAAGACATGCTGCTGGGATCTTCATCTTCATTTCTTTCTTTTTCTGTGTCACTCACTTATGCAATAAGAACCCAATGAAAATAAAAATCCATTTTTAATTCGTCCCTAAAAACACATCAAACACCTTCCTACATTGGGGTGTTGATTTACACACTGATTTGAAATATTTGAAATATCCGTTAATTATAAATTAAGTGCTGATTGCGATGAATTAATTAGGCCTATTTAAAGGAGTTTGGATTTTTCTTTTAAAGAAAAACTGAAACTAAAATGAGCATCTTTAAAGATGCTTTGGAGTTGTTGGTTGGCAAAATGCTGCAGTATTGACAGTCCACATCTGAGCCCACGAGACTCAGACAGCTGACACTGGCTGGATGAATAGCGAGTGTGGAGGATCAGCACAGGATTTCCTGAATGATTAGAGATTCAAATATTTTTTGTCACTTTGTTTTGCAGTGAAATACAGACTCCTTCTGGTTTGGAAGTGGTCCAAGGCAGGACGAGAACATGACCTGCATGGTGTTCACCTCTGTGGTGGCCCGGTTTGGCCTCACTCCTCACTGCAATACTATGTCATTCTGTGACATAGTATCGTATTTGTATATATTTTTAATGTACTGTAATGACTATTACTGTATATTATACCCATTTTATTTTATTACTTTACCATACTAACGTTAATGTCATTACATCACTATATTCTATTCTTTCTCTACAAGTAATGCTCTTTACCACACACCCCAACCATCCAAACACAACACCACACACACAATGTAATCTAATTTCTACCACCCAGACTCTATTTTCTTATATACATCAGTGTAACTGTTTTATGTAACGGCCTGCACAGTGAAACCTCTTCAGATGATCCAGAATGTGGCGGCTCACTTGGTCTACAACCAACCCAAGGTCACGTGTCACCCTGCTGCTCGTCGAGTCCCACTGGCTGCCTGTTGCAGCCCACATTAACCCATAAGGATCCATGGTGACACCAGTGTAACAAGCACATTGAATGTCCCAGACTCTTCTGTATAAAGCTTTATGCCCCTTATTAAGCCCAATGTGACATATATGTAACAACACAGATCTTTGTGAATAAAAAGTGAAAAAAGTCTGAAAAAAACTTCTATGTGGTAATTATGAAACTGTGCAGGGACAAACTAGACATTATTAAGTGAATAATATGGAAACACATGGAAAAAAATAAACATATGAAAAAATTATGTCCACTTCGTCCAAGACCAAGACAAGACAAAACGCAGGTGATTCCGAGATGAGACAGAGACCTTCAAAAATGAGATGTGTCGTTTATTAGCCCCATGTTAGCTATATACTGTCTATACAGTATACTACTACATACTACTACAGTACTACTACTAGTACTGTAGTACAGTACCACTAACACTGGTGTACAGTATGTGACAGTCATGCTGTTCATTCTTAATGTCTACATTCTTATTAAAACATAAACTGGATGAAATTCCACCACAATGTAGTTTAATTCTGTCAAATAAGTTCATATAAATGTCGTCAGTTTCACAGGAGAAACGATTGTTTGGGTCTGCTGTCATACACTAACCTCAAAATAACCACACACACAGACAGACACGGGGAGAGAGATTTTATTTTCCAGTCAATCAGCAGCAGTGTACACGCCACATGCACACTGCGAAACAAAAAGGCTCACAGGTGAAAGAATGCGAGAAAATGCTGGGCAATGAATGTCACAGTCGTGAGTCAGTCTCATCATTTTTTTTACACTTTCCTCAAGGTAATATCTTGTTTCCAATATTTTGTAACTACTGCTGACAGACAGTGAGTCTATGCTTATCACTGTAAGGATGCAACTGATACCAGACAGCCGGGTTTCTGCAAATGTTTTGACTGATATAAAATAAGACGGAAGATTCTAAATGATAGGGTTTAGTTTGAAATATATGAAGATGGTTCATGTTTAACAGAGAAAGAATTAGATTGAAACAAAAAATACAACAGACTGTTCACAGATCACATCACAACTGTACATTTCAGGAGCTCTTTCTGTCAGCCTGTTAGCCTGCTAGCACAGTGAGGACATGCTAATATTTACTCCACCTGCTCTGAACAAAGTGGGAGGCTGGTGTTAACACTACATCTAGTGCACAAGCCTGTATTTGTATCTAAATGTCACAACACACTAAAGTAACACTGATAAATACCAAGTATATTCACATTTGAGGGTCTAATGTGTAAATAGTGAATTATTCATGAGGGACAGCACTGAGTGTTTGCTAATAAAATTACATACTACAAGAGCTCTTCACTGAAATCACTGAAAAAGTTTTCTCTTTTTTGTTGCAGGAAGAGTCTGTTTGACATTTACTGAGCTGATATTTCATTCAGCATAACTCACAATGAGTTCATTCAACCATGTGGATGCAACCCAGAAACTGCAAGATTCATGCAAGTGCATCAACTTCATGCTACGCTGCTTCATTGAGAAACAATACTGTAAGCGACAGAGGGCAAGTCAAGTCATTTCGTCAACCCTCATTGTGGATCCAGGAAAGCAAAGTTGAGACCCTAACCTTCAACCAGTGAGGATGCTGCATACATGCAGCAACCACTGAAAACATCAGAACTGGACAGTGTATGCGTGACATCATCCACAGGTTTCTGAAGAGCTCTTTTGAAGCTCAGCGTGGTGGTGCTGGCTGGAGTCCTGCCTCTTCTGTGTTATGGCTAATCTAAAATGAAAAACATCAATCATCAGCAGACCTGAGGTTGGCCGAATGAAGCCTTGTTGCACACCAAGCGCCTGTCAATCAAATCCACACTTTCTGCATAACTTTAATGCAATCTGCTGTGAAGTTGGACATTTTAACATGGGGGCTTATGGAGATTGGTTCATTTGACATTTTCTATTCAGCCTCAAGTGGACATTTGAGGGACTGCAGCTTTTGGCATTGGTACAGTATAGTCTTGAAGTCCAGAACCTGGGTGAAAAACAGACATATCCTCCTGATGTTCCACAGTCATAGGTGTGCTGAGCTGTGACTCTGCAGCTGCTGATTGGAGAAATGTGTCTGAGTGTGTCAAGCAGCAAATGGAGCAGCGCTGACAATAAGTGGAATCAGTATTGTGTTAAGACATATAGTATATGATAACATGACACTTAAATAGAACAAGTAAGCCTAATGCAGTGCATCCCCGAGGACCACAGAGAGACCATAGCAGCTGATACCTGCAGCAGTTTGTCATATTCTTCCAAACAGCTTCCAAATTGTCGTTCTGATGAACCTGTGCTGTGCGGTGACATCATACTGTGAAAAGTTATTGCTCCTGTGTTGTGATTTTGAGCCTTCTGCAGTGTCTTATAACAACATTAAAATAAAAACTCAGTCGACATCAAAATGCACACTGTGCTGTGGGCTTAGTATGCATATGCACAACAAGTCCCTGGAGTGGATTTATTGAGCTTATTATGGCTGCTAATTGAAGAGAGCGGTATCAGCGAGAGTGTCTTGATACAGAGAGACAAACAAATAAGTGGGGCGGGTGGTTAAATGAGGGTAAAAGATCTCTGAATTCAAAGGGAAGAGCTGCAGAAACAAACACGTGGTGCTGTGGGAACTGTGAGGTCTAACATGTCGCCAGCACAGAGAGAAAGGAAAGGGAAGCAGCCTAAAATGTCTCCAAATATCAGATACCATCACCCCAAAATCCTCTCAATGTGCCCATGTTGATGAATACAGTAAAAGAGAGAGAATATTCACAGGACAGTGTAAGCAAGAAAAACACAGCAGACTTTGATTTATGAATTGGCCACTTTATTCTGACATCAGTAATAAAGGGGAAAGTAAAACACTCAGGATGTGTGTTAGTGTGCACACCCGCACAACTGCTGCCGCTCTAGGCTAATTGTATTTTAAAAGATTTCACTAATTACATTACAAAGGAAACAAAAGCCAATTTACCTTTTCCTGAAACCAACTTGAGGCTCCTTAATTAGATCAGTGAAAACCAGGATTTCATTGGAATGCCTCTGTTTTATGTATTTAAAGCTGAGGCTAATTATATGCAACACTTTACAGACAAGCTGTGTTTCTAAACCAGCTGGAAGAAGAAGTGTTCTCACAGGAGGTGTTAAACACAGCTGCATATTTTTGCACATTTTTCAAACTGCATATTTGAAAAATTTTGTGGGCAGCATCTGTAACCTCTGCTCTGTGAGCTGAATGAGTTCTTAGTTACGTGGTAACCTAAGTCATTTTTACATTCATGAATGACTGACATCGTCAAATCATTTCCCCTCTATGCTTACTTTCAACGTGCCGAAGCAATAAAAACATCATCTGTAATCACATATATAAAAATAATGTGCCTGCTTGTACCAACAATTCATTTCAACTGTTCTTCCTGTACAGTGAGAAGAATCTTCCCATCTGTCTGGTCATCAATCACAGGCTTGTTATTACAGATCTCAAAGATCTGAGTTAAAGATGTTAAGCTGTATACTGGTGTGACCTCTGAAACAAAGGTCTCCCAAAAGGTCCACAGTGTTGTGGAGAAATTGCTGAAGCCAAAGGTCAGTGGTGAGGTCAGGAAGAAAGAAAGTGTTCAGGAGCCTCTGATGTCTTATGCTGTATTATTTATTGATGCTTGATCAAGGAGAATTAGAGACATTCTCATAAAGCATCAGAAGTGCCTGAGTCGGTCTCACATTCTGCCCAACTCATGCTGGTGGACAGACTTTAAACCCCGAGATAACACCACAAACACTATACGCCCCGAATTAGGTAGAAGAGAATGCTTTTACCAGGAATGGTGTCTTCATCAACATGATTAAGTCTGGAGACACAGATGTCTGTTTACGCAGATTAGAATGTCAGTGGCAAGCTGTCTATTATGTCTAAGCATGCAGCACCAGAGTCCTTCGACCCTGGCCACAACAGTGTTGAGATAGGATGGAACCTCCTACTGCCAAGTGGAACATTTAGATATTTGTCTCAGGAGTTGGTGGAGACCAAAAACAGAGCTAAAAGAATGAATACTGGACATACTTATCAGATGACACAAACATGACTCCAAATTAATGACACTGTTGCTCCGAGCCTGCTGGATGTGTAAATAGCCTGTCTGTTTGCTAACACGTTTGTCATATCAGTTTTAAAAGGTCATCAGTGTAGCCAAGTGGTAAAAAACAAAATCAATGCAGCACTAAGGATGGAGTCAAATCAAATGTACCCTTTGTCCCTGTATAAACCTCTCTCTTCAATGTTACTTTAGGTGGTTCTTAAAAGCATTTTTGAGTATTTATAGCTGAAAATCTTTCTTTGCCCCTGACAGGAAAAGTGCAGAGCAGCTCCGTTTCCACAGCAGAAATCATTTACTCCTCCAACTTGGAGAATTTACCATTTAAAGAGCAACGCACCATCCAGGTATCCAGGTTCTATGATGTTTAACTGGCAAATGTGAAGTTGGACATATCCTAAATGCATCTCCACCTTTCACTGTAGATAGTTTAAAAAGGGAGCCCAGTGATCTCATGGGTTTTTGAGGAGTTCATCTGCAAACAGACTGACCATTTCTGTATTCCGTATTTTAATATATGTATATGTATAACCAGCAGTAATGAGAACACATGACAGTGGCAATTTTCAGATACATAAATACAAAAATAAAGATTTTTATGAAATTCAAAATAGGATTGTTTGTGTTACATCTCTTTGTGCAGCATGCACTGTGTGTGAGTGTAATGTTAATGTCATGCAGTGGTGGAGGTGAACTGGCCACTTTAAGGCACCATAAGTGCCTTAAATGCCATAAGTTTGGCTAAATTACTGTTTTCAAGCTGCACAGCCACATCCAGAAACACGTCCACCGGGGCACTCAAGACCACTGTGTGTTGCCTGTGGTATTTTACCTGTCATGGAAATCTCAAGGAGATACCACATTAAAGGGGGGATGTGTTGATCATTTATTTTTCTTTCCTTCATATTTTGTGATAGAGAATGGTGAGTTTGGTGACGTTTTCATGTACCCTGGGAAATTGTTGTGTGTTTCGCCCTTTAGTGAAATGCAGCCTACAGAGTCATATAGTCAGTCAGTTGACTGGGGAAAGGCAGGAGAAACATTTAATTCTGATATGATGATGATGTAGTTTTTTTTTTTTTTTCACATTTCCCTGGAAGCACTATTAATAAATGTCTACCCATAGGGACCTAAACACAACCTCTTGAGTCTGCCTCCTACTTCAGAACCAGCCCTCTGGTAACGACTATCTTACACTGAACTATTACATTTTTATTGTTGTGCAAAAACATCCAGTTTTAATGTAAAAAGAAATGGCCTTTTTTATTACCAAAGTGTATTTATTTTAATTTATTTATGTATGCATTTATCCATGTCACTTTTATTCTTATCAGACACCCACAATTTGCTTTACATGAAAAAAGGGAAATGATAAGAAAAATAACAAAAAATCAAGAAAGAAGGTGAAAAACATGCAGGGCCGGGCCTCTCAACATCAAGGTCCCTTCATTACCAAACAGCTGTTGAACTGCAGTCAGATGACTCAAGTTGATTTCAAAGTCTTTAAAGAGTTGTCGCAGCCGGGCTCTGGCTTGTGTGTATCGGAGGGGAATGAGGATTGAAAAGTGATGGAGAGTGACAGCCGACAGATTGCCGGCGCTTGCAGCTCGCCCTCAGGTGAGACTGGGGAAGACAGATCACCCCTGCTGATGTTTAAGCGAGGGAGGCGGAGAGCACAGCTGTGTATGTGAGGAGGGGGGTGTGGTGGTGGGATGTGTGGCGGGGTGCAGAGAGAGAGAGTATGAGAGAATGAGCGTACAGTATAAGTGTGTACACACACACACATACATACACACACACACACACACACACAATCTTAAGTGCCTACATGGCAGATCGTGTGTGTTTCTGACAGTTTTGGCCTGTGTGTGTGTGTTTGCATAAGGGTGTGTGTGTGTGTGTGTGTGTGTGTGTGTGTGTGTGTGTGTGTGTGTCAGACAAGGCCCCGCGGCTCAGGATCTGCTGTCGCTAAGCAGCTGACACTTCTTAGCGACAGACTGACAGATTTTCACAAACTAATTTGACTCTGAGGAAGACGACACAAGACGCTCATGAAACTTTTCACATCCTGCCAGTAGAAAATATACTGCAATGCTGACGACGATGATGGTGGTGAAGATGATGATGATGATGATGATGATGATGATGATGGTGATGATGAGCTAATCCCAAAAACGTGGCACACACACAAAGAAAGAAAGGGAGTGTGTAGGAGTTCAGGCTAGCACACCTTGTTGACAGAGGAGAAAACAGGAAACAACACACTGAGCAGCTTCGATCAGCTCGGTCTCGCCTGTTCAGGACCCTCCAACATTTAGCCGGCTGATCTGAGCTCCATCGTGACTAACAATACAAGCATGCTTTCTCACAAAAGCCAGTCCTTTGGGAGCTGTTTCATCTTGCGTTGTGGTCTGAATATCGCTATAAACAGATATCTGACCACAGATTTTGGCACTCTGGCTTCTATTTCTAGTTTGAGTATCAACTCGTCATGTCTGAACGAGCTTTGCTTGTGTTATGGCCGCCGTCCAAACTCCTGTATGCTGAGCTAGGTGTGTGGTTCCCTGTTACCAATCGTCATCGTGACCCTCATCATCTTCTATCTCCCTGAAGAGCTGGAGGATTCTGATTGCAGCACCACGTGGCTCAGGTCTCAGGTCTAGGACGGAATTTGGGGGATTAAAGCCTTACTCACACCGGGGACGTAAGCAACACGGAACGACTGTGCTGCCGTCACTGGAACTGCCACTCTAATCAATGAAACCATCCCCACCAGGCGTGCTGCAGCACATCCCAGCAGCGACTCCCCGCTCTGCACCGCTAACATTCTGTAGCACTTTTATTTTTGACGGAGCCGTTGCTAAACCGTGTGAAAGTCGACAGAGCAGATTGCACCAGACAGGAAATCTGACACACAATCAACGTAACACACTTCCGCTCCTTTCAAAATAAAATACAATACACAGTTCATGTCGTCTATCACAGCTTCACATCAACATTACATCATGACCGGTGGCACCAGGTCAGCAGTCTATCAATCAAAGGGTCTCAACATGGACGATGAGAGACTAATTGTTGAAGTGGAACAACACACAATAATTGACACAACAGATCCTTTTTATAATCTCTCCCACGTTAGAGAAGCAAAGTTAGCTGCTTGTTGCTGTTGTTTCCTTTATACACAGTTTATATAAAGGGTCTCGTGGTCTTGTGTGAATATGGCTGGCTCACAAGACAGCACTACGACAAACTGTGAATACTAATTAATGAATTAATTTGTTAAATGACTACCTGTGGACGTAGTCAGGAAGGTAAAATACTGATTATACATACACAGAAGTTCTTTATTTAAAACCACCAGATTTTGGTTCAGTTTCTTTTCAGAAGGAGGACTATTTTCTTTATTTCTTTTGGTTTGAGCAGCATCCACTCATCTCTCCTTGTAGTTTTTTTTGTAGTAGTAATTAAGTATTAATTTGAACTCCTGCAAATAAATAACTTCATTTCACTGGATACATTTAGTTTTTATGTTTATGTCTTTTCCCTAAGGAAGGTGGTTTATAACAGGTTGAAAGCTGAAATGAAAGGCTGAAATGCAACATGGGAGCCCATCGACTATTGCTTGACTCCGATTTAGCTTTTTCTGAAATGTACCTGCGTTCATGTGAAGACATCTGTTTATCAGCAGAAATGTACCTTTGTCGTCATTCTTGTGTATCGAGTTGTTAATCGAACTGCAGAGGAAGTCTTGTATCTGTTATCCATTTTCTGGATATCTGCTGGATGCGCTGAAAACCCAGAGCCAAGGCCTGTTGCTCCTGGGGCTAAATCTTCATCATACGAGAGCTGATGGGTTCTGAGACTGTGGTGTGAAAGCAACACGTAGCAGCAATGCGATTTTAGCGTAGTGTGAATTCAAATGATAAACTACTGTTGTATGTATGTGCTTATTATGGAGATGTCAAGACAGTAATATTATATTAACCATATGTGTTTCCGCGACAAGGAAGTGGGAGTTTGACATCACCACCTTTCCCCTTCATTTGATGGAACATGTGATCAGTTGTAACGCACAGCATGAAGGACTACACAGCTGGAAGAAAATGAAAGGTGGTCTGACAAACACCCATCGCTTTATGTAGCATCACTAATTACATCAGTTATGTCAGTCATGTTACTGTTATGATGGTCATGGTGAGTTATGTTCTATTGTGTTCTTTATAAAGCAACCAGAGTCACCAAATATCTTGCTAAAATATAAATCTAAAGCCTACGCACAGCTTACATTTGTATACCGTGGTATTTAGCCAGTGAGGCGCTCTCTGTCCAGTTTCTACCTGTTGGTCATTATTCATGAGGTCCACTGCAGTCTGTGCTAATAATGCTCATGATTAATTATGTCTGTAGAATCTTATTAGTGAAGATAAAATGCACATACAGTACGGCGTGAAGTTCAACAGCATTACTGTCAGACACTGGAATTTAATTTCCCTCCATTGGTTCCATGTAGTGGTGATGATGCAGGATGACATCACAACATGTCCGTCCTTATGACTTCATAGTGACTCTGAATATATGAAGCAGACCTGAGATAAATATCATTTTTCTTCTTTGGTCCAAACCAGGAAGAGCTGCTGTTATAACACAGGATGTGATGGTGTGTGAAAGTGACTGGAGAAACTCGCTGTCACACAAACATCCCTTTTTCACTTCTTCATTAATTTCTTTCTCTTCTGTAACGTGTTAACAAATAGCTACCTGTTTACACATCCAGCAGTTACTGTGATGCCATGAGGCGGATCTGGACCCAGAAGAATGACACAGAAACTATCAGATGCAAGACAACTCAGTTTACTTGAACTCTTTGAGCCCAAGAGGCGAACAAATAAGACAAGGAGCAGAGAGGGGAATGAGAAGTGTGGGGATGTAGGCAAAGGTTCAAACAGGCATGAAAAACAGAATGCAGAATGCTGGAAGCTAGGAAAAGACATGAGACAGTTCAGGAGAATGAACCTCGACTGGTAGCATATTTCTATATCTAGTGTTTATGTCCATTACTCATTCTCCTTTTAACTCCAGTTTTGGTCTCCACCAACTCCTGAGACAAATATCTTTTGTCTCTTTGGCTGCTAAATGCTCCGTGATGTCCACCAGCTGGTTTATAACTGTGTGCAGTGTGAGCTCTGTCACTGCAAACAGCTGCAGTAGGAAACCACAGTGATGAGAGCTGTGAGACTGAAACAAACACAAAATGTGCCCTGAAGCCAAATCCTCGAGCTACAGGGCCAAAGGTCTTGTGTTAAATCTCTGTGGGTTCATCAATGCAATTCACTTATTACAAACTGAGAAAATGTATGTGTAAAAGTCAGTCCTCCCTGCAGGCTCTTAGGTCAACTGTTCCCCAGAAAACAGCCTCCATCCTGGGCAGTGGGTCAGGATTTCCCGCACAACACAATCTTACAACTTCAAGATAAAGCGGTGGAGACATTTTTAGATTTTTAGATTTACAGTGGAATCTGGGTGGACACTTTCCTCATAGAGCAGGTCTAAACCGTGCTCTTTATATTGTCCAGCACAGCAGCTGTTTTTGTTCAATCACCAGTCCATTTTCCTCCTTCGTCACTCTGCCTTCTTCTCCTTAACATCGGGCTGCTGAAACAGGAAGCTGACCTGACTCTGTCCCCGGGGATCAAGGAGACGGACGGCAGCATAAGGTTTTGCATCAACTTCAGAGTCCTGGAGGGGAGAGCGTGTGAAGGCCGAAGCCAGGCAGGGTAATATCATCCCAATCCACACCGCCACCTCATTAGTCTACTGCCTACACACATTTCAACACTGTTATATTAATCCTTTTTTCTTTTTTTCACGTGTTGAGAAATGACATTAAAAACAGTAGACACGTTTCTCCTTGGATAATCCACAGGACTCACTGTGATACTGTCATATTCATATATACTATGAATATATTTATTAAATCCTGCAGCACTGAGGTGGAGAGGATCTCTCAAAACCTGTGTAAAGAAAAGCAGAACTCTCTGCATGAGAAGTGATTTCTTGATTTTCTTTTTTGTATGTAATCATGGTGAGTCATGCCTTTCAAAGATCTGTACCACTTAGAATAAACTCCAACAAAAAAAGAGCGCTCCGCACCAAAGACGGAGACACACTTTAAAAGAAAGATCGCTCCTTTAACAACAAGTCATAAGTAAACGGCCGCCACAGTCACACTCATTTATATGTCTTTGTAGAGCGGCCATAAGTTTCAGCCCTCGTTGCTTTGTGAAGTGCCAAGGACGCTAAAAAGAGTCTAATCCAAAGACGCACATTGACCGGGCCGTCCGCACAACGATGCCACTCATCAACTACCTAACACTCACCCAGCTCTTGTGGGAAATTACAAGGCCAACACACAATGGACTCATGTTTGTGTGTGTGTGTGTTTGTGCCAATAAAAAAGTGTTGATGTGAACCTGTGGCAGAGTAGCTTAGCAACGACCTGAAAAGAGCAGGAATTAAAAGCCCCGCACACACACAGGGCCACGTAAATCCAACCTCTATATTAACTCCATGGGGACCCTCAGATGGTCAATAAAAATGCCCGGAGACCTTGATGCAGATCTGATTGTCCTGAAAGCGGCCCGGGCTGCTTATCTACTGCGTGGAGATAGGCTACAGTAATTCACTTAGATCCCAGATACTTCAGATAAACTCCTCTGCTGGGAACACAACAACAACAAGACAGACATGGCAGGAGGAAACACCGTATTCCCAACTCAATATCCTCCCCCACATACCTCCGCCTCTTCCTCCCTCCTTCCCTTCTTCTTCTCGTCTATCTTTCCATCTAAGTTCCTCTCCGTCGCCTTTCTAAAATACTGTCCCCTGTCTCATGGATGAACTCCCTCACTCTCTCTTCTTCCCCCTCCTCCTCGTCTTCTTTCTCATCTGCAACTTTCCAGTTCTCTTTTTTTTTTCTTTTCTTTTTGGCACGATGAACCAAGCGGACCACATCCTGCAGCAGAGGCATTATCTAAAAAAAAATCCATAAAAGTCATCAGTGTTTTTGTTGTTTTTCATTTCTGAACCCGCTGCTTCAGCGAGCTGTACCCCCCGATGCAGTTGAAGAGAGAGAGGAAGGGGGTCAGTTGATCAGTAAACCTTCAGAGCAATGCCAATCCTCCATCCTCACACACGCACATACACACACACACACACACACACACACCCTGACGCCTGGCAGTCAGCTCTTGGATCTGAGTACAGTCAGTGGCTCAGGTCTCTCACAGCTTGTTTTTCATTCTGTCCTCCAAAAAAAGAAAAAGAAACTCTAATTAACATCAGTTTGAGTATGCTGCTCAGCACACAGTTCATCCGCTGCATTTGTGAGGACTTCAGTGGTGGGAGTATTCAGAGGCTTTATTTAATGAGAGCCTTTAATTACATTTAATGTTCATTCAGAATTCAGTAAGTAAAAGTACAGTATTATCAGCTAAGTGTCTTTAAAGTTCAAATATTGTTGTGCATAAAATGTTTCCTGTGATTACATATAACTTTATTAGATCTTTACAGCAACATTGTGAACGTTTCTCTCATAAGCTAATGTCTGTTAAATCCTGTTGATGCTACACTGACCTGTAATCAGGTGAACGGTGTCTCTGTCAGTTGTACGTCTGTTCTCACACTCTGTAACTTTGAGCTCTGGGTCGGGAGAAGCACGGTCTACAGTGACTCAACAATTCCCTCCGTGATCAAGCAGTTGGTGACTGTGACAATGAAAAGCTTTGTTGAAGAGGTAGAAACCCTGAGCAGAACCCGACTCATCGCTGACGGCCATTTGCCACAGCTGGTTGAGTTTATGGAGAAAGGTTTTCTGGTTTTCCCTCTGATGTCCTCCGGCTGCTCCTCCTCAACTGTCTGTGATTTACAGAGTTTCCTGATGGACAGTGAAGTAACCTGCTGACAACTGTAGCTGCTGTTAGCTAATGTTACCTCTGTTTGTTAGCCATGCTGCACAGACTGTGAGCTGCTTTGAGAGGCGTTTTCTAGATAATGTTTCTTTGATGAAGTGAATGCATAAGCAGCATTTTACTTGTGCAATTGGTCAAAGTGGAAAGTGACTAGATAGTCTGCAATCAAAGTTAGTTTGAAACAAAAGAAAAATAAGTGTTATTATATTAAGTATTATTAATAAAAGTTTAACCCTGAGTAAGTCAAGTGATCTGCTCTATCAGGATAGTGCGTGTGGTTTGATCAGATTTAATTGACAGTGGCCTGGAAACACCAAGCGTTGTCACATTTTGGATGAAACGTTAATAAATTCTGACTATTACTCAAAAGCATGTGTCATCGCCCTTTATCCAACTAAACCGCAGGGAACCAGCTCAACCTGAAACTGGCTCTAATCCCTTGACTCTGTGGTGTGTTGGGTGGAGGAACAATGGAGGAAATGTTTGTGTCTGTGTTTTTCATCTCTCATGAAATGGCCACAGTATTTGCAGTATTTAAATACAGTAATAATTAAAAAAGGTACCTGCTGATTGCTGCTGAGCGGGTAGTGCACACTGAAAAAGATTTAGTCATTCAAGGAGCAGTGTTTATGATATAGTGACATCTAGTGGTGCAGTTGCACATTTCAACCAACTGAATAAGAATCATCTCCCCTTCCAGCTGTGAAGGAGTGAAACTCAGGAAAAAACTGGACCGTCTGTTCTGGGCTACTGTAGAAGATGACCTGTGGTGTCTGTACTTCTAAAAGCTTCATTCTAAAGAAGCAAAAACATAACAATATTTATTTTCAGCTTCGGATTATACACTATTGAAAACATACTCACTCATACTTTTCACCACTGGACCACTCTGTACAGTTATTAATTAACCTCTAACCTTACAGAGCAAACATCTTTTGAGCAGATGTTGATAAAACACACTCCTTTCCTACTTTTACAGAAAAACAAACAGTTATTTGCACACACACAATGCTAACAACATGTACTTAGTCTCAGCTATCTGATGGTGTGGTGATGTATTAAATACAATGTAAAAATCACAATATGCTGATTTTTTGTTAAGAATAGTTTTAGTTGTAATGTGGCCCAGGACCAGAGACGTTATTTCCAACCTGTGTTTGTTCAGTTGTTAGAAAACAGCAGGCCGTGTGTCGTACAGCTCGCAGAAAGCTCGCAGCCCGCGTGTCCAAAAGGTTGCAGACAGGCGACATGGAGGCCATGACGACCACAGAAAGGAGGACACATGCATCCTGATTCTTTCCACAGGACTGCAGCACACTGCCTGAACATTCCACTCTTTGTGGACTCCTCTTGAAAATTCTCTATCACACCAAAGAACAGACAAGCAACTGCTCATTGACATCAGCAGCTGAAATGCAGCATGCTCGGGCTTATTTTAAAATGCTGGTCAATCATGTACTTACTTAGTAACAGTAATTACAATGTCTGCTCCTGTTGTCTGCTGCTGATGAAGTTGTTGCTGATCCTGGATCCAGCTGTCAGAAAGGTGCAATGACAGCCACAGTAAACACACACACATTCACACACATCACACTGAACAGAACTTGATTGTGCTGAAATACTAGCCTGTGTTTTTTTATTTTTTGAAATCATGATTTTCGACTCACAGACACTCATCAATCCACCCAAAACTCTGATAGAACATGTAAGAGAGAGAGGCATTTCCATCAAATGATATCTTGAATATTTCATACGGTCATTCACACCTCCTCTATATACACACAACACATCAGACAGATAAGCAGTCTGGAGAAGATGCTCCATATCGTTACATTACTTTTCAGTAAAGAAAAGATTCTCAGGTTTGCATCTCTTGCTTATATTTCTTTGGGCAGGAGAAAAGAGCTCAGAGTGAGGGTGCTTGGAAAATGAACAGCAGCTTAATGCTTTTCTGTTGTTTTTGTACATTTCAGTTTGTGACTTTTGCATGTAACCTTCTTCTCACTATCAAAGATCAAAGTAAAACAGCATATAAAACATAGACAGGAGGACAGGCGGGATAATAAAGCACACAGCAGAGTCGGAGGTCATACCTCAGCAGTAAAATGTTCATTTTCCTCCCTCAGTGTCTCATTCTCCTATTCCTGCACAAAACGAAGACAAGCAAGAGCGAAAAATCAACAGCACTTCGGGTGGAGGCTGCTGGCTGGTAAGTTCACTTCCTGAGCTGTCGGGACACCACCTATCATTTGAAAGTCCTGGACTTTGCTTCTAAACTCCAGTAAAAGAAGTCTGATATTCATTTTTTGTTGATTTTTTTTAGATGAAGACAAATTATAAGGACGAGACTGCTAATGTTGTATACTACAGCCACGATGCAGAGAAGCCACGATTAGAAAGTCTGTAATTCATCTGTGGTGCAAATAGTTCTGCTAAATTACTGCACACATGCGCTGTGTTTGGGATGGAGATGAATCCTACAGTTGTAAGTGTTCTTGGTACACACCTCCCTTAACCACCATCAGTGATCTAAATAAGCATTGTCCCAGAATGTAAACATTTTACAGTGATGTCAAATAACTTATATAGAAATACTGATATACTCTGATATGTGCTCTATATTGTCACCTTTAATTTTCCTGATTAATCTAATCTCATCCTTACATTAACGACTCTAACAGAAATTGCATGAAATGAACAGAAGTGAACAACACACTGTGTTCCTCAGGTAAATGCTTAAAATCATTTTTAGATTAGCCACATGCTAGAGTCTGATGACAGGAGAAAACATGCCTAACCTTTCACTAAAAAGACTGTCGAGTAAACAGTTTCTCAGTTGAATACTGTCAACTGACCTGTCCTGAGTGTTTGGTTGTCTTGACTGCAATGCTTGGAACAGAAACACAGAAACTGGCTGAATGGACAGTACTGTTGCCCTGAAATGTCAGACAGTCTTCAATCAATCAGAATACAGTTCAGGATTTTGGCAACTCAGGAGTGAACTCTCTTTTATTCTGATAGCCTATGTGCTCGTTCAGCCTCTGAGCATCCATCTGCACCACAGTGGTGTTCACAGCATGGTCGCTGCATGACCCCTCTCATGAGTACAATCAGCCACCGTCAGGCACAATGCTTGAGCAATGCCCACCCTGCGTTGACTGAGGCCACCTGACCATCACTTTAAGCCACCCAGAAACTCGCGTCCCTCCCTTTCAGGTAGGTCTCATTGAGGGAGTTGTTGATGTATCTGTTGGATGTATAGATGACAAACTGTCAGGCCACCAGGAGGAGAAAAGCAGCCAGGGTTGGTAACAGGAAGGACTTAGAACTGATCATGTGAGCGCAGAACATGCACATGAACAGTGATTGGGTATTTCAGAAGGTACATGAAGGACAAAGGCACGTGCTCCCTCAACCCCACGGTAAAAATTTCACTACCTTATTGTCTTCATCCTGATACTTCTGGAGCTGAATATTGCACATGGCTCAGCCATGTGACAAAATACTAATAATTTGTCTTTTCAGCATCACAGTGAAGCCCTATATATCTGACAGTATAGTACATAATGTATACAATCACTGGAGTGACTTATGAATGTATGACATTCAAAGACATCCCTTTGAGCTCTGGTAGCTTGTAATGCATGTATCAAAGGTGGCAAGTATGCAGTGCTGATGTACATACTGTACCGAAGTACAGCTGAGAAAGACTAACCTCTTAGGAAATGACTGAGCAAGTCACCTGACAGCTGTACCTTCTGATTCATTTTTCAGTTACAATTTCACACGCTAAACGCTATAAGCAGCTCATGTTGTGCTGGGAACAGGTGTGCTGATTTAAGACAGTATATTAGATTTATATGTAGCCAAGTGAAGAGGGGTTACTGTGTTTTTTGTTAACTGTGCCCTAATAGAAGGTGTACTGACACTTTAAGGCCAGTTAGGTTGAGAATCGTGTGAGAATTAGGAGATCACACGAGAGTCGCTAACAAGCGCGAAATGCTGTCTCCTAACACACGAAATGGCGCATTGGTATGTATCTTGTCAGTAGAGTTTGAACTGTGTAACACAGAAGAAATACGTAACAAAGTTAAGAGTTAGAACAGACTGGTAACTGTGTTGTCTCACGAAGATTTGTGACGGAAGATTTTGAGTTTGTTTGTTTCTCGTCAGTCAAGGGTCTGGTTATCTCCAGTATATCAGGAGCCGCTCTAGACGACCGCGGGTCAGCTTAAGTGGCACTGTTTACTGAAAAAACTTAGTTAAAATAACATTTTTGGTGTTTATGTTGTTTATGAAACTGTTCCCCATGTAGAGGGGAGACAGAGACAGAGAGCCGTGTGTGCATGTGCTGCATCCACGTGAAGTGTGAAGCTCTCAAGCTACGGGCTAGAGTAAGTGGGCATATAATTTTGTTTTTTGAACAAACTGAAAGCTCAATACAGGTCATGGTAAAAGCATATTTGTCCAAAGTCCAAATATGTACAGTAGAGTTAATTCATGAAGTGTAACGCTAATTCATGGTGTTTATTAATTTAATTCATGAAGTTTACCAAGTTAAAACCTGATGTATGTTGTAAAATGTCTGTTAAAAATGAGAAGAGTGGCCTAGAGATGTATTAATGTATTTGTATTTCCTGTCACGTAGGAATAGGGCCACTACTGTTGTTTGTTGTTTCTCAGGTTTTGTTTGTTGCTTCTCAATTTTTGTCGTTGTTGGTACTTGCTTTTGTTTTGTATGAAGACAGTCAGAAACTATTCAGGAAAGGAAACAACCAACTCTATTTTTATATTTTTTGTATCTTGTTTGACTGTAAAGAACATATTTCTCAAAATTAGAGAATGAATGCTGTGCTCGCTCAAGTGCAGTCGGGGTATTAAAGATCCTACTAAAATATATTTTCTGTGTCCAGCGCCCTCCTTTGTTGACCTGGGCACATATAAAATATTTTGTCTGTAAAATCACATATATTGTCTGTACATATATTGGTGACAGTTTCTTAATAATCCGATTGGAGGTGGAGGAAGTAAAGCACAAAATATAGATAATAAATATTTATTTTCTTTTTCATACTGTATATGACTTCATGAATGTAGGGTTTAACATCTTCAGAACAAGAGACGAGACATCCAACGACAGTCCATTGTCCCAGTTCTCCAACTCAAGCAGCTCACACACATCCGCGCATGCACGCATGTGACGTTACCATGCACCTATATCTGAACAAGCCAGCAACAAGCCCACACGCACATGTATGAGTGACGTCACCACGCATCTCTCCGCTGTTCAAGAGCTAATTCACTTTCCATCAAGAGGCCAGCAAGCCGCCCATGTACCCACGTATGTGTGCACGCACTCATGCAAGCGCACACATTCACGTAATTAGAGGTAGTGCTTTGCTCTGTAAAGTCAAGTCATCATTGATGCAATTTACCCAGTTACCTTCAAAACGTGATCAAACTGTCACCTCACTTTGCAGACTTATCTCCACACTCAGTACCATGCCTGTGTCAAAGAAACCTACCCAAACGAACACAGACAAGACTTTCTAATACTTTTAGGCTCGAGTATCAGGCAACCTGAGCTGCTAACCCGTCTCTCAGTTCTGAAACACGCTAAACTGCTGAAACACATAACCTCACATCAGAGACTTAGCTCCAGATTTCTTTTTTTTTTTTTTTAGATTATTTTTTTTGGCCTTTCATGCCTTTTAATGATAGAACAGCCGAAGATAGACAGGAAGAAGGGTGCAGAGAGAGGGGGAGTGACATGCAGTAAATAGCCGTCCGATGCGGGAATCGAACCGGAGCCAGCTGCAGCGAGGACTGTAGCCTCCGCATATGGGGCGGCCGCTTAACCCACTACGCCCCTTAGCTCCAGATTTCATTTCAGTACCACGCCTGCACTAAGAAACCTACCCAAACAGTAGTTGGGCGCGCACAGGTTTCATCATACTAACTTAACTGGCTCGCAGTCAGTTAAAGACTGATCAGAATCACACGGTCAACATAGGTTCATAAACAAGCCTATTTCCTCTGACGCAGCAACATATACACAACCTTTTAATATATTTAGGATCAAGCATCAGTCAACCTGAACCCGTCTCTCAGCACCGTAACATGCTAAACCGCTAACTCGTTCAGAACAACTGAACCGAACGTGCCACTCACTTCACTTCCGAGTAAGCAACCATTCTAAATTCAAAGCCATGACAAACACAGTAATTGCAACCAAGGCAATAAACACAGACACCTGGCACTGGGATGCCAGCGCCACCTGTTGCCCACCTGCAGCAACCACAGAAACTAACCATGGCAGGGGTGTCTGGCACCGGGGTGTCAGTGCCACCTGTTGCCCACTTGCAGCAACTTCAGCAGCTGACTGCAGCGGGGGCGTCCGGCACCAGGTTGCCCGCGCCACCCACTGCCCACCTGCAGCAACCTCAGCAACTGACTGCGGCAGGGGTGCCTGGCACCGGGATGCCAGTGCCACCTGCTGCCTACCTGCAGCAGCCGGCTGCGTTGGGGGCGCATAGCACCAGGATGCGTGCCCCACCTGCTGCCCACCTGCAGCAACCACAGCAGCTGACTGCGGCAGGAGCGTCTGGCACCAGGATGCTGGCACCACTTGCTGCCCAACTGCAGCAACCACAACAGGTCACCGCGGCGGGGGCCTAAGGCACTGGGATTCCAGTGCCACCCACTGCCCACCTGCAGCAACCACAGCAGCCGACTGCGGCGGGGGTGCCTGGCACCGGGATGTCAGTGCCACCTGCTGCCCACTCCCAGCAATGACAGCAGTAGACCACAGTGGGGGCATCTGGCACCACCTGCTACCGAACTGCAGCAACCACAACAGGTTACCATGGCAGGGGCACCTGATACCGGGATGCCAGCACCACCTGCAGCAACCACAGCAGCTGACTGTGGCGAGGTTATCTGGCACCGGGATGTCAGGGTCCACAGCCATTCCTCAGCCATCTGTTCATTCAAGGTACTCCAAACTTTCTCATCTGTCGTTGCACGCTGGTAGAATGTTCTACTAGTTCCTACCAGAACAGGGGTGCTAAATTTAATCATCACAGCACCACGCTTCCTTATTGCACCATACCTTGGTTGTTCCTTTCCCTGAAAGTTGCTTGAGATAAAAGCACAAAACCCAAACGACTAAATGTAAACGTTAATCCGCCGTTCAACCATAGTAGTTACCTGGGCTCCTGTCCCCGGGAACAGCCGTTCACTTCAAACATCCATAGCAGGATCTGCACCTGGATGCACACCTGATGCTAGTACCTGACATGTCTTACTCACGCAGCATTCACCCATGAAGATGCTGCCCCTTCAGTTTGCAAGTAAAAGCTAAGTTGCTTCCTGGCTTCAAATCTACCCCATAATAGCCAAAGCCATTCCATTTTCCAACTTTTCTGCCACAAACGCTATAGCAAGTCTGTCCTCATGCTCTAATTGACAAGTCACTTACAACGCTTGTCCACGTTGTCCACCCACATCGTCCATCCTAACATGGCACTCCGTTACACACTAATTCGATCAGCATTATGTCCCGATCATTCCATCACTGTGGTTCTTACTGTTTCTCATCCATTCTCTTCTAAGGTCCAAACCATAAAACCTTGCCCATACTCTTCATCATCATCAACTGCTGCCGGTTTCAGTTCAACATAACCCTTCCATCACTTGGTCTCTAACCCTGACCATCTCACACACAGTCTGGTTAACTTAGCATCATTAACTTCTCTTCACTCTCTGTTAACTTGACTTCCTAGAGAGCGTTTTAAAAGCTACTCAAAATCCTTGCCACAGACCCACTATATGTCACCTGTTCGATACACTCCAAGTCGCTCCAACACGGTCATAATTATTTGGTTTCTTAAGTAATTCGAATTCTGTCCTAGAGTCTCAACCTATCCCTGATCATCATTGAATTTGATCGGTACTCAAGTATTCAGATCCACACTGTCTCATTCCAAGTACCTGGAAGCGGTTTTGGGGGTCCATCGTGCCCGGATGCTACAGCGGATTCCCTACCGACGCTTCCCCCACACCGCAGCATCAGACCCAAGAACGTCACAAGATCATACTTCATTCGCCATTGTGGCGTAGACTGATGCCACTGTGGGTTACTTTCACAAGGAGGACACAACCAGTGCCGAGTTTCCACTCTTTTATTTATTGTTCATGCAGATTGTCACACTCTCGGTGGTGCCGATCGCAGGCGCCTCTCTCTTGGGCTGCCGGCCTCCCCGAGTCTGTCGACCGCGTGAGCTTCTGCGTCTTTTTTTCCTTCTTCCGGTCCAGAACGCTACTGTGTGACAACAGAGAGTGATTAGCCTTATCCTCCACAGGTGTGCTCCCCTCTCTCACCTGGCACCGCTCTCCTGAGCCCTCCCCACACCTCTCTCCTGCAGCTGAGGCACCACGCCCCCTCCACAGCCATCATTCATTTGTCATTTTGATTTCTTCTGTCCATGTGACATCCATTGCACGTCTGTCCGTCCTGGGAGAGGGATCCCTCCTCTGTGGCTCTTCCTGAGGTTTTTTCCACATTTTTTCCCTGTTAAAGGGTTTTTGTGGGCAAGTTTTTCCTCACTGGAACCGAGGGTCTAAGGACAGAGGGTGTCACTCCCTGTACAGATTGTAAAGCCCTCTGAGGCAAAATGTGTTTTGTGACTTCGGGCTATACAAATAAAATTTGAATAAATAATTTTAACGTATCTTGTTGATGGTGTGGTCCATGCTAGTGAATGGCTTCACTTCACAGACACGGAGGTTGCCACTTGCTATTTTCCCACCTTGGATATGCTGCATCCATATTATGAAGGCAGAATGGGAAAATTCATTTCCTCGTTATTCCAGCATGTGATTTCCACTCCACACATTTTGCAGTAGCTTTGTGAAAACTTGCCAAACATCCCTGATGACGATATATTGGATGCGGAATAAAAGTAGTGGAACACTGACGTGCACACACACAAACCATACAACTATATTTACATGGCCATTTGTGATTTCAGCACCAGAGTATCTAATCACTCGTATCACTGACACTGATCAGAGCGGGGCTCCAAGTCGAACACAGGCGTGTCCCATGGGGCTGTTTTGTCACAGTGCTTTCACTCGGTGGCCTCTTCAAGGCCACACCAACGTGTTCATGCTCCTCATGAAAGCATAAACTTTTAGCCCCTTCTCTGTGCTGAGAAATATCTGCTCTGACTGCTAATGAAAAAAAAAAGGCTTAACTGTGAAAAATGCCGAACTGCGCTGAGAGGCAACTATCGGGGTGTGAAAGCACTATTTAAAACCTGTGTCTATATCTGCTTCACTTAACATAAACAGTGTTTTTATAAATGTCTCCTCAGTTTTAGAAGCTTAATGGGGTCTCGATTCAAAATGATATGCATGTAAGAAAGTAAGTGACACTCTGGAAATATAATACCATCTGACTGCAGTTTCTTATGCAGACATATTAAACAGTGTTGGAGCTTTATCAAGTCTGACAAAATGACCCAGATGATGTCATGGTGATGTCACCTGCTTGGTTTGGACATGTAGCTTGCATTACAAAGTGGGGGAGGGGTTGACAGACATGGGCATCTTCAGTCCGGCTCCCGCAAAGAATTATGATTTTCGCCCACACCTGCCATATTTTGTCCCACTCCCGCCCGCAAATCCCGCAAGATGCAGACGTTATTTCTTACGAAAGTTCTTTTCATTGGATTGGGAGATTAAACTTGCTGAGTTTAGCTGAGCTCTCCACAGACTGATCCTAGCGTACGTAGTGAAGGTGCGTGGTGCCAGGTGTTTCTGCCATGATCAGAGATCTCAAATACGGAAGAGCAGAAACAAACTAAATTTAGGCATCTTAAAATATTTTTAGTAATTCCAAATAAAATATCCAGCACAAATTATATATGGTATAAATTAATCTTTTATACATTTTATTTTATACACGTGTTTAGTTTGCGGGATTTCAGCTTATCACCTCTCCCGCCCACGCCCGCAATGAGCTTTCAAAATTTGTCCTGTGCCGCACTGCTTTGTGTCAGGTCCTGCACCCTACAAGTCAAACCCCAGACTAACCTGATACCTGCATTACTGACCATGACTAAGGCTGTTTTCTGTGTCTCCAGTGTCTAATTATTTTTAATAATTAGTTCCTTTGTATTCAGTCCAGATGTTTTCCCTCTTTAACGTGTCAGGTCGTCTGCATCTGTTCCCTGTCCTGTGTTCTTCTGTCTTAGTGTGCCTTAGTGCCTCTCCCCGTGTTCTTAGACCTCTGTACTTTACATTGTTGGACTGTTGGTGGTTGGATTATGTTTGTTTTCACTTTGACTCCTGAGTTGCTTTTGTTATTTTGTGTTAGCTGCTTCTGTCCTGTAAGTCATTAAAGTTTACCTTTGTTCATTCTACCTTTCTCTCTGTGTTTTTGAACTCAACCATGACACTTTGTTTTGACAAGCTGGTTTGTAGCAGTAAAGAAAAAACACTTAAAGGTCAACATTTGTACAAGCATGACAGAAACAGCCGAGCAAATGTTCTCCTGTGACTCCTGTGACACTGAACAAATCTGGAGGAGCATGTTGAGGACTTAATGTGACACGCTGGCATCCTGCCCACCATCTAAGCATATACAGTACAATGGCATGCATATACACAGATGAATGTGACAGAGAGAATTTTTTTTTAAAAGTCAACAATTCAGATGAAAATTTGATGTTTCAGGTAGTAGAATTCTACTGAAGTCCAGGTATCTCAGGCCCTGCTTGCATATTGATCCCTTCTTTGGGTGCTGGAGATGTTCCCAGCTGACACTGGCAGAGGGGTGGGGTACACCCTGAAAGAGTCACAGACACACAGAGACAAACAACCATTCACGCCTATGAGCAATGTAGAGCCACTAATTAACCTGCATGTCTTTGGACTGTGGGAGGAAGCTGAACCCACACACACACAGGGGGAACATGCAAACCCCACACAGAGGGCCGGCCGGCTGGCAGGCCTGAAGCCAGGACCACCTTGCTGAGGCGACAGAGCTAGCCACTACACCACAGTGCCCACCTACTATTGTTTCGAAAGAACTTTGTACAGTCTTCATCATTAGATCAGTTCAGTTGTCATCTGTTACAGTGAGTATGGAGGTTTGGTCACATGACAACATATGGTCGTATGAGTGGAGAGCAAAAGACGAGGAGCACATTGGCCTAAATCCTGGAGCCCCTCAGATATTGTCTGACAGAAATGTAACTTTTTATTAGCTTTTTTAGTTATGTGCATTCATACGCTAATCTCTATATGTTTATAGAGTCTTGGCCTGGATGTCCATAATCGGTTTGTTCATTGGATATCCGGCTACACTGGGAGAATCTTTAGCCGCTGGCCTCAGAGGCTAAATCTTTGTCCAGAGATTGTAACCTCTGTGATGACAACTTGTGATTTCAGCTGTGACATCTCTATGACAACTGTGCAGACTAATGACGAGATGTGTTTCCTAAAATCTGTTAACCCAAATGATGTCATAGTGATGTCATCAGGTTTGTTGTGGGCTACAAATTGGAGGTGTGTAGGATCCAGTCTTTTTGGAGCTTATTTCATATGACTACAGAGTTTGTTCATCTGCGTCTCTCAGATTTATGACGTACTATACTAAATTGCTTCCTTCTAAGGCTTTTGTCTGCTCGATGGCAGTTTTTTTTATTGTTATCGTTATTGTCGTACTCTTCAACAAATGTTCCATTTAATTTTTCAAAGATGATGAGACAAAATAAGGCTGGATTTGGCCTCATGGAGTTCTGGCACCACAAGGCAGTGGCAGGTAAACCAACCTTGGTGTTCACCGAACAAAAGTTACCCCATTTTGTTCTGTTCTGGCTGACCACAGTCTGCAGTAGTGTTGAAAGACCACACAAGTGCTTTTCCATATTTTTTGCCCATAAACTATAAATGGCCTATTTACTGCCAACCATTTTCCAAACCATACCATATGTTTGTAGATTGATTTCCTACCTTCCAGGCAGCCAGTGAACTGTGCTGCGCTTCAGAACATCAACAGTGAGCTAAGAGGAAATTTTGGGATCTGGAGGCTCTACTGGGCGCTAAAACAGAACCATTATACTTGATTGTTTTTGAAACTCCTCTCATATTGAGGAGGATCGTGCATAGCCCCCCACGGCTCACTTATTCCTTTGCACATATCCATCTTTTTTTTATTGCATGCTTTTTGCTGTGATGTTTTACTTGTGCAACAATCAAACATGTGTAATCAAAGAGGATGTGTTCACTGAGTGTATTTTTGAAAATGACGTGTTTCAATGCCTGACATTTGTTCTTCCTCTTTTCTTATTCCTCTCTCTGTGTCTGGTGGCTTTGATTTTACCATTCTAGTTGAATACTCGCTTCAACTATACTTCCACATCCTTACCTAACCCTAAACTTAAATCCTAATGCTAGACTAATTTCAGTTTTATCCCCTAATCCTAATCTAAATCCAAGGCCTAATCCTGAACTAAACCCCTTAAGAAGTGAGGAGTGTCCAAAATGTTTTCAAACTGGATCTCACAAGGATGGAAAAGCAAGAACACATACATACAAACTGTCAAGCACAGACGGTTGTTACTGAATAAAACATTTGAGACATGAGTAAACTGACTTTTTCACCAGCTGAAGCCGGGCTGCGGGAGCGGTGCAAGCCTTGATGTGCAGATGTGACGGGGAGTTGAATGAACAGCAGGAGACCTTCCTCTCTCAGTGCAGACACACAGATAGCACTGCCTGTCCCACCACATGGCCACTGCAAGACAGCGGTCACATAGACAGGCAGCCAAGCCCGTCAGGTCAATCATTTTATTTAGTGAATTTAATTCAGTTTTATTTATATAGCACCAAATCATAATAGAGCAAGTCTGTACTAATAATATTATTTGTAATATTAATATGTAATATTATTTATTTCCTTCAAGAAGCAAAAACCTTCAGCAAAACCTGAAAATGGCAATTGACTGGATAATCTACAGAACAGGTCAGTCTCCATAAGTCCCCATGTTAAAACTTCACAGCAGAAATAAATAATGTTTACAGCCTGGTACAAAAAACAGTTTTGGTCTCTATAACTAATTTCCCCGTTCATGACAACTGTACTGAGGGTGAATTTATATACAACTCACCTGTTCACATTATATTAAGGCTTAAAGGTATGCACAATTAACAGCATGGCCACTTTAATTGACAGGTGGGTGCCATCACAGGTGGTTTCTCTGAGTAACAAGGCTTCATTCATCCCGCCTCAGCTCCACCTCTTTGCCCATTTTTGGATTAGTTGTGAGGCAGCAGAGCAGGACTGCCAAGAAGGCTGCAGCCAGAGTCACCACACTGAGCTTCACGTGGCTCTTCAGAAAGTTGTGGGGGGATGTCATGGATACTACGTCATATTTTATATAGCCTGCGATTTTCCTATGTTGTAAGACAGATTGTTAAAAGGTTAATGCATGCCTCTGCTGGCTGGTTAAGATGAATTATGATTGGATAAAAGAGCTTTTTTTTTTCAATTTGTGAACCACCACAACCACGAGAGGTTTTTGATCATACAGTGATAAATGTGCACAGAAAAGGCTAATAGATCCAGTACTGTGTGAGATTATCTGGGCACACACACACACGTGCACACAAACATATGATCCCCTCCAGCCTTACACCTAAATTCTCTTTACAACACATTGATACTAAAGGTTGAATGAATGTTCTCAGTCCCAGCTTCTATCAGAGGGGCATGAATCTGCGCGTGTGAGCAGCATGAGTGTGAAAGCCGCACACACAGAAAGAGAGAGGGAGGGAGAGAGAGGGAGAGGACAGAGACAGCCTGTAACTAAAACAAATAGCTCAGCTGAAAATCAAAGTCAGTGGTATGGCAGCATTTTGCTCTCCGTATAAGCTGCTGTATAATGCAGCATTTTGCTGTCTGAAAATAATGTTTGTGTCGCTGACAAAGCAGGAGTCCTCCATCCATGCCAGACACCTGTACTTTATCCTGAGACAGGCAGCACCAAACACATGGCAGCACAAAGAGAGAGGACTCGTATTTGAGGTGAAGACAGACGCCCTCAACCTTCAAGCTTCTGCTGTCTGCACTAAACACATCATTGTTTATTTAAATTTATGATACGCTGGTGAAGTCCTGTGCAATGAAACAAGTTCAACAAGTCATGTTTAGACCTGATATCCGTTTTTGCAAGGGGGTGGATAGTAGAGGTGCAATCTTAATTGACGAGATCTATTACAGATAGTTTAGAGTTTTACATCCTTTGACACATTGTAAAAGACAACTGAATTTTATGATTATATTTGTATGATTATATATGAGAAGAAACACATTTATAGGTTTTGCATCAAGCAAGAAAAGAGTATGACAGAAACATTTTCAGTTTTTGACTGAATTGATGACTGCGTAACGAATGAAACAACAAGGCTGCTTCTATAGCCAGTGTAGTTTGTCTGTTCTGGGCTGCTGTAGAAACATGGAGGTTCAACATGGTGGACTTCATGGGGGCACCTGTAGATGTAAAAGACTCATTCTGTTACAGAAACAGGTGATTATACCTAGTTATTCATATAATATTCAGTTTCTGCGACATTAGAGCTCCCTTTATCCTCCACGCCAGACCTTTAACTTCCTCAGTGACAGCATGTGGCTGTGTATGGGTACAGGCAGTTAATAAGGTGCAACTTATCAACTTATCCAGGTCATTGCAACAGCAACAACAGCCATCAGATATTTAAATGAATGTAAGTAAACAGGAGTATTTATAAGCTTTAATACACAGTTACTCAGTTCTGAGTGGAGTAGCCCAGAATGCGAAACTAATGGCTTACTGTGATTTCTGTTCTTGTCGTTTAAGGAAAGAAACAGACACAGGATGTTTTCATGTTGGCTGCATAGTAATGCTCCTGCTTCTGCTGTTAGTGAAGAGAAAAAAAAGAACTCAAAGGAAGGTGTGTCTGACAAAAATGTTGTTAGAAATATTTACCGGGTCTGAATTGTGCAAAAATAATATTTTTTATAGTAAAAAGTGGGTCTGTTTTTTTGTTTCTATACATCTGTATATACATTATTATTCACAATATGGTGTTCTGTTCATGACTTATAGTGAAGGACTGAGCACAATAGTCTATATTTATTCCTGTATTTCAGTTCAATTAATGTGCAAATGTCAGTTTTACATATTACTGACACAGCAATAATCATATATCTGTGTGGTATTTTGTCAGAGACCCAGTTTCACAGTCAGTCAGCTGTTTGTACAAACATGTACTGGATTTAACAGATTTCCATATCATAGAATATGTACAACAATCTGTGCTCTTTAGTGAATGCATATTTCTGTCCATGTGGGACCCTGTACAAATGTTACCATGGCAACATAACTGAGTTTGAACTATCTTTCTAAAACCTTAGCTGGCTAACCCTCTGAGCCTGAAAAATGGATAATTCCTTTTACTCAAAGTCCATTTATTTGTTTTTTAACCACATCTCACAGTTTCTATCTGCAGACAGAGCAGCAAACAGACAGCTTTTAGTCTGAAAACTATTCACAAAGACAGAATATATATAATGGAATACAACATGAACACAATATGTACAAACAAAGAGATCCATAAATCAGAAAATAAAATGAGAGAACTGAAACACAAACAAAATAAATAAAGACAGAATTATTATTTCTGCAGTGGTGATTATCAGATTCTGCTTTTATTATGAATTACTTTTATATTGACTGTTTGATAACAAAGAAACATTTTTGGAGTTCTGCTGGGAACGAGCCCCAGCAGTCCACTGTTTCTCCTGGAAGACTTACTCAGCGACCTTTAAGTGCTACTGGAACACTTCTCCTCTCCTTTCCCGTCTTACTTTCTGTTTATCTGCATACCAGAAGCCATTTCACATTATTATATATACTATGAGCTTCACTTAGAGGCGTGAACCATGAAAACAATGAGGCTGACCACAGAATGAATACCGTTTTTTTATTTATTTCTTTTGGGTAGTGAGATTGTGCCATGAACTCGAGTCTCTTCTCTCAGCTGTCTGCCCACTGCGGGGGAAACAGACATGATTCAACACTGACCCCTAGTGGAATACTGCATCCATTACATGACGCTTTAAGGCCACTTACAGTACACTGCTACAGTCAGTGGAATACAAGAGGTCACGTTTATTGTTATTATTGATGACTTTAACATACAAAGCAGTTTGCATGCAGACCTGGATTAAAGATTATGCATAACGCTGTTTTGTTGTGTTTTATGATAAATACATAATTGTAAAGTCTGTGGCCTTTTGTCTATGAAAACATAACGCTGACATGACTGACTCCTTTGACAGAAAGGAACAGAGCGTTAATTAGTATCATTGCTAACACCTGTGTTTATCTACTATTTCATGTCAGAATGGCTGCGGTGAAAAAAGTCGATTGTATTCATAACTGATGATGGACAGTTTTTAAAAACTAAATCAAAATCAGAACAGAACAGAAGTACAGTACAGAAGTAAACCATTTTATTCCATTTGCTTGTCAAAGTCTGGTGCCTACATTACCCACAATCCAACTCTCCATTTTTTGGGGACATTATTGTCAAGTCAATTATTGTTGTCAAGCCGTTAATTGTTTGTCAGGTGTGTTCAAACAGGCTCGTTCGGAACACGTTTGAGTTCAATTTTAAAACACACACATTTCCTTGTGATTTTTCTTTTTTCATGCTTGAAGTGAGCACGCGACATATCGTCATCCCCCACAAGCCCTGGGTGTGTCACCTCTGGGTTCACCGTGATTAGCTGACCAATAGCGGGCTCCGGGTCTCCAGTTGCGGTTGCACACGGTTCATAGTGGCTGCAAGGTCCGCGCGAAGGTAACAACGGTGGTAATGATGGAAGACAAGCAGAGCGAGGTAACTTTCTAGAAACTTTAAAAAAGCCTTTATTTACAAAGTAAACGGACAGTGACGCGTCAAAATAAAAAATAAACTCGACCTGCTTCATCGTCGAGCGGCTCTGACGTCGCGAGGCCCGTTCAGCTTTGATCTGACCGACACGTTAGTTTGGGTCTGCCGCGCGAGCTGTTTATAAACACGCGCGCGTCGTTGGCTACATTTTCTTAAGCGTTCCCGCGACGCGCGTGGTCTCCCGGATAACTTTTTGTCGTGATTTCTTCGTTAAACTCTGTCTTCGGACTTTTTCGCTGTGCTGCCGCTAGGTCTAGCCCCACCTGCCGCTCAATCGTTTAATTAAAAAAAAAAAAAAAACGCGGTTGTTTTTCTGGAAATGACACAAATCAAATGGTCGAACATCAGGCCACTGCAGTCCATTTCCGATGTAAGCCAGAGTGTTTGAAATGTTTCCTCACAGGTAGCTGTTGGACCACACATCAGCCAACTTTATGTCCTGCATGTAGTACACATAAAACCCGTGAACACACCAGAAGACCAGAAAAATGAATGGATGAATTAAAAGAAGAATGAGGTTAATTACAAATATATATGTTTTAAATTAAGTTAAAACATGTAAATAAATATCTGTTTAACTACTAAGCCACTATTACTACTAAATCTTTGTCAGGGACCTCCCAGAGATGGTGTTGGTTTGTTCTTGCACACTGTCACTGTGTTCCTCTCCTCTGTCAGTCATACTCATAGAACTCAACTATTTCTATATTCTGTCCATCAGTCACTGTCAGGGGAGTGGTGGCATCTAAAATCAATGCACACTTCTTCAGTATTGGACACAGTCAGTACTAAAAACAAGTCATGACAGTTGGAAGACTGCATCATCAGCCAACGTGCTGGTTTACATTATGGAGTGGATGATATGGCACTAAAATATTAGCATGGGATTTTGGGGTATTTCTGCAGTGATGGAGCTCACAGTGGGTGCTGAGCTCTCCTCGTGCTTCTGTTGAGGAGGTGAAATAAGATCATCATTTTCTTTTGTAACCAAACCACTTCCACACGACTGAAGTCACCCCCCTTTTTGGAATGAACTCCTCCACGGTGGAGCCTGTAGCAGTGTTACTGTGACTTCCAGCCATGCTCGTCGTTGCTGGATGTAACAGAATAATGTCATAACATCAATAATTCTGAATATTGCCGCGATCATATGTTATTTAAAACGTGAAGATTATGCACTGTTTAACTATCAGAAGTACAATACGTGCTTTAAATGAACCTGTGCATTGTTTTGTTACAGTGACTTTGTTGCTAAGCAACAGCAGCAATTTTGGTAGTAATAGAAACAGTCGGGATGTTGACTATGTTAAGTTAATTGAACTGGAGTAAATGTAAAGGTTCAGTGCGTCAGATTTAGAGGGCTCTACATACAGAGTATGGTAGAAATGGAATGTCATTTTCATAATTGTGTATAATCACCTGAAAATAATTAAATCAACACCACAGGTCCTCTTCCACTGAGTCCTCCATGTTGAACCATAGTTTCTCCTTATCACTAGCAGGGACACGGTTAGGTGAGGGTGTTTCAGTCACCAACACCACGGCCACCACCACCACTAAACTGTAAATACTACAGCTGCTGCTAGGGTCATTTGAACAAACCAATTAAAAGTGAATAATTAAACGCTCAATCATGATGTTCACTTTTTGGGACTGCTTACTTATTAAAGTTATAAAAGAACATTTTTACAACACAAAGAAAGTTTTCCACCATGTGCACATAGAGCACAAGCTACAATATAAAGCTGGGAGGCAGAAGAATGTGTGAAATAAAGACTGCTCCATTGATTTTGCTTTAAAAACAGTTTTGTGAGTACATTTGATACGAGTGCAACACCGAATCAGTGTAGGGCTCTTATAAGTGCTCAAGTACCACGACTGTGGGTATTGGGACAGACGCCCAGAAAGCCTTTTACCAGTTTCAGTGTGGATGCAGCTCACGATTGATTTGCCATCAACACTATTAGACTTGAGATAATGAACAGCAGCAGTCATGTTTTTCATGTTGCTTCTTCTTGTCCTTGTAGTCATGTTAGTCTGTAGTAGCCTAATGTTTCCCTGAAAATGATGCGATGCAATGGTCTGTACAATGTACAGGCCTTTCTGTGTATTGTCTGTAAGTGCAAATGTGTGTGCAGTCATCAGCTTTCTAATGGCTTTGATTGCCCAGTTCACTCAAGAAGAACAGTTCAGAAAATGGAATCACTTTGCAGCCTTGACCTGGAAGAGACTATATTTAAGTACCACAATATAGCACTAACCAAAAGCCAGATTGATAGTGTAATAGCCCTGTAATACTGAGGCCCACATGTTGTTGGCTATAATCTGATGTATATTTTATAAATTGGCTAAAACACAGGGATAGATACTGATCCTGTCCATAAAGGTTGATGTTCCCTGTGAGCTGGAAAGGTCCTGTTATTGAGAAGATGTTCCAATTTTTTTCCCACTCAGGTGCTCAACCTTGAGCGGGTGCAGGAGCTGGAGACCTGGCTGAAAACAACCAATACAAAGCTGACTCAAGTTAACGGCCAGAGGAAATATGGAGGACCACCTGATGGTGAGAGAGGCTGCACAGCTCAAACACAGCACTGCAATAAAACAAGCTCTAAAACTAAAAGATACACACGGTGCATGGAGTGTCATACACTCACATGAGAGGAAAAGTATGTGTGCCACAATATGCAACCAAGGGTTCAAAGAAGGGTTAAAAACATGAGATGTCATCATGTCAAAGGTTATTTTAAAAGTATAACTGAGCCTCAACTTTCACTGATTTATGGCGTTTATGGAGTTATGGAACCAGTAACTGTGGACGGTGAAGAGTATTGGTGGTCCAAAGCTTGTGTATGTAAACACCAGCCATTTCCTACTTTTTTAAGCTTCCAGCAAAACCTAACATTACCATATTAATACTGTGTGCACCATGTTAGCTAATCGCAGTTGTTCTAGTCAATGTTGCAAACCTCACAGGAAGCACCATGGTCCATTTCAAAGGTGTTACAGAAGCAGGTATCTGCTCGGCCCCACCAAGAATACACAGCTGTACTATTTGTGAAAGATTCTGTAAGCAGCCCTCATCAACCAGCACAGAGCAGATCCAGCTGTCTGGAAGTCTGACACAGAGACAGCATAGAGAATCCAAGCGGTAACCTCTGAAATGAAGCCAATGCGGAAGTGCTAAAAACTCTAATCAAATAAACCTGGTTCAGACAATAGTTTTGGTCTCTATAGTTCAATTCTCTGCCCATGATAACTGTGAGGGGGTTGATTTTTTTTTTTTTTTTTTTTTTTTTTTTTTTTTTTAACTCACCAGTTCAGACGATATTAAGGCTTAAAGTTATGCATAATTGACAGTGTGACCGCTTGACTGACAGGTGCTTACAGTTACAGATGGCTTATTAGAGCACCCAGGCATTCGTTAGAATGGGTCAGCTGATGATCAACATCTTTGCCGATACTTAAAGTAGATGGGAGGCAAAAGAAGCGGTACATTCAACATGGCGGCTGCCAAAGGAGAAAATATTTAACTATGTAGCATATTTACACATTTAGAAACGCATAAACCCAAAAAAACTCAAAGTCTGGTGGGCAAACTGCTACACTTCTGAAATGCCTGCTGGGTCTTGCGGAGGATGGAGCAAAACGGTGTCAGGACCACAACATGACACAGACGTGCCCGGTGGGGTTCAGACACAACACTGTTTAAATAAAGCAAACATAACATTTAGGTTGGAAGTCTGACTACATACAGAAACATGTTGTGAAGTGGATTCCACAGATGACAAAGCTTCTCCTGCAGCCACCATGTTCTTCTCAGTTCTGTGTCTAAAATCTAAAAGTATAGCTCTGGATTGTTAACTTTATTTAATGTGTGTAAAGCCACACAACAACTACTCAGCATGGAATGAATGAATTTTTTTGTTGTCGGCATAAAAGGATGTGACGTCGTCCCATAAATACAGACTACCTGTGGTGTTGAGTAGAGCGGTTGGTTGATTATGTTGGTTGGTTCTTTTTAAAATAATGAATGTAGAGTTTGTGTCATTGTTTTCTTGTTGATTCTCAGTGGATGACATAGAAATAAAATAAAAATAAATATAAAAATAAAAATAAAATCCACAAAGACTTGAAATGTATAACTCCTTTTTAAAATGTTTGTTCAAATAATAATATGTCCATATGATAAATGTAGCATATAACCATGCATGATCACCCACTCCCATCTCCTCTCCACTGTGCTGTTAGTGTGGGTGGGGTCCATCCCAGGAAACCGCTGTGAGGTCTTCATCAGCCATATCCCACTGGATGCCTACGAGGATCTGTTGATCCCCCTGTTCAGCTCGGTCGGGCCACTCTGGGAGTTCAGGCTCATGATGAACTTCAGCGGCCAGAACCGCGGTTTCGCTTACGCCAAATACGGCTCTCCAGCCATAGCTAACGATGCCATCCGCGTGCTGCATGGTCACATGCTGGAGCCTGGCTGCTACCTCAGCGTCCGCCGCAGCACCGAGAAGAGACAGCTCTGTATCGAATACCTGCCAGGCACCTCCAAGCAAGAGGACCTACTGCAGGTACATGTTTGAAAAGTGTGTGAAGCTGCCATCTTTGAATATTATATACGCTACTCACAAAAAGTTCAGGATATTTGGATGAAATTTCAGAGTGCACCTAAAATGCTCTCTAACCTTTACAGGTGAACTTCATTTGTCCTCCTCTAAACTTTTGAATGCACATGTCCAACTGTTCAGTGTTCCAGTACTTATTACATGACATGCTGTTCTCTACCAAACAAGTGTGTGATCCATGAATGTTCCACTAAATGTTCAGTCTGTGTTTAAACAGTCCTCTTCATCATGCTGGTCACATTCTGACATCATGACACCAAGACGACACCTAACAGTCCATCAGCAGTACCTGCTCAGTGTGAGGCTTCAAACAGGAAGTCCTCAGAGGGAAGTTAGCACTGAGTGTCACAGAGTGTCATCAGCAGGTTGGAATAAGTCCACTTGTGAACAGCACCAGACGATGCTCGAGGTCACATGACCAGTTACTGAGACACTGACATGTTTTGTTGGTCTACACACACTGTTGTCATTTCTTTGTTTCAGTAAATAGTTTGAGATGAAGAAATGACCACTGCATGCTTCTAATGAAATGTCCTACGTTCATCATATAATATCACTGGAGCATGAACTTTTTACATTTTACACACATTTCACCTGAAAGCCAAATATCCTGAACTTTCTGTCAGTAGTGTATATTTATACTCCACTGAACTGTGGCAGAAATCAAGCAGGACAAGAATTAAGAATATTTTTTATTGTTGAAAGTTGAAAATGGTCTTTATTAATCCTCTTATATTTTGAGTAACTAACTCTGTAGTTATACAATTTAATGATGTTCAAGATAATGTTCAAAAGATTGTTTGTAGTTTGTGTTTATGTGATATGGTATCAGTTAACGAGTGTTAATCTGTGTTTATCCATGAGTGTCACTGTACTGTCTGTATTTCATTATAGTTCATAGTTCTATTCAGCTACTACTCGACTAATTCCGTGGTCCATCATTACTTTAAGACATGAAGGTCAGACAGTCCAGAACATTTGAAGAACTTTGAATGTTTAATCGTGTGCAGTCAGTTCTTACCATAATATGAATTACTACAGTAGTTGAATAAAGCTGTCGGCCAACACTGAGAATACCAAGTGTGCAAGACTGAATAATCTAAAATATAAAACATATTTATATTGCACTGTTTTGTTTAGCACATAGTTGCAAGAGTTTTGAGGTTAGTGTTCATCCACAATGTAGAAATGAGAACACAGAAAAACCACTGAACGACTGGTACTGTATGTTTTGACAAGAATGTTCATGTAAGAAAAAAACTGAAAACGTGAATAAGGAGCACCATTATTGGAGCTATCAGGAGAACTGTTGCTAACGTTAGCTCTCCTTACTGACCTAAAGAGCTAAAGTCCTGACAGTACCTCCACTTCACTAATCTCTTACTCTCCATGTTGTATGACAGATGATGAGCCGTTGATATTAGAAAGAAGGGTGATTCATTTGTTAGTATTCCTCATTGTATTGTTATCTTCCCAACCTATTAGCTATAATCTGTGCTGTCCAGAAACACGCCTATACATCTATCCTGTCCTCCTTTGGTTCCCTCTGTGTGTGGACTAGCCATGACTTCTCCACTGACCTCCGTGTTAGCTGCCAGCGTTTAACCTACAAAGCTCTAGAGCTTATGGGAAGTGGTGTTTGTGAAAGGCCACGTAAAACTACTTTAGCAATTAGCGTTAGCAGTAGTTGCGTAAAGGTTATTGTCCGTGTAACTAATGTTTGTTCTCAGGTGCTGCGTGCACTGACGGAGGGGGTGGAGCGAGTGTCTCTGAGAGCTGGGCCTGGCATAGAGGGGGTGTCTGCTGTTGTCACCTTCTCATCCCACTACACGGCTTCTATGGCCAAGAAGGTGCTGGTGGAAGGTAGGTGAGACAGGTTGGTCCATGGATCAGTGCAAGTATGCTGCCATTTCTGATGGCAGCTGTTTCTCAGCAGAATGCAGAACTCATTTGAATTCATTTGAAACTATTTGTCACTTCATTTGAACGAAGGGTTGAACACTCTGCCTTCATGCGTTTTAGTTTGTGTAAGCACTTCTTTTCTAGCACAACATTCCACACATCTCTGTCTTGAAAATGACATTTTGGGGGTGTTTTCTTGTGATAATTGGGTAATTGTCACGTTATTTGAAACAGCAGATTGATTTCTGGTTAATGAGGAAAACCACTTGAGCATCTATAATAGGAGATTGATGTGTATTCTGAAGATTAAAACAAAGGTTGATCGTGACACGGTCATTCTCAGCTGGTCCTTACTCTTGTCTCCAGCATTCATGAAGCAGTTTGCATTGAACATCTCCGTTCAGTGGGAGCCAACAATGAAGCAAAGCCCTGACGAACCTTCAAATAGACTCCTGTCGTGCGCCCCCAAGCCACCACGCCACATGCTCAACTCTCCACAGCCCTGTTCCCAGCCTCCTCCCCTGGCCTGCCCTCTACCCACCCGCCCAGGTTTCTGCAGAGCAGTGGGAGGACCCAGTTCCCCCAGGCACCCTCTTCCTACAAGCTCCTCCATCAGTACCTCTTCCTGCCAGGGGCACCTAGCGGCCGCAGCATGTTCAGCATCCCCTGTGACGCTCCTGCAAAAGATGTGCAAGGCGGCCGGGGTTGGCGAGCCTGTCTATGAGATTTACTACAGCCACACTGAGTCTGATGGATTCCTCTATTTTACCTACCAGGTGTGTATCCCCGGGATAAGCCATGCCTTCAAAGGGGTCGTTACGATCTTGCCAGGACCTAGTGCGACGGCCACGCTGGAGGAAGCTTGGCGGGCTTCAGCCCAGCATGTCGTGCAGAGGGTGTACAACAGCCAGCTTACCAATTGACTTAGGTTCAGATGATATGCAGTTCACCTGCTTCTACAGCACTGTTCCAGGATCTGTTTTTTTCAAGATGTTATATAAAACAACGTTTGATTTTATATGTAGTTTGTTGGTTTCTGCATGCTTTTATTAGTACTAGATTTGTTTGTGTTGTTTGAAGTTCAGAATGATTTTTATGCTGTGTTACTGTTGGATTGCTTCCTCATTTTAATTAAATGAGATTTGAAAAGAAGATGTGACGTGTTGTTAGCTCTGTACTGAAGACTGGAGGCTGATCTCCAGTTTTTCTTGGGTTTCAGCTTTGTGGTCATTTTTGAAGCTGGATTCAGCTTCTGAGTTTTTGATCCATCCTTAAAGGAATCCACTGGATATGATTTTTTTTTTTTATTGATCTAAATCTTGTATTTGTATAGCACCAGATAACAGATCTAGACCATGCTCTCTATATTATTTACAGAAACCAAACAATTCCATCATGAGCAAGCGCTTAGCGACAGTGTCTTATAGACAAGGCAGAAACCTCGAGCAGAGCCCGGCTCATTGGTGGACGATCATCTAATAGTTTGTGTAGACATCAACCCAACCCTCGATCTTGTGAGACATTAAGTAAGATGCACTGATGGATCATGAGTGTGTACAGATGGAGAGGAAGACAAGAAGAGTTTAGTGCATCATGGGAAGTCTTCCAGCACTCTGGTCCTCTGGCAGCATAACTAAGAGATGAGCTGAGTCAGCCCTAACTATAAGCTCCCCATTCTTAAAAGTGTTGGTGTCTGCCTCCTGAGCCCAAAATGCTCAGTTACTCATTTGTTGAATATAGTAACTTGAGAGATTAAGATTAGATACCTAAACATGTTCATAAAGTGTTTTTATACTTTATTAAAACAGATGTCACCCTGTACTGTGCTACATGCAGGCTCTTCTACTGCAGTTATTTGACAGTGTTCTTATCATTGCATCTCAAGGATCTGGATTCTTCTTCTTGTCCAACACTCTGGATGTGGGTAATACACTATGTGACTATCACACTTGTTGTCATTGTTAAACCTGTGTCGTGCATGATAACACAGGTTGTGTAGACAATAGAAAATCTGCTGTACATTACAACAAAGGGATAAATCTGTCATGACGTTCACGACCACAATCTTCAATCTCAGTCACTGTAAATTACCCATAATACAATGGGCTCTCAGGACAGAGGTGACAACCTGCCTGCAGTATGCCATCCATCAAAAATCACTCACACGCGCGCGCGCACACACACACACACACCTTCATGTCGGAGTCAACACAGTAGTTGTTTTGTAGCACTGAGCATAATGATTAACATGTTTATTTCAGACACTTGACAGTACAGGCATGTGTGACGCGGGCAGAGTGATCCTTTAAGAGCTGAAGTGGAACAAACCGTGTGACAGTTCAGGTACAAAGTAAAAGCTTCTCATCACTGATCAGATGAAACAACGTTCACACATAACTTTCTGATATAATCCAAAAATACAAGTTACATTTCATGTAAACTGGATGGTGTTCTCTAGTGATCCCTTTAAAGAAGCACACCACGTTACACACACTTCCAGTTGGCCTCATTGTTTTTGGCTACTTGCTTAATTACAGCCTGCAACATAATACAGTCTATGTGGCTGCTATGAGAAGGAATTTTCAGGGCGAGACAAGAAATTCTGTAGAAGAGTGCGCAGAGTGTCTGAGTGAAGATCAGATGATGTGACGGGCCAAACAGAACCAGGGAATGGCTAAGCCGCAGAGGTCCTCCTCCGGACCTCGTCTATAAGATCTGCTCTGGAAATGTCAACCTGTGAAGAGAACACAAGCAGACCGCATGTGGTTATCTGACATCATCTGTACAGAGATGAAGATCACGGCTGGCTGGGTGACACTGATAAAATGTAATATTATTGTAATAATGACAGCAGATTTTATATTCAGAAACTACATTAACCCTAAAACATGTTGTCACACTTTCATTATTAAGATGATGCAGAACTGCAGAGTTATAAAAAATATTTAAGGTGACTAAAGGTGAGCGGGTGGCATGACACAGCAAAAAGGTCCTTTGGCCCAGTGTCAACTGGGATCAGCTCCAGCCCCCCATGACCCTGATAAGAACAAGTGATTATAAATAAATGAATGGCTAACAACGGCAACCTGATGAGGTGATGAGTCAACCTTTTAAAAGTTAGTCTTAGTGTTAGTGAGTGTGTGTTTGCATCAATGGTACCTCCTCTCTGGTGGCCACGACTCGGAGTTTCACCACTCCATCCTTCAGCTCCTGTTCTCCCAATATGGCCACCAGCGGGATCCCAGACTCCTCGCAGTGCTGCAGCTGACTCAGCAGTTTGGGGTTCTTCTTGTACATCACCTCTGCCTGGACACACACACGCACATGCATGTGCGCACACACACAAACACACATCATTTTCAGAATTCCGATCAGCGGGGATGTAAAGATACCAAACACAGAGTTAAAAAAAAATTCTAAAAAACAAGAAACTGAATGACATTTGGGCAGGATACAAACACACGCACACAGACACACACACACACACACCTTAATGCCAGCATTCCAGAGTTCAGTGACGAGTTTGAGTTTCTCCTCCAGCAGGTTCTTCTGAGCGGATGCCACCATGATCTGAACCTCTGTGGTCCGGATCTTCTCTGCTGAGGCCTGAACAACACATCCCTGTTACAGTCTGGCAGTGAACGCACACTTATTATGAACACACAAACAAAACTGAAGATGACTCGTCACCTCTGCCTTCTGTTCCATGATGGAGAAGACACGCTCGATGCCGATGCTAACACCCACACATGGCACTTTCCTTCCTTTGGGGTCGAACATGCCCACTAGGCCGTCGTACCGCCCCCCACCGGCCACGCTGCCCACACTGACGCTCTCCTCTGCCGCCCCATTTTGGGCTTCAGTGGTCACAGGAGCAACACCCGCCTGAGTCAGCACCGCCTCGTAAATGATTCCTGTGTAATAGTCCAGACCCCGGGCCAGACTGAGGTCAAACACCACCTGGAGGTGACGGGGTAAGAAAAGTGAAGACGACAAGGAGGGGTAGATGTGAGGAAGGTGTGATGAAACAAAGGAGGTTATTCCTTGTGACTGACTGTGACTGTCTCACCTTGTCTGTGACCTGGAAGAGCTGAAGGTAACTGAAGAGCAGCTTTATGTCAGACAGGCCAGCACAGGCCTGCTTACTCTGAGACATCTTCTGGTCCTGAAGGAGGCGCTCAGCCAGGTCCATGCCACCTGCAGCATCAACACACAGCACATCCAACATGAGCACACACACAGCATTCATCTGGAGTCATGTTCATATCCACAGTCCAATATTGACTCTCCTTGATGCTGCTAAATGTTACACAATCATGTCAGATGATATAATATGTAATAAATAATTAAAGGATCAATTTGTAACTTTACAGTGACATCTAGTGGTTATAAATTGGCACTGCGGTCCGAATTCAAAATACTGCCGAGTCGTCTAGTGTGAGTAGCAGCAGTCTGCTGACAGGACAGCCTGTTCTCGAGGTTGGAGTGGGTGTAGAATGAACAGATGAATGCTTTACTATCACCGACACCTCGCATCTTGTGTGAGTCTGGGGGAAAGTCTCACCCTGCATACTGACGTACTCCCCAATCTGGTCGGCCGCCTCCTCTGACAGGCCCTTCTCATTCACCATTTCCTTCTTTACTTCCTCCCAGGGCATCTGTGATTGGACAGGAGAAAATTAACAAGGAGAGGGGTCAAAGGCAGGTCTTGACGAATGATAGAGAGAAGGTGAACAGATGAGTGTGGAAGTCAGCATCGGACTCTGAAGTCTTTTAAAGCAACAACCTTGAAGAACCAGCCAATCGTCTTGGAGCAGAGAAGTAGTCACCTACAGCTTGGTCAGGACTTGCAGAGTCACTAAGCCTCCATACCTTGTCCAGTTTGTCCACTGTTGAACAGATGGTGCGGAACTTGTCATCTGGAACGCCACACACAGCAAACATCCCGTCGAGGATGCGTCTGTCGTTGACCTAGAAACGGAGGACGTGGTTACAGAGGCAACACCCGCTGATCACAGTCTGCAAGTTTCATCTGGGCTGTGGACAAACCTTGATGCGGAAGTCTCCGAGGTCCAGCTCACTGAGGATTTCATGGACGATCTTCAGACACTCAGCATCTGGAATCATGGCGTCATACTGCCCTGCTATGTCAAAATCCTGAAACGCACACACACAGACATTAATTTGAGCAGCAAAGGGTGACACCAGGTCAAGTCAGCAGCTCCCTGACAGGAGTGAAAACTTGTATCCTAGGAGTACTCACGCATTGGTAGAACTCTCGGTAGCGTCCGCGGGTCATGGCTGGGTTATCACGGCGGTAGACCTTGGCAATGTGGTAACGCTTGATGTTGGTTATCTTGTTCATGGCCAGGTAGCGGGCAAAGGGCACCTGAAAGAGGGCAGGTCAAGGACGCACAGCGCTCTCTGCTTTGATGGAGGGTCAGAGGTTGATGAGGGTTAACAGAGCTGTGCTCAAATTGATGACTTTGAGACTAAAACTAAAATTTGAAAAACTAAATAAAAAGTAATGACCAAGAGCTTTGACAAACGTCACTTCATAATCCATCAATAAATAAACTAAACAATGATTTGACAGAATTAAATCAATGTAATGAATGTTATTAATAAAAGTCTTTTAAACGAGCTGCGTTCATCTGTGCATATACACTGATTAGAAAACAGCTTCTTCCACCACACAGAATAGATCCTGTTATCAGAGGCTGGTTGATAAGAATCCTCCATTTAGCAGCATTACGTCTCCATCAGTGTGGTTATCTGAAGACAAAAGTCATCAACATTCCTCTGAGAATGAAACAAGAAGCAGCAACATCTGGCACAGCCTCTGAAAATATGCAGGCAGCGCATATTTAATGTCAGGATAAACACTAACATCGCCGTCAGACTATTTGTGATGTGATTTGTGAGTTTCAGGGTTAACTGTCGCTGTGTTAACCTCACAGTGAAATGAGCGCAGAGCACAGGTGACTGTGCTTATGCTAAGGCTAATGTTAATGAGAGCAAATTCAGAGTGACAACTGGATTCACTGAGGAGACTCAGCCTGCTGTAGAGCAACAAGTGGAGGGTGAATGATTCCTGTAACCGTGGTAACTGTACACAACAATCAGGAGAGTGAAATGTGCTGAAAACGAGCCTAAATCACATGACCACACGTGGGCTAATGATTTCTGACACACTCATAATCAGGTCAACGTGAACAGTGTATCTCAGTGTGTTCAAAGGTCATTTGAGCTGCTAAAGAACATAAGGAATGTCAGCAGGACCACAGCTCAACATTTAGGGTTAAACATTCAGCATCCTCCATCAGAAAACATCTGAAAACGCAGGTGTCTGTGCCGCGTCCTGGTGACCCTTCAGTTAAGACACAGTATGTACAGTAAGATGTGAACTTGAGGGCAGGACAGTGAGGATACAGTGAGGTCGTATCGGAGGGACAGCAGCTCTCCTCCCTGGTCTTTGAGGTCGTAGATGAGCTTGGAATCTTCTCCGTACTTCCCCGTCAACGTTTCCTAAAACACGCACCGAGAGATGACACAGCTTCATGTCTGACTGTGAAAGGATCTCTGCACATGCTCACATGCAGCAAGCGGCCTCTGTGTTAAACCGCGGCAATGTTCCTGTGAAGTTCTACCTTCAGTTCAAAAACAGGTGTGTCGATGGTCTCCGCTCCGTGACGTTTGAAGCAGCCAATGATGGTGTTGAAGACTTTCTCTCTGATGGCCATCTGCTTGGGGTTGTAGTCCCTCGTCCCCTGACAGAGGCACACATTTGTTATGTTTCAGTCGGACTGTGAAATGTATTTGAAATGTTCCAAACCAACATATGAATCAGCGATGCATCCATCAGCAGGGTTGTCGAGAATAAGGTCAAAAGTATGTTTATTGTTCATGTTACTTGGTGTCAGTTACTGTTGGTGTCATTTTGTACGTTTAACACGTTTCAGTCAAGCAGTAACCTCAGCAGAAATAAACATGTTTACAGCCTGGTACAAAAAAAACTGTTTTGGTCTCTATAGCTAATTTCCCCGTTCATGACAACTGTACTGAGGCTGAACTTATATACAACTCACCTGTTCACATTATATTAAGGCTTAAAGTTATGCAGGGTTAAGAGTGTGGGTGCTTTGACTGACAGACAATTCTTTTAATGATCAACCACATGTCATGTTAGCAATAATATTCATTAAGGCAACATGATGTCAATATATGAATGAATGACAGTCCATGTTTTCACAATGCCTCTGCCATCATTTATACATGATGCTGTATAAAATAAATTATAATTTTATTTGAATGAACAAACCCTACAGAGTGACCACCATTATTTCTGACTGAACCCATATTGTAGCCATGCATAGACTGCATGTGCCCCATGGCCCATAGTGGCCTGGGTTCGATTGCGACCCGAGGCCGTTCGCTGCACCTCATACACCTCTCTCTACCACCGCCCCCTCTGTCTTAAACTGTTACTATCTGAATAGAGGCTAAAAGCCATAACATATAATTTAGCTAGATTGCAACTTGTGCAATTATATCTGCATTATTTTGTTTTTCCTGCCAGTGTACTCCAACATCAGGTGCGAATTTTGGTCCAATTTTGGTCCAAATGTACGTGTGTTTGAATATAGCAGCACGTGGTCTTACCTTTGCTGTCTTGAGGACAAACTGATGTTTGCCATCATCTCCTCCTAACTGAGCCTTTAGCTGCAGCAGTTTGGATACCTCTTCATCGATCTGCGACACACAGAAGACGAGTGAAGACTTTGTGAACATAAGTGTAACAACATAAGTGTGCTGGTCAGCACAAGCAATATAAATTCACAGACTACAGACGAGGACAGCACCAGAGGCCTACCTGATCCACAGTGATCCCAGGGAAAGCATGCAGAGATTGGAGACGTGTTGCAGTCCAACGGCCCACCAGACCAGAGCAAGCACGAATACAAAACATGCCCAGCATGTTCATTCCACAGCACGGGGAAACAAATGTAAAAAAAAAAAAAAAGTCCACACAAAAGTTCAGGAGTGCATCATGGGTACAGCCATGTCCAGTAGTATTGTCCAGAGCCAGCCACAGCAGCCAGTCACAACAGTTGTTATAAAGGAGAGTCAGGATGTGAGTTGAGTGATGACATCCAGTAGCAGTGGATTGGATTCCCCCGGCAGTGAGGTAGATGAGGGTAATGATGAAGAGCGGGGAAAGGCCGAGGTCATCCGGGGTCAGGCGGGAAGAACAGGAGAAAAGTGGTAAGCAACCCTAGCACTAGGGAGGGCGGGGCATGACCACCATCATCATCATCATCATCACAGCGTGGAAGATAGAACATGAAATGTACCAAGTCAATCAAAGCAGAGAGCCCAATGCAGCTCACACACACACAGGCAGGCAGACAGACACACACACGCGCACGCACACAGTCCTGCTCGGTAACTCAGGTAAGACCGGCAGTGACAAATAAATAGATAACTGACATAAATAGTTAGTTGTACTTTCACTTTCACACACACCATTGTGTGAAAGTGAAAGTACACTGTGAACAGTGTACTTTCACTTTTGAACAGCAAATAATTCAGACAGAAATAAACAAATAAATAAATAAAGGCGGAACACAGAAAAAGCATAATATGATATAAAAGCATAATATCTGTGGACAAGTTTACTGAGTCACCACCTGCTGCAACATCCTCTGTGTTGCATGGCAACACAAGATCCCCAATATCACAGCGTGCTGCATGTATGTGTACTGTATGTGTTGTTTGAGTGGCGTTCTGTGCCTGTCACAGCACAGCTGACAGAAGTAGGTTGGCACCTGAGGACACTGAATCAGCCGTTAAATGAACAGAACCATGTGTCTGTGTTAACAGGGCAGGTTATTGCATCAGCTGCACACTTTGAGCAGATAACGCTAAAGCTAACGTTTAAACGCACCGTCACGCAGTTGTCTAAAGACGTCACGTTATTTCATAAAACATGTTATATCTGTCTTTAGTTGGTTAGCTTCTTTTCTATCTATTCCATAGCACTGTGTTAGCTCCAGCTAGTGTGGCTAAGGGTGAGCATGGCTGGTTAGCCGCTCCGTCTGAGATAACGCTAAGTTAGCTCAAAGCTAGCAGTTAGCCGCTTGAGCTAAGATAAATAACAGTGATATAAACAAAGTGAGAGCTGTCTGTCTCTGCTGACTGCACTGTCATCATCATCATCATCATGAAGCAGATGATGTGATGGCAGGGCAGACGGCAAAGAGGCCTGAGATCACGGAGCTGTTACGTGGTTTTAAGACGTACTCCAAACTTCGTTCAAATTTTGAGCTATTTAATGTTGACTCCCATATAAATTACTATATATAAACGTAAATATTGAACAGGTGACATTTAGTAAATTATTGCTGTCTTCTCGTTAGTTCGGCGAATAAATAATAAAAGAAGAAGTTCTTCTTTTTGAAATAACAGCAGACAAACTTTCTAATGGACGTTTTTAACTAATTCGACTCATTAAATCAGAGCAGTAGGACAGTTATAGCGGTCGCAGTCATCTCATATAAAGTTCACTGCTGTTTGGTTTGTGGATTTCCAGTACGCTGTGCAGTATGGATGAAGCGGTGTGTGTTGTGTGTGTTGTTCTGTTAAAGCCGGGCGGACACGCCGCCCACCATGTGAACATTAGCATGTAGCTCAGTGTTAGCTCTGCGAACTGACCTGCTCTTTGCTCGCCTTCTCTGACTTCAGCTTCCGGACCACTTCCCCCTGCACTTTAATGGCTTCTTGGATCTGTGCTTTGTCTTCCATAGCTTCTCATTCATAGACTTCCACCTCAGCTAAGCCCTCCACCTGCGACCCGGCTGTCAAGACGACTGCGTAAAGCGGATACGGAAACAAGCGGAACTTCCGGTTAACATTTTCGAAATAAAAGACTCCCTGGTAAAGCTATACAATCGGATCCAAAACAACAACTCTGCTCCAAATTCTACTTTTACCGAGCCTATAATGTTTCAGTTTTTGATGACACTGTCAGAGAGGTATTCATTTAACTGTTATGTTTACTGTTGAGGTTGTAGTTTAGCAGTGTTGAACTGGACTGCATTATACTGAGAGGTGTTTGGCCATCCCATCTGCATCTGTTGTTTGTCATTTTCAGAATGTGTTAATCTTTGAACAGAAGCAAACATCTTCCTGTTCAAACAGTAACCAAGTGAGTCCATAACCAAAGTCCACTTCTACTGAGTGAACAGAGCTGCTGTCAACATGTCTGTGAGTATCACCATGTTACTTTACTTTGCAGCTGAATAGACTTTATAGAATGCAAAGAATGCAACAGTATTAGAGAAAGGAGCAGGTACAATGTGTGGAGGTGTTAACAACATGTCATTAGAGGTAGCTGCTTAAACCAGTGACTTTATTCTCAGGGCTGTAGCTAGGCTCAGGACCAAGCCCTCTCATTCACACACCCTTTGATAGCAGCAACTCATGCTGAAATTATTAGTTTAATAATCAATGAGTGGATCAACAGAACACGAGAGTGAGGAGGCAGAGGAGAAACGAGGAGAGAGAGAGAGAGAGAGAGAGAGAGAGAGAGAGACAGAGAGAGAGAGACAGAGACAGAGAGAGAGAGAGAATGCAACAGAGGTCCCTGGCCAGAATCAAACCATGGACACAGTGATTAAGTAGCATGAATGTAGCATTGTAACCATCAAACGCTCCTAAAACATGTGTTTCTTATATTGTATTTTATATGTTTCATATTGTAAAGCTCCTCCCTGGCATAAAATCTCAAAATAACCAAAAACTGCAGCTCCTCAAACAAGTCAGTCTCCATAAGTCCCCATGTTAAACCTGTTTACAGCCTGGTACAAAATACAGTTTTGGTCTGGAGTAGACACTTGACTGGGGGGTGTCACAGGAAGCTGAAGCAACAAGGGGTCATTCAGCTCCACCCACGCTCCCGTCTTTGTCTATTTTTGGATCAGTGGGGAGGCGGTGGAGCAGGACTGCAAAGATGCCGATGACCTAAGCTAACACACTGAGCTTCACAACAGCTCCTCAAACCTGTGGAGACAGAGACTACGTCCACTTTATTTATACAGTCTATGATACATCCAAGCACACACACACCAGTGGCAGTGAGCTACCACGCAGGGTGCTAGCCTGAACATCAGGACCAATTAGAGGAAATTAAAGGACACTTCCACATGAGGAGGTGGCAATCAAACCAACAACCCTCCTAAGTTCCTCTCAGCTCTATGACACATTTTAACATCTCATTGGTTTCACCTCTAAACTGTTGAGTTCCCGCTCATCAGTTCTGTTTCCAGCAGCAGGCAGATGTTTTCAGTGTAAAAGCTCTAATGAAGCCACCGTACACTCCCTGCCGAGCAGAGACTAACTGGTGAACATAGTGGGCCATCAGGAGTTAGTGGAGACCTAAAACATAGTTCAAAGATAGTTTCACCTTCTATGGATATGAATATTGATCTTGATGAACCATCATCTAAACTCTAATGCCCTGACCCTCTTCGTCCATAGGGTCCAGTCAGCATGGAGCTGTCTCCCCCTCCCTCCGGCCTTGCAGCAGAGTACGAGACACTTTTCACCACTGACTCCCTCCTCTTCCTCCAGGAGCTGATCTCCACCTTTGATGAGGAGGTGGATGAGGTAGGACAGCTGAAAAAGCTGATGGATGATTCATGGATGATTAACTTAGCATAAGTTATCTACTCTACTCTTTTCAGGTGCTGCGGTTACGAATATCCAGAAAGGTCCACTTGGACCTTTCAGGTGACCTGCCCAGTTTTCTGGAAAGTACTGCACATATCAGGAGAGACCCGTCCTGGAGGGTGCTCCCCGTACCCCCGAGGCTGCAGAGAAGACATGTGGATATTGGGGATCTGGCTCCGTGTGATACCGAGCGCTTTATTAAAGCTCTTCAGTCACCAGCACAAGGCATCCAGGTCACCTCTCTATCATTTACCTGCACGATAACGACTGTTCTATTAGCTCATCTGATGTGTCACTGTGGACTGTTTGGTTTGGGCAGGTTGACTTTGATGACGGGAACTGTCCGACGTATCACAACCAGATCAAAGGCATTCATAATGTATTGAAGGCGGTTCATAACCAGATCCCCAGTAAGTGCTTTATTTGAACTGATCCTCATGTAGGTGCAGCTACATGATTGTACACAGAACATTTGTCACGTGTGAACGTTCCAGGTGTAGAAGAGAGTAAGAGTCATGTAGCACACATTCATCCACCATCCCTGTGTTAACAGATGTTCCACACATATCTCAGGCTCCGGTGCTGATGCTTCGTCCCCGTGCCTGGAACATGGTGGAGCACAACATGATGGTAATACATTTAGCGCAGGATTGGATCCAAATCTCTAGCTGAAGTGGTTAAATGGAAACAAACTGTGGACCGATAATGTTTCCATGTTTCCTTGATGTTTTCTCAGACTTAAAGGCCTGCTCTGTAGGATTTGGACATTTAACTTTAGTGAGTCCTAGTGGGAAATCATAAAGGACAACGTGTGGGAAACTGTGATTGGACTGGAGATAAATTAATTTTACAGAATGTTCCCTGAAATTACAAAAACAAACTGAAAGAAACTTTTGTTGTCTGTTGGAACTTTTCTAAGGATGGTGAGGGAACTGTTGGGATACTTGTGATCTCATAATTAAAAAAATACAGCACTAGCTTCTGTTTACAATATTCACATTGTTTACGGGCCCAGTAATTTGTATATTATTTGAGGAAGCTGATGTTAACATGAATGCGAATTGTAATTCAGTTTGTTGCTGTGGTAAGTTCTGATGTGCATTTAAATGAGTGTATGAATAATTAAAGATAATAAGCACCTCTCTTCATCTGTTCGTCAGGTTGGGGGGAAGGAGGCTCCTGGTCCTCTCTTTGACTTTGGACTCCTCATGTTTCACTGTGGAAAGACTCTGTTTGAAAACAAGAGTGGACCCTTTTTCTACCTCTCAAAAGTAACACATACACACACACACACACACACACACACACACACACACACATACAAACACACAGACCCTTACATAAGCAAGCAGATGATTTGAGTCAACATGAACATTGACAGTGTCTCCTTGCCTCGTTTTCCAGGTGGAGAGCATCATGGAGGCCAGACTGTGGAACAAGATATTTGCCTGGACACAACAGAAGGTCTGCACACACGTCAGTGTTTGTGCACACATTCGCACACAAAAACACAAAAGTCAGTCCTTGGACTGTCAGTAGGGCTGACACTTTAATTTATCTATTTATTTGTTAGTATTGCTGATTTCTGGGTTTGCCAACAACAGAGGACATGTAGCTGTATCCAATTTGTACCTAAATTGTGTGTGTGTGTGCATGCATGCATGCGCATGCGTGTGTGTGCGTGTGTGTGCTTGTGTGTGTGTAGCTGGGCCTGCCTCTGGGCTGCATCAAGGCGACAGTGTTAATTGAAAACGTGTTAGCAGCATTTGAGATGGAGGAGATTCTCTACGAGCTGAGAGAGCATTCAGCAGGACTCAACTGTGGCATCTGGGACTACTCAGCCTCCTTTGTCAATAAGTTTGGTGAGCTGCTCCTGACATCTGTATGAACCACTGAGCCCATGAAATCATCCGCTGTAATCGGCTCAGCTGTCATATCAGTTCTGGTCTCGTGTTCCTCCTCCAGGACACAGACAGGCCTTCCTGCTGCCGGACCGCAGTAAATACGTCAACATGGAGAAGCGTTTTCTGCGCAGCTACATGGACCTGTTGGTTCAGACGTGTCACCGTAGGGGAGCTCTGGCCACAGGAGGCATGGCCGCCCTGCTGCTGCCTCACGACCCGCTCAGTGACTCCCACAGAAGAGTGCTGGCTACTGTCACCAGGTACGGACTGTCCACACACCTGCATGTTCACGAGGCTGAACACTAGAAGCACTGCAGTGCAGAAAATCTGTCATGCTTTGACTGAGGCAGTGTTTTCTGTCATGGAGTCTTCATCTCTGTCTCAGCTGTTGAAAAGCTTTAACTCAATATTCAGTTGAAGTTTTTCATTTGTAATTGAATTTTGAGATTTGATTTAACCTCTCAGTGCAATTTATTATAACACTGCCTTTAACACATCATTTATTTTTGATGTTGTGCCCCTTTTCTTCCTGTCAGACTTAAGTTGCTGGAGATTGAAGCAGGTGTGGACGGTTTCATGGTTTATGACCTGAATCTGATTGAACCCATGCAGAAAGTAAGACCTGGATCGTGAGCCACACAAAGCGCTCTATGAACACAGAGCGGCTGATGATGACGATGCTGATGATGTTTTGTGTTCGCGGTGACTCTTGCCCTCTTCCAGCTCTTCAGGCTTCACACTGAAGGCGATAACCAGCTTCAGCAACTTCGAAATGATGTCACTGTGACTCCCAATGACCTTCTGTCCATGCCCTCGGTCAGTCTGATTGATTAACAATTGAATTGTAATTCTCCCTCCTTTGGTGTCATGGTGGTAGAGAGCGAGCATGATAGCATGTGAACTGCTCATGGTGTAGCGTATTACCGGCTTTGTTAAGTTCATGACAAAGTCTAATAATAAATTCTAAATTTTGTTCTTCCTTGTAGGGAGGAGTCACTCTTCATGGTTTGAAGTATAACATTGCAGTTGGTGTCCTCTTCATTAATGCATGGCTGTCAGGTACATTTCCATATTGTTGTCACACACCTTTAGGAGACAAGATGAAGGAAAAAACTAAACTGTGCTTTGCGTCAGGTAACGGACACTTTTTCTACAGAGGTCAGGTGGAAGATTCAGCCACAGCAGAGATCTCCAGATCTCAGGTCAGTTCAAACTAGATCAAACTTCAGCATCCACCAAGAGAACAACACAAAGGGTTTACTTCAGACGTTCATCTAGTTCTTAAATCAGAATCTGCATTGCTACACTTAAAGAGTCACACCTGATTCTCCCAGTAGCATCCCTCTGTGGCATAACAAGAGAACCAAGAAAGCACTCTGAGTCACGTTCTTAAGCCTTCTACAAGTACAAAACACATGCAGACTGGATGGTCAACCTGTTATTAGAAATATAAACACTAAGGGGACAAGTGTGTGTGTGTGCATCAGGTGTGGCAGTGGATCCGTCATCAGACTCAGCTGGAGGACGACAGCAGGGTGGTGAACAGACGGCTGGTGACCGACCTCACTGCCGATGTCATGATGGAGCTCAGCACTGCCTGTCGCTCTGTCAGGTGAGCAGTGCTCGTGTGTCTGTGGTGGATCATCAGCTGCACGCAGCTCCACGCAGATCTGCTCTGTAAATCATACGCCTTGCATTAAAAGTCAAATCTGTCTGTGTGTCTTCGTCTGTCTTCTTCAGGGCTAGACAGAAGTTGCACACAGCAGCAGACATTTTCCTGGAGGTAGTCCTGAGGAGAGATTTCCCAGAGTTCATCACCACCTACTTGAATCTGGACCACACGTTTCTCAGCTCGCAGAACTCTGGACAGGTGGAGGCTCCAGATGTGCAACGATCCAAACTGTGAAGGTTGAGCTGCTCATCGCTCTCTCTACGTCTAACATGCTGAGGACATCATGCTTGACTTTTAGGAATAGACTGGACTGTGAAGGCTCTGTCAGGGACTTCTCTGATGGAACAAGTATGGATGAGTTATTTTTAGTCAATAATGTTGCTGTAGGTCAAAGTCAAAGCTTCAAATAAATTGCAGGTGGAACATTTTCTACTGAATATTAGAGAAACATGTGAATGAACTGTCTGTCCTTTCTTTATGTTTGAAGAATTAAAACACGTTATCCTGCAGGAGTTCATTGATTTGAGGTTCTGCTGGAAAAGTGACCCTGTGGCAGAGTTTATCAAGATGCCAAACCTGAATCACCAATCAGTCACTAGTGCAGTTTTATTAATATGTTGGCATGGCACGAATGGATTTAATAAGAGACGAGCACGAGTGAAACAAGACACACCCTACAAACTGACACACCCTTTAGCAAATGTTTCTGTGCTAACATGCTAAATTATCAGTGTGTTAGCGTGCTGGTGCCAGCATTGACAGTGCAGCCTCAGAGTTGGTAGCATGGCTGTACACTCCTGAGTCCTGTTGATGCACAGAATCACATTTGAGAGATGAGCCGTCACATGATCCATCAATCTTCTATCGCTATCTATCAAACCTGCTCTTGCTTTGTTTTCATTTTTTGATAAGTTGCTGATATTCATGGTGTAGTTTTATGAAAAGAACAGAAATGTTCATTAAAACAATAGTATGAATCTATAAATGTTAAACAGTTGTTGTTGTTGTTGATACCAAACAAGTGTGTGATCCATGAATGTTCCACTAAATGTTCAGTCTGTGTTTAAACAGTCCTCTTCATCATGCTGGTCACATTCTGACATCATGACACCAAGACGACACCTAACAGTCCATCAGCAGTACCTGCTCAGTGTGAGGCTTCAAACAGGAAGTCCTCAGAGGGAAGTTAGCACTGAGCGTCACAGAGTGTCATCAGCAGGTTGGAATAAGTCCACTTGTGAACAGCACCAGACGATGCTCGAGGTCACATGACCAGTTACTGAGACGCTGACATGTTTTGTTGGTCTACACACACTGTTGTCATTTCTTTGTTTCAGTAAATAGTTTGAGATGAAGAAATGACCACTGCATGCTTCTAATGAAATGTCCTACGTTCATCATATAATATCACTGGAGCATGAACTTTTTACATTTTACACACATTTCACCTGAAAGTCAAATATCCTGAACTTTCAGTCAGTAGTGTGTGTAGAAAAATAATTCTAAGATGTCATATGTCCTCATGTCCTAAAAGGTCTGTCACTGTCCCGTCACCACAGTGAATGATGTTACTGTCCTGTATTAGATTGCATTCCATATAGCCTCTGTGTGCATGTGAACATTTATAGATTCACCCAGACACTTATCATTTCAACCTTTGTGCAGATGTTCGTCTGTATGTTGTCAGTTCCTAGTCCATCTGTATCTATTGAAATGACAAAATGAGGACATGATGTTTTTATATGGAATTATGCTTTCTGAGAGTTTAATGAAGTGATTTCAACTTCTGATGTGATCATAGACTGATTGGTCTTATCACTGAGTCAGTCTTCACTGTCACAATGATGAGAGCATGAAAGAAGTCAAAATGGAATCATGAAAATTGAAACTTTTAATGTGTGTGTTCATGTGTTGACCTTTGCAGGTTGGAAGTCTGAGTTAGTTTGGTCTTGTTACATCAGAGGTTTGTCATAAATAATGTCATCTGGTAACTTTTCAGCAGTCTTTTACTCCTCGTGTTGGAAATCAGCTGGAAGACAAAAGGAAGGAATATCATGTCACGTCTTCACGAGGTGTCTCCATCTGTCTGCTTCACATCTAAACAGTCTAACAGCAGCAGACAGCGTTCCAGAACTGTGGACATGCTAACTGTGGAAGATCACTTCATGCTCTGTTTAATACTCTAAAGACGACGACACACAGCACCCGACAGACAGGCTGTCCTCTCGTGTGTGAGAACATCATGCATTATGTTCTCACACACGTGATCTCATTTCAAACACCTTGCTTCAGAGAAGCAGACGTCCTCTTCAGGCTCTTCATACCTCACAGCCTGTAGAAGTGCGAACGAACAAAGAGGTCAGTATGATGTCTCCTTCATACGAAGTGCAGCTCCTTCAGTCTGCCCCTGCACATCTGCTCAGAGACTCTCCACCGCCTCCCTGGAACAACACCACTGCCCCCTCCCAACATCACCAGCACTATCACAATGGTACCGTTTGGTTTTGCAAACATTGTTTTATTAATCCATTTGTCAGTTTGTAATATATAAATTACTTTTAAAAACGTGAGAAGCAGATGCACCTTCAGGAAGGACATGGCGTGAAAACACAGGAGTTATAGAAAACCTAGACTGTGTTTACAGAAGCCATCTTAACCAGCCAATGTTCACTTTTTTCCCAGAATCCTCCTCTGCCTCCTCCCCACACCGTATTTATCAGTTTTTTTACAGTTACAGAACAACTGTGGACAGGGCCTTTTATTGTTTAAAAAAAGTTAAATGGGCATCTCCTTCCTCCGTGTGCCAGCTCCCTTTCCTGTCTCTCCTGTGGCGCTCAGTCCATCCAGATCAGTGCAATACGGGGGCGACTCACAGCAGCCATAGCCCGGGGACTGGAGGGGGGACTGGGGCGTTGGGTGAAACGGGTGTGTTGGCAGGCTAAGGCGTCTGGCGGCGTGTTCGCTCCTCCTCCTCCTCCTCTCCCTCCTCCTCAGAGCTCACATTTCGTTTGCCATGTCGTCGTGCTCTCCTGCCGACAGGTCGCCATTGGCACTGATTGTGGTGCTGTTGTCTTGGTAACCGGGAGGCATGAAGGCCAGGCTGTAGGGGTAGATCTTATGGCAGGTGGCTCGGTAAGCCTCAGCAGCTTTCTGCTGGCCTTCACCCAGCTGCCCGTCACGCAAAGCTTCCAGCACCTCGGTGCAGATCTGCAGCACACACAGTTGAACATAGTTAACACAGGTGAATGATTGTGGACATGCTGTACACCAGACACATCCTGTGTGTGATGTCTGTCACCACAGACCTGGATGCTTCTTCCAGACAGCGACTCGTCCAGGGCCATAGCAATCTCACAGGCCATCTTATCAGAGGAAGGCTCCAGGTACACCATCATCTTAGCAGCTGTGGACACAGGAGACACAGACTGATGACAGGTCCTTCAGACATGCACCATGACCTCTCACATGTCTGAATAAGTCACTTAACAAAACACAAGTCCTTCCTGCACTGAGCTCCTGATCTTACTTTCCTTTTCAAACATGTAGTGTTCAGCCCATTAACGCTGACACTGATCTGCCCCTATTGGAGATACTTTGTTCTGTCTGGAACACTTTCCCTTTAAGAGGACAGTTGAACCTGAACGGAGTCTTTAACATGTGTATCTGCTGCTATTTAAAAGGTACCTGAACATGAATTAAAGATCTATGTGACACACTGGAATAACAGCTGGAGACTACATCTGGAGACAAAAGAAAGAAACACAAGCTAAAGCAACTCTGTTGCTATGGCTGTGTGGTTGGCAGCCAGTCTGACACCACTCTTCATCCATTTTTGCAAATATGGACTTACAGGAGTGACATGGAGTACAGCTGTTAGCGCTAAGCGGTGCTAGCATACTCTGTGGAGAGATGCAGAGATGGGTCTAAGCACCGGGATTGGACAAGAGTCCAGCCACATACCATCTGTTAATCAAATCAAATCAAATTTTATTTGTATAGCCCAAAGTCACAAAACACATTTTGCCTCAGAGGGCTTTACAATCTGTACAGGGAGTGACACCCTCTGTCCTTAGACCATGGGAAACAGAACATCTCTCCACAACGAGACAGAAATGTAGGGAGAGAGAGGGGGAACGACACAGCAAAGGAAACATCTGTGTCCTGACTGGACAGTCAGAACTGGGTTGCTGCAGGAAGGATTCAGCCTTTCGGACATGGGGAGCTCACTCAGTACGTTTACATGCAGCAAGAAATTTGAATTTCTGATGGTATCAGATAAAGACATGCATAAGACTGGATCACCTGGTCATACATAATATACATGCTGTTCAGAGAAGTTTACAAGCATTTTAAAAGTCCAGTCTGAAATGTGATTTTTTTTGCTGCATGTAAACGTACTGACTGTAGCAGGCTGAGTCAAGAGGACATTTATTCATTTATTTATGATATTTTATTATCCACCGCATATACTGTGAGCTGCTGTAACAAGTGAATTTCCCCAGAGTGGATCAAGACAAGTCAGTCTTATTTTCTATTATCTATTATTTTCTGTCTACACCACAGAACACTTCCTGTCTTTCTCAATAGTATTACTCTACACCTCAGCTGTGTCTCCACCACAGCACTCACTCTCTGACCATGATACACAAACTACAGGAAACTGCTCCGTGCGTCTGTTCTGCAGCACAGACGGTGACGAGTGTGTGACGTACCGGCCAGTCTGTGTGGGATGGAGCTGGAGTGTTGGCTCAGGTAGTTCTTGTTGAAGCTCTGAGGGTTGCTCTCCCCAAACAGCCTGGAGATCTCCTGCTTCAACACCGTCCTCACCGCCTCTGCCAGGTCTGCACTCTCACTCACTACACACACACACACACACACAAATAAACACACAGGACACATCAATCTGTGATAAAGGTTGTCAAAGTATCAACACTCCCACCGGCTGCTCTTCATTGTTCCTCACCTCCCTTGAAGAAGCGCACTAGACACTGGTGCAGCCACGGGTTGGAAGGCTCTATGGCTACAGCCCTCTTTACAGACTGCAGCATGAGCAGGTACTTCTCTGCAGGGATGAAGAACAACAGTTGGGACTTTTGAAATGAGGGTGTGGACTGTGGTGAGAAGCAGGCTGTCACTATCTGTCTGACCTTTCCTGAAGTAGATCTCGAAGGCCAGGAGGTGAGTCTCGATCTTGTTGCGCACCAGGTTCTTCAGAGGGATCAGGAACTTCACAGCCTCCTCCAGAGGACTCTCCGGCTGGTGAAACAAGTGAACCCCGTCAGATTATGATACATAGCAGTCATAAACCTTTAGTCATGCTGAGAGAAGGGGAAATATGAGCCCACCTTGGCCAGTTTGTCAGGTATTAGCTCCTCCTTTGGCCCTCCTATCTCCTCATCGTCATCCTCCTTCTTCTTCTTCTGGTTCTTTAGCTGCTTCTCCTTCTCTGCGTTCTTCTTCTCCTCCTCCAGCTGTGCCTTCTTCTGGGCTCTTCTCTGCTTGTTACGCAGCTTCTTCAGCTCCTTGTCTGTTAGATTCTCTAAAGAGAGAAACACATCAAGGTATTTTTATGTTTTCTTTCAGTAACAGTGACGTTTTGTAGATGGTACAGTCATCAAAAACTGATCAGGCACTAAAGTCTCCTATTCCTGTTTGCAGTTTCACTGCAGGCCCGTGAAGGTGAGGTCACTTTGACGGATGATAAACTAAAATACATTAACCAGGTCTGATGTCACCACTCTACTTTCAACTGTTGGGGAAACAACAACACAGAATTGGAGCCAGAGCCTTTAAGGGTGACTTCAGCCAGGATCCAGTGCTCCGGTGAGAACAGATTCATTTCAGTGAGGGTGTTTCTGCACCGGCAGTCCAACCACAGAGGTGTCAGAAAAAAAAAAACACACCGGCATGCGGAGGAGAGGTCGATCATGGACTAAACTATGATAATCTACCCGTGTGTGTGTTCTTTGTTTATTTCATGTACCAGCTTCTAAATCTGACTCAGTCTGACTCAGAATTTATGCTGCAAAATAGTGACAAGAAGTTTACTTGCTAAGTGAGCGAGCGCCAGCCTCGATACAGCTGTCACTAATCAGAGAAATAAAAAGTTATTTCCTGATTGTTTCACAGCGGTTACATTCAGCAGGCCACATTCACGCCCACAGCCACACACCTCAGCTCCACTCAGAAGTTCCAGACTTTTAACTGACTTTGATCACTGCCCTCTTGTGGCCGATGTAAACATAAGAAATGTGGCGAGAGAACGTACTGCATGAAAATGAACACACTCATGTCTCATTAGCTTCTTCCCTGGAGTGGTAGATGTCAGGTTCTGTTTGAGGTTTCTGTTTTTTTCCCCCGCCACTGTCACCAAGTGTTTGCTCCCAGTGGAACTGTTGAGTCTCTGTAGATAATATTACATAGTACGGTCTAGACCTGCTCTGTATGCTTCAGGGTCATGAGATAACTTATGTTTTGTTGTCCATGATTTGGTGCTGCATAAATAAAATGGAATTGAAGCATCATCATGCTGAACCAGTGACCGGACAGTTCTTACACAAGGTTTATTCCCAGAGTTCTTTCTGATGAACTCCATAGTCAGTAAGTCTCCTGAGCTCCTGAAGGTGCTTGGAAGTTCCAGACTAAAAGATATGCGCTATATTTACTGCACAACACATCTGTGTACCAATTCTGACGATGTCTGCAGCAGCACCTCAGCTTTTAACTCAGGTAATGTGTGTTAAAGATGTACGAGTTTAAACTAAGTTAAGGTGTGTAGTCTGACCGGTGTCTGCCTGGCTCTCTTTGTTGTCGTCAGTCAGGGGTTTGTCGTGCAGGGCCAGGTAGATCTGGATGGCGGTTCGTGCGGCTTTGTAGTAGAACGGATGCTGCCGCAGGACGTCCTCCAGCTTCAGTAGGTCCACGTAGGAGCGCAAGGTCATCTTCCTCATGCAGTAGGTGTGGAAGTCAAACTGGTCGTCTGTGATCTCCACAAAATGCTGACGGAGGAGGAGGAATGATGTTAGAAGAACAGACACCGTACACCCAAACAGACAAGTAGTAAAGAGTCAAAGTCATCTGAGAGGAGGACAGGCAGGAGGAAGGGGTGAGGTGTGAGGGGTGGTGGTGGGGGAGCAGGTGCAGAAACTCACCCTCTCGATCTCGTGGCACTTCTTCAGGGCATCTCCAAGCTTGTTCATAGACTTGTAGGCCAAGGCACACTCTGTCTGGAACCACATGCACTGCATCTCATTCAGGTTCTCCACCGCAGACGTCCCCTCCTGAAACACACACACATACACGTTATCACATTGTGTGGCCAAAGAGAGCCATGGTGGCACAAACCCACTTTCTCTCTCACCCGTGTGAACTTGGAGCACATCTCCTCCGCCTCTTTGATGAGGGTGGCCTTCAGCATGTACTTGGCACACTTGGAGTTGATGAAGCGGTCGGCGGTGTCCAGGGCCTGAGCCTCGTCCATCCACCGAGCTGCTTCCTTTATGTTTCCTGCGTGCTGCAGGGAGGAACACCAGGAGAGAGTCAATACGTGTGACACTTTATTCACAGCGACTCGCGTCGTGCTAACGTGCAGAGTCCATACTGCACCTTGTAGATCTTGGCCTTGATGAGGAAAAGCTCAATGAGCGTGGGCGTGCTGTCGATGGCCGTGTTGATGTACTCAAGAGCGACGCTCGGCTGGTCTATGAAGTCAAAGTGCTGCGCCAGGAAATACTGTACCCACAACAAGGTGGTTGGGGGCTCCTCCTTCCCGTCATCTGCACACACATTTCACAGAAGTTACAGAGTGTGTGGAGTCACAAACATCTGCCTTCATTCATGATTCTGATTTAAGAAATGAGGCAACACTCACCATTTTCACTAAACATTCGACAGCTTTTTAGACAGGATTCATAACCAACTACTAATTCTTCAATGATTGTAACCTGCAGGAGGAAACGAGAAACGGTGCATTGACTTCAGAGTTTTAACACTGCAGGTGAAAACTAATCCGAAAGAAGAATGAATGTAGTAGAGGGAGTGTTGTGCGTCTCCTTGAGTTCAGCACCCTGCTCACCTTTTCTTTGTCGGTGTAAAGGGATTTGAGGGTAGTGAAGACAGGTGGACAGCCTTTACTGAAGTTCATCCTCAGGTAGCTGTCCAGACATTCACGAAACTTCTCCCCTGGCCAGCACAACACACAGCAGACGTACAGCAAAGTGAGATTTGTACTACCATGTGGCACAGAAGGACTTTACGAACGTGTGAGGCTTTTACGTGCAGGTCTCCAGAGCGAGAGTGGAAAAGCAAAGAAAGTTTCAACCTGGTCGAATGCGGTGATGGTGCAGAATGTTTGGCTGCCACACTGACTGTGTTTACCTGTGAGGAAATTAAGAGGCAGTCTTCTGGGAACCAGGCCTCTAGGAAACTTCACCCAGGAGTCCTCGTAAATCTTCTGACGCTCCTCTATACTAGCTGGAAACACACACACACACACACAGTGTAAGGAGAAAAACTGACTGACAGTAAACACATTCAACCACTTCAAATCTGGCCACTAGAACACAACCCATGTTGACATGTTCACACTAACATCAGTGTGTGATCAGTTTAGCTGACCTCAGCAGTGTGAGTTAGTCAAATGGAGTGGGTGTTACATTTAGAAACCACTTGATATGATTAACTTAGGTCAACTTTGAAATACATTTTTGGACTGAACATCTCTTCCACTGGGTCTGAGGTCAGTGCTCACCTGGTTTTAAGGACTGCTCCAAACCCTGGTAGTAAGCCCAGTTCTCGGGGTTCCTCTCCTGGAGTTTCCTGTAGACCTCACAAGCTTCCTCTGGCTTGTCCAGCTTCAGCAGCAGCTCTCCTACGCACACACATACACACACATCAGCAATTCCACTCCAGCTTATGCAGTGAACACTCTGCATGCAGCTCTCATACAGAAGGAGTCACTGGACACACGTGGGGTTGTCGTGTTTCCCTCCTGTGTTGTGGATTTCCTGTGGTCACTTGTGATTCTGTTTTCACTCCAGCACATGAGCTGTGTGTGGAGGAAGCTGATGACAATGAAACTGACACACACACCTGGTTGGTACAGAATGACATCAGCACCATCCAGGTGTGTTCAGTTACCTTACTTGCTGTATGTTTGTAAAATAAACAGGTGACACAACTTTAACGCAACGCAGACGTCAGTCGACCACACAGGAGGAGAGTGAGGTGGAGACTGTCTACTAGTTAATGGATTGCGGATGGTGTCCAGTGGTTAATAACTTCAGTATCATGGTATCAGTTGTTTTGTCAGCCCTACATACAACAATACAACAGTGTGTGTATTTGCCCTGAACCGTTCAGTCAGCTTAGCCGGTTAGCTCATGTAGAATGTTCTGCCTAAGGGCAAACACCAATGAGAGATCAACTGTTCTGGAGCAATGAGTGTGGAAATGTGTGAAGTCTGAAGAACGAGACAAAAACAGGAAGAAGAGTCTCAGCCACTCAGCCTTTGTCTGCAGATTCACACCAGTGTTTATCACTCTGCTCTGTCGTAGAGAAAGATGAAGTTCAGCATGTGGTCACAGTGTGTGTGAGCTCTGACACAACATGCCTTCGCTGAGTTTGTCAGTGTGTTGTTCCACTCAGTGGCTCAGCAGTCAGATTACTGTGTTACTGACAACATAAGCCACTGTTGGATGTACAGTTTTATGAAATGGTCTGTCTGAGCACACTGAACATTCTCTCCACAGAAACTTGGAAGGACTCATCGAGCATGTTCAGTACACACCTCTTGTTTCCTCCACAGCCAGTTTGTCACAGATTTGTTTCTCGTAGTCGTTGAGGTGATCGAGGGCCTCCTTGTACAGGCCGGCCTCTCTCAGGACCTGGTTCTGGTAGAGCAGCAGTTCACTGTACTCGTAGTCCACTTTGTCTGGAGACGTCTGGATGGACACACATGAGGAGAGAAACGGATCAGACTGTGGACGTGGAGCACGCTGGACTGCACTGTGTGAAGCTGTGTGATTACATAATATACAACTCTGGGTTCAATTCAACAGACCAAAACAATACTGTATTTATGTTACATGACATATTCTGTATTGTATATCAATCAGCATTGACTGAGGGGCTAAGGACAGAGGGTGTCACTCCCTCTACAGATTGTAAAGCCCTCTGAGGCAAAATGTGTTTTGTGAATTTGGGCTATACAAATAAAATTTGATGATTGATTGATTCATTTATTTATTTATTGAAGCAGATCATTAGATTCAGGTCAGTGTTCAGACTAAATAAAACACTAAATATATGATATTTAATAATAGTCATTATGTCTTTGAAGCAGGTAGAAAGCTTCAGAGCTCCATCCTGAGTATCTGTACTGCTCTTCAAACAGTCAGAGTGATTCCTGGGAGAGAGTCCGAGCTCCAAATAAGCCCTGAGGAACGTAAATACAACGTTTACATCTCCCACTGAGCTGTGACACAGCACACACTCCCGTAAACACACTTATCTAAAAGCATAATTCCTGTTTTTAATGACTTATGTTGCCTGTGGGCACTGAAGTCACACTCTGAATTCAAATGTCACATTTTCAGAAGACTGCTTTCCTTCAAGAAAATAAAGAGTCCATGTCTATATCTGTGCAGCTTATTTTTAGTCCACACTAACCCACCCACCCAATACATATCCACCTCTGTGCTCCATCGTCACATAAAATGTGCTTTTATTGTACGGGCCATGTTGGGACTGGATTTATTTATTTTAAACATGATGGTTCTCAGACAACCTTTCTGTGATTTTGGACTCAAATCCATAACACAGTATCTTCATGTACCTCATGTTTCTCCTACAGACTGGGGAGGCTGTACGTTGTGAAGTGAAGTGAACACAGACCACGTGCAGTAATTGCTTAAATGCCTGATTATCAAAGAGCACAGTGAATTATATTCTCTACTCCTCCTGTAAGGCTGACTTAATCTAAACAGGACTTTATTCTTATAGGACTGGATCTTTTAAAGACATCTTCAGTTCTGTCGGTGTACCTGTTGTGTTTTGCGGAACTCCTCAACAATCTTGGCAGCCATCTCAAAGTCCTCCAACAGGTGATAGGCTACAGCATATCCGATCCACGAGGCCCGCTGGGCTGGACGGAGCTGCAGCAGTTGGTACCGAGTCTCCTGGAGGGGGAGAGGACCATCACAGCACACAGAGGTGTAAGCAATAATACCTCTGTTTGATCCTCCATCAGGCACCCTCTCCTCTGTCTATATTCACCGTCTAACAACTGCACATGTTGTGCAGCAGGATGAGTAACAGTCTGACCTTTTTTGACCCCAACCATTCATCCAGTGTCATCCAGCATCCCTCCGCCCAGAGCTTTAACCTGAACGCTTCTATTTTTTTAACCCCCATCACGTCTGTGGTGACCCTCACCCTGTATCCCTCCAGGTCTCTCATCTGGATCTGCAGCAGGGAGAGATCTCGTAGGATCTGCAGATTGTCCTTGTCCCACTTCAGAGCATTGCGGTAACACTTGATGGCCTCGTCGTACTTTTTATCCGAGCGCTGCAGCAGGCCGTACACGTGCCAGCCTGGGAGAGCGAGCGAGTTCAGGAAGCAAACGCACAGACGAAATATCCACACACATATAGTGGAAGACTGGATGGATCTATATGGATATATGGATTATAGTTTGCACCCTGAACATAGAAGGCTAATGTCAGTGGCATAATAACAATGGCCAAATTAATTTTTACCTGATTTTGACACCTAATTTCATAAACTTGACAATATATTTTTAATCATTCTAGTTTGGCTGGATGGTTAATAACACCTTCTTCTTTGGCCTAACAAACTCAGAACACATATTTATTCTGACTTTACACAGATTTTAAGATAATTCTTTTTTGACCTTTTGGCAACAGAGGACGTGTTGCTGTGTTTAACTGAATGTGAATATCAAACTGTTGTGTGCCAGATGAACGTGGGTGCCCTGAGGGGCTGGTGGAAGGATACAGACGTGGCTCTTGAGGTCATTGCGTAGGCCTCGTCTGACCAGGTCGTAGGCCTCCTCCTTCTTTCCCAGACAGTTGAGGGTTAAACCCTTCATGGCCAGTGTCTCTAGAGCACAGAGCAGGAGAGAGAGCAGAGGAGTGAGGCATGCAGGGCAATGACTGGTAAACAATGACACTGACTTCTGCTTACCTTACAGAGCATTGTACTTTACTTCTCAGTGTTTAATACTTTTTCTTTCCAGCTAAACAGACCATGTGTGAGCAGTAAACTATGAGGTACTATGGGGGGGGCTTATAAATAACGAGAAACTGCAGGAGAGAAACGCCAAAGATGTGTTCGAGGCCATCTGAAACCTGAGCCTCTCTCTGGAGCTACAGTTTCATCGAGAAGCAGCAATCAAATAATTAGATCTGGAGCTGTGAAGCTTTTGAAGTCAGCAGTAAAGTCTTCAAAGTCAATTCAAAATCTGACGGTAATTTGACCAAAACACAGCTGATACGACCTTCTCTGCTCATATTTGTTCTAAATAGAGAATGGCATCAGATACTCTCAATATGAGAAATTCCAGTAATCTAACAGATGATGTATGACCTGCTCAGGTAACATAAACATCACATGGACTCATGGACACATGGACATCTTGTTTTTCAAACTAAAAGGTCACTGTCAAATATTCTGGTTTCTGACTGCCGGTTTGAAATTGGGAACAAATGATTTGATGATTTCAGACTTGTTTTCTCTTAGCTGGAGAAGGTTTTGGTGGGACATCCAGGGCTGAAAATGGCCCTTTTCTTTATTTTAATTAATGTGACATAAATTTGGGTGCTGTCCTTAGAAGGATGCCGTTGTTTTTGTGCATGTGCACACAGAATTACAGAGGACCGAGGATGGAGCCTTGGGGAACACCACAGGTCAGATGGGACACAGAAGAGGAAAAGATCTGTCTGATAAGAAAGACTTGAACCAGTCTAGTCAGAATCCATGATGCCCAGAGTGCAATGATCTACATTGTGTGCTACAGTTCGCACTCTTTTGGATTCACTGGAACAAGAGCATCAGTGAGATCTAACCCTGATGTTGGGAGAGATTGATGTGGCTGATATTGATATTCAGACATGATTTCAGCCAAACTTTGTGTTTCAGATGTCTTGTAATCTTTGGAAACTGAACTAAACAATACACTGTCCATGTTTACTGCTCAATCACACCAACAGCATTCCATTGATCACCATGAATAAATTAGACTCGAACTAGAATTACAAATATTCTTCATTAAAAAAAAAATCCAAAATAGGAAAATCTTTGTTTTAATCCAATTTCAATTGAAACTATGAAACCACCATGTATTCAAATTTCACTCAACAGTATTTTCTAAAGTTGTGTGGTCCCTTAATGTTTTTGGTGAGTGTTTTTTTCACACATGTTTTATCTAATCCTGAATGTAACTGACAGGAAGGAAGGAAGAGTCATTGTGTTTAGTAAGTAAATAAAACATAAAAGATAAAACAAAAAAGAAGTGCAGAGGAATCAGTGAGGAATGTCATTCCCACACCTAGTTCAGTGTGGGGGGGGGGTCAGTGAAGTAGCTCTCGTCTTACCTCCGTGCTCAGCAAACTTTGGGTTGCCCAGGATCTGTTTGCAGAACTTCAGGCCGTTTCTGTACTGCTTGTGCTCGTAACATCTCTGCAACAAAAGACAGAGCGGACTTTACATCAGGCGTCTGAGTCTGTCAGCCTGCCACAAATCCTCACAGAGCCTTGTAACGTGCACAAAAAGGACTTTATTGCATGTTCCAGTGGCCAGCAGAAACATCTCCCCCTGCTACAACGAGCGGAGCATCACATGCACCGAACACTGCGTCCTCAGCGCTGAGATAAATGGAGACACCACACTAGAGAGATGACGGAGGGCTGTTGATGAGATGTAATCAGACAAGCGGACAGATGGATGTGCCTGGCTCAGAGCAGACACCAGGAGCTCAGAGCCCCCCCACGGTGGAAATCCTGTCAGCTCCCACTACAATATATGGACTGACAGGAGGACAGGACACACTCTGCCGCAGCACAGCAGCAGTTTATAGTATTACTATGGTTAATAGTAATACTATAAACGACAGCAACTGTCAAGAGCTGAGTAACACTTGACTTCAGCAGCATGTTAGGAGTTTGATATAAAGGCGCCAAAGTAGCGTGAGAAAGTTGACCGTTAAATTTCAAAACGAGTCAATGAATGTGTCTTGACAAGCAGTCGGCAGGTACCGGTGTGTGTGTGTGTGTGTGTGTGTGAATATGGACAACTATTTTATGAACACACACGCGCCCAAATGTCGCCGAACTTTGTTGACAGCTCAGCTAAACAAGTTTCCAAAGTGCAGCTATTGACAAGCGCGCTAACCCCGACAGCCCACTTAAAGTTGTGAATAGCTGTCATGTGTCAGGCAGCGTTGTCATTGATACACTTTGGCTGTGTGTTGCAAGGCCAGCTCGCAGCTCCGACACCACATTAATGGTTGCTAGCCAACTATGTTGTTGGCTTAACTGCACTGTTACAACAGCAGGGTAATGTCGGCTCCGTGATAATTACACTGCGTTTGGTGTGCTAATATTTCGGTTAACGCACGAGCAGCTCCCCTGACTGCTACAACTGACGGCTACTTAGCAAACTAGCATTAGCCAGCAGACGCTCTCAGGTATGTAGCCTACCAGTATTCTCTTGAACAGAGCGTTCTCCTTCGGCGGCAGAGTGATTGTGGGCATCGTGTCGGCTTCCTATGCCTCCGTCGGCTCACACATGAATAATATCCTCTTTGGAGTCACCGATCCTGGACTGTTTCAGTCTCTTCAGGCTCCTCTCACTCTCTCTCTCTCACGTGTTGAAGCTGAGGCCCCCCTTCCGAGCAAAATGGCCGACGTGATGCTTCTCCTCCGGGTCAGGCTGCTGTCTGAGTCTGCGTGTCGAGCACGGGCAGCGGGGCACAGAGGTGTCAGGGGCTGAAACAAGTGCTGATGATAACAACACGCTGTTTTATTTAATGACACATCGATTCAAAACGATAATTTACAAAATAATGCAGCGCTAAAATGATTCATGCTGGATGTGGTGTACACATTAACAACAACACTTTTGTTTAATTAAGGATTTAAAAAAAAATCATCGTGGATTTCAAAACTGTTGTTACTACATGCCCTAACATTTTTTTTTTTATATATTTGCATATATGTGGATATATAATGTTTTTTATAATAATGGAATTTGGTGCAACAATATATTTTTTGTAACAGAAATTATGCTAAACTCGATTATGGAGATACAGTCGCTTCAAAATAGTAAAATTCAGATATGTGTTTAATTTAAAATTACAAATATAAATTCTAAAAAATAACACGAGGGTATCTTAGATAGAGCGACGTATCGATGATCCCGGTATCATCTACTCTGTCCTTCCAGGGCGTTTAATCGATCGGTGTGGCAGCAGCTCTCGAGGCAAAATGACTTTGAGTCTGGTATTGTCGCGAGCTGGACTCATCAGCAGAGGTAAGGTGCTGATACACTCACAATGGATTCATTGATATGATTCTGAAAGAGCAGTATTTTATCTTTCGTGTTGAACGTGACAGCCGTGTTTATTTTGAAGCCTGACCTTAGCTTAGCTTAGCCTAGCTTGGGTTAGCTTAGCATTGTCGTAACTCCGCTGTCACGCAGCTGATTTTCTCTCTTTAGTGTATTCTTGACTTAACTTGTACATTTTATGGTGTGTGGTTTCAATTTAATTTAAGTGAACTGAATTGACTGAATGAGGCTCATTCGTTAGCTCTACTTGTACAGTTACATCCACAGCCTTCTACCAAAACACAGTGCAGCACAGAGCTTAATACAGATTATGTGTCGCATTACAAGTAACAACACAGAACAGGCACGCACTATATACAGGCATAAGGTAAAAAAAATGTTGATAACAGTATCAATAGAAAAAACTATAAGGAGGAAGAACATATGGTTCTACCCATAAAAAAATATAAAATATACATATGGACTCTTGTGCAATAACCTTTAGTCATTATACAGAGTTATGGCAGTTGGTAGGAATGACTTCCTGTCGCAGTAGGAATGACTTCCTGTCGCGGTCTTTCTTACAGTGGAGCTGCAGGAGTCTCTGACTGAAACAGCTCTGTTTTTTGAGGAGGTCAAGTAGTGGATGGAGTTGTTGTCCATAATACTGAGCAGGTTGTGGAGGGTCAGGGGCTCCAGCTCAGTCCCCAGCACAGAGCCAGCCTTCTTCATCAGAGTGTTGCTGCATAGAAGATTGCATACATTGCATACATACATTGGCTTCATAAATAATCTTCTACTGTGTGTGCACGAGTTTCCCTTCATGGCTGTTTTAAGTACTGACTGCCAAAACAAATCCCATTTTCCATGTTCTATGTTTTTCAGTTGGATCCAGGTCTATGTTCACAAGCTCCAAGCCCGACACTGCCAACCCCAACTGGTTGCGAGTGGGTCTTGCCTTTGGAACATCTGCTTTCCTCTGGGGCCTGGTAAATGACCACGTCATCGTCAGACAGAACATGTTACTCACACATAATTCTTTTAACGCAAACTGCGTTCATACACCAAGTTTACCATTTACATCATTGCCTAACCTATCCAGAAGTGTATTCGTGGCTCATAGCAACATAAAAGACTTGAACCATGTAACAACCAGGCAAAGTTTGAGCACACAGCATCTGGTCCACCATCCAACACTTACTGCCTCTCAAAGTGTCTGTCATTGTTTCAGCTAGGAGAAACAACAATGAGCAACAATCAACAATCAATTTGTATTTTTAAAAAACACATTTCAAATGTTTGATTTTCACTGTAGCTTGATGTGTCAGCAAGTATATTATTATAATAGTATATTGCAGTTTGGCTTCCTCATTTTTGTTGTGGAAAAATGACTATTTCCGGGTGTGGTGGGATGTAGCTGTATATGCGGAATGTTCTGATATAACCAGATGGTGCTTTTCAATGACTTGTGCCGTCTGTCTTCCACCTGCAGCTCTTCAAGCAGCACAGCACAAATGTACATGAGTACAAAGTGAGGAATGGCCTGGAATAAACCACCACATTGGTATGTTTGTTTAAATCAGTGTTATTTTCTGACCTAGTACTGTACCAATATTTCCATACTGTATTATTGGTAATATGTCATCTAGTGTGCATATATAAAATCTATAAATGGATGAACAAATAAAACATGATACTCTGTCATTTCTCATCCTGTACAGGAGGTCACCGGGTCCTGTCTTTAGGATGCACCTGTCTGTGTGTCTGTTTCTATTTCCACTGTTCCTGATCCCTCACTCAACTTCTGTGTAAAATAAAAATGTATCATGTGAAATATAAAGGAGTCACCATCTATTTGTTCACACTAATTCACTGCTGCTGTAGTACTGGCTTTGATATTAGCACAAGTAGATGAGTATATTATAAATCTATGATTTATATTTCTTTATTAGATGCACAGTGGATGCTTGCTATTTCAAAATATGAGCATATAAATGTGGCTTGGATCATAACTGTTAGTGTTTGCATACAACAAAGCAGGAGGATCCCTTCTTGTGAGTTTGCAGCCTTCAAATAACACTAGCAACCCGTCTTCTGGGACATGTTGTACAAACTGTACACAGCTCACTGGCAGTTAAACCATATCCAACATTAATTTAATACATAATGAGTTTTTGTAAGCCAAGGTCAGTCAACACAAACGTCCACACTAAAGGCCAGTTTAGTCTGCATTTCACCTAATGTAGCCTCATGCAAAGAATGCACACAGAGAATGTGAGTCAGCAAGGTAGAACGTGATGAAAATGGCTCTTATGAACTCACACAGCTCATATTTAATAAAATTAATCAACAGCTCTCGGATAGAGAGAAAATATTATGCCATATTTCTAAAACTGTTCTCTTTTCAGTGACTGCTTTAGCTCACAAACGTGAGATAAGATATTTTTTTCAAACTAAGCACTGTGTTCAGAGCTATAGCTAACATCAAGGACAACAGAGTAAACATGAGATATGCAGAGCAGCGACATTATTTTATGCCTGACAGCAGCATGTAGAAGCAGAGATATGAACAGGCATGAAAAAGTTTGAATAAGTGAAAACATAAAGCATAATTTTGTCCACCTGATCGTGACCTTCTGTGCTCATGCCTGAGGAGGATGAAAGTCACCATGATGTATAGAGTGTGATCAGTGCCACACAAAAGAGAGGCAGGAGTGGGAGTGTCACTTTGGGGTAGATTTAAGAAGGGAAGGTGTAAAAATACATTTTTTGTCCCGATAGCACATTGCATGCTACTTTTGAGCATGCTTTGGTATGTAATGTGTTTGTTGTGTAGAGGAGTACTGTAACTGAGGAGTATTGTAAGTCACATTTTAACTGTTAGAGAACTTTATTTGGACATGGACCAATGATGGTTGATCATGGCCAGCTGGAGACTGAACTCTCTTCTTGCAGCGTGTGGTATGATGTATATGTGTTTCACGAACTGCACGTCCATTGACTTCCTGTCAACTCTACAGTAATGTTAAACTTCACCTCTGACCTTGGTTAACATTTAGATTGGATTCTCATAAGCCTCGCTTTCACTAATTCAGTGAAGCCTCCTAGCTAAAGCTGGCAGCCAGAAGCAAACATCTACAATCCACTGTTGGATAATACAAGCACAGAACATGTTTTCTTGTGGTGGCCTTTATAAAATGAGCAAAGCTGAAAGTAAACACATTTTGATAATTATGTTAAACTTTAGTTAGTGTAGCTAGTTGAAAAGTTGTGTACGTTATAGCTGGACACATAATCTAAACCACTTATCCAGCATTGAGGTCATAGCTTTACTGCATGCTTTTGCAAGTCAGCGTGCATCAGTCAATTTATTTCTGGCCCCTCTTCCCAGCACCAAGGGTAAAATAGAGCCAACTTAAGCTGTGAAAATCAGGCTAATGTTGGAGCTTGTGACTAGTTAACTAAGATATGGTGACCATGAACAAACAGTAAATACTATTAATAATATACAGTACAATAATAAGAAGATCCAGGTGATTTTATGCATGGAGATCTAATCTCTTTTTGGGCTTCATGCACCACTAAGCAGCTTCTACACATACAGTAACCAAAAACAGCAGTTCCTGAAATGTCCACTCGAGACTGGCTACAAAAGATGTCAGTCTCCATAAGTCCCCATGTTCAAATGTCCAACTTCACAGCAGAAATAAACATGTTTACAGCCTGGTACAAAAAAACAGTTTTGGTCTCTATAGCTAATTTCTCCGTTCATGACAACTGTACTGAGGCTGAATTTATATACAACTCACGTGTTCAAAACTACAGAAGCCCTAAACGGTCATATATTTCTACATTTTATTTCCTCTGTTGTCTGGTAATACTAAGTTGATTTAATTTGTTTTATTGGGATCTCGATATATCTATGTCATGTCATAATAACAAATGTTGTTACCCCGAGATAATGGGACAATTTTCTCAAGATCTTTGAATGAAACTTTGTTTTTCTAAGATAGCACAATTCATTTGAGATCTCAAGAAAACAAAAGGATAGTTGAGTATAATAAATAATTGCAGGAAACATCAGTCAATGGAGCAATGCAGGGGAACAGGAGAAAGTCGCAATCTGTTATCTTGGAAAAACAACATTTGTTATTTCCACATAACAACATAATTAACTTGTCATCACAAGAAAATGGAGGAAATTAAATGTATGAATGTACTGTATGACTTTTTAGGGCTTCCAAACAAATTATATTAAGGCTAAAGTTATGCAGAATTAACAGGGTGACACTTCAGTCCAAGCCCTAACCAATTGCCCGAAGCAAGATTTAAGGTGGTGCCCCCCTTGCATCACTGCACTACCAATTTACATATAAACACACAAGAAACTGAATAACTTTGTCTTTGACATTTTATTTTTACAAAACAAGTTGCCCAATCAAAACAATAAACAAGAAGATAATAAATTAGAAATACAAAAAAATAAAAGAAATAAAAACAAAAATAGCTAATGCACAAAAATATAAATATAAATATAAATAGCCTACACAGAGTGTAAGATTTAACTACCCACAAAATAAAAACTGTAAAGAAGAGATGGAGGTGATGGGAGGATCATTGGATGTTGCTAAATGGGATTTAGATATCTCAAGCATATGTGAGTTACAGCCGAATAATAAAAAACGATGATACCAAGAATAAAATGAAATAATAAACATATACCCTATTCTGTACATGTATCATATACAATGCAATTATTTCTGATATGCAAATTAGATTAGATTAAGCAGTAAAATGCAATATAATTTAACATATAGGAGTTCTAAGCTGTGAAGTATTGACACTCAGGATGATTATAATTATAAAACTCCACAGCATAAATTCTCATATTCAGCCTCCTTCGCGTCGAGGGTGCTAATAACTCATCATACACGTTATCCGCCTGCTCTGTGGCATTCATCGCCCTTCATACAACGTGCCGCACAACCTATATTGCGCAACAGAGGGCAGATCTGTCCTCCGCCTCCTCGCACGTTGCTGTGACCGGACCAGACCAGCCATTCATCCAGCACTCACAGAAGCTGCAGCATTCCCCATCGTAGCCCTCGGAGAGCAGCGATGTTTTCCTGCAGAGCGGCCTGGCAAAGGTGTGGGCCTTTGGCACGGAGAGCAGCCTACGGGCTGCCCCGGGATGGTGAGTTCAAGGGAACACACACGTGAATTTATTCCTTTCTTCAGCGACGCCTGTGCGTGAGTGAGACGCTTTCACTACCGTCTGTCGCCTCTTGACTGTAGTCTGTGGAAGAGTACACTGTGTCCTCATGTGCATTTCTCTGCATAGAGGAGGAGGATGACGATGGCTGCCCATGTGGTGTGAAGGTCAACGTGGCTTTTTGACTTGAGTTTGGCTGGAGAAGGTTTTTGAACACACTTTAGTGTCTCGTGTTCGAACATTGTGATTTGTCAGTTCGTGTATTTAGGTGCTCCTCGTGGAGATATACTTTGAACTTTGCTTATGAGCGTTTCATGATGAAACTAAACAAACATTTTGTATTCGCTAACCACGGTGTCTGACACAGCAGCAGACTAAATGTGTGACCCGCTGTTAGCCGGTAACTTTATAAATGCTACGTGTACCATTTAAACCATCCTAACGTGCGTGGAACCATTAAAGCATATGGACACGAGGTCTGTCCTCCGTGAAGTCCTGTTTAATGACCGTCTCTGTCGTTTCAAACTTAAACGTACAGCATACATACGTCAGTATGTGACCTTCACCGGGCCGTGTGCTGGTATAGAAACATGGTCGCCGCCGTCAGTCACGTGGTATGCGCTAGCGAAGGTGGTCTATAAGTAAAGTGCACAGGGGCGCGAGCGAGCTGTACGTCACAGATATCGGCAGTCACGCCACGAGCTCCTGTCTTCATCTGCGATGACGTTATATAACGACGTGCGGAAACGTTAGAAACTGTCGTGTTGGTGTGAAGAAGCGAACATTTGGCGAACGTGAAGGACACATTCCTCTGAAGTAACCGGACGCCGTGTAGAATAACTCCCACCAACGGCGACAGGTGGCTGTTTGTCAGGTTAGCGCGTGTTAAAAATGCTAACTTTACGTGTGTGTTCGGTGAGGAACGGTGTATGACCAGTGGACCCTGAGTTCTGCGCTCAGGCGTCATGAACGTTAGCTTTGTTTGGTTTTACGTATGAATGGTCAGGCGAAGCAGCCATGACAGCTTTATGTGTGAAGACAGGGATTCTCCGTGGTGTTGAAGTGTTTGGCCTCTGGCTGTCACCTCATACACAAGAGTTCATGTTGCCAGACCCTCCAGGAGTCCTCCTAAAGAGAACACCTCAGGTCATGTCTGCTCTTGAGCCCAGCATCCATTCAGTGATGAGACCCTGGATATCAGACCCTTCCCCACTCCTGTGGTCCCACTTAAGCAGAGAAGGCTATCATGCTATAATCCTGTGGCTTCTTGACCTGCACCCCTCACTGCCAGCTCATACCTTTTAGACCTGAGCCACTTAGCCGGTATAAATAACAGGGTGGTATGGAGTCATGTCAGAGGCTTGGACTGTGGATTAGTTCCTGACAACACGAGCAGGTTAATACCCTCAACACTGGACACGACAACACCGATCCTCCTCCACCAGAACAGCTAGCTAATAATTTGAGTGTTCCTCTTGTGAAGTTGAAACTATGTGTGTCCTCTTCCTCTGACTGGACTCCCATTTGTCATTTGTAGTATTCGGTTTCTTCAGAGCAGCAGATTGGATCTTACACTTCATATTTTGCTGACATTTGTCTGTAACGTGTTTTTTAGTAAGCTTAAGAGGAAGAGTGTCTAAACTGCTTTTGTTCAGCTCCATGTTAATGTTTGCTGGCCGTGTGACTCGGGTGTTTGTAAAGGGTTTAAGGTGTGAGCTGATGTACACGGTGCTGGTAAGAGTTGTTGACTCTGATCTAAGTTTTTCACAGTAAACAAAGCTTAGTCTTAATCATGCAAAATGTTCCACCAGCGCAGAAATGCTGTGCCAAACTATAACAAAGCTTTAGCTTAGTCAGATCAAACCCAGTCTGATGTCTGCTTAGGCACCAGCTCATTTCGCTAACCTCACTGCAGGATTTAAAGCACTGCGCAATGCAAGATGGGAGAATAACCAAACTATGTCTTTATTTCCAAACGTGACGAGTTGATCATCTTGCAGGCATCAAACGTGTCCTGACAGGCATATTTTTGGCATATCTAAATCGATTGTGCTAAATCCAATCAGACTAGGAGGCATCATGAGCCAGCAGAGCGCCTTAGGGTGCTTTCTCACCAATCTCTCTCACACTGAGAGAGCTGAAGCTTATGGGCTGTGCCCTGCATTATTCCCATCCCGTGGCCAGGCTGCACAATAACTTTTCACCACCACTGTCGCAGACCTGAAAAATGATTTTAACCGTGCTGGAGTCAGTGTAAGCATTTGATATTCTCTACTGTTATTTATATAAAAACACACACGAGTAGTTTTAATTATGGCCTATGCAGGGTCATCCATAGTGGGGACACATGGAGGCAAAGCAGATGTGAATGCATGCTTGATTCAGATTTATCATCTGCGTTCGGTCACTGTATTCCTATCAGAGTCTTCTAGTGCATGTGGAGGTCAGAGAGAGAACATGTCATAAAGACTCTGTAATGGAATTACCGTGTTTAAGTTATCAAATCATTGCTGACAGGTAGGAGAAGGATCTAACATGTGAACTTTGACCCTTTCCAGTTGTGCAGCGGCGGTCGATGTCATCAGTTCCTGGTGGCTCTGGGGAGAACATAGTCTATGCCTTGCTGTGTGGAGGAGCCTTTGTCGGTGCTGTGTCATATGTAAGTTTTATTGTTTCTAACAGTTCAAAACATTGGATGATACAAACATACACTGAGCAGGGTTGACAGCGCTGACATTGAGCTGATCCTGCGAAATCATTTTCAAGCTATCAGGAATGTTGAATCTGTTAGTTGGAGGAACGAGAGATGAACCAAAAATCTTTTTGTCTCTCCACAGGCAGTCAAAACCGTGAACGATGACGGCATCAGGTTCAATGATCGCGTTGCAGAAATCAAGGCTAGACCTAAGTCTGAGTGGAAACCCAAACCATGGCCACCCAAGAGTAAGTATTCCTACATCCTACTCAGTTTTCACCCACTTTACCCCAAACTACTGACGCTCACAGACCTCACTGACTATAATGAGTGAAGCTAAAGATGCTTCCACATTAAACTTTGTTCACTTGTTCTTGTCATGCTGGGACGAATCACTGTTGGTTACCGACTGAACTTAAAGTATTTGCAGCAATTAGTTTGAGTCAGTGCACTTGTTTTTTTTTTCAGTGCTGTCACATGCATATTTAATAAACACATTCAATTTCATTTGGTGTGTGACCAGACCCCAAATTTAACTCAGTGTTGTCAGTCATGAGCTGTGTCTGGGTTTAAAGCCGTGTTGACAGATTGACTAATTCATGATAAGACACCATATGATTCAGCGCAGCAGCTTCAGGTTGTAAATGTGCCACACCTGGAGACATGCCTGCTGCATGTCCATTCATCAGTGGACCCAGTGTAAGCACTCTGACATCTGTGATGGACGGTGAGTGTCACAGCTCAAAGTCTCACATTTAGTTTTTATTCATTAATACAAAAATATTTGACAGGTTTTTATTTTTATTCAGGTTTTTATTTTTATTCATTTATTTTTTTAAACATGAGTGGTATTGAGCCATCTTGTTGTTGTTAAACACTGGACACGTTTGGCTCTCTACTCTTAATTATTTAGTCCCCAAAAGGAAATGAGAGATTTGAGTTTAACAGGCTGAAATACACCTGACATGACGAGGAAAATCCAGCGTCATATTCTATAATGAGCCCTCTGATAATAATGCGTCCATGTCCCGTGCTGTATTCTGCACCGTGTCAGCTTCACTGGGTCACTCTATGGACAGCTCCTGGTGCTGAAATGAGAGCAGACAAAGAGAGCAGATGAAAAGTGAAACACTTCACTGACCTAAACGCTACCCTGTCTATGATTGAAACATTAATGACAACAGAATGATTTTATTTAAAACAAAAGTGTTTATGAAGAGCTGTAGCCTGAACTAAAGGCAGACCTAGTCATTCAGTCATGGTGTATATCCTGTTCTGTCATCATGTCAGATTAAAGATGTCTCTGCACATACAGACTTGCACTAAAACAATCATAAGAATCATTTTACAACAGATGAAACATACAGAGGTGTGTCCTCAGTCTGACTCTGACATCTGTCACATTCATACATCTGATTTAATGCCTACTATAGATCAGAACGCAGTGTGCTTCTTTTCTTCACGTTGAGCCCTCAGTTATGTCTGTGGCTGCTCTGCCTCGCTGTGAGTTCCCTCCTAAGCAAAGGATTGTGGGACAGTCCCAGATTATCCTATGCTTAAGAGGAACGTCACTGACCCAGCACACACTGAGAGACTCAGCTTAGTCTGCTGGCAGAGTGGCATTCATGTTGTAGCTTAAATACACACACACACACAGCCTGCCGTCCTGCCTGTATAAGCACAGACTGTCAATTCAAATGTTTTGCTCACTAACCAGCGCAATGCCAGGACTTCAGAAATTTGGAATTGGACTTTTAATTTGAAATCCTGTAATGCGGTGGAGTTTGTTCATGTAGTGCATCAATACTTCTTGCCTGTGTGACTGCTGTCCTGTCTCAGATGCTTTTTTACCCTAGAAAAAATACAATTGTTAAACAAAATGTCAAATCGTCAAAACCTCCTCAGACATAAGATCCAAACCAGTATCTGACCTGGTTCTGCTAAAAGGCTCACATTAGTCAGTGTTCAGTACCTCAGGATGTCCCCGTTCTAAACCCTCGTTCCGCCCAAACACAAACTTATTTCCTGTTAACATAAACATCCTCTGGTCCAGCACACGACTGTGTGTGTTTGAATATTATCTGTTTGTCATCACCGTAGCAGCTTTTTATATGTTCTGGCCAGCAGACTCTAAATTGTCCATGTCCTATTGTAGACAGATCACATTAGTTTACTTGATTCAGTGTGACATGTCTGAATAGAGCAAACATACCAACCGCCAGCATACTGATACCATCAGTAACGCTCACTAACGCGTGGAGGCCGATAAATCCACCATGTAGACTGTTAGGCTGATGCAGCGTCAGCTCACTGCTTCAGACTGACACCATCATCTGTAACACAAGCGAGAGAAGTGAATGTCAGCATTGTGATCAGAGCTGACTGCTGTTTGTGAAACTCACACCGCTCTTTCTGTTTGCTTGCAGGCCAGGACGATGAAGAGGGTGAGTTGAGTCAGCACATTCATCATCAATCACTGCCTGATGACTTTCTGAATGCTTCACGGACATGTTGACCTGGTTTCAAGGAAATGTTGGCATGGGCTTGACTGTGTTTTTAATAATTTCACTCTCCTCATCACAATGAAATCTCATGATCACACCAATCACTGGATGTGTTCAACACTCCTGCTTCTGACATCAGACCATGGGAAGGAAGTTAACCAAATGTTGTACACAGAAATGAAGGTGGCTATACCTAACAGACAGTAGTCACAGTGCCTATGTATGAGAGTGGAAAATGATGGATATTTAAGGTTGTATAATTCCAATATCAAGTCAAAGTAGCTGGTTAGAGTTGGATATTATTGCTATAGTTATGAGCAGCGGCAGTAGACCAGGGTGCAAGCACCTACTGTAATGCCCGAGTCACAGGATCTTAGCCAAGAACTCCTCAGCATGCATCCTAAACATTATAAAACCTGCTCCAAAAGCAGGCTAATGGAGGATTCTAGACTTTGAAGTAGACCTTTTCTATGCTTAGAGGTGTGTGTACACTGTAAACATGAAATTCCAGTGCTATATCCTGAGGGCTACCACGGATACACGATCTCCTCAGATGTTTCCATGTGGTCTCTGATAGAGAGCTCTACATCCTCTATAGGACAGAGCGTTTAGCAAAAAGTTCAAAGCAAACAGTCACTCACATAGAAATACAGACATGTGATCAATTATTATTCTGAGATGTTCAAGCAAACGCCTCATCTTTTATCTACAGGACTTCTAGTCTGGGAACGTGTGTGTGTATCATGTTCTTCATAGTTTGGTTAAACCTGACCAGTACGGTCTTCTTCTTTGACACCACTCAGTCCCTCCTCCCTCTATCCTCCTCCTCTTCGCTGTGTCCTTCATACCTCTCGTGTCAACTGCAGTAGACTAGACTTGAAAACAGAAACTGCTTTTCTTCCCAGTCATTTGAAGATGTTTCTGCTTCGACTTAGACAAACCAGTGACTCAGGCTTCTTCTCAGACTCTTGCCATCAAAAGTGCATCCTAACAGCCCATAACCATACTTCACACGCATAGCCTCTGTGGTTGAGTTCAGATTGACAATGGCATTGTTGTGTAACCTTTTTTAAGAGGCTAAATTTCTTCTTTTTCCCGTTTCTCTAACTCTTTGTGTCTTTACTCTTTTCAGTGTAATGCTAAAGCTAAGGTCCTCTGTGGCCGCATGGATATTCATCCTAGAACTGGACTCTTTGGATCTGAACGGGAAAACAAACCCTCTCTGTCCTCCTTTCCTCCTCTCCACCTCTCCTGTACTGCTAAAGAAAGAGTCCTCTACTGAGCCTAAAACCTGTGGACAGTTGTGTGAAGGATATTGATCTGTGCTCCATTCTTCATTCTGTTTGCTGCTAAATGTTAATGTGTTAATATGTGAAGAGGATAAATGGACTTGACAGAAGTTCTCACAAACCAACTTTAACAGACCTTTTTTTTTTGTAAAACACTGGACATTTCTCAACATCACTGGTTTTGAATGCTGAAAAGTTAGTGTTGTTCTTGAGACGTTAGCCAGTTCAACTTTTTCAACTTCAACTGTGGAGCAAAGCTAGCATTGCTAACACATGAGAATGCTCTGTTGTGACTGATGGACAGGTTTACATTTAGCACAATTTCGGAATATGTATATCCATCCGCTGGACATTCATCTATAGTCTTAAAGGCCACTTAAAAATACATGTGTTCATCTTCAGTGAAACTTTTACAGCAGTGTTGATGTGTTTGTAAAGATTAATCATGATCTCTGAGCTCAACTCGCGACAGAATTCATCTTTCCATAAATTCTAAATGGATGAAAATACTAGAATTCTTAAGGTGCTAATAAACATTCAAGAACTATTAACAATTATGTTATATGTTAATGGTTAGTTCTCGAAACAGAGACCTCTGTAAATGGAGGGTTACAGTCGGCACCTCCATGACGATAACAGAGCTAAATGTAGCATTTAGCCCATCGTCATGAAATGTGCCAGCAGGCATGCTTCCATCACTCGCAACAGTCCACACTCAAGTGACAAGCACCAGAGTCAAAGTTGATCTCTGTGCGAGTGTCTCACAACACGGTGTGTTTTTGTCAATGGTAAATGTAGAACAAATGGTGGAGGAGTTAAAAATTAAAGACGCACAACTTACTCGGGCTGTCTCAGTGTCTGTCTCACTGTCAGACTCCCTTTCAGATTTCCAGATTACTGATAGCTTGTTAATTGGATGGTAAGAACCAAGATTCAACCTCACCCCCTCTACCCTGCACCTTAACCTGCACTCCCCTCCCCTCCCCTTCCCCCTCCCTGTCCTCCCCTCCCTCTTGTCTTTGTGTTCCTCCCTGTCTTTAAGTTTGCATGCAGTTTGTGCAGTAAATGTGTCGCTCTGGGTACGTTCAGATGTTTTCACTGAGGCAGTGCTAAGGTTTGAACTGGCATGTCTTGGCTGAATACTTACAGATCAACCTACTAGAAAATGTAATCAGCTGTTAGTAGCTCTGTTTCCATCCAACTGTTCATCTAACGACATCAGACACTTAATGGTGTCAGATGGTGCAATACATCAATGAATGAATGAGAATGAGAAATGAGCCCAGCACAGCGGGCACACAGACACACAATTAGAGAGAAAATAACAGAGGTGGCAGTGGCCACTTGCTGTCTGAAAGCAGCTGATATTCATAAAATCTGAGATATTCAGAACACGTACTCCTGTCATCTATGTCTTTCAATTAACCCAGTAACGATAGATTAAGAAGGTGAAGCATATATGACAGAACCATAGCTATGTTTAATAACTTCAGATTCAGAGTGTAGCCTAGTTTTAGGAGCCGATTGTTTGTTCTCAGCTCAACTTCTACGCGCGGTGAAGTTGAGGTGGACGTAGTGAGGGGATGAACCCAGTGGCAAAACCTTAGAACCTGTACTCATAGAATCTGGAGTTACAGTATGCAAATAACATCCACGCCTAATCATTTTGAAAGAACCCCAACCGACTAATGGTGTAGCTTCCCCGAAACATGACTCATTCTGTCAGTAAGTCAGGGACTTAAATAGGACAGTCACGTCACTGGCTGTGTAATACTTTGATCTCAATTGCTAACGGTGAAATTCAAGTGAGATTATTACCAGTTAAATATGTTCAGTTTTATGAAATTAGTCCGTCTCACACCTTGGATGGAAACCCAGCTACTGATTAAAATATTAACAATGTATTGTATTATGTATTCATGCATTATAATGCTGCTTTTTAAATATTGTAGTGATGTTTTGGTTCATCTAACATGCAGAGTTTCAAACATGTACGCATGTGTAGAAAACACAGTGGATGCACAGGTAAAAATATTGTTTGGGTGGGACTACCTAGGCAAATAAAGCTGCTTACTGTAATAAACAACAGAATGTGTTCATCCTGCCAGTCAAAACAGTGCTCCATCTAAATGGTCCCTCTCTGGTTCTTGTCTTCCAGGTGGAGAGGAAGAGGAGGCAGCAGCTGAGGAGGTCGGTGGAGAGGCTGAGGTTGTTGAAGAGGAGGCTGCCAATGGCGAGACAGAGACCATATTGGAGGCGGTTGCCGAAGCTGTTGCAGAGGCCGCTGAAGTCGTCGCTGAGGTGGCTGAGGTGGTTGCCGAGGCTGCACAGGAGGTGGAGACGGTAGCTGAAGAAGTGGCCCAAGTGGCCGAAGCTGTTGAGGAGGCTGCAGAGGCTGTTGCAGAGCCACCTGCTGTTGCTGCAGAGGAGCCCGAAAGCAACGGTACGACTTCTTCATCTGAGGAGGAGGCAGCTGTCTCTGAGGCCTGAGGTTCCACACATGCACTACAGGGAGACACACACACACGACTATCTCTAATACACTTTAATTAGCTGCTGTCAGCAGGTCTTTCTCCTCCTTCACAACACTGGGAACAGTAAATCTGGTAACTTCTAGTCACTGTCTAGATCCACTAGAGGTTAGCTGCTTCTCCTCAGGTTGGCTTCACCTCTCATTGATCGTCCTGTCTTCCTAAAACTGTACATTTGCTCTAGTATTTATTTGAGTGGGCATAAAGGGCAGCGCCATGTATAAATGAAATGTTTAAGGATGACTTGAGATTTTTGTTGTGTGTGCAGCGTGGATCACTGTTTGATGTCTATATTCGTTCGGTTTGCTTTGTGGCCTCGATGTTTAAAAACCAGCAAGGTTCCTCTTGATTTCCAGCTGCACGCCACGGTGAGACATTTCCACAGCGGCAGTGAGGTCTTTATGTGATGCTCATTTGCAGTTATGGGTGAAATAAATGTGATCACTCTGAAAACAAACGGGCATCATTCATTCCTACTTTGTTTTGATTTCGTATAGCTAATAGAACTAAAGAAACCGCCCATGAAAATACCTCAAGCCTTATATCAGGTTCAACCATACACAAGTAAATGACATGGCAAGAGAACACCCCTCAAATGCTGTAATATCATTGGTATCTCTCTGTTATGAAGCCCCTTCTGCTATTTTATGATTTGACAAAACATTGTATTTCGTTGATATAAACTCTGTCATGCTGTGTTATCACAGAGCAGGTAGATACCTGTTTATTTTAAACTGTCGTACAGTTGTGTATATCCTACAGCAAGATGAGATGGCTCTGAGATTGTGTACAAGCTCTGTAACTGCTGCAGTGTGTTCTTTTCCTTAACTGAAATGTGAAACTTTCAGAGAAATCATCGCTCATAGACAAAATTAAGCTACCAATTCAAACCATGTGATCATATTTTTTTGCTTATAACTGGATACCGAGCACTGTGAACGGTTTACGTAATTTATCGAGCCATACAATAAAGCTTTTCTCAAACCGGAAAGGTTTACTGCCGTCTTTGTCTGAACTGGTCTTTTTGTATTGGAGCTTTGGAATGAGGACATCTGGAGATGTTCATTTCAGTTTAACAGTTACAAATCTGAAACATGGAATGGCAACATGGAATGGCAAGTCTTAAGTGAACTTGTGGATACAAGCATTGTTCTTTTCATTTACTAAGTGAGCATTTTAATCAGGCAGTCCACTGCATCTCCTCAACACTTTCTGTGTTCACCTCTGCTGCTGTCGGAAACACACTTCAGCATCTGTATTCAGCACGACACACCCCTTTTTTCTATGATATACTCTCAAGAGGTATATTTGCATGATATGACATAATGATATAATGGTATATTCCATATGTAATGTTAAAACATTGTATGCTTGTGATTTTAAATCTTGAACAGAGCTCAATTGATATATCAAGTCATAAATATAAAATGTCCAAGTCAGTATATCTTGACAGTAGATCTTTATCATGGAATTTAATAGATCTTTGTCAGATGTTAGTTTTCTTTGATCATCTTTAAAGTTTGTTTTGTTAGTTCAAGGACATTCAAATTTAATGTGATGTAACTGCATGTAGCATTTTCTGCTATTTTTGCATGAAACATACCTATAAGATTGGTCGATCAAAATAGGACGTTTTGGCGATGGAGAATCAGTTGACTAATCGTTGCAACTTAAGTTTAAAGCAGTGCATCTAAACCTCACCAGAGTTGCCCATTATTTATACATGTGCTGTTTTACTTTTGCCTGTGTAGAATTTCTATGGAAAGTCTGTTTAAAATGGAAGTACTTCATTGGGCTGTGGCATTGCATTGATGTTCTATCTGACTAACACAGCCTTCCCTTCTGTTTAACTTCAGCTTCTTCCACTGCTAGGTGTTGAACTTGCACCTGCATGTAGTCATAATCCATGAGATTTGCTGGCACTAAATCCTCTATCCCTTGAAGTATTTCACAAATGCCCAACAAGTTCCCTTGGTTAACCACCTCAAGTTGTGTAAGCTTAATGATTGAATATATAACTGCAACATCAGTGATGTCTGGATGGCTGGATTTTGTGTTGCAGTGCCCCTGGCAGCTGCCTCTACTACAGAGGTACTGAAGACGGCTGACGTAATGGAAGAATTGGCACCAATTATTGAAGATATCAAAGAGGAAGAATCCCTGGCACCAGTAGAGTCAAAGCCTGTTGAAGAAATTGCACCAGTTGAGGAGCCCATTGCACCAATGGAGGCGATACAAGTAGGTGAAGAGGCCCCTGCTCCAGTTGTTGAGGCACCAGTTGTTGAAGAGGCCCCTGCACCAGTCGTTGAGGTACCGGTCGTTGAAGAGGCCCCTGCACCAGTCGTTGAGGCACCGGTCGTTGAAGAGGCCCCTGCACCAGTCGTTGAGGTACCGGTCGTTGAAGAGGCCCCTGCACCAGTCGTTGAGGTACCGGCCGTTGAAGAGGCCCCTGCACCAGTCGTTGAGGCACCAGTTGTTGAGGCACCAGTTGTTGAAGAGGCCCCTGCACCAGTCGTTGAGGCACCAGTTGTTGAAGAGGCACCCGTACCAGTTGTTGAAGAGGCCCCTGCATCAGTCGTTGAGGCACCAGTTGTTGAAGAGGCCCCTGCACCAGTCGTTGAGGCACCAGTCGCTGAAGAGGCCCCTGCACCAGTCGTTGAGGTACCGGTCGTTGAAGAGGCCCCTGCACCAGTCGTTGAGGTACCGGCCGTTGAAGAGGCCCCTGCACCAGTTGTTGAGGCACCAGTTGTTGAAGAGGCCCCTGCACCAGTTGTTGAGGCACCAGTTGTTGAAGAGGCCCCTGCACCAGTCGTTGAGGCACCAGTCGCTGAAGAGGCACCCGTACCAGTCGCTGAAGAGGCCCCTGCACCAGTCGCTGAAGAGGCCCCTGCACCAGTCGCTGAAGAGGCCCCTGCACCAGTCGCTGAAGAGGCCCCTGCACCAGTCGCTGAAGAGGCCCCTGCACCAGTCGTTGAGGCACCAGTTGTTGAAGAGGCCCCTGCACCTGTCGTTGAGGCACCAGTCGTTGAAGAGGCCCCTGCACCAGTCGTTGAGGCACCAGTCGTTGAAGAGGCCCCTGCACCAGTCGTTGAAGAGTCCCCTGCACCAGTCGTTGAAGAGTCCCCTGCACCAGTCGTTGAAGAGTCCCCTGCACCAGTCGTTGAAGAGTCCCCTGCACCAGTCGTTGAGGTGCCAGTGATTGAAGAGGTCCCCGCACCAGTTGTTGAAGAACCCTCTGAACCCGAGGTTACCACAGCTCTAATTGAAGAACCAGTCACCGCTGTCAAAGTTGTCGAAGTAGCCAGCTCTGTGGTGGAAGAAACGGTTGCAGCCCCTGCAGAAGATCCCAAGAGAGAGTACATTGTTGTGGTTCTGGAAGGAACCCCTAAATCAGAAAAGCGACCCAAGGTGCTGGGAGTAGGGACAATGAGTGGTAGGATCATCCCAGCTCCAGACGACGATGACGCCCCTGCCTCTGAGGTACCAGATCCTTTTATTTTTAGGTTAATCTCAGATTGATTAAAAATTCCATGCATGAATGTTGATTTCCTAGCCTTGGTTGTAGGGTACAACAGTATTTTGATAATTGAAAAGACCAGTTTTTATGATCAGGTGTTTCAGAATAACAGATACAATGAATTTTTCATCCCTGCTTGGCTTAATCAGTGATTTTAAAATCTGCTATTCAGGGTAGGCGACGTCTTCTTAGGATGCAAATGCAGTAGTCCCACCTAAGGTACTGAGCCTTTGATTATTTCTACCATGGTAGAGTGGGCTGTGGACATGATGTACTTGTGCTTAGAGTTGGACATCCTTACCCTTTGAGTCCACATTCATATACGTATACGTCAGGTTTAAATACACTCAAGGGATGGACTAAATCATACCGACACAATGTACAGTACTATTGATTTTTGTCTTTCTGTCCTCCATCGCAGTAAACGGCTCCTGAATGATGACTTTCTATCCTGCAGAAGAGGACGTGCCTTTCTCCTACACATTCACTTCCTCCTTTCCCCCGACAAACACAAAGGGACTGATGTGTAGTTCTAATGTAAAGATGAACATGATGTACAGTGTTGAGATCAATGTCTGCTTTGTGGAACGAACATATTAGTGGTACCCATATAGCCAAATTACTGTGACACGCCACTCTGACTTGCATGTCTTGAGCCCTGTCTGTAGCTGAACAGATCCCTGGTTTCTCTTTTAGTAACCTCAGTGAATTTCAACCTGTTTACTGCTGTGGACAAAACTGAGCCATTCAGTCTGCCTTTTCCTCACAGTGTTTACTGCCCTAGTGGAATATCTTTACACTCCTCACCACATCCTGTGAACCTAGTCACTGCCCAGCCACATGTGATGTGGACCTACAGTGTTATCTCTTGGAGCAAGCTGTGCTTTGAGTCACCAGCAGTCTTTACAGAACCCGACCTCAGGTTTCTCCTTAACTTCTCTGTGTGAAAATGGCAAGCTTTGTTTTCTGAACTGACTCGACAGCCCATGTCAAGTAGCTACCCTGCTACCTCAGCTTTCCTCTCAATGACACTACAGACCTCCTCTTGATGCTCTCAGTGTTACATTTTCTAAGCCAACAACACAGTCGCTAAGCCACTGACTTCAGTAAGCACATTATTCTTCAGAAGTTATTTGATCACCAAAACTATTCATCCTGTGAAACCTAAACTTGATTTCCATTTACTTTTCCTCCTTTTAAGGTAATTTAACAAGCACAAAACAAGCCTGCTCTCGTGGGTTAAAACTCTAAAGCATGTTTCAGTTTTGGCCACATCCCTAACCCATGATGTCACAGCTGGTGTTTTCCAACAGCTGGCAAGGGGGAGAATACTTGCTGTGACATCACCAACAGACAGGAAATTGACTTGAAAGTTTCGATGTGTGGCGCAGTGCAGCTCAGAGCAGCAGGTGTTTTCTTCTCTTCAGCTTTATTTCTTTTTAAGGTGTTTGTTCCTCCTCACCTTTTGCAGACAATCTAATGAATATCCAGTGAACCTGCAGAACATTGCAGACATCTTCCTGATATATAATTAAAAAAAAATAAATTATCAAATCCATAATAATTGATGGTAAAAGTTTCCCATTCTGGAATCTGAGTTAAGTTGTGGAATTTCTTTTCATTTCTTTCACTCTTTTTTTTTTCTTTTCTTGTCTTGTCCAAGCAGTGGGTCATGTGTGAATGTAATGTAATTTAAAGGCTTGCAGTAAGTACGAACAGTCATGATGCTGATGTGCTGGTGTGACATGAAATGTGTGTTTGGGAAGTGTGTGAAGAGAATTCTCCAGTGGGACATGCTTTGACAGCTCTGTCTTCCTTCTTGACTCCATCTGCTGTTGCATTTCTTACTTGTTATTTTAAATAGATCTGAAATGACTGAGGGAAGAATTGAACTTTGTTAGTGTGTATTTTAAATAAATCAAATGTTTGTCCTCTGTGTTCACCGCTTTGTTTCTTTAAGAGACTGTACGTGAATGCCTTTGACTTAGGGTTAGGTTTAGGGATACCCTAACAGAAACTGTTTGCTGCACATGTTAGTGTTTTTCTTGTTTTTGCAAAATAAAGAGGGATTCAACGATTTCTGCTGTGTTGTCTTTAAAAGTTAAATGAAATAATATATTTTTGATTAATTTCTCTATTACAATTTATACAATTTATGTAAAAATAGACATTTTGTTTCCACAAATGGAATAAAAAATACCAGTTTTTATTTTGTTGCTACAGTATCCATTCAGTTGTTAAGGTGAGATGATAAAACTTTTTTAAAGAATTAATATCAGTTTTGAGTTTCTCAATTTAATACTGTTACCAGCACTTTGGCCTGTAGCTTATGGTGGCTAATGGTATGTTATATAAGCAATCTTTAATTGACATTACTGAGTTTACTGAAGAAACAAGCATCCTTTAAGTCAGGAGTCTTTGTGTGTTACATTTTAAACCTGGCCTGTAATAACTTCTATATTTACTTTAGTCACCTAATTATATGCTGGATTATTATTGATTAGCCCCACAGTGTAAATGTATTGTTGTTGTTGTAGTTGATGAGGCTTATATTTTCTATGATTAATATTTTTTAACAAACATTCAGCTTCAGCATGTCAGGTTGATCATTGATATATGATGTGAAGGGAGGGAGTAGCTGTAGGACAAATGTATCCATGCTGCTTGACTTAATATCAGAGAAGTAGCTGGCATTATTTAGTTATTGATTCACGTTAATTTCACAACTAAGAATGAACTGCTGTGTTTTAGCCAACACATTTTTTTTCTTTCCCTCTGATAGTGGCTGCTCACGTTATGTTAGACTGCATCATGGGAATAATTGATTTGTCAAACGTAGCCTGTTATTGCATATGCATGCTTGCAGTTTACTCAGTGTCAGCTTTTCATTTAACTTAACTTTAACTTAATTTTCATTTATCATTTTTTAATTCTCACACATTATTTTGCAGAAAAATTGTCAGTCATTATGACAAAAAATGGTGGACCCACTGCAGTACCTCTATGGACCCCCTAAGGGTCACAGACCTTTGGCTGCTTTAAGTGATGAACATGAACACAGGTTTGTGCTACAGTCAGGCCAGTTTGGAGAAATGTTGTGGGACAGTTGGTTTGTTTGAACATGGACTTGTATTTATACAGCACTTTTCTGGACTACTGACCACTCAAATCACAATGGAACACATTTATTTTATTTTTCATTTAAAGTGGAATATATACAGGTGCATCTCAATAAATATCAAACTATTGAAAAACTTTTCCATGATATTCTAATTTATTGAGATGCACCTGTAATTTGACACCTCCATTAGCAGGTCAAAGTCCTGCACTAAAACTGTAAGTAGATGTACTAAAGCATGATTAACACAATGAACTTTATGAGTATTAGACCACACTATGTGTTATCCTATTGAATTATTACTAATGCATTAATATGTACATGGCATTTTGCTGCTGTAGCTGGTTGAGATGTAAATCATTCTAAATGCTTTCTGTAGCATTGCATCGTGTAATATCATATGCTCAAATGTTTTTACGTGAAAAATCACATCCATTGTCATCAAGCTACAATTATAACTAATTAACAGAGTCATTTGTTGTGTTCTGAAAATAATAGCTTGGAACTATTCACCTGCAGGGGGCCTCCCTGATCCTCCTACTCTCTGTGCATTGTGTACACTATTCCTGTGCCGAAATCCAACCTGGGACCAGCTGTGCTGTGTGCTAATTTAATGAAACACACGAATTTAGGTATACACAACAAGTAAAAGTAATTACAACATTCAAATAAGACAGATCTTGACACTCCCATCAACGTTGTTGGAAGATTAGAATTTGATTGAATGAATTCAGACTTCAGAAGTCTAATTTAAACTTCAGATAAACTTTGGGATGTATTTTTCATGGATCAAGGACATCTCTTACGTTCAAAGTGTCTTTAAGGTATAGTGCGTGGGATTTATTAGGCTAACAGAATATGACAGAAATCGAATATAATATTATAACTATTATAACTATGTTTTCATTGGAGTAAAAGCAACCTAACCCTGTGTACTACTGTGACAAGTGAATTTCCCAGGTGTGTGATCATTGAAGTCTGTCTTATCTCATTTTACGTGTTCTATTGTTTTAAGACTCCAGTTATTTGATTATTAGATTAATGATTAATGATTTTATTTCAACTGTGCAATCACACTATATATATACCAGTTAGCTAGCAGTTTACATCTTACAGACAGTACATACGAGTTTGCGCTCGTTGTTGACGGCTGGGTTTGTCCTGGTGACGTCACGGCGGTCTGTGCTTTGACCCGCTGGCTCCGTCGTAGCGAAGAGGCGGCGCGCCGGAAAGCTACAGGACAGCGAGCACCGAGCAGCAACCAAAACACAACTTCACGGCCTCCAGGACTGCGTTCACCCGCTCCATTTCAGAACAGGACGTCCATAGGCGTCCGCTGAGCGCTCTTTGCGGGACGGAGGACCGGCAGACTCTCGTTTATGCACGCGGAGCCAGCGTTTTGGCCTCGTCAGCTCGGCTAACGGTAGCTAACAGCAGGCCCAGCTAGCGCTATCCGCGGAGCTTACTTTTCGCTAGCAGAAGCAAAACAAGGTAAGAGGAGGGAAGTGACTGAATTAACACAGCAGCAGGCTCTGATACACCACAGCATTCAACACACATGTCGGAATGTGCTCTGCTGACCAGCCACCGACGGCGTGCTCCTTTTAAAACACACTAAACACTGTTAGCTAGCTGTCTGCTAACTGCTCCGAGCTCTGTAACAAACCTCAGTGCTAGGCTTGCTAAGTTGTTGGCTTAGGAGGGGATCTCCCTTCAAAACATGAGTGCACTGTTCATTTCTCGTCACACATTGTAACAAAACTAAGTGCTTTACGTTCGCGGAGTTGATGAAGTGTCGTTTAGTACGTAACAGAAGCGTTGGAGTTAGCTAACTAGTTAGCAGGGGGAGTTTGGAGCTGCCCCTTAAGCGACGTGCAGACCCGCACAGAAAGTAAACACAAGCTTGTATGGGGAGGATCGGAGGTGTCAGACGAGTCGGAGGTGTGTGCGTGTGCGTGTGCGTGTGTGTGTGAGAGAGAGAGTGACATGATGGAGCTGTCAGGATCTACACCCGCTCTTTCTGTTATGAATTACTCGAGCTGGCGTGGAGCCAAGGCTACGGGTTAGTGTGTGTTCGGGATACGCTGTTTACGGTGAAGGATGAACTGTCAGAAAACCTCCACCCTGCCTGGACCAGCTGTTTAAATGCACTTTTAACTGTTATATATATATATATATATATATATATATATATATATATATATATATTCATATACATATAACACACGTGTTCATGAACTGGTTTCTTCATCCCAGCACACTCTATCTCAGAGGTCTGCTGTGAGCTGAGTGTCAGATCTAATGAACACTGAGCAGACAGGTGTGCAGGAAAAGCATCACAAAGTCAGATCTGATGGATGGCTTGTTATTGTTTGGTATCAGTTATTGATCATGGTGTTGTTGACCTGATGCTTGTGTGAGGTCTGCTGTCAGATCACTCTTAGACTGACTTAGAGTGTAACAGGGGATTGGATGTACCTTCCTCCTCCAAAATAAGAGCACAACATCACTGGGGCTAAGTCATGAGGAGAGCAGGCACCCGTGGGGCTTTCACATGACCCCACTCCCTGCACACACACACACACACACACACACACTTCAAACTTCATATTTAGAAATCTTTCAGCTCTGTTATGTTGGTGATGTCTTCTTTGTTCTCAGCACCCATGCTTTTGTTTTGACAGGAATGAGTAATGACCTCTGTGGTGGTGTCAGACGGTGGAGGGAACATAGTGGAGTATGTCACTGTGGTGGAGGAGCCCCAGCAGGTAAGACTGTGTGTCTGTCCCACAGCTGCTGTCAAGGAAGTCAACAGAGACGGTAGAGGTTGAGGCAGGTGGAGACGAACAGATCAACTAGTGGACAGTGTCCACCCTGCTCGCTTACTCCTGTCCTCAGCAGTGACATTTCTGTTTAAAAAAAAAAATCTATATTTTATGTGTAGGTTTTTCTTGTTTTCACTGTGTATAGTCAGTATATATATATATTTTTAATGCTAGTATTTTATCAAACTTTAACTTTCTGACACAGTTTAACCTTAGCTTGTGTTCAGCCACTTTTTACTTGCACCTACACACACTGTTTTATTTTCTCAGAACAAGAACAGAACCCACAGTGTGTCATAGATGCAACAAACATTGCTGCATATTGAAAATGATAATAGAGCTTCAGGAGATAGAAGAAGCTTCACATGTAAAAACCAGATAAAACCAATCTTAAAGAGTGTAGCGATGCACTAATCTCATGATACGATTCATGATGTTCAGCCAACGATACGATTTTCTGAAAGATTTTAAAGGGACAGTGTGATTATGGTGACATTTTGGATTGAATGAACTGAACTGAAAACTAAAAGCATCAGTTACATCATATATGACTGATTGGACAGAGAGTCTACAGCTTGAACATACTGGACAACATGAATCTGATTTTTATATCACACCTCAAACAGCCGTGCCACTTAGCAAAGCAAAGAGCCTCCAGGAAGTTGAGGGGAACCTGTCATTCAACAGAAACATATTTCTGAAGTTATTCTGTCGCTCTGCTCTGTGTGCCCGCTGCTCTCTGTTCACACACACAGCTCTCTCTCTGTGTCCCTCCTCCACAAGACCCCAGAGCCCTTTGATTGGCTAGAATACATCATAGATACCATATCCACTGATTGGTTGAAAAACATCGATTGGTCTTTTACACGGTGACATAGAATAACAAGGAAGTGTTGACAGACACAAACTGTACATCTCTGACTTCAGCGGAATCTCAAGACTCAACAGTGCAAAACACCACATCGCTCTGTCATAAACCGTTTGAAAGATATTCACAGATATGTAAAACTTTAGACTTTTTGGGACTTTTTAAAATCTCCTCACTCTGACTGCGTAAACAGGAAGGGAAAGACGTTGGCGTCTGTGTAAAGAGAGTATTTAGACAGAAATGGGCAGCGAGCAGAGTGCCAGGCAGAACACGAGGGATTTGAATGGGACTTAATGTATCGATACTCGTGGCTGAAAAATCAATACTTTCTGGGGAAACAAAATATCGATATATATATCGCAGGATTGATAAAATTGCTCAGCCTCAATTCCACCAGACTGAACTAAACGATGCTCGCTCAGTGATCAGGTCAGTTCTGCACACGAGACGAGAATGGCTCATTGCTCGGCTCATTAGCAATCTCCACCAACAATTGCCCGATCAGGCAAATGAGTCACTAGATGGACTAGCTGATGTGATGATATACGTGCCCCAGGCGATCCTTCTTGTGTCTGCAGCAGCCTTCACAGCAGAGTCTAATGTAACAACAAGTGGAGTTTTTTTCTTTTGGAGTTTGTTTTCCATGTATGAGCCTCGATATTATGTAACACTGTACATACTAATGCAATTCAATTCAGTTTTATTTATATAGCGCAATATCATAACAAAAGTTATCACTTTCCATGTAGCAGGTCTAGAGCACTGATTTAAATCATGTAATCCAGCCCTTGTGAAAGCTAAACATTTGGTAACAGTCTTTGTAGAAGTGACATAGCACTGTTTTATCCTGCGTGCACTCAAACATGCCACCTAAATGTTTACACCAAATACAATGGAAAACAAGTAAGATGACATTTGTCACGACATCTGTCCATGCACTGTTTGCTCTGAGAGCTTTCAGTTGTCGTGTGTTAATGTCAGACACTGTCCCCCCAGTCTTCCGCTCACTCCACCTCACTTAGCTTTCTCTCATCTGAAATGACTCGCGGGCGTGTTGGCTGGAGTGAAACGTGCAGTGTGCGGCTGTAGAGAATGTTGACACAAAGCAACAAGAGTGGAAGGAAATGCTGATCCCACGCAAGCCACAGAAGATCCAGGAGAGGAGAAGGTCCAGCAGTTTTTTATGACAGCTACAACCTGCTTCAGGACACTTAACGGACTCTATCACTGCAGTCATAATAAATAAACAAATAAATCAGTCTCCTCGTGAATGAGAGGATCAGAGCAGTAAACTAAAATGATTTCAAGCATTGGTGTCTCCTGCTCTCCTCCACAGACAAACAGAGGAGAGGAGTTCAGGTCAGACTTAAAAAGTTTCTACATTTAAGGACATACACAACTTATGAAACAAACAGCTGTGAAGGAAAGTGCAGCAGTTATTTTTAAAGTTCAGATTGTTCTGGATGTAAATGTGACATAAGCTCTGTTCACGGAGCGTTAGTCTCTGTTAAACAGCCTCGTCCTGCATTAGAACGACTGAAACAACCAACAAGAAAACACTATCCAAAGAAGCCATTAAATATGTGTGATTGTTATTCACAATTGCATAATACAGACAGACAGAGAGAATTGTATAAGCATTGTCCTAAATGACTTGTTTGACACAAAGTTCTTTTATCTTCAGTTGTCTTGTTTATTTTTTGTATTAATTGTAAAGCTCATCAGTCAATCTGTTATAAATGAAAAATATCCTGAAATAGCCATAAAATATTTCAATCAATGAAGAAAAGATGATTTCAGGCCGCACCTTAGAAGTCAAGCTAATTTGATCATGGATCATTGTATTGATCAGCAACAGTAACCACACAGAGACACACACACACAGAGTAAACAGTGATGTCACTAAGAATCCCACGTTTTCAAACTGTGTCCAGTGTGAGCAGCAGCCCACTGAGGAGGAGGAAGAGGAGGAGGAGGAGGAGGAGGTGGTCCAGCAGGAAATCGAGGCAGTGATCGTGGAGGGCGGAGAGGAGGTGGAGGAGGACGTGGAGGAGGAGGAGGGCGTGGTGCTGCAGGAGGAGGGATGTCCAGCGGTGATCGTGGAGGAGGTGCCCAGCGCCCAGGTGGAGGAGTGCTACTCGGCGCAGGTGCTGGTCTATGATGACGAGACGTACCTGATGCAGGACGTGGCGGATGAGCAGGAGGTGGTGACGGAAGTGGCTGAGACAGGTGAGGCAAAGTTCAGTAAAAACGTAGAAGATGGAATATGTTGAAACCGTTGTTGTGTTTTTTTATTTTGAAGAAACATCCTATGTCAACAAGAATCAGTGTAAATATGTGTACAGTGCAGAGAAACTGAAAGCCAGGCCTGACCGCTCCGTGTTGTGCTGTATTAAAACTGACAGATAGGTGAACATAAGATCTTTTGCAACTTTCTCTGACTCCAGATCAGTATAGCAGCGTGCAGCCTCGGTCATTGTTCAGGGCTCAGAGCAGCTTTGTTTCTTTTCCTTCCTTTCAGAATCAATTTAGTCTGTTTTCATCTAAAAATCTGTAAGTAAATATCATGAAATGAGTTAACTCTTTATGGTACATATGGTACATGTAAACATGCTGCTGTTGATGAGTGTGATGACAGCACACTGCCCTCTGCTGGCAGGAACGACATCCAGCTGTCTCAACCAGATTACAGGAAACAGGAAGGGAGGGACGGACTGCTTCTACAAACCTCGAACAAGGAAGTTGACATTTCAAAATAGTTGAGGTTGCAGCACCGTGCTGTCGTGAATTTAACCTTTTCTCACCAGAAACAGGATCTGTGTGTGTGTGTGTGTGTGTATTGTGTTATTTGATGGCACTGGCCACCCCCTCCCGTAAGCAAGCATGTGTTGTTCACAGAGGTCTGTTTACTGACAACCTCCTCTCCTCTCCTCTCCTCAGTGGAGATGTCAGGTCATGACATGGTGTGTTTCGACAAGACGTTTGAAGCTGCTGAAGCTCTCCTTCACATGGAGTCTCCTGGAGGACTGCACAACGAACGCAACACAGGTCTGTTTGATGAGCGCAGCGCTCTGACATCAGCGTGTGTTTACTGTACTGTAGGATGCTGTTGAGCATGGGGAGTAAGCCACTCACGTTTTGAGAATCAAACTCCTTTAAAGACCTGTAGCTGTGATTTTTATAAAACAGAAGATGAATCACAGCAACATGTTGGAGTTGTAACAGCAGTGACACACTGTGGTGTGACATTAGACTGATGAGCTCTGATCACTCAGGACAGCTCTGTGGTGTAGCTGTCTTGCCTGATGTTAATCTTCTCTCACTCTGATCGTTCCTGAATCAATTTTCTATAAATAACTAACACTCAGTCTGTTAGCTCAATGCTAACACATAATGGGAATTACCATTATCAGCAGAAACAATCTATTTTAAAATCACATGAGTTTACATTAAATAACAAATGAACTGTCAGCTGGTGACTGCAGCGCTTCACACTGGGCAGCTTCAGCCACTACTACGTGGAAACACTGCATGCCAGGAGATGGCAGCACATGAACTGTACTGTACTGAACTGAGTCTTAAAGCAGCGGCTCGATGTAGCAGTTTACACTGACGAGGCATTCCCACTTTTAAAGGCAGCGTATTAATGATGCTGCTAAAATTAAACTGACAATGACACAATGCGCACTCTAGAAATGTTAATCATTATATACAGTCAGAAGTCTATGATTCAGTTTTTTTCAGTGGTTTAAAGAGCACAAATATCCTATTAAAGAGTTCAGTTACAGTACTTCGGTCATATAAACTAAGTTTTGGGATTGTAACAAATCATTAATATGAAAATGATTTGCGCACTGCCTCACAGCTCTGAATCCCAGAGGTCTCTGGTCGGAACATCCACTCTTTATGTAGAACAGATCTTTAGCAAAATAAAGACAATCCTGATCTTGTCATCCTCATCACGTTCTGCTGCATCCTGGAAATCCTGGAAATAGATTCAGATGCTAAATATGATTAAAAGTGTCCTGGATTTATAAATGTAAATTTAGGTGTGTATGATTTCTTAAAGCCTAATCTTTGACCAAACATAAATATTTCAGGTACAGCTGTTAACCAGCTGTTTAACCAGAGCAGGTTAGCAACATTTTACCAACTGGTGTGAACAGTGTGCTTTGCTTGACCCCAGCAGAGGATGTGATGATGGAAACGGTGGTGGAGGTGTCTACAGAGTGCGGGCCCATAGAGGAGGAGTCCTTCCCCATCCCTCCTGAATGTGAACCTGCTGCCAAGAAGAAGAGAGGAGGTCAGTGTGACTGCATCACAGCACATGTAACCTGCTACTGTCCGACACTGAGCGCCTCATTTCTAATGAAACACTTCTTCATGCTGGAGGTCACAGTCTGTACCTGTAAGCTGATATACACTGCTACAGCCACACACTGTTTGAGCTGTAGTAGACGGGCTCTGTTGGCAACACTTACGGCTTATCACATGAACCACTGTGTGTCTGTGTGTGTTGCACGTAGGTGGACGTAAGCCCAAGACACACCAGCCTGCTTCCAACGGCTCCTTTGACCTGGGGATCAAGAAGAGGCAGAGGGAGGGCAAAGGTTTGTCCCAGCTCTGTGCTTTCAATTCTATCTATAGAAGCCTGTAAAGTACTCCACCATGATACAAAGCTTTTTGTGCTGTGTGTCCTGAAGGTAACACCACCTATCTGTGGGAGTTCCTGCTGGAGCTGCTGCAGGACAAAAACACCTGCCCCAGGTACATCAAGTGGATGCAGAGGGAGAAGGGCATCTTCAAACTGGTCGACTCCAAGGCCGTGTCCAAACTGTGGGGGAAGCACAAGAACAAGCCCGACATGAACTATGAGACCATGGGCCGAGCCCTGAGGTCAGCCCGTCCTCTCCAACGTCACCTGGTCCTGTGTAGCCCTCAACCAAGTCCGTCTCTGTCATATATAATAACACGGCTTTGATATACCCTGTGTGTGTGTGTAGGTATTACTACCAGCGTGGCATCCTGGCGAAAGTGGAGGGTCAGCGGCTGGCCTACCAGTTCAAAGACATGCCCAAGAACATCCGGGTGATCGACGACGAGGACGATGGAGAGGAGGTGGAGGACAGTGAGGGCGTGGTGTCCGGACAGCACCCGGCTCACCAGCAGGGCACCGTCACCCTGGGCACCAACTCGCCCACTGCCACCCAGCCTCAGCAGACCTACGTCACTGTCATACCCAACAACGCCGCCAGCAGGTGTGTACTCACTCTAAACTGTGTGTCATGATCACAACGAGTTCTCTTAAACAAGGCTGGATTCAGTCAGGATCTGGCACTCCGAAGAAAACGGAGGGTTAGAGTTCTTATCGGCGTCTTCTTCTCTGTTCTTGGTTAATGTGGGTGAGAAAACTGCTTCAAATGTCACCAAAATGTCCTCACACAATGAGCCAAATAGCAACACTCCCACACCAACACACAACCCACCACTGGAATGCTGGGTCCTGTCTGAATGCACACTAACAGGGTGCTTAAACATTACCATCTGATTGGCTGAGTGTGGATCATGTGATTTTTATTGCAGTGATACCAAACCCAGTTTGAGTTGGCCTGTTTTAAGTCATGTGTTTGTGTTTAAGTCTTTATCATGAGAATTCAGTTAAATGAATGAAATCAACATCTGTGCCTCTAAACAAGACACTAACTAACCTTATGGTAATGTGTTTGACACACACACACACACACACACACACACACACACACACACACACAGACTCTATTGCACCTCTATAAAAGAAGATAATTAAACAGAGGAGGTTAGCTCCATGGTATAACCAGCAGACTCGTAACTTAAAGTAAGTAGCACGTAATTCTGAACGCAAATGGCGTGCCACTAAACTGGAAGAATCTCTCTTAGTCTGGCAAGATAATCTTAAAACCTACAGGAAGGCTCTCCGTAATGCCAGAACAGCTTATTACTCTTCTTTAATAGAGGAAAACAAGAACAACCCCAGGTTTCTCTTCAGCACTGTAGCCAGGCTAACAGAGAACCACAGCTCTATTGACCCATCTACTCCTCTGGGTCTAACTAGTAATGACTTCATGAGCTTCTTTAATGATAAAATTAGGACCATTAGAGACAAAATACATCATGCCTTGCCTTCGACAGGCACTGATCTGCATTCTGATACAGCAAGTTTGGAAACAGCTGCAAAACCTGATACATATTTAGACTGCTTCTCTCCCATTGACCTTCATCAAATAACTTCAATAATTTCTTCATCTAAGTCGTCAACCTGTCTCCTAGACCCCATCCCAACCAGGCTGCTCAAGGATGTTTTACCTTTAGTTAGCCCTTCGTTACTGGATATGATTAACCTGTCTTTATTATCAGGATATGTACCACAGTCCTTTAAAGTAGCTGTAATTAAACCTCTTCTTAAAAAGCCCACTCTAGACCCAGAGGTTTTAGCTAATTATAGACCGATATCAAACCTTCCCTTTCTTTCTAAGATACTTGAGAAAGCTGTAGCTAATCATCTCTGTACTCATCCTGTTAGATCTTAGTGCTGCATTTGACACCACTTGTTTGTGTTGATTGTTCTGTACATGTGACATCCATTGCACGTCTGTCCGTCCTGGAAGAGGGATCCCTCCTCTGTGGCTCTTCCTGAGGTTTCTTCCACATTTTTTCCCTGTTAAAGGTTTTTGTGGGCAAGTTTTTCCTCACTGGAACCGAGGGTCTAAGGACAGAGGGTGTCACTCCCTGTACAGATTGTGAAGCCCTCTGAGGAAAAATGTGTTTTGTGACTTTGGGCTATACAAATAAAATTTGATTGATTAATTGATTGACACATACACACACCCTGATGAACTGGACCCTTTTCACCTTATAAGTAGAAACATTTCTGATTATTCTGTTATGTATAAAATGAGTTAAATAAACTGAGACAATGACAATGAGACAATGTGAAAGTGGAACTAACCCTGTTCTGCTAGCGCCCTCTTACCTAGCAGAGTTAAAGACTGCAGCAGAGCACAGACACACCAAAGGGGGCGTGGCCTCATGATGGTGCTCAGTGACGAGCTGAGCGCTCAGTGTAGCTGCTGGTAGTCAGAGCTGACAGTCAGCTATGAGCAGCTGATGTCCTCTGTGATGTGATCTCTCATCACTTTTTGTTCCGTTTCCACTGCAGGCCCATCAGAGCCATGCCAGTGGTCATGACCAACTCACTAGGTCAGGTGACGTTAAACTCCTCCTCCATCCTCACCACGGGGGTCCCAGTGACGGTAGCCAACGCATCGGCAGGCGCGCCCCCCAAACTAGTCATCCAGGCTCTGCCCACCATGCTGCCTGCCGGCTCCAAAGCAGGAGAGAAGATCACCATCATCACCATCCCGGCCAACCAGCTGGCCACGCTCATGCAGGCCAACCCATCGGGCCACATCACGCAGCTCATCCAGGCTAAACCTGTCGCTACGCAGTTAGCGCAGGCCGCTGCCAAATCAACCGCCGGCACGCAGACAGTCCAGCTGACAGCGGGCCGGCCGACGCCGCAGCTCATCCTGGCCAAACCCGCGGCAGTGGCCCAGCCACTGCCACAGCTCTCTGTCCAGGTCAGCCACCCAACCCTACCCAAAACCCCCACCCAGCCCCCAAAGCCCTCCAGCAGTCAGCCTGAGGCAGCACAATCAGAGGCAGTGTCCGAGGCTCCGCCTCCCTCCAGCCCACCAGCAGCATCAGCAGAAACCCCGTCATCCTGAGAGCCATGCCCTGAGCCAGAGCCACCAGAGGGGGGGTACAGGAAGTGACTGTGGACACTGCTGAGGAAGTGCAGGACACCTCCCACCCCCATATACACATACATACACACACACACACACACATATACACGCGCACCCTGCTACATGGCAGAGCTCCTCTGTGATTGGCTCAGACTGTCAGCCTGATGTTGGTCTCTAGGGAGACGCCTGCTCTTACTCTGGAGCTTCTGAAGCTTCGCAAAGGATTAAAGGGACTGTTGTAGTGATACACACACAGGTCATTGAGAGCTCAGACATGGGCAGCCTTAGATTGTAAATGAAACTTCTTTTTGTAATCAAATGTAATATAACAAGCCTGATGAGAATTTGTTGTAAACAGAAATGTAAAAAGCATTTTTTGATACTCAGCAGGTGTGTGTGTATCCATACAGATGTAGTTTGAATTCATCTCTTTGTTTCAGTCTAATGGTTCGTCTGCAGACTTCTGTTACTCCACACAGCACTGTCACATTCTCAACACTTGTCTTCTTTTGTTTTTTACTGTTTGTAAAAAGGGAGTAAAAGGACGTCTGCGTCAAGAGAAGAGAACTAAATGGTGTGCTCCACATCTGAAGTATAATATACTATTTTTTTTCTTGTACTATCAGTGTATTGAAGTAGATTTTACTTAAATATGTATTATAAAAAAGAGGAAATGTGAATGAAAGCTGTCTGAAGTTGTGTTATTCAACCTTCTGGGAAAGAACATGCTGGAGAAGTATTTAGTGAATGAATAGAGTAAGGCGTGGAGGTCACACAAAATCATTTACAGATTGATAGTGAGAAGCTGAGGAGGTAATATTGTTGGCTCAGTTTCCAGCAATCAGATTTTCTCTCATCTCCTGAAAACTTGCTAATTCTTGCTCAAGATCCTCTTACTTACTACACACAGAGGTTTTAACTGCATGGCATAGGGTTTGGATCCTGCTGGGACATGCTCTCTCTCTCTGAGGTAAGGTTGTTGAAATACTGCGACAGTGGCTTATTCAGTCAAACAGTTAAAATGAGCAGCTGTTAATAAACAGGCAGAACATCTGGCAGTGAACACCTTTTCAAAAGAGGCAGTTATCCTTTAGCTCTACACGTGTTGGAACCTGGCTGCAGGACTTTCCTTCCAGTGAGCTGCAAAAGCATCAGTGTGATCCAACACTGCCGAGGTCAGCTCTGTACAGTCCACAACCAAACTGACTAAACCGCTTTTCTTCTTTATGGATTTGTGCACAGCGATGCTGTCATGTTGAAACGAGTTAGGACACTACACTAACAGCATGAGAGTTCCCTTTATTTGAGCAAAGCTGCCCCAGATGGAAGAACACAGGTGTCTAGATACTTTTGGCCACATAGTGCATGTACTGTGCCTGAGTGTATGTGAGGGAAGTTTTCCTCTAAGAGTTCACCTGGGAAAAGTCTCAATCCAGCAAGAGAAATCAAACAGGACACAGATCACAGTAAAAATACTTTATTTTATAAATTAAAATTTCTCCTCATGTTCAATGTGGTCACGGCAACAACACTGTCATGATGTCCAACTGCAGTGCAAAATAATTTAAAACAACAGAAAAAGCTGTTGATTCTGGAACCAACGAAAATATAAAGAATAATTTAATAAGTGATAAAATTATGTGCACATGTTAAAGAATAAATAAAACTTCAGATGAACCTCTGAGCTCTGCTCCAGTTCTCAGTTTGTTTCTAAAACTAAAAGATTAATTTCCAGTGATGCCTCGTTTCACTTCTACTGTTCCTCGTTATGATTATCTCTAAAATATTCAATTAAAGTTACAGCATCATTACAGGAAGTGACAGGTTCATGGGTGTGTGTCTGCATATTAATCTCACTGCAGTCATGATCTGTCCCGTCTGCTGGCTTCAAAATAAGACAAAGCAGACCAGTAGATGATGTCACATTCACTCAGTCCTCCTATTGGTCCAGAGCTGCCTGTCTGACAGCCTACATCAACCTGTGGGGCTCCTCCGTGAAGCTGACGTCACAGAGCAGTGATAAATGGTCGGAGGGGTAGTGGTAGGAGGGCAGGCGGTTTGGGCCGATCTCCTCCTCTGTGGGAATGTCCAGCAGGCAGTCCACACTCAAAGCATCATGGGTATACCAGATGTAGTCCAGAGTGCTGCAGCTCTCTCCGGAGGGGCGGATCTTCCATGTAGTGTAGGCAGGCTCCGTCTGTCCGTCAGAGCTCAGCAGCTTGTAAGCCGAGTTCAGGCCGAGGGGGGAGGAGCTGAAGCGTCGGTAAACGTCCTCCGAGGGCTCTGCGTTAAAGTCCCCGCACACAATTAATGGGACACCGCCTGGCGCTGCCTCGCTATGGCTGCTGCTGCTGCCGCCGCCGCCTCGGGAGGTTATGCTGCGTAAACTTTGCAGTAGGTCGGCACCCTGTGCACTCCGCAGCCTCTCCCAGCCGCTACGAGCTTTCAGGTGAGTAACGGCCACGCACAGCCGCTGGCCCGTTAGCTGGCATTTCAGCGTCTGGACGATGGCTACCTGGTTGGTGGGCAGCATCATGGCCGACAGCCGCAGGTGAGCCGTGGCCTGCAGGGTGAAGCGTGAGCGGCGGTAAAACAAAGCACAGCCATCAGGGCCGTTATTCTGCTCTACATCCAGACAGGGAGACCAGGGTTTGGCCAAGAAGCTGCCATGGTAACCCAGACGGGCCATGATTGGCTGGAAAGTGTCATAGTAGTGGTCCACTTCCTGTAGACACAGGATGTCGGGGCGATAAGTGAGGATCTCCTCCAGGATCAGGTACTTCCTTTCCTGCCAGTTGAGAGCGTCAAGTGGACAGCGGATAAACCCATCCTTCCCCTCACCGAGAGCTGAAAGACAGAGATCAAACCATGAATGACTGAAGTCAGGATTCACCCACTGGGGATCATGAATTTCATCTCAGTCTGAGTCATTTCTATCTCTAGAGATCTACAATTAGACCTCTTGAACTTGATTAGAAACTACATTTTAAATGTGTACCTTGTGCGAGGATGTTCCACTGCATGATCCGTATGGAGGGGCTGTGCTTGTGGCGGCATGCTGCCATCCCTCTGGGATACACCATATCCCGGTGTGGTCGGGCCGGACGTCTCTGCAGGGCCTCCTCGCACTCCCTGAGCAGTTTGTCCGGATCGATCTCGGCCAGGTCCAGATCTTGGTCGGGGTTATTCTCCAGGTACGGGTCTGTCTGGGCCAGCGGGGCGCTGTTCAGTGATTGGGCCAGTGTACCAAACAACCTGCTGCTGCTGCTGCTGCCGCCCATTGGACAAACTGATGGAGAGACAAAGGACAAACACGGATGGTCATTCCTTGTGTCCACTTTGTAGCATTCACTAAAAGCTCAGGGAAAGGTGAGAAGACATATGAAGTAAAGACTTCTGTCAATGGAGGGTGGCTTGGATTTACCTCACTGACCCTACCAGGGAGGAAGATGGCTTCAGAGCCATTGAACTGCCAACATAAATAAAGACATTCAGTACTGAAACTGTTCTGTTGCTATTTTAGGTTCTTAGACTGTTCAGCGTTTCAGAACATGCTGACTAAACATTTGTTCAGACCAAACAGTCCAACAGTCCAATCCAAGCAGAGGTAGGAGAGGACACTGACTGGACATTCATCTCATTTTTACTCTTCAGTGTCTCACTATGTCTGTCCACAACAAAGTCCCTCAGATCAACCAATTGGACAGACTGTACTGTGTGTGAAGAGGCTCTGTGCACAGTGTAGGTGAAAACATGAATATACTCTCATTGTTATATTACAGTATGTGAAGGTGACGGTCATCTGAAAACACCTCAAGGAATCACATATCCAACCTGAATACCTGTGTGTGTGTGTGTGTGTACGTTATGTAGTGAAGGTTGGGCATTGCTTCACAATTTTTGATACAGGTGCCAGTGTGATTCCAAACAATGACTTTTATCTTTTTTTTTTAAATATGTAATCATTTAGCATATTTTAGTATTTTTCTTTATTAGAACCAAACATATATCCCATGTCTCCATGGTGTTTCCACAATTTGAGGTTGGACTGCCACTCTTTAATGACATCACCACGCTGTGTCCTCTTCTTCTCCAACGGTTTAATGGCACCTGACTGGACAATTAACTCCAACTATCTTGATACACTCAACTTGACTGAAAAAGATTTTTGACTAAATTTGAGTAAAATGCCCGAGTTACAGACGTCTTTTATTCATAAACCAAAAACAACCAACCTCGTGTTCTACCACGTCCATCAGTGCATGGTGAAAGACAGAAGATTCTTTTGAAACATATTCACACATTTCAAAAAGTTTGCTTCATAAAGAAGCTGTTCACGGTTTATAGAAGCAGGTAGATCGTCTGCTTTTGGTTCGTCCAGAAAAATAAAAAGTGCTTCATTACGCTGATGATCATCATATTTCTATACACACACTCTGATTGCCAACAGCATTGCCCACAACATTGCCCACAACAGCCTTACACACACAAACACACACACACACACAGACTGAAGCTAAACACTACAGGTAAAACCTCTGACATGGTTCATCGGGTCCTGTCTCCATCCTGCTGTCTTCCTGTCTTCACCTCATAGCTGTAAGCACAGCTCATGTTGGTCAGTCAGACTCTGACCTTTCACCTCCATCCTGCTGCCTGCCTCTGCTCTGTAGCTGTGTGCAGCATCCATATCTCACATGGCTCCTGTCCACTCAAATGCTTTCCTCCCTCTTCCTCCTCTGTCTGCGGGACCAGGACACCTCTGTGTCTGTCGTTCACTCCTGCTCTCCTTTCTTTTATCCTCTGCCTTCACAGAGCTGCACCCCCCCTCCTCTCCCCGTCCCTGCTGTGACTCATCCTTTATCTGTCTCGTCCTCCAGGACGGCTCCCTCCCTTCCTCCCTTTCTCCTTGTTTCTCTGAATCATCACTTCTTACCCCTCCCTCCCCCTCACTCGCCCAGTGACAGAATGGCCTCTAGAGACACAGTGAGCCTGTCTTAGACATGGAGAGAGAGAGAGGGGAGTGTCGGACCAATGAGCTTCCTTCATGATGACAGTAACCATAGTGACGAGAGATGCTGACTGTGAATAACAGGAAGCATCTTAAAGAGGGGAAAAGAAAGGGAGTGAAAGGACAGTCAGACCTGCTGCGGGGGCGGGAAGGGTGTGTGTGTGTGTGTGTGTGTGTGTGTGTGTGTGTGTGTGGTGAAGGACGTTGTCTAACTAATTAAGTAAGTGGGGAGGAGGGTTGATAAGAATGTGCATGTTGTCCAACAGGTGGGGATGGCAGGACCACACACACACACACACACACAAAGGCCAAGTGTTAACCGAGGACAGAGACACAGTGTGTGCTGTTCTCTTTGTCAGAGACTTCTTTAACCTTGTTATTTCACTAATCTGATTTGGGGTCAGTGTGCAGCATTTCGCACAGAGCGTTACACTCAAATAGAACACTTTAAACATGACCTAGTAGTAGTGGTACTTTCCCACCTTAACGGGTGAACCACTCACAGGACCACATAGTGCTGGTCTAATCATCAGGAGAGGTTCAGTGTCTTGCTCATGGGCACAGGATGAGTGACGAGACGCTCTGTCCATCTTTAAATGAACAAAGGACTGCAGAGGCTGAGGGGAGTGTTGTTTGAGCCTGAAGACAGTGCTCAGAGATCACCAATGATATATCAATGGACTGATCACTGGTCACTTGGGTTGCAAATTTCTGGGACTTTCCATGGGAATGAACAGGAATTTATGGGAATAAACAGAAATAAAGTGTAAACTTAATATAATTGTGGAAAATATATTTTAGCATAATCTTGACTAAAACAACCAGATATCGGCTATTCCTAAATCACATGCACATACTGTAGCACACTGCTTACTGCAGGGCTATTGAGGCCACGCCCCCTACCTGCACAGAATAATAATTGGAATATTGTTCAATAAAATAATTTAAACTTTATCAAGTTCTACTTACAAACAAATCCGTTGAATGTTTTTTTTTATTGTTTTATTTTGCATGTTTGCTTATGACAAAACTAAATGTTTAGATTTATGTTCAGATATGATACAATTTGTTTGAATTCCCCCCAGTTTACAGTTCATTTCTAAAATTCCCAAGCTTAACTTCCCATGGAAAGTTTTCAGAAATCTACCAGAGAATTGCCACTTCTTTGCAAAGATGCTTTAATGAGAGCTGTATTCCATTGAGAGGCAGTCCTGGTTCACCGTTAATGTCGCACTTAATGGAACTGAAATGTCACTACTATCACTACTGTTTGCCACGATGTCTGCAGTCCATTCATCGCCCCGGGCAACCGACGTCTGCACAGCATGCATTCAAAAAGTCTTCAGACAATTCAAAGACAAACCTGTATCAGTGCTGGACACAATCGTCCACATCGTCATTCAGACACAGTTATGCGGATTCAAAGTCAGTTCTACAATGACACATTGTGTCTGCTCTAGAGGAGTCACATGACTGGAGCAGATTTAACTTTGGGCCATATACAAACACAGAGAGATACTTACATGGAACAAAATGGATGAAGAAAGTACACACACACACACAGAGTTTTCAATGTGTCCACTGGTTATCCGCCTCGCTCTTGGTCCGTCGTCCCTCAGTCTGCACAGCTGGACAGAGTGTGTGCGCAGAGTGTGTGTGTGCTGGATGAGAGCATGGAGGGACAGTGCGACTCTCGTGGGACGGTCCAAGTGAGTGCTGCTGTGGCAGCCACAAGGAGGACGTGACTGAGGACGTCACTGACTAGCACATTCAACAATGCTCTGCTTCGCCCTCACACACACACACACACACACAGCTGTGCAGTGTGGGCTGTGAATGACAGTCAACAATGAACTGCTTAAACAATGCCAGCGAAGACACTTAAGACATCGCAAATGACATTCTAGATGTGTGTGTTGATCTTCTTTACACATGTAACAGAGCCATGCTCTGACCATTTATCTGATTCTCTGAGTGGCACGTATACTCAGACAAGTGATCCGGTCTTATGCATGCGTTTATCTGATACAGCAGAAATTCAAATTTTTGCTGCATGTAAACATACTGAGTGATATCAGAGGCTGCCAACTGTTCATCAGGAGGGATACAGCGCCTCCTGTCCTTAAGCACTCACACTGATGCACACAGACGTCACAGCCATCAGGAGCATTCTGGGGTTCAGTGTCTTGCTAAAGGACACTCCAGGAATTGAACCAGCAACCCTCCCATTTCTATATGAGCTGCTCTACAAGCAGAGGCACGGCTGTGTGTGTAGCAGTGTGTGACATGTCTTCTTCCTCTTCCTTCAGAGGCGGATCGCCTCTTTGAACATGTCACAATGTCTCACTCCGGTAAACATCTCTTCAGTCACTTTAGTTTGCACCAAACCAGTTTCAGCTGGTAGACCAGACCTGACAAAAACGACCCAACCCAGCCCTGAGTGAAGCTGCTGTTGGATAATAAGCCGAGTGGTGCTGGTTACGCAGACAGATCAGATTCCAGGTCGTCGTCTCCTCTGCTGTGGCACCACGTGTGATGAAGTGAATGAGCAGAGTGATGTGTTAGATTAAGTGATACAGGCTGAATGATGAATGAGGGATTGTCCTGTAATGTTTGTGACACTGAGCTGTCTGTGTGAGGCTAGATTCCACAGTGTCCAGCACAGTCTGAGCTGAAACCATCCTGATGAACTGCTGTCCTCAGATCAGTTTGAGTGCTTATTATGACAACGCTAACTTGAGATTTAACCTTTGAATGGAGGCTAATACAGGCCTGGTGATTGTGTGTCAGTCCCATGACCCATGTCTTCTTTACTGGATGCTTACGTAACTGACCAATCCCATTACAGACTGGCTGGGGAAGGTCTCAGCCTCAGAATGGTTTCAGCCTCTTGAGGCCTTGAAAACTATTAAAGTGTCTAATTTAAGACACCTCTGTGCTGCTCACCCAGGAATGTGCATGAGTGTGTGTGTGTGTGTGTCCTGACCACAGGCATGAAACTAGAGACCTGACCTGTTTCCTTGTGACAACGCATAAAACAGACAAACCTTCAACCAGCTTAGAGCTGCTTAAAGACCCAAACACTGGTTTGTGAGCAGCTCAAGTTAAAGCAGCACAAAGTTTTCAAGGTTTTGAAGACTATTTCATTAAAATCAGGCTTTCCTCCAGATGGTCAAATGTGATACAGTTCCTGTGTGACAAGATACAAGCTGCAACGCTGACATTTTTCTTACATTGGACAGAAAAGAGACAATTCTCTGTAAAGTCACCGATGACCACAAGAACAGTTCAACTTCAAGAGCAACAGAGTGATGAGCCGTCTCAAACTACAACTGTTTTTGGTCTCAAACTATTAGTGTTTTTGGTTGACTTTCATTTTTAAAGAAAAAGCACTGATAAAACAAACTGTACACGACCTGCCCAGCAGCAGACAGACAGACGTTTAGCAGCTAAAGAGACAGATATTTGTTTCAGGAGTTGGTGGAGACCAAAGACAGAGTTAAAAGACAGAGAATACTGGACTTCATTCATCAGGTAACACAAACCTGACTTCAGTGAATGCTAATGCTGCTTTGTCTCTGCTCCCATCTGTTAGAATGTCAACTTGAAGAAATGTCAATGCTGCTGTCAGCTTGTTGAGATTCAAGGTGAACGGCTCTGCACGTCAAATCAAACGTCAGCCTTTAGTTGTGCAATAGTTCTGAATCGCCTGCCGTATTTGGATCAAGCATCTTGTTAATGAGGAGTACAGGTATGTATGCTGCCATGTTATTTCAAAGTTATTTCAGTGTTCTGCTGTCCATGGCACAGGTTGTGTGGTATCACCGAAGAAAGGTGACTGCAGATCTAAAGTGAATAGAGTAGAATTTTATCTGCATAACTTCCGTTACTTGCAAAGGTCAGAGAATAAACTTAAAGGACATATATTTGATAAGCTTATTTGATACTGGATTCATTCAAGCCCTAAAAATATCACTTCAACTTTAACCGTTGTCATTGTCTGACCTCAATCAGACGTCGCACTTCTCTATTCGTTCATGGAAACAAGAATAATATTAATAATGAAGATAATGGTAATAGTTTCTAACTGATCTGCAGCAGTATCTGCTCATGTTCAAAGTAAGCATCTCTTCACAGTCCTGTCATCAGCTGGTTAAGCACAGTAGCAAGATAAGAAGTGCAGTGTCATGACTTGCTCCAGCAGATTACTGGACAGAGGTACCTGCTTAGGAGGCACAGGAAGGAACACCAAGAACATCCTGTGTCACGGCATAAGAGCAGGAATAAATAGAAGTGGTTACTGAGCAAGAACAAAGGAGCTCCAACTATAGAAACAGGCCAACAGGGCAGTGTTATGATCTCCAAAGACATGCACCGACAGCTAACACTGGCTTATGATCAGCCAACGCGACCACCAAATGACTTGACAGAAAATGTTTATCCGCTCCAAACATGAGAGGATTTGTTCTTATGTTTACATTTGTGAAGTGAAAGAATTAGTAAATGTATTTAGTTGCAGCATCTCAAACGTCTGATTTCTGCTTTTATTCATCCTGTATTAACCTGAAAACCAGAAAATCTGATGCAGGACATGTAAATAACTAAATACACCAAATTATAATAGAAGTTATCTCATGACACTTTCCATATAGAGCTGGTGTAGACCACAGTCCTTACAATATTATCTACAGAGACTCAACAATTCCCACCATGAGCAAGCATTTGGTGACAGTGGTGAGGAGGGGAATAGAAAAACAAGACACTTGAAGACGCCATCTAGTATGCTGGAAATATTTCATGACAATCTATGAAATAAAAAAAAAACAATTCAGGACAGGTCCATTACTTTGTATTTTGTCCTGGACTTGGCAGACAGGAGGTGTATGACTTTCAGCTTATATAGTTCGGAGGATAACAGGACTAGTAGACAAAGAAATTAGGGTTTTAAGGAACATTCAGTCCTATGCACAATCACACTGCAAGTGTTCCACGTGTCGTCACTGAGGTCGATCATTTGATACATGTCCTGGTTGCTGGGGGGCAGGGGCACAGGTTGAGGGGCCTAGGTGAGGAAGGAATGCTGAGGAGATGACTGTTGCGTCAGCAGCTTAACACGGAGTGATAACACTGTGTTCAGCTCGAACATGTGTGAGGGGGAAGTTAGACTACTTTAAGCAAACTCAGAAAACAACGTGTGACTACATGAAACTATGTGACGAACTGTGAGATGACTGCTGCTCCTTCAGAAAACACACTTTGACTCATGGAGGATGACACGTCAGACAACGTCAATGACCGAGCTGATTACAGTATGACTGCTGTGGTGAAACCGTGAAGTGTAGGCCTACAGTACCTGGTGATGCCGCCGTGTTGGATGTTCCGCTCGGGCCCAGCTGGGTACAGGTCCCTTTGACTCCCCCTCCGACACCGGGGTGACAGCACCGTGTTCCGCCCGGCGTAAGCACTGCTGCTCCCGGTGAGAGAGCTCTCCTGGCTGTCGGTCCCCCCCGCGAGGACACACACAGCTGGCCGAATAAAGCCGAACAACGACGAGCTGGATTCATTCTTTAGTGTACCGAGTCAAACGGAGAAAGAAGTGTAATTTTCTGGCAACGTGCCGCTGTCTCGTCACCTATACAAACCGAACCGAAGCCATTATTGAACAAAAAGCGTGAGAACGTTCCGACACGAACTGTGACAGGACACACTTCCTTTTCTCTGCGTGTGTTTCAAGAGAACAGAATACCGGCAAAAGTTACATCAGTTTTCCAGTGAGTCACAGAACGCCGGCTCTGAGGGGTGGCTAATGATGGGCTAGTCCGTACAGCTTCACCCAGAGCACCACAATATATAATATGTTAGAGTTGAAGATATACTATAAGAAGTGAAAACACTTCGTTGGACGTGTATCTCACTGTTTAATTCTCCTTCACAAACGGACATTTATGCAACTTTAAAAGAGACACAACCCCCCCTCGTGTCAACAATGGTACGAGCCGCACCTACTCTTGTACCAAAGACCAAAATCCTACGAGAAGAGGGCGTTAACCTTTCATAACACGCCAATCAGCGTTCAGTGCGCTTATTAGACAAGAATGACGTTTATATACGGCTCTGACGTCACCACCAGGTCCCTCCACACACTTTCTTTACGCTACTTGGCCTCAACTGTTACATTATATCACCTTCCTGTGAAAACAAGTCCTGTAAATACATAAGAACAGCCTGGCCTAGATGAGACAACAGACTGATCCAGGTCCAGCCCCCCCAATTTTATTTGTTCTGTGGCTGTTCTTTGAAATGATGATCACACCAATAGAAATAAATAAGAATTGATTTAATTTTATAACATTTTATAATAATATTTTCAGTTTCCAAAGTTAACTATTTAATCTCTTAATCTTTCAAATGGTATGAGTGTATGTTGACAGTGTTTTGTCATTACAGTTGTAGCTAAAGTTAACGGTACATGTTATCTCACTGCTTTGTGTGCAGTACATGGTCTTTCCTTGAATTGTTGTGTCCCACCCCTCCCACAGTGATCCTTTTGATCTGATCTGGGGTCACTTGATGCCAAATGAAGCCATTATGTAACCAGATGAAGGGTTAAAGTGTCAGTGTCAGGAACCCAGTCCTGTTTTCCTGTTAATTATTCAACACAAGAGACAAAACAGCTTCCAAGGTTGCATGAGCTGTTCCAGTTGTACATGGTATATGTATGCGTAATACATAACATGCGTCATGATACTGGAAAACACAAGCAAAGAAAACAAACTTTGATCAGTATTACTTATTGATTATGTGGGAAACTGATCAATATATGATATATTTAATTGTCAAAACAGATAAATTAAAGCATGTCATATACTTTAACATGTTACAGTTCACAGCACATTTCCTGGCCTGTATATTAGCTTTACATATTAATTATATGCAGGGTTTGCTCAGATGTAGACAGGTACTGAATACAAATGTCATGGTCATTTTTATAATTAATACAAAAAAATCAAATCTGAAGCCTTCATGTTGATCATCACAGTTCTTTCTTCTCCTGCTAGTTCTGCCACAGAGACGAGAGTTTGTCTAAGAAACCTGGCAGGTCAAAACAGACGAGCTTCTCACGAGTTCATTCAGTGTTAGACATCATGAAAAAGCTGTTCACTCTTTTATTAGCCTTTTCTGCCTGCTTGATTTTGAAGTCTGTTTTCACTTCAGCTTTATTTCCATTGTATGACACTGAGGGTGCTCTTTAAGATTTCATAAAACTCACTGACACAAAGTGAAAGCTGAAATGACTCAAGTATATCTCAAACTTTAGATCTTGCCAATACTATTCATTTTATAACACACGACACATTTTAGCATATTAGCCACACATTTGGACTTCAAACACAAATACACTCTTCCATAGACAGCAGCCTGTCTTCTAACAGTGCTTTATGGTGCTGTTGTCTTTCCTTCCTGTCTCTGGACTACCATCTGGTGGCCTTCTAGTGAAAATGCATGCTTTCAGTGTTGACATTCTTTACACACAATTGTTGTTTTTGTCTCTGCTGATTTTGTGCAGTAAGCATGAAAAGCCGAGTGCAGCAGATTTATTGATTTTTGGGAGAGGTAAACTCAGGCATGGGGCCTTAGTTGGGCTTTTACTTGGACTTTTAATGGTGTAGGAGCCATCAGTAAATCAACATGCATTCTTTTGTAGTGTCACAATAATATGTTCTTTTATTGCCTAACAGTAACAGCAATATAAATAAAAGTCATCTTAAACAGAAAAAAACACAAAAAACACACATGATCAACAGTATTGCATTCTGATCAGCATAATTTGATATATAGGCATGATTAAGGTAAGGCATGAAGTTACTCACACAAATGTGATAAATATGATATAGGTACTGTAAAACAGCGTAATGGCTTCAACAAATTTTTAAACTGTCATGTAGCTGATTTTACCAAAGTAAAGTATCTGAATACTTCCTACATAAATGCCTGCAAGCCATGCACTGAACATTCATTAACTAAACATTAACAATAGTTACAACATATACTGTTTTACAGATATCTTTGATTTAATTTTAGATATCATTTAATTTTTTCATTCCAAATTGGAGTGGCATCAGCCCCAACCCACCAATCCCCAATCTGAAGATCAGCCCTATTTAAGTTTGAACTGTGACAGCTTGTTCAGCTTGGTGTTGGGTGCACCTCTGTTATATTTGAGAATAATTGTGACGGTTAACTAAAGTGTTATTTTTGTTGAGTGGTAGTATAGTTTATTTTACTGACTTGCACTCACTGAGAACTATTTTTGTCAGAAGCACTAGATTTATGATGATGATGACAATGTTTCTCTGTCTATTTTGGTTATTAGAAAATATGTCTTTCCCTTTTGATTTGATCTAGATAGCATAGACTCTGTTGTCTGTTGTTTCCCCTGTAGTTACTTTACCGTTTTTTTTTTTTATTAGATTACAATTAATACAAATTCTAGTTTTTACTAAATACGGTTTATGTTATGTCCTTTCCCCACAAGAGCAGGGATATAACAACTAATGACATTTATATTTCAGATATCTAAAATTACATACTACTTACACTACAACCAAAACCACATGTATTGACACAATAATTGAATATTGTCAGAACTGAATTTAGAATTCCATTTATGATCTGTGATGTAAGAACTGACAGCTGTAGATATCTAGAATGAATATTGCCACCACTGAGAAGTGAGTCACTGATATCAATAAATGACTTTTCCATATCATATTCACACATTCACACACTGATGGCTGCCATGTACGGCGCCAACTGCTCTTCAGTTTTGGGAGCTAACCATTCATACACATTCACACACAGATTCACACATTTTGGGAACAATTTGGACACAGATAATTTGGGTCATTAGGAGTAATGAGAAATGAGCTTTCCTGGCACTCACTCTTCCTATTTAGTGATGAAGAGGGAGAGCTGTGAAGGTATTTACAATCATTCAGCTGTATATGAGAAACTGTAAAATCTGTGTCATTCTTGTGAGTGTATACTTTTATAATGTATTTGTATGTAATTTTGTGTAATATTATGATTTTTGGTAAATGTTCACCATTGGGGAAAGATTAAGAAAACTAAAGACAATGATAATTCATTTCACACCTGTGAGTACATGTGCTGTAATTTTGCTGAGAGAACCTGAAGAAGTCACAGGCAAAACCTTCTTTTAAGAAAGTCCACCACAATCTGTGTTCTGCTCAAGTTTTCTGCCTCTTAAAGGAAGATTTTCTTTGCTACTGTCACCAAGGTTTGTACAGTACAGTCTAGATCCGCTCTATGTGGAGTGACATGAGATAACTTCTGTTATATTTGGTGCTATATGAATAAAACTGAAAATTAAACTCCAGTGTGTGGTGATTCATTGTGGATGTTGGAATATAACATAATTTGATTTGGAATAGAAGTCAATAGTAAACAATGGCTAGTTGTTAATAATTTACAGATATCTATAGATAACAATCACACTACTAAGACACTAATTGTTGATTAGTATTACCAAGAATTAACATTTTTAGTAAGTAGAATAAATTGTAGATATGTCGAAGTTTAGCTAACTGATTTGTTTCATCAGGCTTTATCGATAAATATAATTGGGTGTCATCAGCATAACAATGAAAATTAATGGGGTGATTCCTAATAATGTTCCCTAAATGAATCAAGTCAAATCAAATTTTATTTGTATAGCCCAAAGTCACAAAACACATTTTGCCTCAGAGGCCTTTACAAACTGTACAGGGAGTGACACCCTCTGTCCTTAGACCCTCGGTTCCAGTGAGGAAAAACTTGTCCACAAAAAACCCTTTAACAGGGAAAAAATGTGGAAGAAAGCTCAGGAAGAGCCACAGAGGAGGGATCCCTCTCCCAGGACGGACAGACGAGCAATGGATGTCACATGTACAGAACAATCAACACATACATATTGTACAATTACAATGAAGACAGATAGAGAAAGAGGGTTTCACTAAGCATATATAACCCTTTAAGGGCTAATGTTGCGAATTCGCTTCCATTCGAAATGCAGCCCAAATAGTGCATGTGTTCCCCCAATGTTGGTTGATGCCTCTTCAATACGGACCTGCAATTCCATTAATGCCTGTTGATGCTCATCATACCTAAATTATACAACTATTCTATGTGCTGCAGTCAAACTAATAATCACCACTTAATTTAGTCTCAGCTTGAAAGCAAAAACACAATTAATATATTTTTTTAAATAATTGCATATAAATTCAGGTATCAGGTATAAACTGAATAGAAGTGGTCCTTGAACAGAATCTTGTGGAACTCCGTGACTGACTTTGATTGACTGACAAATTGAGATCGATAAGTAAGAGAAGTAAGACTTAAACCAAAGAAATTGTTCTTATGGAGAAATTCACACAGCTGATTAGCTACAGCTTTCTCAAGTTTTGTTTTTATTCGTGTATAAGCCCCTGAAAGTATGAATAGTTGTTTTTGTTACCTTAGAATGAGTTTTTTTCATCAACAGCTGCTGTGAGTTTTCTTCAGTGGGATCCACCATGTTTCTATAGTGACACAGGATGTACAAATTAAACACTGGCTCTAGATATGGCACTTCTAGATGCCACTAAATCCTACACACAGGATAAGTCTGGTCATATTCTGTGTTTTTGTCATCAAAAAGACCCAAACCAAAAATGAATTAATCCTTCTAACACTATCTGACATGCGTGACACAGCTTATGTGGTTACACTTACGCTGATTATATGATGCTCAACATGTAAAACTGCCTGTATTGTATTGTCAGAATCTTTTATTATCATATTTTTGTTATTTACTGTGTGCTAGTGAATAAATGAATAAGATTCAATCTGTGTTTTAACAGAAACATAGCTTTCTTTATGAACTGAGAAAATCCTCCATCTTCACGATGAACCATCTTCATCATGAATTTGGACTTATCCGCTGAAAAGAGGAAGGAGAACAGCATTCCGTGGTGGGGGTGGGGTGGGGTGGTGGTGGTGTGGGGGGTAATTAATCTTCATAGTGAGTCGATAATGTGTAAATGCAGAGGTTTCACACAGAGCTGCACAAAAGTGCCTCAGTGATGCAGAACAGAAATAGAAGTTGCTGCTCAGTGCTGATATCACACTATATGGAGATGTAAGAAGGAAAGGTTATGACTTGTGCTTCCATCGACATATAATGTATGAGCCATGATAAGACCTGAAACACAGCACACCATTTCCTCAGCAGTTTTGTACCTCATTTGACAAAGTCCTGCTGAGAAAGCAAAAGCAAGTGTGTTAAATGTTTGTGCATGTGTGCGCCTCTCTGTACGTGTGTGTGTATTTTTAGTGAGAGGCTGATTTGTCCAGTCTCAGTAATATTTCTGGGTTATTACCCAGAGCAGGGCTTTTATCCTCCTAAATGTAGTTTAAGTAGGGATCTAAGCTGCGTCTCTTCAGGCGTACACTTTTTAGAGCTCGGACTTGTGCGCTAATATTAGCAGATAAGACGGATTAGACAGGAGAATTTAACACCTCATTTGAATAAAAGCAAAACAAAATCCCAAATTCATGAAAACTCAATTTTGCTTTGGAAAGGTAATTGCAATGAAAATCACTTTGATAAATTAATGATGTTCCACTGTGCTGGCTATTATGTGAAGATTAAAGAGCCGTGAGCATTTTCAGGCCTTTTGTATTTGGGTTACTGTGAGTGTGAGGTGTCCTACCTCTGTCCGGACACTAGGTGACACCAACGATCCATGCTGGAACTATACTGAACCGTTCTTCTTTTTTAATAATAATGTAATATTTAACATCTTTTCTTTTTACTTTCATCTTCAGATTTAAAGCTACGAGATGTTGGAAGAGCTTGAGGAGCAAATGCCAACCCCATGTTAATATGGACCAGGAGAGTCTTAAACCCGCTCCAGGTGACATTCATATCGAATGTTAATTTCATTTGCCTATGCAAATCAGTACTTTCAGACATTCAGCCAACCAGACGGTTTAATAATCTGTGAGGACTGCAATAATCTGGGTCATGTCATCCAGCATAACGTGCAGACAGCAAGCTGAACTTCAAGAGGCTTCATATCTCTGTCAGTAGAGAAGCTCCTAACCACCCGTGGTTACGTGGCTCTGGTATAATCCAGATGCTGAGTGCAGTAAGTGTGTGAAATGCCAGATGTTGATGGGAATGGAATTCAGGATGAGCTTGTTTACGACCGACAGCTCCATACAGGAGTGTGTGGAGTATTACAGTCTTATTTTGGCTAAGCTCTGCGTCTGAGTGAAACATACTGAGTGTATTGAAGGACAGCAGATAAGTGGAGGATGCTGCAGGAGGTTTCAAATTTTCTGTGGATGTTTTGGAATCCATTGTAACTGAATCTAAGCTAACAGCTGTTCTCTGCCAAGGATGAAAGAAGCGAGTTTAACAGCTTTTTAAGTCTGCAGGGGAGTGAGTGTTTGATACTACAAGGACTCTGGGTGGAGCATCATTTTAAAGGATAATAGAGATTTAATACAACGTTGATCTTATTTCTGTAGTTTTATCAGTGACAACATTATCAACTTGCAAAGCAATCAGCAACTCTGACGGAGCAACAAACACATGCAATCAGGCAAGTTGTAAACTTTATTTGAAAAGGAAAACATAGAGCTCCAAAATGTCTGTAATAATTCATTTCAGGCAGGTAACTGGAGAACACATTTACATGCTCTGTAGTAACCTGGTTACTGTAAAACTGTTTAGTCATGCAGCAGATCAGTAATCAGATTTCTTATCTACCCGCAATCTTATTTAGGAAGCAGTGTCTTTGTGTTAGTGATGGAAGACGCTGCTGATGTCATTTAGTCATCGGTTTTGCAGCTGTTTACTCACAAAGCATTGCACTCCTTTAAGTTTTATCCTGATGATGTTTTTACAATTCATCATCAACACCTGATCCGGAAATTCATCACATAGTGTACGAAGCTCAGGATGGTGCTCGATCAAAGTCAGTGCATCACTGAAGTCATTGAGATACATTGTATGGGAAACAGGAATATCTGCACGCACCGTTTTGTACCAGTCCATCAATGAGATGTTTATTGTATAACTGACAGGATCAGTAAAAACTGTGACCCGCTGGCTCAAAGTCAGAGATTCAGACTCATTCATCAGTCTGCAAAGGCTTCACTCAGTAGAGGATAATAATACGAGGATTTTGTTGTTAATTTTGTTGTTAATGAGTGGAAATAATCAGAGCAAAAATAGATGCAGAATCAATCCAAGTTTTTAGGAGCATCCCTTCATAATGGTGAGGTAACATGCAGAATGACGGTGAATGGGGGGAGGAATGTGAGGACTGCAGGTTTGTTCGCGGCTATACTCTTCAATCAAACATCTACCTTACATTTAGGAATCCCTAGATGATTGGCAGGCAGGAAGATTGTATGGCATTGTAAGACTAGAGGATCACCAAAGTCTACAGGACCGATCCTCTGTGCGCCTTGTACCAAATATAATGACAATCCTTTATTAATTGTCAAGAAATTTCATTAAAGGTCAAAAATGTCAGCTGCATGGTGGTGCAGGGGGGATAGGCAGCAGGCTGCACCCTCTGCTGTCCCTGAAATAGTTGAGATACATCAGCCAGTAGCATGGACAAACAGTCCAGAGGTTTAGTATAAGAATCTGAAAATGTTCTTTAATGAGGCCAGATTTAAATACATTTATGATCGGAGCAGTTACCACCCCTTTTCATCAGAGTGTGTGTGATGATATTATTTACCTACCTAGAGTATTTTCCTCACCACAGAGACATCAGTCATTTCTGCAGCTTACCTAAATTACAGCCAAAATTAACCTGCTGCTTTACACATTTTCATGATCTGTGATGTTCTCTGTCATTCTGAAACAACAGCTCAGTAATTATAGCAGCAGCACAGTGACTACTAGCAGCATAGGACTCTGCTGGAATTGTTATTTCCAGTGTTGTTGTTTTTTTTAATTTAAATAGGTTTTACAAGTGTGAATTAATTGCTGTTCAGTGAGGCCAGTGTCTCTGATGATCCTGCAGATAAATTCAATGTTGAGAAAAGAGCATGTAACGTTTCCTTGCTGCATCTCCGGAGGTCCAAAATTAGATAAATGTCTGTCTGACGTGAAAACAGCCTTAAAACTTCCTGCCCTCCAGCTTACTCAACAGACAGAGAAAGGGCAGTCGGCAGGACCGAGCAATCGATGCCTCCTCCACTGCTCAGACATGAGCGCTATCGATTCCCTCTCTCCATGAAGAGGAGGTGTTGATGGACTGAAGGTGCTGCCTAAGGGAGTGGAAGAAAAGTGAAAAGGAAGAAAAAGGGGAGAAGGAGAGGCTAAAGGGAGGGTGAAAGATAGAGAGGAAAGCAGAAAGTAGTGGTGGAGGTGGCTCCCTGCCTGCTCTCATGACTCTGCCTGGAGCTACAATGTACCTCCAGCCCTGACCTGTAGGAGGATTCAAATAGACCCTCTACCCATTTGTTTCAGTATCTGGGGTCTGTTCCTAACCTCTCACTGCTCAGATGGAAATGGAGTTGAACTCAAAAAGCTTCAGAGGTGGTGATGGATGGGGTCCTTTTTTTTTCTTGAGAAAGAGGTTAGACCAGAGATGTGTAACCATTTTTAACTTACAGAATAACTTCCACTTTGAGCCTGGCATACTGTAAATCTGTATGTGGGGAAGTCACTGTAAACACCAGAGCAAGTACTGATGCACATAAAGGTAAAAGGTGTAAGCTCACATGTTTGCAGATGATTGATTTTATTGAAGGTTCAGGTGGCTTCACTGACAGGGGGTCAGGGTTTACTCACCCATTTAATACATTTGATACAGTTTATTAACAACTTCATGGTGTAGACCATTAAATCAAAACCAGATTCAGGCCAGCCCATCGATAATATGGATGCAAGTGTCTGTTCTTCCCCCTCTTCATCCACCCACTGAGTCATCTGGAGCCTTTGGTGGTTGGTCAGGCATAGACAGCACCTGCTGAGTGAAACACAGTGGAAATAACAGTTCACCTTTTTACCTTTGGCCATTTAATCTTACAGCTGTTGTGGAAGTAATGCTCTGTTAAAGTATGAGAAGAAATCACTCCAGCTTCCTGCTAAACTGATGAATAGAAAACAATGGCAGAGGACAGAATCAGTAGCTCAGAATGAACCAAAAGCCATGTGCTGCATATGCATAGTACTGCGTGTTGCTACAGCTATTGTCATTAAATGAAAAGGTGATATGAGCCTGCATGATTTTGTGTGCGAGGAGTTCTCCTGAAGATACACATGAATTTCTCTCCACTCAGAAAAGAGTGTTCATGGTAACCGTGGGCAACACAGGAGTCGATGTGCACGCCTCCCAAAACCCAGCATCATGCAGTGTGGTGGAAGAAAAGTACAAATACTACCTGCATTAAAGTAACAGAAAAAATGTGCTTAAACATCAGAAGTAAAAGTTCTCATTGTGCAGAATGTTCAATGTTAATGTTGGAATAGTATTACCAAAGGAAGAGTTCATTTTAAATGGAGTTCTAAGAGTTGTACTGTTGGGTTTTAAACAATGAATAATTTGAACAATTTGAATATAGATGTCATTCGTTTCTCAGTCACCTTTTGTGACGGAAGGAAGGCACTAAACTGGCGACTTGTCCAGGGTGTACCTCGCTTCTCACCCAGTGTGAGTTCTGCTCTCTATAGCTAATTTCCCCGTTCATGACAACTGTACTGAGGGTAAATTTATATACAACTCACCTGTTCACATTATATTAAGGCTTAAAGTTATGCAGAATACAGTGTGCTGCTGCTTTGATTGACAGGTGGGTGCCGTTACAGGTGGCTTTGTTTGAGCAACCAGGGTTCATTCAGCCCACCATCCAGCTGGTGGTCATGACCAGCCACCACAGTGAGCTTCACACAGCTCTTCACTGGGCACAGGTCACATTTTAGTGTATTTGATTTGCTCCATGTAAATGAAGCACCATAGTCTAGAATTAGCTTAAGGACTCATTTATACCTTCAGAGCTGTGTTTTCCTAAAAATCTGACATCATTTAGTTTTTCTTTTGTTTTGTAAAATTTAATCACCATGATTAAAATGTCTCAGTTTAGTTTAATCTGTGTTTATCCGACAACTCCCGGCGCCGGGGAGCTTCCTCTCCACTTGACTCTTGTCTCTGGGTGGAGGCTGATGACTGTAGTTAAAGGGAACTGAAGCCTCATGTGTGTTTTTCTGGAGACCTGGTGTGGCTCGATGTCTTGCCACGATGAAGCCAGTGGTGCATCCATCTCCTCGCAGCCCCTAATAGGGTTTTCTAATCGCTGGGTATTTTCCGCTTGACATCTCCAGGCGAAGGTTGAGCTCTCTAAAAGCGTTGGATGGAATCCACGAGGGGAATGAACCTGGGTGTCGCTGCTCTCCGGCTCTGTTTTTTTGCCCTGTTTTTCTCTCCCCTTTCTTCCCCTCTGATCAGATTCACCTGTTTGCCTCCACGCTTGATTGGCTCTTTACTTCACTGTGGAGCTGTTGCTGGCAGGACTCAACCCATCACCTCTCCACCCTTCACATCTCTTGATTTATCGTTTGATTTATCTCTCTTTCTGTTGCTTTCTCCTTCGGTTCCCTCCCTCTCCTTCCTCCCCGCGGCCTCTGCTGCAGAAGGCTGCGAGGGCCGGCGGGAACAAAACCAGCTCAAATCAATGTGTGGAGTGGATTAGCTTTGAAGATGCATTTTTAAGGTGCTGTGTAGATTCCTTTGTGCTGGAGAAGAAGTGGGGGCGACGTGCTGTCAGGGAGTGTCAGGGGATGGTGGTAATAGCCTGCGTGTGTGTGAGTGGGGTTATGCTGAAGAAGGTGAATGCAATCATCCAGGGTTGTGTTGCTATTTAACACTTAGATTGCCCCTGAGAATAACATTTCAAGCTGTCTGGCCTTCATAAGTACTTGCTGATTATTTTACAAGTGCAGACCAAAACATGCTTACTATAGACACTCACAAACAGTCACACACATATAGAGTACATTTTCATGAAGAAAACACTCCAATAAAACACTTGTATATCAAAACAGCACAGCAGCAGAGGTCAAGGTAAGGTCAGCTTCAGAAAATAACAGTAAAAAATCCTGTCAATCCAAAAAATCAGGCCTCATGTGGCACTATTTGTTTATCACCACTTAGTGAAGGTCTAGGTTTGACACATGAAGTCACGCATGCTTCAGCAATAGAAAGAAAAGGTTATATGTGATTTATTTACCTCATTTATGAACTGTCTCCTGCTCTCAGCTTCTCTGTCAATGTTTTTTTAAAATGTTTTTTCTTTATTTGTATAGTGTTATATGTTGTAGATTGTTACTGATATTACTGCACTCTCCCCTAAATCAACTGGTCATCCGCCCTCTTAACCCTTAAACTAAACCAAACTAAACTCTTAGGACCCCCTGTTAGTCACATGGCTCCATAGTATAACTTTATAGAATTTCATGCATCAGCCTACAATGGCGACGGGTTAAATCTGGTGGAATACAGTAGAAATGTCACAGTAGAAATGAGATGGTGACATTACAGATGGTTTTATACTGTAATGACAGTGAGACTTAAAAATGTGTTTTTAATGGAAGCCAGTGAGGCATTTTTATCTGGCACTAGACAAAAAATACTAATGCAATCAAATAATCAGTTTTGATGCTAATCTTTGACATATCCAAGACTCTAATCGCCACCAAAGCCCCATCCCCCCACTATTATTGTGTGGAAAATAATCCATTTTGTATGTTTTATGTTTATAATAAATAATTAATAATTCAAATAATTATACTGGCATATAGAGGGTTAAACAATGACAATTATTGAATATTTGGTAGTTTTGATTAAGTTTGAAGTTGTTGAATATGAGGATTTAATAGTAGTTTTTTTCTTGTGCACAATGTATCAGCAGTATAGAAGAGAGCGTATATAGAGTGTGAATGAGTCTGAAAGACACGTAAGAATAAAAGATACTGGATTTCAAATATTTTACTAAAAAGAAAAGTTCCCGCAAAAATTCATGCAACAAGCAGAGAGCAGGTCTAGATGTTAGTAGGTTAGTAACATACATTAATGGGACCTGAGTGTGTACAGATGGAGAGACAGAAGAAGAGAACCATCCTGTAGTTATGCTGCTACAGGACTACAGCTAACTTCTGTTCTCCCTTTACTGAAAACTCTCTCTCTCTCTCTCTCCATCACCACCACTATCTGTAAACATACCTGTCTCATTAATGCATGTTAATGCATGTTACTAACTAACTTACTAACTTCCCTGGAGTTTCTGTGCTCTCTCATCCAGCAGGTTCTCATGGATCGTGGCTGCTGCTGTGGTCCTGCATGACGTCCACTACATATATTATTACTGTCATTATTGTTACCATATCTCCATCACAGTTTATAGTTAGTTAATGATTTACTGCTGCTGTGCATCTGTGTCTCTCTATCTCTATCACAGGTTCCACTGCTACTGTAATCATTCTACCATTCATTGTAATTCATTGTAATTGTACAATATGTTTGTGTTGATTGTTCTGTACATGTGACATCCTCTGCACGTCTGTCCGTCCTGGAAGAGGGATCCCTCCTCTGTGGCTCTTCCTGAGGTTTCTTCCACATTTTTTCCCTGTTAAAGGGTTTTTTGTGGACAAGTTTTTCCTCACTGGAACCGAGGGTCTAAGGACAGAGGGTGTCACTCCCTGTACAGATTGTAAAGCCCTCTGAGGAAAAATGTGTTTGTGACTTTGAGCTATACAAATAAAATTTGATTTGATTTGATTCTGTTGAAGCTGAATTAAATGGCCTTGTTGGTGTGTTTGAGACCATCAGTGTCTATCATTACTGTAAAACATGAAGGAAGTTGCATGCATCAACAGTTAACAGCATCTCTGATTAGAGCCCACTTAAATGTTTCACAGAGTTCAAGTAGCAGACACATGTCAACATCATCGGACCTTCATGGTCAAATTACTGTGAAGAAACCACAAGAGAGACCAACAAGAAGAACAATTTTCTTTAATAGTGTACCTTACCATGAAAAAACTGAGCAATTGTTTTTATGTTTTTACAGCCCTGAGTGCAGGTGTGACCTCCACCAGTCAGTTAGCCCGAGAGGTGAAATCAAGGGCAAGAAAAAGCCCCATACCACTCTATTTTCCTTCAGAGGCATAATTAGTGAACACAGGGTGGTACCTAAACATGACCTCAAAGAGCATGTCAGCATTTTCATCAACACGTCTCCTCTGGATACTGGCAGCTGGACAGATTCTGTTCAGAGAGACTTTAATGGGTAAATCAAAGTGGAACCTGAAATGAAACACTGATCAACAGTCCATAGTCCAAAGGCTCATTTTCAACTGCTGTCTCTGGACAAACATGTTAAATTAGCCATTAAAACAACAAAACAAACAATGTGTGTCACATCCAGCATGCTTTCACACATTACTGCTCAGATGATTTGATGCCATGATTGTCCGTTCAGCACGACTCGATGGCTTTTCTCTATGTTGTGAGCAAAAAAAACAACAAAACAACAATGAGCCTGCATTACTGCAGAGAGCGCATCTTATGAAAGCACCCCGCAGGACTACGCGGCACACCCTGTTGTACAATTTGGAATTTCAAAAAGGTGAATGCTGATTTAATTTGTTTTCATCATTAAATGCTGGTTTGAATTTCAAATGGGAAGTGACTGTCCTTCTACCAATACAACAGGAAGGACATCAAGCAAAAAGAAAATACAGACCTTTATTTGATACGATCCTGTACAGTACAATAAATAGCAGCCAGGGCTAATGGCACTGAGGAGGTACGAAGCAGTGAAGTGGCATATAGAGAAGAAAATTGTACTTTTTCATTCAAATTGTTTCATTCAGTTCAGTACAAAGACTCACAGTCAGTGATTATGTAGTTTATTAGCTTCTTTTCCTAGCATATATAATCACACAACCTTCCTAATGCACTTATGATAATGCACTTATAGTGATCAGTCACTTCAGTTTTAGCAGAAATTACCATAATGAGGTCATCATATTCAATTCAGTTTTATATATATATATATATATATATATATATATATATATATATATATATATATATATATATATATATATACACACGAAAGTTATCTCATGACACTTACAGAGCAGGGAGCAGGTCTAGACCCTACTCTTTGTAATATTATTACAGAGATCCAACAGTTCCACCATGAGCAAGGACTTGGCAACAGTGGTGAGGAAAAACTTCCTTTACCAGGCAGAAACCTCGAGCAGACCTAAGTAAGTAAGGTACTATGAGTTCTTTTAGATATGATGGTGCCTGGCCATGAAGAGCTTTGTATGTAAGGAGAAGAATTTTAAATTCTATTCTAGATCTAACAGGTAGCCAATGTAAGGAAGCCAAAATGGGAGAGATGTGATCTCTGATCTTGGTTCCTGTCAGAACATATGCAGCAGCAATCCATCCATCCATCCATCCATCCATCCATCCATCCATCCATCATGTCAGCAGGTCTAGGGGGGTGTTCTAGACATACTTCTTTCTAGCAACATATTCCAGCTCTTCCTGGGGAATCCTGAGGTCTTCCCAGGCTAGATGGGCTACATAGTGCCTCCACCAAGTACTGGGCCTGCCCTGCTAAATGTGGAACACCCTCAAAGGAAAATAACTGAACCGCCTCAGCTGGCTCCTTCTGATGCAACAATGTAGCAGTTCTACTCTGAACACTCTCCTGGTGTCTGAGCTCCTCATCTGATTTCTAAGGTTGAGCCCAGGCACCATGTGGAGGGTTTGAATGTAGGTCGACCTGAAGTTTCCAGTACAGTGTCCACATTACAGCTGACATTACACCAATCCATCTTCTGCTTTTTCCCATCACTCATGAATAAGACCACATCGTACTTAAATTTCAACTCACTCCCAACCTGGATGGAGCGTTCCACCATTTTCTGAGAGAGAACCTGTAAACTCTGAGAGAGAACCATGGCCTCAGACTTGGAGGTACTGATGCCCATCACATTTGCCTGCAAACCTCCTCAGTGCATGCTAAAGATCACGGATAGATCAAAGATTTTAAATCATATTTAAGTTTTTGTAATGACAAAACATGAAATTGTCTTCATACAGATTTTTGTTTTAAAGTATTCCAGATGTATAGAGTACATTTCAGCAGCAAGTATACAGTAATGATTCCACTTAATTCATGAGAAATTTAGTCATTTAAAAGACTGCTGCATACAATTTAACAGTGTTCTAACAGTGTTGTTCAGATTGCTACCCCCTCGCCTCGCCCTCCCCTTCCTTACCTGTTTGAGTCTTTAGCCTGCTCACTGATGCTTCCCAGCAGAGCATTCAGGGATGCTGAGCCAAATGTAAAGTACTATAAACACAGCACCTTATGAATTAAATATGTAAAGGAAACAAATATTCTGCTGTTATTGGGTTTGCTTGTCATTTTCTTTATGCAAACTGCGCTGTGGGGCAAAGCATTGTTGCCGCGGTTCAGGCCCATTAAATTTGATTGTTGCGGCGGTTACATGACGTTTATTAAAATTTTGCCGGTTGGCTCGGCAGCTGTGCATGTTAACTCGGTTATTTTTAGGCTCTGGTAATGGCTTACAGATTATAGCAGGTTGTGGGGCCGACAACAGAGCCTCATAATAAGGACTTAATGAAATATGAGCCTTCAGACTTATTCTTGTTTAAAAGATGAGAACTCTCTCTCATTATGTCTGCATGTGTGTGTGATTTCACCTTGGCCTTTTCATTCTTTCTCTCCCTCTCCTCAGCCTTTACATAGGAGGCTGTTTATCAAACCAACTGACTGGAAAAAAAACACAGAGAAATAAAAAAAAAAATAGAAAAGAAAGGAAAGAAAGATGGATTACACCATACAAGCACACAAAGTTTCACTCCTGTGAGTTCATTATTCTTCTGAATCTCTCTAATGGAACAAGCTGAATCCTCTAAGCAGCTGTAGCAATAATGTAGATGGATGGTTTGTATGCTCTAGGGCACGAACACCGAACACATTACCTGAACTTTAAACTGTTCTCTGCTTGAGTTTGGTCATGTGTTTAAACTGGTGGAATTATGTGTGAATGCAGCTCTTAATCTGAGGGGAAACTAAAAATGAAGATGGAGTTTGTTCAGACCACTAACATGAGTATCAGAACCAATCACTGAGTTAGCTGAGTTATAACTTGTAACTTGTTACTGGTTCTGTTGACTTCTGTGCTGTGATACGAACTGGAGAGCACTGCGCTCTGTCCTGTACAGTTGCTGAAACAGAGTTGGTTTCTTTTTTACACAGCTCTAGCAATCAAATAAAGCTGTCTGTCCATTTACAACAATCAGTGTTTGGGAGGATCCATTATGCTGCTTAGTTTGTATCTGACTTGGAAAGTGGAAACTAGTGACCGTAGCTAACATTAACATTAGCAATGATTTCTACAAGCTGTCTGCAGCTTCTGCCTAGAATCCACAACTGTGTTAGTCCTGAATCATATCATTAATTCATAATCAATCATTTTCAACCATGATCACTGAGAGAAAAAGAACAGACAGTGTATGTGTGACATAACCTGTTAACTTTTTGAAGCTCAAAATCTGTGGCACTGGTTGTTGCTATGTTGGCTGTCCTGAGAGTTCCTCAGTACAGTTGTCATGAACTGGGAAAGCTTTAGAGACAAGGCTATCTCAACATGTCTAAACATGTTTATTTCTGCTTTTAACATGGGGACTTATGGAGACTGACTCATTCTATGGCCACTCTCAAGTGTTCGTTTGAGGAACTTCAGTTATTGGCACTTCCACATTTTCACAAACACGGAGGCTGCTGGTGTCCAGATGTGGAGATGACCAGAATGTCGTTACCTAAATCTCAGCCCCAAGTATTAGTGAGCTAAAGAAAGGACCAAAAGGATGGTTAAAGGACCATTGTGTATATAGCGGTATCTAGAAGGAACCATGAGGGAGAACCACGTGAAAGTCCCCATCTAGAGCCAGTGGTTACTTTATTCACTTATTCACTGCAACCTAGAAACACGGTAGTTCAACACGATGGACTGTGTGAAAGAGGACCTGCAGTGTCTGTAAATCTCATTCTGTGGTAACAAAAACATAATGATTCTTATTTTTAATTGATTATACTTATAATGAAAACTGTCCTATCCTGTAAAGAGAACCCCCTTAATCACACACTGGACCTTTGAGGATCCTCTATGTTGTAGGATTTTGGACTGTTCCAGATTAAAGCTTACAGTCATGAAAGAAACTGGGAAACTTTGGTCGTCGAAACAGTGATACTGTGAGACAAGTCCACAGACCCGGTTGCATTTACATTCTGACAGTGTCAGAAACTGAAGACTCAAATCCCACAATGGGACTTCTGCTATGACCCACATTTATATATCAAACTATCAGAATAGACAGCTGAAGAAGCACAATGCTATTACTAAAAAAAAAAAAAAAAGCTTAACTCAAAATAACTTTGAAAATTGTCGTTCTATGTTCCTGTTCTCTTTTGAGAGGACACTTCTTGATGAGGTATTTTTCGATGAACAGTTCTATATTATTTTCTGTGTTTGTTGGAGATTGCTTTCATTTTCAAACATAAGAACAGTACAGATGGATGACACAAGCTGAGGACTTGTCGACCTGCATCTGTCCTTTAATCTTTTTAGTGTACAGTCTGGCACATATGAACAGTGAAGATTGTTGTTATCGCCCTATCCAGGTGCTGTTGGAAGCAAAGTAACAAACTATTGCACCAATGTAATCACAGCACCATCATCAGTGGCACCAACAGAGGGGGTGCTGGCACAGCAGAAAAAAGCAAATTTGAATTTCATTTGGACTTTAACAGAAGAATGCTGAAAATACAAAGCCAGCAGAGAGAAGGTACCTCATCACTGAGTGTCAGGTTTGTTCATTAGCTTCTGAAGACTTGACACAATCTGAAATTAAACGGTCAACTCTGTTCTGTATTTTTGATTTGAGTTTATTTGGGTTCCATTCGACTCTAATGGATTCTAACTGCTTTATTACTGTTACTGTTTTTTTGTTTAGCTTTCCAGACTGAGCAGCACAGATGTGACCTTGACTGAAGGTTTCAGAGTTCTGCACCATTTCTTGCTGCTGGTCTCCCTTGTGCCAAGCGAACACACAAATAGCAGCAACTTATGCTTCCCTCTCCTGTGGTTCTGATGCAAAGAAATTAAATACATTAGAGCCAGGGTGCAAAATCAAAAAAAAAAACAACCTTTGAATATACTTCACTCCACCGCTAGATTACATCACTGATGGTGTGACATAGTACATCTGAAGATGTATGTTACAGCCCCTCCATGCAACACCGCCCCCACGACAACGTCAATACTAAACATAAAGTAGAATTATCACCTTTCTAAAAACTGAAAATTTATAAGCTTCATAAAAGTAGAATTCACGACAGAGCTGCGCCTAATGAAGTGGCCAGTGAGTGTAAATATAAGTTATGAGTATAGACTTTAATAGTTATATAATTTATTCCTTGTGGAAAAAAAGTATAAGTTGTATTTCATCACCTTTAATATAAATATGAAGCAGTTCTTACTGTTCCCTCTCTGTTGGCTTTCTGAGCAGGTCCAGGGCAGAGTCCCATCGTGTCTTCACATTAGACTGCAGGAAATGTTTGGGCTACTCTGAGATATCAACACAAATATATTAGAACTTTGAATAAAACAATGACAACACAATGACATTATCACTATGAGTAAAATCATAATAATAAAATATTCCTCTGAGCACTTCCTATTTGTCCTTCAAGGACAATGGCTTGAATTCTCTAAAGATGGAATGTATCCAACATAAGACTCTATAATCTGTAAGACTGTCTTACTTCAAACTAATTGATTTGTTTCTTGCCACGAACATCCACTGCTTGCTCAAGTGATTAAATGATTCATATTTCCTATGACAGACCCAGATATTTCAGATTTTTATTCTAGCTGATTCATTCTCTGTCAGTCTTTGTGGTCTGTGGCCATGAGCCCAATTGGCCCGAATCACTAGCCTTATGAGGTAGCCATCTTGCCAGGCTTCGAGCTATGTGCTTGTGTCCAAACCACAGTGGTTCAAGCCAATCAGCATTGCATGAGGATCTACCATAGACAGTATATAAATAAAACGTTTCAAGGTCTGTAGAGTGAAGCCACACAACCAAACTAAGTCTGATACGATCAGAAATCTGAATTTCTTGCTGCATATAAATGTACTGATTGTTAAGCTGTAAAACAAACAACAAATGACAGGTCAGCAGCCACACACCAGCTACAAACATGGTCACTTCTGTCTAAAAAATACACAAGATGTGAAGATGAACTTGAACCTTCAAAATGGTTGTCCACAAACAAACACTGGTACTATCAGATACAGTGTGAATTTGTTATGATTTATGACACGTTTAACACATTTGTAACACATTTAACCCTTTGATTACCCCCCAAAATACTTACGTTAAAGTCCTTTTGACACATAAATGTGCTTGGGGTAATCAAGGGATTAAGAACAAATGATTGTTGATGCTACTAACATCTGTGAATCTCTGGATCACTGAAAGAAGAGCTAAGAACAACACTGAGGGAATTTTTGGATGGAGAAGTTTTTACTCTTTATCCAACTGACTTCATAAAGAGTTTGACTACATAGAAACGGTTGTTAATCTGAATGGTTGAGACAAATGGAACCATCCAATCACATGCCAAGGATTTCTTTTGAAAGTGCCCACTCTTTTCCAAACACTCAGGTGCTGCCAGTGTACCGAATCACCGGTCACAGAGAAAGGTTCCAGATTGACAGCCCACTATAGAGCACAAATACACCATGAGGTCTCTAATAAAAAAAGCCACCTTTGGGCAAATGGAAGATCTAGATGTGATCACAAGTAAAGTTTCAGCATTTTCTGTAAATTCTATTTGAGGGTGATTTGATCTAAAAAAAAGTCCAAACCATGGCATTGGTGTGTTTATAGGTTCATCTCACTGCCCCCACTCCTCATTTCTCTTTATTTCTCAGCTTGCCCTCTCTCCCTTCCTAATTAAACACTGAGCTCATGGAGGCAATTTGATCTCCCTCCTTAACAAGGCCTCATTAGGGCCCCACGCTTCATTTTCTTAATGAACTGATCAAGTTAAATGGAATGGAAAGTCAGGACTGGGAGTTTAAACACAACTACACACACACACTTGTCAAATGGAGAGTCACAGTTGGTGTGTGGTGTGTGCTGAGGGGGCCCACTCAGCACAAAGTCGTCTTTTTAATGTCTTTTTAACAACATTTGGAGACACTGAAGACTCTGCCAAAATCTGTTTGAAACTGAAAGGTTAAAGGATGACACAATGAACACTGTCATTTAGCTTCTGATTGGTTGACTTATTTGTTTATTTTTTGCTTAATAAACTCAAGGATTACTCAAATACAAGTAAACATGAATAATTAGTTTGAAAAACACTTCTATTAATACATTTTGCAATCTGCACAATACATAATAAATACATAATGAATAAATAATAATACATAAAACACGCCATTAAATATGGAAGCATAAATGCATAAATACATGAGTTTACAATAACTACAACAAAAATAAAAAATGCCTGTAAAACTGCCTAATGGTGCATTTTTAGGAATAATGCAATAAAAATAAATGAGATACACAATATGCATCAATGTATGCATCAATTAATACACCATCTCATATGAGGGAACAGTGCAAAGCAAAAGAATCTAAAATATGACAAAAGTCACAAATAACAAAGAAAAACCTTTGACTTTGGAATCTAATATTAAGGCCAGATGGGTTGACAAAAGTTACTTACACAGAATCATGTTAGCTTGTCTCACGTGTGTTCCACCCAGCAATATGTTCATGTTTTACTGTAACTTTCAAATAAAAGTTCAAACAGAGGAGATTAAACAGTGAATTCACCTGGAGCCTCAGGTGGCTCTGATGACATGGTCAACCTTTTCCGACTGTCCTCACAGCATTCAGCTGAAAAGACAAGCTTAATCAAGCATTAACAGAGTCAATACACAGTGACACTTTGGAAAAGTGATTACACAGGCTGTAACATGCAGATCGAATGTGTTAAAAGGCCTTACATGCATAATCACATTGCTGAGTCTGAGCTAGTTAGTAACAAATAAAGATGCAGTCATGGTAATTGTTAATTAAAGTTGTAATATTTTTGTTAAATAGCTCTGTTCTCACTTTGTCCAATCAGGAGAGAGAAAGTTCCATAAAGAGGTGAGAGGCGACTGCTAACAGGAAGTTAGTCACAGCCTCAGCTGTAATTTGCAATTTGTGTTTTTTGTTACATTCGGCTTTTTTCTAGTGATTTAGCTGCTATGTTATCAGCAGGACACACACGAGCAAACAATGCACTAATCTGGCTGAATTTAGCAAAGCAGAATTATCATTAAATGAGTAGATGATCATAAACCCAAAGCACCAATTAAAACAAAAATCATTACATTTTCTGAAACTCACACTTTCCACATGTTGTTACCTCCCACCACACAACAACTCCTCATAGAGCATCGATGTGCGGCAGGAAGGGGGTTCAGAGAAAGTAGGTACAGACAAAGAGACAGTTTATATGAGAAGACAAAGACAAAGAGAGGAAGAGTCTGACGCAGCTGACTCACTCATTAGTGAAAAAAACACAACAAGGTGTAAACACCACCTTCAGCAAACATGTAGCAGGAAGTGTGGAGATGAGGCCTCAAGTGTTTCAGTCACAGGATGCTCATTGTCTGTGCAGCACATGTGAAGCCGGCTGATAAAGATGTGTCTCATTATAATGAACGACAGATCAACATTTCTTAACCTTCCAATTAACCACCATGTTTTTATAGATCTTACCTTAAGGTTAGAGTGAAAAGAACATTTCATAAAGGGAGACTTCAGACGTATCTGTCCGACTTGTAAACTAATAAGACAACTGGAGCTGAAAAATGGATCGTTAAATATACTGCTGGAGTGTTTCTTCATTTTTTTTTTTACAGTCTTTAGTTTTTGTCAGTCAGTCAGTGGATGAGTTCCCTGACTGATGTTTAACAAGCAGTGACTGTGTGTGACAGCTGACTGATCTCCTGCTTTAGGGTTAGGGAGAAACTCCGCTCCTGTCTTATTACACATTTACAGTCAGACGACTTAAGACAACGACATATTCAACTCAAAAAGCCTTACATTTAAAGCAACATTGTGTAAACCATAAAATAAGACTTACATCATAAACTGTAGCTGCTGTTACATTAGCTCAGCTTAGTTTGTTAGCTGGGTTTCCCTGATGGGCTTCTTGCTGTTAGTAGTAGGTAGTATTAGCTGGCTGCTATGTCTTATGTTGTTGACCTTGTTGATGTTTGGCTGTTAGCAAAGTTGTCGACTTGTTAATTTTATTAATGTAGTTAAGTCATGTATCAGAACAAACACTCGATTACAGGTGAACATATTTACCACAGTGGGATTACAATCTGAGAGCTGTGTTTGTTACAGACAGACAGACAGTCATCGCGGTCTGCGTTTTGAGTAGCTGCACCTTTGTTTTCAGTGTTCTCGTTCAACTGTTTGACGCATCCAGATGCACGGCCCACACAGTCCTCAGGGCAGACAGAAACTATTTAAAACATGTTCCAATATGTAGAGGTGTCCTACCAGAGTAAATACACGGTGCCTTCAGGTTTAGGATTCCGATGAAGTATTGCATTATTACTGAGTGAGTATTTGTATGTGTACATTATCAAGTACTTGGATACATTAACTCTATCCAGGTCGTAGATTTGTTTTCAGACAGAGACAATGAAGTCAGAGGTTCCAAAAACAAACAATGGTACTTTATGCAAATGTCGCGCTTGCATCTTTTCTAAAAAGAGCGCAGTGATGTGAAGCTCTCTTGTCTGTCCTACAAAAGGCTCTCCTGCTGTGTGTGGAGGAGTGTGAGTACACAGTCGCAGCCCTGCTGTTACAGAGCTGTTACAGAGCTTAAATGAAAATTACTGTTCGTCAGGTCTGAATATCTAGCGGAGCTGAATATAGCAGTTATCCGTGGGCTCGTGTGTTGTGTTTACTGCCACTGAAGAGAAATCTCCTTCTGATGCCATGTCCTCCGTCCTGTCTGTGAAAACGGCGTTAGCTAACTTATCTTAAAAACAGGTAAAGTGAGAGGACAAAGGCCACTCAGAGCAGGAAGTGTTCACTGAATGGAAAACTTCCTGATCACACATATTAACTCTCCTGCTGAAGATCTGATCCAGCTGAGTGTGACCTTTGAGAATAAGAGCAGATCGTGATCTCTCCTCTCACCATCGCCGGTCTTGAATGTCATGTCACAGAAGCATGCACATGAAAATAGATCCAGGAGCACATGTGTTATTAACAGTTTGACACCAAGACTCATTAAAGGAACATTTGATCACATCTGTGCATCAGTGCAGTCATTCAATGACATTAGATTAGAGCTGTGTGTCGCAGTGTGTGGTGTGTGCTTGTGGTTGAGCTGCAGCTGATCCGATGCTTCAGTCAGTCCACTTGGACTAAAACAAACTGGATGCACTCCTTGAGAAACATATTTTTTTGTGTTTTTTCCTTCATATCACAAACAAATGCTGCTATTGAGTGGAAACTGGCACTTTAAGAGAAGTGGGCCCAGAGCGGAGCAGCTGTCTGTGGAGTTGAAACCCCCCTCTGGTCCTCTGATGTCTGAAGCTCGCACAGCCTGTCTCTGTTAACTTCATCCATCAAGATCCTTCTACACAGAAAAGATGGAATTTCACATCCACAGTTTCCTCGCCCACTTCATTCTCACATGTTTCAGAGGGTGCTCCATAGCCTGCAGTCATTCGTTACCACGAGGAAATGAGGAGTGTTATTATCTTCTCATTGCACAAGCAGCTCGGTCCACCACCCAGGATGCCACTCCCCAGAAAATCGAAGTGTCTTTCTTCTATAAAGAACGGGGTGCCAGCAACGCCTCGCCTGTTTGACTTGTTCTTCTTCCTCCTACTCATCGTCATCTTCATCTCACGGGGATGAGGGGGTCCTGGCACTATTTTAAAGGTTTTCTACAATGTGGCCGGCCTGTTAAGAGCTTTCAGCAAGGGAAATCTGCCCACTTGCCTCTGTTCAGCCCCCACCCATCGCCGTGGAAAGAGATTTAGGGTGTGATCAGTTCTACAGATTATTTTCTTTGCAATAAATGGATGGACATTCAGGTGACACAAAATGGCTTCACTTTTTTCTTATCTGGTCGGCTGACACTGAGCTGACAGAACAGTACATGTGTCTGTTGTGTTGTTCTGTTGTATATCATGCTTCAATACTACTCCTGCTTTCTGCTGTAAACATTCGAGCTCATGGTGTGCCTTTCTGTCACTGTATTATCTATAATAATAATAATAATAATAATAATAATAATAACAACAATAATAATAATAATAATAATAATAATAATAATAATAATAATAATAAAATAGATAAATTTAACTTTGGCACAAAGTGCAACAGACAAAATTCCTACCAGCTCACTCAGCCAGGTGTCAAACTGAGGTGGTGAATCGGATTTCCACACTTTTAAAATCCATCTCTTTGCAATGATCATACCATAGGCTACCACTGTGTTGACGTTCTGACCCATCTTAACCAAAGTATTAGAAATGCCAAATAAAGTAATTTCAGGATCAGGCTCCAGGTTTACTTTTACATGGGAATACCATCTGAAAATTGAACACCAAAAAGCCTGAATCTCAGGGCATAGCCAGAATTGGTGTGCTAGTGTCCCATCAGCTGATTTGCACCTCTCACACGGAGGGGAAATTAGGCGAAATATTTTGTGCAGCCTAGATTTTGAATAATGTAACCTATGTATGACTTTGAATTGAATCAACTGTAGTCTAGCATTAACTGAACAACTGATCATTCAAGGCTTGTTTCCATATCTTATCATATCAGATTATGATGTCAAGCTCAGCCTCCCACATTTGTTTAAATTTTACAGCAAGTTGTGCAAATTTGTAAGAGAAAGTACGGACCAGCTTTAAAATCAACCCTTTTGTTGCTGGTGGACCAAGCAAGAGCTTAAAAATAGAATTTTCTTCTAGCAGGGATAGAGATGTTGAGATGCTTTGTCTTATATAGTGAGGGACCTGTAGGTATCTGAAAAAGTTTGACTTTGGCAGATCATATTTCTTTTGTAGTAATTCAAATGAGCAAAGATGTTCATTAACATAAAAATCTTTTATGGACTGTATTTCTTTTCTATTCCACTCCTTAAAAACTGCATCTGTATTTGAAGGGGGAAAGGCATGATTATGCCATATAGGGGCATGCACTGATGTCTCTGGAAGTTCGCAGAATTTCCAGAATTTCCAAGCTGATGCTGAGGGACATCAGCTTGTTGCCACTAAACCGTCACTCTACAATTAGCAGCCCAATAATGATGTAGGAAACATGGTAGACCTAAGCCTCCGAATTCCTTTGGCATTTGAAGATGTTCTTTAGAAATTCTATGTGCCTTATATCCCCAAATAAATGGTAAAATCACAGAGTCGATTGTTTTGAAAAAGGACATTTTTCAATATTCTTTTTCAGGGCATTTAATCCCTCCATGAAGTTATATTTAAAAAGTAACTGTTTTTTGTGAGTTTAACACATAGGTATTTAACACTATTTTTTGAAATGTTGAACTTGGTTGAGGTCATGAACATGGGGTCTAAATCACCTGTGAGCGACAAAAGGTTGCTTTTTTGCCAGTTTATGGTGTATCCTGAAACCGTACCAAACTCATTCACCAAATCCTGCAAGTACTGGACAGATTGTTCGGGGTCTGTTAGAAAGATAGCAATGTCGTCAGCATAAAGTGATATTTTATGACTAACAGCGTCAATAATGATAAGGTTTAATAAACTTATTTTCCCTTATACTAATTGCCAGTGGCCCGATGGCTAGTACAAAAAGTAATGGTGAGAGGGGGCATCCTTGACGGGTGCCTCTTTCGAGTGGAAAAAGATGAGATCTGTTTTGATTAGTGACAAATAAAGCAGTTGGGTTAAGGTAGAGCATCCGTATCCAGGACACAAATGTCTCTCCCAGGCCAAATGACTCCATCACTCTAAACAGATACTCCCACTCCACTTGGTCAAATGCTTTTTCAGCATCCAAACATAATTTTCCTATCGCAGTGGAATGGGACCGCCGAGTTTTTTTTTCATTTCATCACAAACTTAGCATGAATACAGTATATAAATATATAGATACAGCTGTATGTTAATAAAAAAAAAATAAAAAAAATAAAAATGTGTCTCTCAAATGACTCACTATCCATGAAGTAACAGTCATTTTCTGTATCCATCCATCTCACCACACCTTCACTTACCTTTCTCTCTCTGTCTCCACTTGCTCATCTTCCAGCAAGGTAAACACTTCTCTAAAAACATGAAGCATGCATGAGTGAAACTACCCTCTTAATATACCGTATAATACAAAACTATGGTTACCATTTTTGGTTATGGTTATGTCGGCTATGCTTTAAATGAACTCATATATTGTCACATTTAAAGTATTTATATCTGTTCAGACTGGAGAACGCTGTGATTCCAGAACATCTACTTCAGTTCTGTTCTTAATCATTTGTTTTTAGTTAAATGAAAGTTTACATTTAATACACCACCACAGTACCATTACTATGCCATCACACACTGACTTATGGCTCTCATAAATCCACTCTGCTCCATGTTTACACCTTCAGTGGAGAAGAACTCTCATCACAAAACATGACAGTCACAAATTGTGTGACCTTACCATATCCAGTGAAATAAGCCAGAGAGTGAAAATTTCATTTCACCTCTGTTCATATGTCTCCTATTATTCGCACGTTCCTCGAAATGCACATGCATGCATGTTGCCTTTACAGTCACGTGTTCTGCTGTTAGTGTTAGCTAAAGCTGGCCCTCACTGTCTTTTAAACATCTTATAGTTCTCATACAAAAAGACAGACCATTGTCAGTACTCCGTACTGTCACTGATTTGAGGAACTGGTTCTTCTTGATTTCAGCTCAGCATTTAAAACAATCACTCCCATTAAACTGGTCGGTAACCTCAGCACTCTGTAACTTGATACTGGACTTTCTCATGAATCTCAAGTTTGGATCAGTGGTCACACCTCTTCCACCTGGAGTCCCTCAGAGCTGTGTGCTCACCCCTCTCTTTTTCTCCCTGTACACCTGTGATTGCAAAGGTTAACACCGCCATTCTCAGCCAGATTACCACTCTCATCAAACCTGTGCCAAATAATTTCATAAAGGAGCAACAGAAAACATCCTGATTGGAAACATTACAAACTGCTGTGGGATGTGCACAGCCCTGGACCAGGAGGCTCTGCAGCAGGTAATTAAAAACCAGATAAAACATTGTTGTTACTCATCTACCATGTATCAGTGATATCAGTGAAATGAGGTGCCTGTGCAGGGCCTAAAGAATGCTAAAACTCAAGTCATGCAAGCAGAATACAGATCAGCTCCTTCCTCCACAACATCCTACACAAAGTACTTTACATTTATTTTATTACATTTAAAATAAGTATTTCTTTATACATTTTTGTGTGCGTTGCATGGAATTGTGCAGTCATCTTGCGTGATGACAGCAAAGCTGAACCTTTTGATGAACATTGAACCCTGAGCTAAAAGAACACATGCTCAAGATTTACCTCTCAAAACATGCTGTGTGTGAAATAATCTTTCCCATTACTTTTACTTTGTCTTCAGTCAAAGACTTGGAGGTTTTTGAATAAAGTGCTTCTAACAGCACTAAACACAATTTTCCCTGGCCTTAATCACCTTCTCCATCATGTTTTCACTTTTTACTCTCTTTCTCTGACAGCTCTTTATTTGTTCCCTGCTCTCCTCCTCTCATTTTCTTCTATCTCTCTTGGCATGGCGGCTTGCTTTTAACTCTGAGAACCTTCATCTGCCTCTGTCTATGCTGCTGCCATCTTTTACTAAAAAAAACAGCTAGCTACAGAGAGAGAGAGAGAGAGGCTAGATATAAATATAAAAATACAGGAAAGCTCCAGTTCAAATCAGTGTTTGAAATTATTTTTGTAAAGCAATAGTTCAACATTTTGGGACATTAATAGCAGTGGTTAGCCTAGCTTAGCAACTTAGCAAGGCTGGAACAACCACCAGTCTAGTGGATGCAGGAGTCTTGAAACAATACTGCAGAGCTTCTCTCAGTCTGTAAAGAAAACTTTGGAAGATCGGATCACATGGTATTTCTTGCTTGTACCTCTGACGTCACAGAGAGTGCTTGACACTCTTGTGTGAGATCCATCAGGCAGTGGTTACTGGATGCTAATGAGGTGCAACAGGGATGGTTTGAGGTGAAAAAATGTACTATATTTACCTCAGGGGGAGGACATCAGGAGCATGATGGACTTCACCGCTGACTACATCATTTCCTGTGTGGACAATACCATCCACACCAAGTTAGTGCAGTGTTTGTCAGCACTGGGAAAAGGTCTGGCTGAAATCATTATCATTCTGGTATATGGGGAAAAAAACACTCTGTTTTTTTGTATTTAAACCAATCATCTTAGGCGCTGCAACGCCGAGCATGCAGCCAGGTCACGGGGAACTGTCATAAAGATGTTTTAGTGCTTGGATCCTGAAATAGCACCAAATATCCAGGAAGATTGTGCTTGACCTTTCAGCGCTAATGAGGCTCTACAGGTAAAGAGATACTGTTTGCTGGCATCAGAGGACCAGTTGTTGGCACAGTCGAATGCAGCTAAATGGTTTACAAATGATTATGCCCACTCTGGATTCTGGCAGATATGTCCAGCAGAGAGAGAAAACACGAGGAGCTCAGTACATTCATCTCCCCCTGCAGGCGCTGCTGCCTCAACATCTTGCCATTTGGCATGGACTCAGGACCTCAACAGATGCCTGTCTTAGCTGCGGGAAGCACTCAGGTGGTGTAATAATCATGAAGATGATATTCCTGTTCATGCGGAGGGATGCCCTCAATAAGCACTCGCAGCAGTTTTGTTGCCGCTCCAGGAAGCTGGCCGGATTCTAAGTAAAAGTGGACGCTTGCCAACGCAGACCACAGGCCAGGACCAGAGGATCAGCTGACATGAGCAGCCCTCGCAACAACAGCCAGCCCATACAAAACAGCACCCTGCTGCCCATGGAGCTGCTGGGAACTGAGCAATCAGTACAAGTGAGAGGGATTCATGGCACCGCTGTGGATTTATAGGCAGTTCAGCTCATTACTGACTGATTTTTAGTTACATTACTGACTTTTCCATAGTGAGGTACACTACAAACAAACACAAACAAATAGGGGCACTCTTACAGTCACAGTCACAGTCTCAATGTCACAGTTTCAGTCTAAGATTGTTGACGGTGTCCCTACAAGACTGCCAACAGTCTCCTGATCACAAAGGCAGGCCATCCGCCAGAGGGGCTGCTGTAAAGTAAAGCCAAGGCATTTATCAACACAGTAAGAGCTAATGGACAAAAAATGTGGCTCAAGATGGAGGAGATGCCACAGAGCCTGTTGGCTTCATCAGAATGAGCTGTGCATCATGGAAGCACAGAGGAAGTTTAGAGTTTATAAACCTGATGAGGGAAATGCAGTGTGTAGTGCAGTGTTCATTTCAGTGTTGTCCAAGACAAAACTCTAATAATTCTAATAAAAAGTAACCTTTACAAGAACAATGACAAAACATATGACATCGTTCAATTAATGTGAAAGATAAACATATATCTTATAGTTTACTTAGAGGTCAGTGTGTCAGATTTATGCGACTGTCTTTATGGGATATAATATTCAGAACTATGTTTTCATGAATGTATAATCACCTGAAAATATGAATATTTTTCTTGTCTTAGAATGAGTTTTTTAAATGAACTGTTGTGTTTCTACAGTAGCCCAGAACAGACAAACTGGCTCTGTCATGTTTTGCATACATTCTTCCATCGCTGCAGTTTGTGTTTTATGAGAGGGTGAGGCGAGGTGTTGCAATTAAAGATGTCAAACACGGTTCATTTTTCGAGTCTTTCTGAGTCACTCACTAAACAGATCTGGATCTTACATGTAGAGCATGAAACAGGCCTTAGAAGTCAGGACCGACCCGGCCCGGGCCCGATAGAATTTGACCCGAGCCCGGCCCAGCCTGTTTTGATTGACAGCTTTGTAGAGCCCAAACCCGTTTGCAGCCCGACATTATTCAAATGTGTGCATATGGCATATCAGTCAAGAATGAGTCATTTGTGCTGTACATCGCTGGCTCAACCAACATGAAGTCACCACAGGCTAACCTCCGTTTCACCTCCTCAGCATCCATTTTTGCATTCGTCTCACGCAGATTGAAACACATCACATGACTGCTTATTTACCGTGCGAGTCATAACGCAAGCCTGAGCCCGGCACAGGCCCGATTCAGATGATAAAAATTATGCCCAACCCGTTCAGGCAAATATTCCCAGCTCTACTTACAAGTCCTTTGAGTCACATGAGTCAGTATGTCCATAAGCCACTCACTCCCTCACCTGACAGCAGCCTGACTTCAGAGCTCCTCTGGTCTGACTAGAACAGTCAGGAGTGCAGGAGTATTATATTCTCACAACCCACAGTCATCTTCACTCCTTCAACTGTACAGTAATTTACGACATATAATGCTGCAGTTAAAATAACTAGTTTGTGTTTTAAATACAGAATCTATCATCTTGGTTATTGCTCTGTTTGGCTTCTTACATTTAACAGGGAGAAGTCTGAAAATCATCAGTGCACACAGTATGCAGAGCATGATGACACAACTCCCTGAAGTCCATCCGAGTCTGAATCTGTCTTGTTTCGGGCTGGGTGGAGGAAATGATCCACTCGGCTCAGTTGTATCAGTGAATCTGGCTCACCTGGATCAGTGTGTGAGCCACAAGTCTCGAGTCTCCTGAGTCTCTTGAGTTGCCTGTGTTTCCATCTCTCTATGGATTTACTCGTGCAGAATGGATCTCTGGATCTGAATTTGAATCAGACATCTGTGCTACTGATCTGCTGTGTCAGCTCATCTGAGACCCGACTCCCAAAGCTATTGCTAGCGTTGGCAACAACTGCTTATTGTCTACGATCGCTTCTTAGGTGGATGGACTGTTGTAATGAGATTGTACAGGTTAATTTTCTTCTTCCAGTATGACTGACGCCACATTTAATGCAAACTCAATGCTTCCTCCATGTTTACCAGCTGTCAAATACTGTAAATTCCATCAGTACAGCAGCTGAGTCATGTCACACATTGTGCCAGTTTGCCTTTTCTGTGAGCGATGCTAAGCTACCATGAAGTATTCAGTTGAAGGTACCTTAACAACATACATAAGAAACCACTAGCAGGCAGCCTCACATCTAGCAAAATTAAATATAAAGAAAATATATAAGAAATATATAAGAAATGTGGAAACAGATTTGACACAAAGCATCTGTGACCCAAACCTGAAATAAATACCCAAATACCCAACTTCACAGCAGAAATAAACAGCAACAACATGGTTTACAGCCTGGTTCAGACAGCAATTTTGGTCTCCATGATAGCTGTGGGTGGGGGTGAATTATTTTTTTAACTTACCAGTTCAGATGATATTTAGGCTTGAAGTTGCACAGAATTAATAGCGTTACCACTTGATTGACAGGTAGGTGCTGTTACTTTATTAGAGCACCCAGGCGTCATTTGGCCCTCCTTAAATCTGCTGACGTTCGTCTTTGCTGATATCTAGATTAGCTGGGAGGTGAAGGAGCAGTACATCCATCATGGCGGCGGCCAGTGTCACATATTTTGGGCTTCAGCGCCTCAGATACCTATGGATGACATCACTCAGGCTCTGTCCATTCTTTATGCTGTCATTGATCTGTGCTACATGTTGTTGAGATTTGGGATGTGTATGTGTATGTTACCCATGCTTACCCAGAACACCCTGCTCTGCTTCAGTTGCAAAGACGTTTCCATGTACCTCTTCAAAGAGTGACCAATAACTCTCAATGACCACAGAACAACAGCAGCAACAACAACAGACTTGTTCCTTTTTCCTTGTGGGTTATTTTGTTTGAGTTTTCAAACCTGTTTTTGCAGATATCATATTTTCTAAAACAGCCACTTCTCTACCCATGATTCTTTTCTTCTTTCACCTTTCTATGACAACAAAAGACAGATTCTTTTGAAGTTCTCAGCCAGACACAGAAAAACAAATCATGAGTTATAAAGCAGACACAGAGAGATGAGACAAGTAAAGTTTCAAGAGCAAACAGAGGAAGTGATTTGAAACACCTGACGAGACACTGTTAGGTGTATTTAACGGCTGACACTCACCAGAAACTTTGATTTTCACAGTTCCACTTGAAATACTGCTGTGTGATCTGCTAACAATTTTATTATTTTATTCAAAGAGAGTTATGTTGTTTCTTTTACAATCCAATATGTTTTATTTTTTGATAATCGTTCTCACCAAGATGTGGAAGTGGTTTGAGCAGTGAGATGTTCACAAACACTGTGTGTGTGTTCACTTCTGTGTGTGAAGTTGCAGAAAAGCTTCAAGCAGCTTCTGCATCTGGACGTGCTGCTGTGTCTCGCTCAGGAATGTGTGTGTGTGTGCGCGCACAAGTGTTAGTGTGGAAGTGGAAGGCATGGCGTGGTTAATTGAAGGCTGCTAATTTGAAGACAGCACTATCATTAGCAAGTAAGTCTCCACACTGGAAGCCATCACTCCAGCAGTGTTTCTAAAGCTCAACATGTTATCCCCAATTAGAAGAAGAAGAGAGAATGTGAGCTGTGCTGTGGTGTGTGTAACTTATTTTACATGATTATATTTAGTGATCAAATTGTTCTCACGGTTTAGAAATAAAAATACTTCCCATGATCCACCGAGTCAATTTAAACAGTTTATTGAAACACAGGAGGATGTGGTACTCAGGGGCAGGGTTTAGGGAAAGGTCTTGCAGGAAGATCCAGAGCGGTGCTGAGTGTTTAGATTCAGAGTGTATCAGAGTGCAGCTGTAACCGCAATCAAACACTAAAAGCAACAAAAGCGCACCATGTATGCAGTGATAGGGCTCACCCCACATCGATCTGGTCTGGACCTACAAGAGTAATAAAAGTAGTGTGGATAAAAATAATAATAAAAGCACTAGTGTCATTAGTGTTGGCACCAGTTCTCTAAAAGCCCATCCAGACATGGGGTCTACTACAAGTACAACATAAAAAGTGTCACAGGCAAAACAGCAGTGGGTCTCAGTAACAAATAAGACTAGTTAGTGTATGGACTACAAAACTTCCTAGGTAAGTTCTGTACTTTCATCATCATCATCATTTACCTCACACACAGCCGTGTTTGGCAACCAGTCACAGGTGTACATGTCTGTCAACAAGGCAAAAGAGCGGAGCCTCCCAGGAAGGGGACAGCTAGGATGGCAGTCACTCCTTGTTTGTCATGTTTTATGAGATATTGACAGTGCAACTCTGCACTTCCTGCAGATTTTTAGCAGTAAAAGCCGGCCAGGACACCGAACAGTGAAAGTGATGAGTTTCATTAATAAGGATAAAAAAAGAGCAAAGAGGGATCATCAGTGAATGAAAACTGTGTTTGTGTTAAGAGAGAGTGACTGAACCTTGAGGACATAACAAAAGAATCATTTTTGAAATCTCAGTTTACTCACCATGGACTTACTGTGTTTGTTGTGGTGACAAAATGACACTGGTAACTGTTAATATTTAGCTGTAGTGTATTCTGTCTTTTGCTATGCTCTGTGTTTTCTGTGCGTCTGCCCACAGCTGGGTAGCAAACTATACAAGGGATTCACTTGTCAATGTAAGAAATAACACAACTTTAGTTTGGTGTAATCAAATTGAAAGTTTCACATCAGATGCATGTATGTCACTTGTATTACTCTTTGTGAGACCACCTTGCATGTGTGAGGATCTCTGACCTTTCAGCTGACACACTTGAGACTTGGTATCTTGGTGTCATTGTATTGATGTTCTTACATATTACAGCTGTATGCTCATATTCTCTTCTTAACCTGATTTTATTGAATAAATCAAAGACAATATTCAAATGACGTTGTTTATTTGTTCATCTCTTACTGGAATGCCTGCCACATGTATTATGTATGGTTGTTATTTAATGGACAGGACTGTGATTTCACACAGCCAGTGACATTGCAGCTTTAACTTCCTGTGTATCTTGTTTTATATCTGGCAGGGTAAATGTGCACTATCACTTATCTGGTGCACTGTGTGGACAGAGATAAAGCTGTGTCTGCATTTCAGCTGTGTTTTTTCAGTCATCTGTCTCATGCTTGTCTGATGGAACAAACACACTATATGCTTCTATTTTCATTCACTCACTCCCAAGTCATATTTGATATTTTTATGCTGCACATTCTTTTCTTTCTGTCTGCCCCTGATTTCTTCTGTTCTGTTATTTTCTATGAATTTATTAATTTGTGATGACCGGCCACAGCAGCCACATTTTCAGACAAATATCCCAAATGAAAGAATAGAAAACCTTCTGTCAACCCAGTACAATTTGTCACTGCTTTAGTATGATATGACTGTTGTATGGCTGATTTGTACACAGTCTGTGTATGAGCATGTTGGACCAAGTAAACTAGTATGTATGACAAAACATCAACAGCCCGACTACTGACCATCACTACTAAGGCTCCAACTGCTTACTGGAGTGGTAAACTGGGCTGCATTATGTAGAAGACTGTCGTGACCGATTGTTATCCAGGTATTAGTCATACCCTGTGTATTTCAGTGGAAACTGAGATCAGGACAGATTCAGTGAGCAAAAGAGAGCAAATTGCAAAAATATATTTTGATTATTTATTTTACTTAAGTTGGTAACTGTTGTATAATCGCAACTTATTATTGTAAATCTCTTTATATTCTGCTTATGTGATGAATGCATTGTTTACATTTCACTTTGAAACTTGTCATCTTTAATGTAGCGTTTACAAGCTGTGAGCCTCAGTGTGAACAGAGACGGGTGATAGGCATCTTCATTACACTGATCATGATCCAAGATCTCCAGTGTTTGTTTAAGTGAAGCAGTATCAAAAGAGACAATACTGTAGCATAATCATGACTGGCCACTCACTGACTATTGCAATGTCATCATGGAGAAGCTGCAACTCCTATCCTGCATCTGTAAGTCCAACTAATATAGTAATTATACTTGCTATTACAAAAAACAAAATCCTGCCTGTGGCTGAAAATATTTTACATAATAAGAACTACCACAGAGAATCAGAATCAGAAACAGATTTAATGCAAAGTAGGTTTTCACAAGCAGTCTTTGTATATTTGCTGCATTTTTACATATTGTAAAAAATATAAGAAAGATAAAAATCAAGCGCTAAATACTATAAATATATGTACAATATGTTTTTTTAATGAAGCGCAACTATTCTAGGTCCTCATCCAGACGGGCGCCCATCAGTTTAGTCCTCAACTCATGCCACTGCAAAAAGAAATCTCAGGACAACAACGCACAATCTGAAATAATGAATTTCAATACAACACACACCAGGCTGCAAGCAACAGTGTCAAACTGTCAAACAGTGCTGTTTGAGTAACACATAGTGTCAGTGTTCACCTCCAATCTGCATCTGCTTCAGTCCACTTCCTGTCTGCCTCTTTCACCTACGCTGTCTCTACTGGCAGGTGTGTGCACACACATACATTTATATGCACATGTATCTTCTTCTGTTTCTTTTTATGTATACCACCTTACTCAGTACATGAATACTGCCCCCACCTAACACTGTGTAACTAAACAGAAAAGTATGAACTTGAATTTGAACTCATCATCACGTTATGTTTAAACTTTAGCTAAGGTGTGCAGTCATGTCAGGACAATATGGCAGAAAAGCAGACATATGTTTATCCTTGCACATGATAATATTTTCACACTTGAACCAGAACAGAATAATGCATCCACCAGCTCTTAAACAGAAAGTGCTGGAATGATTTACCAGAAGTAATTTAAAAAGGTGAGCTTTAATGGCTGTCTGACAGTAAAAAGTACTGTTTGGAATAGTTATGCTCATGCAATATTTACACTGTGTATAAAATCCAAATTCCACCTCTTTTGAGTGAATATAGAGGCCTTTGAAAAGTGCAGCTCAGAGCTTTCAGAACGTCTGCTGTCATCGTTGAAAGGCATGGACATTTTCAGTGGAGAGGCTGACAGGCACTGCAGAGGGTTCTCTGGTGCACAGTCACACATCAGAGCAAAGAACCTCCAATTATAAAGCTGCTCTGGGACATGATGACGTCGCCCGGGCTCACACAGTTTACACTTGGAAGCTGTGAAGCAGCAGCTGTTTGCTTTGGACACCACTTACTGGTGCCACAGCTTGACTCGCCCGAGTTTCTTAATGAGTTAGGTGAAAACTGTGGAAACTTGGCTCAGGCAAATAAGATGCTTGAGAAGAGGCAGTAGTGTAGTAGACTCTTACACACCTTTCCATTTTCAGTTTGACATATATTCACACACAACACTGACTTTGTTGAAATTTACAAGTTTTACAAGCAGCTACAGTCTTTGCATTGCATTTTGCCAGTCAAGTTTTAAGTGTGTAAAACCTTGTTGACTTGAACCCAAAAGACGAAATCCAACTAGTCTTTCTCTCTGTTTTGCTACATGTTGCTAGATGCTAGAGGCTGCATAAAAATACATTTGTATCTTTTTTATATCTTTTGATCAACTTATAATTTACTTTGTCAGTACACATTGTCCACATACAATACATGAAGAGAGCACAGCAGAGACTCTACTTCCTGAGGATCCTCAGGAAGGACCACCTCTCCCTAAAGCTGCTTGTGTCCTACTGTTGCATCAGAGCATCCTGACATACTGTATCTGTGTGTGGTTTGCCAGCTGCACTGTTGCAGAGAAAAAAGTGCTCCAGACGGTCATCAGCACTCCCTAGAAGAACTTTACAGTTCCCATTGCCTTAAAAGAGCCCAGAACATCATCAAGGACCCAACCCACCCTGGCCACATCCTGTTTGAACTATTACCCTCAGGCAGGCGATACAGGACAACAAAAACCCTCACAAACAGACTAAAAAACAGCTTTCATGCTAAGGCAATCACTGCTCTAAATAACCATGTGAAATAACTCATGGACTGATGCTCTGTAAATACTGTATGTATGCACTGTTTTTTAATGTTTCCATATTTTTACTCCTTTATCTGTTTTTTTTGCTTTTAAAGTTTTTTTTGTTTTATACTTGTACCTCCTGCACTGAAGGCAGCCTTTAAATTTTATTATGCATTGCATAAGGCCAGTATTGCACCTACCTGATCAAGAACAGGTACACATCAGTCCAGAAGGGTGGCGTTTCAGGGATGCCAACACATCTGACACAGCTCATCAGGGAAGCCAGAGAGAACAAGGGCATCCTGTCAGTGTCAGGACTCGACCTGGCAAATGCATGTGGCCCTGCGCCACACCAGCTGGTGCAGCTCACACTGACCTCACAACCTTTCACTATTGTCCCTCGCCATGAACATGCTCACTGACTCTGCTGCATGCAGAACAATTCCCACCCAACAACAACCCCCAAGACATCAGACTGCCCCAAATGAGTTCCAAAACAGCCAAATCAAGATCCTTGGAGCTAAGAAAGGTGAGAGAGAGAGTGAAAGACAAGTTCCTAGGAACTTCCTAGTTCCTAGTTCCTTCCAACTCCCCAGCACAGGGAAGGAAAGGTTTTAAGGAACAGCAGTAGAGGACACAAGAACCTGTGAACTGGTGGAAAAGGGAGCATGGACATTGTAGAAGAATTGGTCAAGTGGAAAGTGACCTGGGCTGGAAAGCTGAGACTCACCGCATCAGATTTCCAAGTGAGGAACCCGAGAGCATCCTCAGCTGGTGCACAAAACCACTTGGAGAGGGACGGTGCTGATGGAAGCGTGATGATGAAGAGCATCACAGTGAGTGTGACCCTGTGCCAGGCCTGGAATTTCATCATTTTAGGGGCAAGGCCACTTGGCCTTTTGTGTTGTCAATTTTTTGAGGGCACAAAGGCCGAAAGCCAGGACACCCAGGCCATAAAATAAAACTAATAAATAGTCTATACTAATAAAAAGTCCACGTCCATAATGAATTCAATATGATTATGTTTTTTATTGTATGTTTTTAAAGTTGTCTATTTTTTTTTTTTTTTTAAGATTCTTTTTTGGCCTTTTTATGCCTTTTATTGATAGTACAGCTGAAGATAGACAGGAAGCAGTGGGCAGAGAGAGGGGGAGAGACACGCAGTAAATGGCGTCCGATGCGGGAGTCGAACCGGGGCCAGCTGCAGCGAGGACTGTAGCCTCTACACATGGGGCGGCTGCTTAACCCACTACGCCACCGACCGCCCCAGTTGTCTATTTTTTAACTTGTCTGCAAGGTGGTAGGGGACAATAAAAGCAACTGAAGTGATGTGACGTGAAAGTCCATCACTCACTTCAAAAACTGTAAAACTTATTAAACCAATCTCCACCCACAGTTTTTGCTCGGTTGACACCATATGTGCAGGAGCATCTTCAGACTGTCCTCAAAAACTACTACACAGATTTTTGATTGATCGGTGCATCAAAATGTTTGAGTGTAAACAGTACTGTAAATATATACGAGCATATAGACTACTGATTAACCCGTAAGAGCCCAGACCGATTTCTCCATCAAGAAAATTATGGAGGAGATAAAATAAACTAAATAGACAATAAAGAAAACATTTGACTTTTTATTTTTAAGAATAGCACCCTCATGTCCAGAGATCTGAAATATTATATATCTGTCACATTAAGAGTGAGTCAATTTAAAAAACATTGGAACGCATTGACACCATGTGTCCTTCCAAAGTTGAAGCTGCTCCATCAGCTGCTGTTGCTGTCACTCAGATTTAGGTCGTTTTCTGCACTTTTGCATTATGGCCTCCAAACCCATCAGCATCACGTGTTGTTGGCTCTGCAGTACTTTAAAATATGGAACACAAAGAAAGAAATGAAGAATGAAGATGTGTTACATCATTACATCCTTTCTCCAACTTTCCTGCCCTTTTCTGTTTCTATTGCAAACAGATGATGTAAAGTGACTATGAACAGCCAGCACACATCAACCAGCTGTAACTTACCCAAGCAGCAACACCAAGATCATAAATCCATAAAAATGACACGTTACGACCAGAACCAGCAGCTCGACAGAGGAAGAACTGGACAGCAAGCGTTGAGGTTAATGTTACAGGCTGTGGTCAGCACGTTAAAACTGGGTCACCGTTGGGGCGGTCGGTGGCGTAGTGGGTTAAGCGGCCGCCCCATATGCGGAGGCCACAGCCCTCGCCGCAGCCGGCCCCGGCCCGACCCCCGCGTCGGACTGCGATTTACTGCATGTCACTCCCCCTCTCTCTGCACCCTTCTTCCTGTCTATCTTCAACTGTTCTGTCATTAAAGGCATAAAAGGCCAAAAAAATAATCTTTAAAAAAAAACAAACTGGGTCACCGTTGTAGTGATATAACATTACTGCACACTTTAACGTACTTAGTATTTAACTAACTTATATGTTGAAATTCCTCTTATTCGTTCACTAATGTAACACACTGTCTGACCTCAGTCCCGGTGATTTTTTCCTCTCTTCACGTCAGTCTCGGACCCAACTTCACAGCCTCGCGGACACAGACACAAGAGAGTGGGGGTGCGTTTGATGAAGTGTCATTATAGCCCGTCTGAGCGGTTCATGCCAGGCTCGAATCAAACCCACCACTGATGATGAATGTCATCAAAAGACACTTTTGGTGTCAAAGCTGTGTTGACAGGAAAGAGGCAGACTATAAAACCGCAAAACAAACAGGGGCAGTGCGGGCGGGGCATCAAGGCCACCGTGGCCTTAGGACAGATATTTTTTTTAAAGGGCACAAGGCCAAATCATAAGGGCCATGGCCATGGCCCCCATGGCCCTTGTGAAATTCCTTCCCTGCCCTGTGCTGACAGTGCCATGGAATGATTGCTTGGATAAAGCCTTTGACAGAAAGTTCTCCAAACTTTGTCAGCAGATTGTATGGATTACATTTTGGGCTTTTCAATGCATTTGATAAGAGCAGTTGAAGAGTGACAGGAAAGTGGAGAGAGAGGCATGATGACAAGTAACTAAGATAAGAAATGAATCCAGGCTACTATGGTAAGGATTCAGCCTTAGTACACGTGGTGCACAATCAACCAGTTGAGCTACCAGGGTGCTAGTAGGTTGCAGCCAATTCTTTAACCAGAGCCTTTATATATTTGGGGCATTGAGACAAAATGTTTCAGTATTATTAATATTTTTTTCATATCCCTTTGCTTGATTATTTTGGGACATGCAGAAAACATCAATGAAGATTGATTCATATATTTTTCCATTTGAATTCAGTCATAAGGCAGAAAGGTTCTCTGGAGTGTGAGGCAGTGAAATATCAGAGCTCAACAGAGCAGCTGCTTAAGTCAACTTGACTGAAAGAACTCCTGATGACAGCTGCCATGATGAGAACGTTAATAGTAATGATGAATAATCATTTCCCCTCAGAGGCGAAAAACGCCACACATATTTTATACCCGGTCTACAGAGGGGGAGGAGAAGGATGGATAGAAGAGTGACAGAGTGCAGCATCTTAAAGTCTGTGTCAATGAAGAGAGAGGAAGGGAGGGCAGCAATGAGTCACAGCGATAAAGAAGACAGGACTGATTTGTGACGTCCGACTGGAGAGGGAGTGTGCAACACAATGAGATACTGAGAAGATTCATGATGCTCATAAAACACGAGAGAGACTGAGGCAGCATGTGCATATTCACCCACAAATGAAGGAGAACAGCCATGTACCTGGGCTTTAAGGTTGAGTTTAAGAATACACACAGTTTAATTAGACGAGCAGACGTCTCTATGACAACTGAACAGTCCCTACACTGAAGAAGACCTGACATGCTGTCGTTAGATCAGATCTGAACAAAAGCTACATGCTACAAGCTAAATGGAACTGAATATTGTCAAGAAGGACTTCCTGTTCATTTTAACTGCTGATTTCAGTTTATTAGTTTTACAAATGACAATTTACGATCATCAGAAACTTTTTTTGCCTCTTGTCACGTGACCTTGGCGTATAGGAGAATAAGAACTAGCAGTGGCTAGCATGTTTATTGTTTGAAAACAGTGTCTGAGCTACTACACTGTATAGTAATGACATCTGACAATGTTTATCACGAGGTTCATAAAAACTGTTTGAACAAAATGATTAATACCATGCAGCACAATGTACCTGGGATGAGTCTGGCCTCTGTTTGCTCCCATGATTCCTGTCTATATCTCAAATATTAAATAAACAGAAAACAAAACTTTCACTCTTTACTGACTTTTTAACATCACAAAGCATGGTGGGAACCCTCTTATTACATGTAGATATCTTTGCACATTTATGCAACAGCTCTTTCTTTTTAATACATATTGTATATATATTTATATTGTTTCTATTTTTTAACAATTGAGTTTTGATCTTGCTTAATGTTTGTTTTGCACCAATTACACCAAGACAAATTCCTTGGAAGTGAAAACCTGAAGACACAAAGACAGGAAGGTTTTCCTCGCCACTGTCGCCACGTGCTTGCTCGTGGTGGAAATTGTTGGGTCTCTGTAAATAACATTATAAAGAGTTCAGTCTAGACCTGCTCTGTATGGACAGAGTCATGAGATAACTTTATGATAACTGTTATGATTTATGGATAAAACTCCCTCTCTCTCTCTCTTTCTAATGTTGACAATATCCTGCTCCCCCCACTCATACTCCCAGCCCTTGGCCTTCTACCTTCAGAGCTCTTTTGCCTTTCAACCTCAAAAACCTCATTGTTTTTCCGCACAGACATACTTTCATGTTTGTGACCATCTATTTGCTCAAGCGTCGGTGAAACAGCACACCTGTCAGCGCGGTTCAAATGCCAGCCTTTGCTCTCTCTGCACTCCGTCCATGCCCTTTCACTGTCAGCCGTGGCCTCTGTGTTTCTCCAGCCACCAAAAAGGAAATATGACATTTGTGTGTTTGAGTTTTGTTCCCTGCAAAGAACCCGTGGGAGGACCAGAGGGCAGCTTCTGTTCAGTCACTTGAACTTCAGGCACTCTGCTGATGTGTTTTCATTAAACTCAGGAGAGAGTGTGTGCAGGACCGTCTTATTTTTACCTCAGTCAAGGACGTTGTGTTTTCAGCATCATTTACCTGTTTGCTTTTCTGTTTGTCTGTCAGCAGCTTAATGGGAAAACTACCCGCCTGATTTTCATGAAATTTGGATGGGCCAAGAAAGAACCCATTATATTTTGGAATGGATCCAAATCACAGAGCTGATACACAAGTTATTTTTTACTTTCGTTGACAGTGTGAAAAAACAGACATGATGGCTCCACTTACACACTTGCATATCATTAAGACTGGACTATTGTCCTTAGCTTTGCTCTGTGCACTCGTCTAGTTTCATCATGTAATCACAACAATTACATCAACAATAAATTAAGAATATCAAATATGTTCAAGGGTGAAAAGGGGTGACTTAATAATGGCTTTTATTTTGGAAAAGGAGCAGAAGGGGAAGTTTGAATCCAAATTTAACATCACAACCCACATGAAGTGATTCTTTTTATGTTTATATTATATTATATTATATTATATTATATTATATTATATTATATTATATTATATTATATTATTAGCGTAAAGGCTAAGTCTGAGTCTATGTCTATTATCAATTGTCATCTGACAGTCTGTCATCATTCAAATAATAGAGTATGATGCACTTACTATTCTAAGTTTGTAACATCATAGCAGGAAAAGTTTGTGCTGCTTTTCCTGCTTAAGAAGCAACTTACAAACGTGGTTAAACACTGGAAGAATCAACTGTAGCAAAAGTAAAATAACAAGCTAAGTCTTGGTTAACAGAAACACCCAAATAACAACAGCTGCCACAGTTTGTGAAAAGCCACCTAAACTGTAGCAGCGATGAATTACTCAGTGCCAGCAGTGTGTGTGAGGGATGATGGGATGTGGGGGATGGGTCAGACAGAACCGTGGGCTCCTCCACACTCCATCACTGAAGCGTTTGATAGGCTGACTAAATCTACAGCTGTTGAATTTTAAACTGTAATGAATCACGGTGGCTCCGATATAACTTATCTTACTCAATATCATCCTTCACCTCACTTGAGCTGCACTTAGGCTACTGTAGTGACACTAATAGATGCAAATATATGACTACGACTTACTTTACAGACAGCAACACAGGAAAGTTTTGAACTTGATATTAGCCTTTTAAATGAGGGCTGGGACTTGCACTGTGTCTCTGTTTTGCTTGTTCTAGTAAAACTTGACCTCTACCCTGCTGGACCCTCAGTGAGTCCATCATTACACATGCAAGTTACACAGCTGGGCTCGGTGTAAAGCTGTTAGAGTGCGAGAGGAAAACCAGATATACTTATCATACACAGTACGTCTGATATTTCTGCTGTAAAACGTGATAAAGACTATATTACTATAGTATAGTCAACTGTGAGAGCCATGAGAGCAGTCTGCAATCCGATTAGAGTCTATAGACATCACAAGAAGAGAGCAGCAGACAGAGCACAGTCAAGCAGGGATACATATTAGAAAACTCTTGCAGTCTTGAGCGCTGTAGTTGCTGGGTGTGTGTTCAACAGCTGCAACATGTTAACTCTACCTAATGAGTATGTATAAGACCACAATGTCATTGGTTGTGCACGTTGGTAGATTTGTATTTTCTATTGGTATATTTAAAATGGTGGAACAAAAAATGAAATGTGTCATGATATCCCGTGTTAACGTGTTCGCCCTGTGCTTCCATCATCATAACCCCTCCAGACCTGTGCTCCTTTTATTCCCAACAACCCATCAAACAATCAAAACTGAACCTCATAATTATGCTGCCTAAATCCAACCAGCTGTGACCATTTCGTAGCATTAATGGACGTAGCTGAAGCAGCAATGATAGCAAATAGCGTACCAATGTATGAGCTCCATTCTTGATCTTTATATCAGGTACAACTGGCAACTGGCATACTTCAGTTTTGAAGTAACTTACACTGAGTTACAAGTTAAATAGAAGTCTGAATGAATGAAGTGACATGTGATTCAGTTATTATATTAAACTCTTCTGTTTCCAGGTGTTCTGCAGATGTTAAGAAAGTTGTGTCAGTCCTTAAGTGTCTGCAGAGAGCCCTGTGTCAAATCCTCCTCAACATCCTCAAGTGATATCATTTGAGTCAGCATCAGTTGGGAGCTGCAGAATAAAGGATTGAATGTGTGTTATTGTGCAATGTTTACTGAGTGATTTCTTTAGACCTCTTGTGGGCAGCAGAACTCCAAAACAAAAAGCCAGACCTTATCCGAGCAGCATAATGTTGATATAATGTGGTAGCAAACATATTCACACACAAAAGCAGACAACAGAGCAATTGCATTCATTCGTAGTCCTGGTTAAGGCTGTGTGAATGTTAATGTGAATGTGATGCAGAATGAAAAACAGAACAAAGCACAACAAAAGACCCCCGCATGCTGTTTTCTATGTCAGACCAGCAGTACTCCACAGATCCTGGCTGTACTGTACCTTGAATTCTGTCTGTGTGGTAATGCGGCATGCCTTTAGCTCTGTTTCTACCAAACCCTGAGAAAAATATCTGTCTCTTTTACCACTTAATGTTCCACACTCTAGGTATTTACTGGATGAACTGGATGAAATGTGCTGTAAGTAACACAGCGTGCCGAAAAAGCCTAAAAAAAACCTCAGCACACCTGCATGATGGAATTTGCTATATTTCACATCACAACTAGTCATTTCATTCATTCATGTAGAACATGTTGATTAGTCAAAGCTATAATAAATGTGATGAAATGTAATGATTTATCAGGTAAGCAGAGAGCTTGAAATGAAGTTTAGGATTGTGAGCCAAACTTGCTTCCACATGAAAAAAAAAGTATTGTGTGAGAAACAAAAAGAAAATCCACTCCAGCTGCAGCGAGAGTGTATCGCTATGATCCTAAACTCATCCCCAAAGGCTTTGACTACAGGTGGTTCAGGCATGTCAGCTCATTATTAATGCACCAGAGTCTCAGACAGACAGGCCTGTATGGAGACGTGGGACCTGATGGTGAGCAGAATAACCTCAAGCTGCCATATTTTTTCGTCCGGAGGGGAACTGCATCATTTATGGGCCGATGATGTCTTTACTGCTGCCTTGTTTTTGGGCGGCCTCCTCTACTGTCAGCCAGAGAATATCCATAACTACAATCCATAGAGCTGCCACGCCGCTATCTCTGCTCACAGCATCAAAGCGCACAAGGTTCTTTTCAAGTGCGTGGAGTAATGCTTTATCTTTGATGACTGCCTGGCTTCAAAATGTGGTTAGGCAGCAAAGACGGAGAGAGGTGAGGAGGAGTACAGGGACTAAACACACATGCATACAGATGCCTGGGCAAACACACACACTTAGAGAAAAGTGTTACTCTGGATGGTATGAGGCTTTAAATTTGTTCTGCAGGGGGCACTGTTGTCTCACCTAATAGCTGAGCTGTAATCAGACACACAGAGGTTCAGATGCACACACACACACACACACACCAGGAAGCCAACAGTGTAATGTGGCGTGGGCAGCAAACCTAGTCCTTTCATTATGTCAAAATTCTGAAAGTGTGAACTGTAGATCAAAGTCAGGAGATTCAAACTTTCATAAGAAATGTGTTTATGTCTTTGTAGAAATGAAAAAGAGGAAACATAAGTAATCTTCCCCCCCCAAACAGTTTCCAAACAGCCTTAAATGCCACAATCTGGAGGGGAAATGGCTTTCAGGAGGCAATAAAAAAGGATATTTGTGCATCTCTTAATTGGCCACAATAGCCATCATATTTTAGGGGAAATGTGGAGCTGTTTAGTGGTGGAATAAAAGGAGTGATGACAACACAACAGAAAAAGAGAAACAGAGAAAAAAACAACACCAAAGAACAGTGTGATGCTGGAAGGAGGCAGCTGACAATTTAGCCCAGCTGAAAAGCAGAAGCTAAATGTAAAAATGAAACTTAATTGTATTTCTCCATCAGATGGACTGACAGCATCCTGCTGCAGGAAATTGCTGGCACTGGCAGTGAATACATCCACCCTCCCACACACACAAACACACACTCACACACAGGCACAGACCCACAAACACACACACACACACATACACACATAGGCACACACTCACACAGAGAGCAGAAGTGAGGTGTGAGCTGAAGCCTGGTGGGAAAGCTGCGTGTACCTGACTCAAGGTGGCATTAGATCACCGCTGTGCCCTCTGACCACCTGAGGGTGCTGCTGCTGGAGCCACAACCATAATTCAGCTTGCTGCTTTACTCTGTGTACGACTTTAAACTGAAGCTAATGAGACATTCTGACATCATTCCAAAGTATCCATATTATGTCACTATGCTGGCCTTCAGTACTGTTTAATCGACATATATTGGTTTATCCCTCTCGACCACAGCAGTGGGACTGTCTGCCATTACCAGTGTATCAAACACGGAAGATAAAGTCCTGTGCTCTGTCGTGTAGATAGTTTAAGTTGTCATCAGTAACTGGATGTACACGATTCATTGATATTTATGAGTTGTTTTCACTGTTTTCCACTGTAAATCTAGTAATATCTCCACCAACTAAGCGTCCCTGGCTTTACAGCCTTGTGGAGTCTCAGGTTGTGTTGTACGGGAGACCTTGGCATAAAAAATGGACAGAGCATCAGTGACATCACCCGTTTCTGAAACGCTGTTCTGAAGCCAAAAATATGCAGTGCTGGCTGCCACCGTTTTGGATGTACTGCTTCTTCCTCCTCATGGCTAATCTAAATATCGACAAAGACATGGCTCACCATCGGACCTGAGGCATGCCGAATGATGCCATGATCCAGCAGCCGGACAGGAACAAGGTTAACATGAGGGACTTGTGGCCAAATTCCACCAGGCACGGATGCAATTTGTGTACTGTTGCTGCTGGAGAGAATTGTGGCCATCCTAGTCAGTCCTTCAAACCACACCATGACACTGTCAGTGAGAATCAGCAGCTAGTAGCAATGCTAATGCTAAGTGAGATTACAGAAAATAAGCTTTACTTATTTGATTGCAGTAGCAGTTGAATCTGTGATAGAGATAGAGAGACACAGATGCACAGCAGCAATAAGTCATTAACCAACAAAGCTGTAGTGGGGATGGTAGCAATAATGACTATATATGGCATGTAATGCTATATATGGTGGACGTCAGCAGCAGACCACGGCGGCAGCCACGATCCATGAGAACCTGCTGGACGAGAAAGCACAGAAACTCCGGGGAAGAAGTGTAGTTAGTAACATCCAAAGAAAAGGTGTAAGAGAGATAATGATTGACAGAACCTTAGGAAACCTTAGGCCCCGTTTATGCGGACTCTAAGGGACATCGAACTGCCTTACATTGATAGAGAGAGAGAGAGAGAGAGAGAGAGAGAGAGAGAGAGAGAGAGAGAGAGAGAGAGAGAGTTTATATAGAGTTATATAGTCTCTGGTATATGTACACATGCATACACATATACTGTATATGCACTGTATATGCCAGATGTGTTAAATAAACATCTGGAAGGTCAGTCTGCCCCTAACAGCTGTCAGATTACACATATTCACAAGCCTGTTCTTAACTCAACTGACCAAAGACCAACATTCACCCTCAACATGAAGGATAGATGTGAGCACCTGCCCACCTCCAGTCCTTTGCACCCCATGAAATCCAGGGCTTTGACTGGATCACTGGAGCTTACAGCCTATTCTTTACTCTGAGCTAACACAGAGGTTTTCCTTTTGAGATAATAAACATTTTTCCACCATTAGTGCAGTTAGTTTCAGGCACAAAGTTTCTGGCTAACTGAGAGAATAAAAAATAAGCATTGAAAACTAAAGTGGTCCTATGGCTCAGTTTGCTCCGGGTTAGGGCTAAATTGATTGTGGCAAGTTGTTAAATTGAGCCGCTGTGGTGCAAACTGAGCCAGTGAATTGTTAGACTAAGTCATGACAAAATACAAATGCAGTCATTCTGTGTCAAATAGATTTTTTACTATAAGTACATAATCAGGAGAAGAACAGGAGAAAATATGACCTCTGTATGACATTTTAATTTTGAAACACTGTTCTGTTTTTCATTAATTTCTCAGTCTCTTAGTTTCAAGTATTGAATATGCTTGCTGCTGGTGGGTGTTGTTTCAGGATCTCTCATGCTTTATTGGCAGCATTCACATTTTGATGCTTCTCCTGCCTCTTTTTCTCATCTCAGACAGTGTTAAGGGCCATTGACAAATCATTCCATGGCTGATTCTGACTGAGACTATTTCTGTCTGCTGTATGTCTGAAAAATCACAATGTACAGCTTTGGAAAAAAACTGACCTAAACGAACCATAACGCAAGTAAAGAGTTTACAGCTATGCTAGCAGCCAACTGTACCTAGAAAGGCTATAATGGATATTTTTATTTTTAACACAATATGAAAACATTATGACTCCAAATAAATGCTGATGTGGCTCCATAATAGCTGGATGTGTACTCGGTGTGTCAGTGGTGGGTCAGGCTGCGACCTCTGTGGCTGTGAAGTGCTAAAACTGCAGGTCCTCAAATGTCCACTTGAGGTGGGGGCTACTAAACCTGATCCTGATTCTGAAGGCAAAGTGGCATGACAGTGAACCCTTCTAATCTGTGCAGCGTTACAGCATCACATCACACACTACAAAACTTATATTCCAGTGCTAGGCTACAATGCTGCAGCAATGATCTATATTACTGTCATCTTACCAGTACCATTATAGGGCCCATGGAGTGCTCTCTCTCTCTCTCTCTCTCTCTCTCTCTCTCTCTCTCTCTCAGACACACACACACACACACACACACAGACACACATGCACACACACAGTGCCAGTTCTCTTTTCTTTCCGTTTCACGCAGCTCAGGAAGGCTGTTGATGAAAGACAGCAGCCTTGACCTTCAAGACATTGCGACTTGCTGAGTTTTCCTCACACCCCTCTACCTCCACACCATTCTTCTCTGTGAGGCCCAGACCTGAACAGAACAGCAGCCAGGAGACCAGTCTGACCCAGTCTAAAATTGGGCTCACATCACAACAACAATCTAATCATCTGAGTCTGGGTACTGGAGGAAGAAGCAAGGATCTGAACCACGTTGGATTTACAAAATGTGAGTTATTGTCACTAATAAACCAATAAATTATGACATAACATGAGGAGTCATTATTTGTCTTTTATTAAAACCTCCAGAAAGTCTTTCTTCTTTTCCGTTTAATTAACTGAAACCATGTTTTACAGAGATAGAAGACATTTTTTCTCAGCTCAGAGTTAGCAGGAGTTGACAATGATTTCAAGGTTTTATCAGGTTATGCTTTCCAGACAATGAATTTTATGTTCAAAATCTCTAATTCTCAAGTTTCACAAAGCTGTGACTATCCCAGAGGTAACAACAGATGAATTTGTACAGTGAGTTTCAAGTTTTAAAAAATGCTCTCACTACAACATCAGTATGCTGATATATTCGAATACACTAGACCAAAATAGATTTTAGGGCAAAGCTGCATGAGATTACGAAGAAAAGACTTGTGTAGAGGGGAGACTCATGGATAGCCATGGAACCTATTTTCATCAGATATCTTGAGGTAGGAGGTCAAGGGACCCATTTTAAAATTGCCAGTGTTATTTACCTGCCTTCCTGACCAGGTAACGTGACATGGTCGGAACCAGTGCTTTCAGTCTTCTAGTTTCATATAATATCAGTATGTAGCTTGAACACTGAGCCTGCTACAGCCTCTGAAGGACTGTAATGTTGGCGCATGTTGGTGGCCACACGGCGTGGAAGAGGTTAAAGAAGCAGAGATTTTCTGACACAGCTGTTAAGCTTTTGCACACACCACATATTGTCGAAGGGAAAAATGTGACTTTTTCTCTTCCAGAACCTGGAACAGATATACGCTGTAGTTCTCCCTGCTTAGTAATAGTTCCTAGCTGCTTTACAATTCCAATGAGGCCCTGATCCCTGTTCACCCACGGCCCCGGAATGTGTTTGCACACAGTACCTGATGGGAACTTGGAAACACCGTCAGGTACAGAGCACACAGGGAAATCTAAACCATGGCTTTCCCTCGAAACAACCGGTACACTTACCCCAGGGCAACAATCAAATAGTTGATTGACAGAAAATTAACTATTGTGATAATTGATTAATTATTTAAGTTATTTTTCAATCAAATCTTCTGTCTTTGTCTTATATGACAAATAGGGAAGTTGTGAATGACATTTCTTCCAGAGACAACAAGTCTCAGCTGCAAAGTAAAAACTTTAGTGACGTGTTGTAGTTTTATGATAGTTGCTCTTACAATGATATTTAACAATCCATTTGCAATAAATACAGTAGGCCGTAAAACATGTGAATTAAACTGTATGCACAATTTCAGCTTGTAGGCTAGATAACTGATTTAGTGGCGTAATGTAGAGTCAGCCCTATCCAATCATATTGTTACAATTCCTGTCTTAGTGCCTGTACAAAGTGACTGTGGACACGTCAGCATTAAAAAACATAGAATTTATTTTCTCTTCTCACCTTTTCACCTTCCTGTTCCACGTGTGTATGAATTTATTTGTGTAAAGTCACCCAGCCACAACATGAACACGTCCCTCAATATAGCACTGCCATCTATACCTTTAAACAAGCAAATGAATTTTTCATTGCTGATAGACAATATAGAATTGTACAGCACACCATCAGCTCACAGTCAGGGAAAAGCAGGGCTTTGAGTGGGGCCCACAGTTTATTGCTGCCCCTGGCCCCCCGATTGATTTAATCTGGCCCTGAATTTTGACGTCATTATTAGAAATGACTGCAAATGGCTGCTATTTAATCTTTCACTTATTTTCTTTCATATAACAATAACATCACGCAGAGTGCACAGAGCCTTCCATAACTGCCTGTGCCTCTCGTTCCCTGAAAACTGCAGGTAAGTTTAGTTTAGTAGAGAACAGCCCAGCAGGCCCGAGGCACCCTCTGTTTTCTATTGAAGCAGGTTGCTAATAGAACTGCTAGAGTAGAACTGTGCAGCAACAGGATGGAGTCCCTTGGGCAGGAAGCAGCAGAGCTGGTGCAGAAAGAGAGAGAGAGAGGTGCAAAGGGTAACTTTTTAATTAAACACTTTTCTGGTAGAAGAAATACATTTTACACAACGTCTGTGTCTATAATATGGAATACAAATACAAAGAGAGGAAGCTGTCAGGATTATATACCCTCAGGCACATTGGATGTATGAGAAGCCTGACAGGTAGCACTCTCTTACTGACCTCAGAACAGTGTTCAGTCCTCTTACAATTGTTCATTTCTCTGATTTATTTAATGATGAGATTACTGAAGATGTCACGTGACACCTTTAAAAGGAGTTCTTGAATAGTTGTGTGTGAAATTGGAAGATGTGTCATGCAAGGATGAGTTAAGGAAGGTGGTTAGCCTACCTTAGCATAAAGACTGGACCCAGAGGAAACAGCCTGATATAAAATTGAAAATTTCTTTAGAAGATTATTAATTAAAACAGTCATGTGGATCACACATTAGAAAAAAAATGGGCTTGGCTAGGTATTGTCTTTTTGGCTTAACTGTCCTGTGTCAAGGTACATGCTCAGGAGCAAACTAATTTATGGGATCATATCAAAATCAAAGTGTGACTAGATGATATGGCATCATCAAGATCCATCATCAAGAACAGGGGCAAAGGTTTACGGTAGATGAGTACAGTCACTTCTCTGTTCCAAACTTCCAAAAAGTGCAGCTAAGGATGATAAAAAAACTGCAAATGAGCCAGGAAATTATCAATGCAACACTTTGGTCAGGGATTAAACTTGTTTTTTTTTTTCTACAAAAACACAAAATATCTTTTAAAAGACACAGATAATATATCTGATTCCTACATTTAAAACTCACCTTTAATATTTGGATATTCTCTTCAGTTTTGTATTCTGCTCAAGCTGCGTCTTCATATTTTATACTTTTCTCCTTGCTGAATATATCATTATTTTCCTCCTTCAACAACAAAACCTCACCACAGGCTTCACCATTTCATCTTATTTCATAAGGAGCATTCTGATGTTGCCATACATGGAGTGGAAAACTGTGTTAACAGAGTTGATAACCAGCTTAATGATGACAGGAAATAAGCCTGCTTTTACTGTAGATGAATATGTTTTTTTTTATTAAGAGATAGTTCTAGAGGATCATGGTACAGAGGTACAGTTGGAAAAAGTTAAAGCTTGTGAACTTTGAGTTAAGATATGTTCTCAATCTTTAAGGCTACGGCTCTCTAACTTGCTGTCAAATGCTGTTACTCTGTCCTGTTGATTTGTTTGAAAGTTTCTGATTGAAGTTTTCTGAATCAAACACCACTGTCAGTCCAGTAACTCTAGCAATGTAACCATTTCACACATATGATCCCAGATGTAAACTATCATCCAACAAAGGTAAATGGACTGTACTTATATAGCACCTGTCTAGTATTCCGACTACATGCTGATGGCATTGGCTGCCATGCAAGGTGTCAACTGCTCATCAGTTTTAGGAGCTAACCATTCATATGCAATCACACTTCAGGAGCAATTTGGAGTTCTGTGTCTTGGACATGCAGACTGGAGAAGCTGGGCATCGAGCTGCTGATTATCTGATTAGTGGACAACTTGTGATACCTTTTAAGCCAGGGGTGTCAAACTCATTTCCACAGAGGGCCACATCAGCTTAATGGTTGCCCGTGATAGGCCACATTCAACAAAAAAATGTAGTGTAATTTAAAATAAATGAAACTACACCTTATGATATTGTTAAATAACTGTTTCTGTATTTATTATATATTCAGCTTACAAATATTGCATATGCATTTGCATAGATGTAAAAATAAATGTTCAGTTTGAAACCAGCAACCTGCTAATCAGATTGATGTTCACAGCATCATGTATCGCCATGATCGGGTTATTATTGGAGTGAATGGACGGCATCTCTGACCACTGCGGACGGGTTTACGGTCAATTGAGAACCCAGAGCATTTCGTACAGACATGGAAGGATACCTTTTGCATAGTATCAGACGCCCAGGGGCATGACAAATTGACGGTGTTCTGGGATTATGGGTAATGTAGGCCTTTATTTCACACACACACACAAACTTTATTTCACAGAATTGAAGGAGAAAAAGATCATACTGAGGGCAACAACATGAAGCTATCTTATTGTTGAATTATCAACACGACACTTTGACGTGTTTGTGTTGAGAAATGTCGATGATGTCATTAAAAGAAATCCTTAAAATAGTGAAAAAATACTCCCGGGCAGAGAGTCCTTGGTTCTCTAATCACATTGATGCTCACAGCTTTGTGTATCGCTGTGATCAGGTTTTTATTATAGTGAATGGACAGCGGCAGCCTCTGCTCTGAGCATCTCTTACCGCCACAGAGCAGGTTTACATTGGAGCCAAATGAGAACCCAGAGCGTTTCATACTGACATGGAGGGTACCTTTTGCATCAGTATCAGACACTTAGGGGTGTGACAAATTGTTGGTATTTTATGAGTTGGGAATTAATGTATGTCAATGTATTAATGTATGTTAAGACAATCATGCACCTATCACGTGCCAAATAAAATGATGTGGCGGGCTACATTTGGACTGCAGGCCTTGAGTTTGGCACATGTTTTAAGTCTTCCAAGCCTGTTCACTATCGTGTTGGAGTGAAAATCATCCTCTTCATCATAAATATCCATATCCAATATCCATCTTCCTAACAAAACCTCATTCAATATAAATATGCTTGTTGAGTATTCATCAAGATGGACTTGACTCCTCCATACACATGTTGGCAGTTTTTTAATTCATTAAATGAAGTTCATGGGGAAAAAAATATGCAAAGAGATCACACAAAAATGTCATTATCACTTGTCCTTGTCCTCAACCTTCTGACTAAACTAAAATCTTTCCAGTTTCTCTCAGATGGCACTGAAAACATAACCTTCTTGTTGGAGATGATAAAAATAAATTTGGCAAGGGCAGCCGAAACCTTCAACACGACAAGAAACATTAAAGTCTGATTTTGTTTGAGCACCCAGCACTGTCCCCAAATAACAGAATGTCCTCCCACAAGGTTTACAAAATGTGAGCAAAATACAAAAGATGTACCCAGTTATCAGAGCCTGCACCGCACAGACCGAACAAATGTACAGCCTTGTTTAACAATTACGCTCATATACCATACTGTATGTATTATGTGCAAATCTGCTATGAAGGGAACGATATGCTGCCTGGATTACATTTTTAAATAAACACAAGGAAATGTCTCAAAAATATATGTCTCATATGAACACTGAACTAATAAACCAAATGCAATATGATTCATGGCTGTCACGGTTAAATAAGGGTTCAGGGATACTTCAATGAATCTTTCACCACAGTTTGTCTTTCACTGATTAAATTCTGGTTTAAGTGCTTATGAACAATGGTTCAAATGATCAATATGTCAAATGTTCAATCAGCATCAAATGTTCAAGGTGTTTTCCCCCTCTTAAAACTTTTTTGGAATGGTTTGGGCTAATAAACCAGTTGGACTGTTGTGTAAAAATAGAGAGAAATCTGTAAGTAAGTAAAGAATAAAAGCATCCAGACACCCATATGTAATATACTGTCTGTAATAAAACCATGGCAACAGCATGAGTAGAGGCAATGAGAACATCTCTGTAGTGTCATTTTGAGCTTCTGCTTCCTTAAAATTACCCCAAGAAAATGGATGCAAGGTTGCTGTGGAGCTTGGAAGTGGTGCATTTGAACAGAGCGGTGTGTTTGTGTGTGTGTGTTGAGCAGAAAAAGAGAGGGGAGACAGCTGGAAAACAAGGAAGATAGAGAGAAGTGACAGGGCCTGATTGAAAAGCGTCACTGACAGATGAATGGATGACTGCTGTCATGTATCTGTGGGTAGAACAGATACAGTATCTTTCCGCTCGCTCACTGTGTATGTTTACTGTTCTTTCTTTGCCGTTTGACAAAGAACAGCAGGGGCTGAGGAGAAAGAGACAAGAGCAAGGACAGACAGCACACTCAGACAAACTCTGCAGGAATGCTTCACAAAAATGTACTTAATTACTTTACATGAAAAATGTGTTAATAATAGTGCTGCTTAATGGATAAAGGTTTAAATGAGACAGGCAGGTAGATAGGTTTATGATTAATGAAGACACGTGGAGCTTATGTGTGAGTAAGGTGGCCTGAGAGGGACATATTGGGGAATGATTTTTTAATGAGGCAGTGGTGGTCAGGGAGGTCGTTTAGATGTAAAGAGGCAGAAAAATCTTGATTGGAATAAAGTGCCACAGGGGAAGTTCATTAAGACGGAATCTGTCACTGACCTTGCAAGTTGGCTGGACTCACGGGATCACAAATTCACGAGACCACAAGAGAATTCATCTTGCCAGGCTTCAAGTTATGAGCTATGGACCAACCAGCATCTTATGAGGAAACGCTAGCAGCTACTGCATGAGCTACAGGCATGGTTTAATTCTAGGTGTGTATAAAGACCAAGCAGCCTTCATGGCTGTGAAATGAAGCTGATAGCAAAGTGCCAAATACTGCAGCTCATCAAACGTCCACTTGAGGCTGGATACAGAACATGTCGATTTCCATAAGGCCCCATGTTAAAATATCTTTCAGAGAAAGTTTGTTTGAGCAACCAGACTAAAATTCAGCCCGGCTGAGCTCCACTGCCGATCTTATGATGTGTATGATAAGAAGTGACTATTTGTTCAAAACTATGCACTATGTGTATGTATGATTTGTTGATCTGATCAGTTGAAGTTCGCCAGTGAAAAACAACCCAAGCACTTACTTTAAGCAAGTAAAATAAAACTGTATTCAAATAACACTTTTCTTACTGAGTGCTGCACAGTCACATAAAAGACAATAACAGTGTGTGAATAAATATAAACAGACAAATAACAAACAACAAATAACATATCAGGGCAAGGAAGCATAAATGTCTTTGAGAAAAAAAAATCAATTTTAACATTTAGAATATGCAGTTTTCTGACACCCTAGGCTACATAGTCCAGCAAAAGCTTGGTCATTATGAGTCTTAAACTTTTTACAGGAATAATCCAAAAGCCCCTGTTCTGGTGACCTGTGGTGGAGCTGAATTGCGTAGTTCGTTATAGTTAATTAGAATTTCAATTCTAACCAAAATTTAATAGAAAGTGAGTGTAGTGAAGCCAGCAGCAGGGTCGGACGTGAACTGACTGAAAACAAAGGTGACGTTGACATGGTGGTACTGTAAAATAAGTTCTACTGTCTTTGCTGAAGGCAGTTCCTCAGATGTCCACATGAGGCTGGCTACAGATCGTCTCCATAAGTCCTCATGTTCAAATGTCCACAGCAGAAATAAACATGTTTACAGCCTGGTACAAAAAACTGTTTTGGTCTCTATCTAATTTCCCCGTTCATGACAACTGTACTGAGGCTGAATTTATATACAACTCACCTGTTCACATTATATTAAGGCCTAAAATTATGCAGGATTAACAGTGTAGCCGCTTTGATTGACAGATGGGTGCCGTTACAGTCTTATTTCAGCAACCATGTTTCATTCAGCACTCCTCAGGACCACTGACGATCCAAGCCAATTTTTAGATTAGCCAGGGGTTGGCAAAGGGAGGACGGCCAACATGACGGGAGCCAGAGCCACCACATTCTCTTCGGAAACCCGTGGGTGACGTCATGGATATATACATATATACTGTCTGTGTGTGTGTGCAGTATTCATACCAGCAGCATCAGCAGTAGTAGCTGTAGTCATCATCTGGCCATAGTCTGCGTTCTGTCATGTCATTGTAGGCTGTCTGTCTCTATAGGATCCAGTCCACTTCCCAGCATTCATCCTGTCTGTCAAATAAGCCAACAGTCATTTAACCGTGAAGGAAAACTAATAACCCACATAATCCTGTGAAAAAAAGAAAAGAAGAACAGATTTTGTTTATCTCGTCTTGGCGGGGTGTTTGGGAGTGATGTCCTGCTTTCCCTCGTGCATTCTTTGTTCTATTGTTTGTCTGTGTGTTTATCAGATTGCATTGTGGGATGGTTGACAGGAAGACAAAGATAAATGGGATGTTTTGATCGCTGTTTGTGGTGCTAATGTGTTTTAGTCACTCAAATAGTCTCCATGGAAATGGAGTTAATGAGCACTCTTGTGTATAGGAGGTGGATTAAAGTTATTATGTTGTGTTGAGATGAATAATGCATGTTTGTTTGGGGGTTGCAGTGCTCTTAAAACATATCCCCCCTTGCTACCAGGATTGCAGCGAGTGTCACTCTGCTTCTCTGGCTTTGCTTTTGCTGTGGGGGTGAATGTGTGACTTACACACACACGTACAGAAACAACCGCACAGGCATGAGTGAAATATCAACTGCAAAAAGCCTGCATTAAGTTTGGAGCACCAATTATCATCCCCACCATCTGGATGAGTGGGACATGAAACGACTTGCAGTCGCTGAAAAATAACAGGTGATTTGTGATGCTCATGTCTCGTTTCTTGGTATTGGACCCCTGTTAGAAGTTTTGGACCAGTACGTCCCATTATCCCCCGGCCAAAGCATCATTATACTCTTTAGATCTGAGAGCTCAGCGATTTCACAAATTTCTCCTGCTCTGATGAGAAGAAATGTTCTCTCTGATCAGAGCAGAGAATCACCTCTGAGCGCTGTTTTGATGTCAGGCTATTCCATTAATCTGCTGCAGCTTCATATTGTATTTCACCTACACTGCCTCTTTGGTTTGCTTAATGAGCTGCTTTCATTATTCACGTCTCCTCGTCCCGCCAGTCTAATGATGCCAAAGTTGATCAATTAACACGCATTTTTACGATGATCTTGAAGACATGCGGAAACTGAAGTGCGGAGCAGAATGATTGATTCGGAGTTCTGTCAGCTGTGACAGTAACACAGCAGGACTGAAGGACCTGTCATATATCACTGTGAGCCACTGCTCAAGGCTGTCAGGTTCAGCTTTCAGGCCAAAACACAGATATCAAGCTTCCCTGAGCACCAAAAAACAGAAACTCTAACTGGAAACAGTTTCTAACTGACTATCTCTAATGTAATTGAATCAAATCTACATGAAAACACTTTTCCACAGAGTGAGTTTATGAAACATAATGCATGATGAAGAAGGCTCTCCAATGTCAACTACATTTAAAGACAGCAATAGTGGACATAGTGTCTCCTGCAGCTGCCTGGGTTTGCATGGGGAATGCAGGCCTATCTCAACTGAAGGTTGGCTTCCTAGACAGCCATACATAGCTGGACACTGATGTTCCATAACAACAATCAGACAACAGTGGCCCAGACTAGAACGTGCTGACGGTAACACATGACTATTTTTGCGTGTAAAGTATTTTTGGTGTTATCTGTAGAGGTTTAAAGTCTGACCACCAGCATCAGTTGAGTCGACTCAGGCACCTATGATGTACACGAGAGGGTCTCTAATTCTCCTTGGCCGAGTTTCAATAAACATTACAGTATAAGACTTCCTACAGAGGCTCCTGAACACTTCTTTCCCTCCTGACCTCAGCACTGATCAACACCTCCTACGCCTTATGATTTCCTGTGGTAATAGAGATGTGTATTTCACAGTTGATAATTTTTGCTTTTTTTTTTCCAATCTTTAATCAGTCATAAGCTATAACTTAATTTATTAATATTAAATTAATTTAAAATAGTTTTTTAATAAATTATTTTTTATTAATGTAGCACCAGATAGTAAAGTTAAGTTATCTCATGACACTCCCCATATGAGCAGGTCTAGACGGTACTCTTTATTATATTATTTACAGAGACAAGCACTTGGCAAACGTGGCTTTTTATATTTTAGAATTTTGGACAAATCTTATATATTGGCCCTTTGAGTATTGGAACTTTTGAAAATACATTGAAATACATTGTTTCATTTGACAGCAAACAAGCTTATGCTGTACAGCTTATAAAATGTTGGGTCATCCTGACTTTGACTCTGGTTAATAATCATGATGGGAAATGTATATGCGAATACTTTACTACAAAATGGCCACACCTCAGTTTGGTCACACACACATGAAAGAAACAAAGCCAGAACATAACAGGTTCAGTATCACAGTTTAGTCCATGAATCCACCTGAGCATTCTAGTTTCAGTCACATTTCAGGATACAGTAACTGTGGAGCAGTTTGACCGGTCTGATTGTAGAACTGGCCAGCGCAATGTCAGGTTGCATTTCTTCAAAAGTTCTGGTTCAACTTCATCACCCCAGGCTGCCTGCACCAAAATGCACTACCTCCATTCAAATGAATGAAAAAAAATGATTTTGTTCTGAATCCGGCTATGAAGAAATGTCAGTAAAGAAATCCTAAAGAGATCATTTAGCCAATTTAAAAAAATTAATTTTAAAAAAAATTTTTAAAATCTGAGTTACAATTCTTAGAAAAAAGATGTTTTTATGTTAAAGAGAACATTAGATATTTCAGTATATCAGATTTCTTTCTCAGAACTCAGTTTCTCAGAACAGGTTTTTCAAAAAAGAGGAAACAAAAGCGCCATAAATATCATGTAGAATCACTAGCCTGACCAACGAGAGGCCTACTTTCTTCACAGTTGCAGGGGGTGATGGATGATCGTAGTCTCAGGTGAACATTTCTTTCTAGAAGTGTGTGTGTGGAGTGTGATGCAGGGAGTTAGTCTCTGTCCTGGCCCAGCAGGAGGGAGTGAAAGGATGGGGTGGAGCTGCAGGGTTGATCCAGGAACCCCCACGGAGACCAGCCTCTCACCATCTATCAGCCCCCGGTGGTAGCTCTCCCGTGGGGTGAAAACCGAGCTGGGGCTTCCTTACAACCCGCAGGACCACCACCACCAGCTAAGAAGAATCAGACAGGAAAAGGAGAAATGTGGAGCAGGAGCACAGGTTTTTTACTCACTCGTGTCTAGATGCAGACAAAAACAGGATGAAACTGACAAAAATAAAAGAAGCTAAATAGCAATTATAAAAGAAAATGATCTACCAAGAGAAACCATTAACCTAAAATACAACAGTGTGGATTTTCCAGCATAACATATATATGCATATTGGATATGGTTTCCCATTTGTCTTGACACTGCAAGCTGAGCTATAATTTACACATCTCTATTATTCACAAACCTATTCCCCTGTGAAAATAGATTTTCATTTTATTTACAGCGATGGTAAAAACACAGACAAAAAGGAGCCGTTTCCATCGGTGAATTATCACTGTAAATCTGGTGAGTGGACTGTATTTGCAATTCAAAAGATGGATTTATGTCGATAAATGCTGCTTTATTCTGTCTGTGGGGAATCGCTGTCGTCAATCACTTTGGAGACAGTCATTTTGGAAGGAGAAGGAAATATCAATATGCTTGTGACGAGTAACACGGCACTGATGAGTCAGCAGAGCCGCTCCTGCCTTATTCTGAGAATATAGAGTCAAACAGATGAGAGAGTGGAGACGGAGAAGCTAGAGGAGAGAGAAAGAACGAAAGCGAGAATGAGTGGAAGGAAAGTGCTTGAGCAGAGAGATGAAACTCAAAATACAGAGAAAGGGTCAAAGAAGAAGAGACAACAGCATGTTCTGAGGTTGAAATGAGGTCTTCTCCTGGTGCCATCACAAGTGTCATGTTTGATTCATTTGCCGCGTCTCAGCTCCACCCATACTCCACCTTGTTGCCCATTTTTGGATTTGCTTCACAACAGCGCTTCAGAAATCTGTGGGTGACGTCACTGAGACTGTTCTTCTATACAGTCTGTCGTCCTATTCCAAACTCAAAGTCTCAGCTCCTAGAGCTGGTATAAAGACCAATGCAAATGACCATTCAGCATCACTCTGAATAATGCTTCACCCATTTTTACCATTTTTTTACTCATCATTCTTGATATTGTTGAAATACCTCAGATGCAGATCGACTTTCTTTTCTTGACCACAAAGTTGTAATCCTTGTAAGATTTCAGAATGCCTCAGAAACCCATGGTTACCATGGTAACTGCAAATGTAGTTTAATACTACAGTAAACTCTGGTTAAGCAGCTCAATTTGTCAGAAATCCAAGAGAGAAGCCACCACCATCTGTGTTTACAGTGCAGCCAAACAAGTCAGTTACTAATAATTACAACCTCTTTCTGATCTTCACAGAGCCTCCCTGTGCTCACCTGAGAAAAAAAAGAGCCATTCGTGAACCTGTACCCTCAGTTTACTAATCAGTGCCCACATATTTGTATATAGCATATTTGTAATCTGTAAAGTGGGAGTCCATGTACAGCTCTTGTTTTTCTCAGTTGACCCCAGGGGGGCTCTGTAGATTTGTGCTGCGCACAATGCCTGTAATTTTTCTACACAACAGCAGGACACAACAAAGCAAGTTGGTTTTGTTGCTGAGGAACTGAAGGTGTGCTGCCTGTGGCCTGCTGCTCTTCATCTCACACCTCACCGTGAATGTATGAATGAATATTTGTTTTTCTGAAATGTTGTACAAAGGTGGCCGACTCACATGCCTTACAAGACTTTTTACAAGTTACAAGTTCCCTTTATGTTTAATAAAAGCCAAACTGGTGTGCTAATTAATTAAGCTCAGTAATGTCATACTCAATATGTTAACAGGAGTAAAACTCTTGACTTCATGCTTGACTTATGACAAGAGTGTTCATTTCTTATTAGATTATTAATTACAAGCCAATATTCTGTTCATGGTGTAATTAGAACAGTGTGTGTGTGTCTGACAGCAATGTGACCATCATTTATCTGCAGGAGGCTGATAAGCTTGATCAATACCAGTGAATCAATCATTTGGAAAGCAAGTCATCGTCACCACTGGGTTCTTTGAAACTGAATTATATACGAGAGCTGCTGCTTATTAAAGCTTTTATTGTAAAGAACATTCAGGAAATGTTCTTGTCTGGCATGAATCACTCATTTACATGACTTCACATTTCTGAGGAATGAAGGCGACCAGCAGAACTAGAGGCCTGTATTTTTTATTCATACTACTGATGTCAACAGGTGGTGTTAACAGAGGTGAATTGTGGGAGGCTGAGTTATTTCTAAAGAGAGATTCAAAAAATAAACTTAAGAATAGAATATAATTTGAATTTTGTGTGAGTGTAGCAGAGGCAGCACTGCAGTTCATTGATGAAATTAGACAAGTATGACTGAATATGTGCACGCTCTGAGAGTCCTCATGAAGTCAAAATCAATGTTTTAGAATTTTTATCACATCTGCCTCCTGTACTCCAGTATCTGGACTAATGACAATGACAAAAAAGTAACTTTTAAGGTTTAAGGTATAGGGTACCAGAAAGTCTGCTCAACAACTAAACTGGAACCAAATGATAAGTCTGCCTCAGGAGCACCAAACTGAATTCAAATGACTTAAGAACCCAAATAATTATGACCTTGTTGGAGCGACTTGGAGTGTATCGAACAGATGACATATAGTGGGTCTGTGGCAAGGATTTTGAGTAGCTTTTGAATAAAACGCTCTCTAGGAAGTGAAGTTAACAGAGAGTGAAGAGAAGTTAATGCTGCTAAGTTAACCAGACTGTGTGCGAGATGGCGAGGGTTAGAGACCAAGTGTAGCAGGATGGACTCATTGGTCCTGGGGACATTCAGCTGTGCCACCGTCTCAGCCAATCGCGGGGAAATGGAGACACATAAAGGTGGGCAGAGATCGCCTGTCTCCCTCTTGCTTGGCTGAGACAGGGTTGTGTCACGTCCTGACGTCCATCTTTTCTCCTTCCGGGTAGTAGAGGTCCGCTTGGGAGTTTTAGCCACACGCCTGCTCTGGTTGCCGCCTGTTGCGCATTGCTGGCGCGGTGCTCCCACGTATCCTCCGCTCCATGTTGTGCTGTCCGGGATCGCCTGACCGGGCTAGTGACTGCTGTATAGCAGTGCTGCACAACAGCGTCAGTGAATAGCCCACTGCTGCTTTGCCTCCCGGGGATTTTGCTGTTGTCTCCCGGGGATTGCGCTGCTTTACACTTTCGCACCGCTTGCTTGCTGCCGACTATTATTATTTTGTGAATGGATGAGAAACAGTAAGAACCACAGTGATGGAATGATCGGGACATAATGCTGATCGAATTAGTGTGTAACAGAGTACCATGTTAGGATGGACGATGTGGGTGGACAACGTGGACAAGCGTTGTAGTGACTTGTCAATTAGAGCATGAGGACAGACTTCTGGCTATTATGGGGTAGATTCGAAGCCGGGAAGCAACTTAGCTTTTACTGTTACAAACTGTTAAGAACCCCCAAAATCAACGGAAGGGGCAGCATCTTCATGGGTGAATGCTGCATGAGTAAGACATGTCAGGTACTAGCATCAGGTGCGGGAAACAATATTTGAGGATCCTGCTATGGATGTTGGAAGCGAACGGCTGTGGGCACTAACATCCCAGGTACAGGAGCCCAGGTAACTACTATGGTTGAACGGAGGATAAACGTTTACATTTAGTCGTTTGGGTTTTATGCTTTTATCTCAAGCAACTTTCAGGGAAAGGAACAACCAAGGTATGGTGCAATAAGGAAGCGTTCGTGCTGACGAAGACAATTAAATTTAGCATGTATGCTGTGGTTGCTGCAGGTGGAGCTGGCATCCCGGTGCCCCTGCCGCAGTTGGCTGCTGTGGTGGCTGCAGGTGGGCAGCGGGTGGCGTCGGCATCCTGGTGCCAGACACCCCCACTGCAGTCAGCTGCTGAGGTTGCTGCAAGTGGGGAACAGGTGGTGCTGACATACCGGTGCCAGACACCTCTGCCATGGTCAGCTGCTGTGGTTGCTGCAGGTGGGAAACAGGTGGCGCTCTTGATGGAAAGTGAATTAGCCCTTAAACAATGGAGTGATCCGTGGTGATGTCACGCATACACTTGCATGTGGGCTTGCTGCCGGCTTGTTCAGATACAGGTGCGTGGTGACGTCACGTGCTTGCATGTGCGCGGACGTATGAGAGGGGCTTGTAGCTAACCTCTTGGTAGAAAGTGATCTGACCCTTAAACGATGGGAATGCCGAACACATTTGATTGTATGACAAATAAACCTGAAACTTGAATGACTTCATGGTGGAAGACTACGTAATGACGTCACACATGAGCGTTCGTACCTGCGTACATGAGGGGTGAGAGGTGGTGACCTTTGACAGCAAATGCGTGGTGACATCACCTGGAACATGAATTGTTGACGGAACTAAGACCATGACACGCTGAGTGTTAAGTTTTAATTTGTCCCCTTGTAGTAAACAATTTCTGTAACTGTCAGGACGACCCGGGGAACGAACCCGGGTCTCTGGTGTAGCAGGCAGACGGTTAACCACAAGACCAAGGGATGGACTCAAATGCAGAGAGAGGCAGACGAGGCAAGTCAGTTTAGAGAACTTTACTGAGTCAAAAAAGGTGAGGTTTCAACAAGGAAAAAATAGGCAGGCTCCGTTCACAAAAAAAAAGTCTAAGGTCCATAAACACAAAACCAAGGCGTCAAAAAGGTACTTGAGAAACACAGGAGAGACTTACAAGACGTGCACACTTCAGGTTGACAATACCAAGAGTGAGCACAGAACAAAAACCGAGCAGGCATTTAAAGGGAGTCAGAACGAGGTACAGGTGGCAGTAATCAACTCAAACAAGGCATGGCTCAGGTAAAGGTGACTCAGCCCATAGATATGGGAAAACTGAGGACATCTAGTGGTGAGTTCATAGAAATGTCCCAAAAACCTCACAGTAACGATTGATTTATAAAAATATTTATCTGTCAGTCATGGCGAAGGCTGGCCGTCAGAGGACCTCACAGAAGCGTAGTGCCACTGCCACTGGCTGACGTTGTGTTGTGGGGCTGGTGTAGTTGGGACGATGGCGACGGGCCTGAGTTGTCTCCGGAGGGTGAGTTGGAGAACTGGGATGATGGTCGTTGGATGTCTCGTCTCGTTCTGAAGATGGAGGTGCACTGGGAGGCGTGATGAAGTCGACACGTGGATTAAAGTTGTCTTGCATGTTGACGAGAATGAACCAGACTGGATGCGGCCCATGAAACAGACTGAGCGGAGGCTTGCTGGACTGACTTGCTTCTTGATCAACTTTGGATTACGGGAAGAGGCGCCTCGTGGATGGAGGCCAAGGAGAAATTCTCAGCTTCTGCTGATTGATCTGCTGGCATGTGTCGAACTTTAGATGTGGTCGTCCTGGTTTCGTCTGATTACCCTCCGATGGAAACTGAGGGTTCCCTTTGTGCGGAATACGAGCACAAAGGGAACCACAGGGTTAGGGGGGTATTTATAGGACTGTCGGAAGTGGCACGGTTGAGGTGTGGTCTGGCTCCTGAAACTCTGCTTTGAGCTCCAAATGTGGACATTAAAGGACAAATCCTGATCAAAGACGACTCTAAGATTCTTTACAGCAAAGCTGGTGGTCAGGGTGACTTCACCTAAAGTAACTATATCTTGGAGAGAGAGTTTCTGAGGTGTTTGGGTCCAATTAAAAGAACTTTGGTTAGGTCTGAGTTTAACATCAGAAAATTGCAGGTCATCCAGGTTTTATGTCCTTAAGGCATGCTTGAAGTTTAACTAACTGTTAAAAAGTTAATGGAGTGATTTCTAATAATATATACAGTCCTTTAACCATTCAACACTGTGCAGTGTAAAGGTATCACTTAGTGCAAAACTCTGCAGCTCCATGAAGACTTAAAGCATCTTTTGGCTGGTTATTTTGGTTTCTTTTACTTTTTTGGTTCAGTCTTACTGCTCATCTATCTGTTTAACAGCAGCAGCATGCAGCTGAAAATGATCTAACTGTACACTACCTGCCCAGCAGCAAACTCCAGACAGTGAGAGACCAACTGGTGAACATAGTTGAGCTAAAGAGACAGATATTTGGCTCAGGGGTTGTTTAAGAGCAAACCAGAGCTAAAAGGAGAGTTAATATTGGACTTCATTTTATCAGATGGACACAAAAATGACTGCAAATAAATGATAATGCTTGTCTTGGTCTGTTGGATATGAAAATAAGCAACCTTATTAACATGTTCACCATTTCAATTTAAGATGATCATAGATGACTGTGATGTACACAAGCTCGACCCTCCCTCCTCTGTGCTTGCAGTTGCCAAACACTCGATCGCTCGTCAAGTGGACTTGCAAGACGTTGGAGGTGGGGATGGAATAGACATTTTCCTTCACTCCTTAAACGTCCTCTTAAAGCTAACAGACAGAATGAGTCAGTCTCTACAAGTCCCCAGTTCAGTTTTGGTCTCTATAGCTAATTTCCCTGTTCATGACAACTGTACTGAGGCTGAATTTATATACAACTCACCTGTTTAGATTATATTAAGGCTTAAAGTTATGCAGGATTATGCAGAATAAACGTGGTTGCTTTGATTGACAGGTGTCTGGTTTTAATAACCAGGTTTCATCAGGTTTCAGCCCGATTCAGCTCCACCCATAGTAGTGAGCTGGTGGAAGTAGGACTTGTGTTTTACAACAACTTTTCAGTTACCTCACACACACGTCCATGTTTTATGCAGTCAGTTGGAGAAACACAAATCTCTGTTTGAAATAAAGCTTTACAGATATAATGTTTTTGTTCTCACTCATGAACCCTGGATTTCAATTAAATGTTTTACTGCAAGGATGATTTTTTAATTTCTGTGCGTAATGCTTTTAAAGACATTAAATATATATAAAAAAACAACAGCCATGGCCTTTTTCAGTCCAGTCCTGGTGTAGAAAAATATAATTTTGTTATGTGGATGTTCACGGCTCTATTTCAGCTCTGTAATAGCAGAGTTTAGGCATAATGACAGTGTGTGTTTGACAGAAAGAGACGACCAACACAAACCAATAACAACACACTGGTTGTGGACGTGCAAATATGTGTGTGTATGTGTGTGTTATGTGAAGCGATAAAGCAAGAGAGAGAACAATTGAGACATTTACTGAAATGAAATGAGGCCATCTTTGGGCACCGGTCCTAGAAAGTGAAAGAGAAAACAGCCCCACAGGCCTGTTATTTGATTTGGATGACTTTATGGCCAGATGTAACATGATCAATTTGCCCCATCACTCTGCCCTCTCTGCTTTATGAAACCTGCATCTGCCCTCTTACTCCTCCTCATTCATTCTCCTGGTGTTCTCCCTCGCTTTCTATCTGTGTGATTTTCACTTTATTTTAGGGGACTCACTACTGGAGGAGTGTGTGTTTCTGTCCCTGTGTGTGTGTGTGCGCACTGATGACTTGGCAATCACTGTACAGCCTAAAGTGGACTGCCAGATTGAAACCAGCTCATTTATACTGTTTGTCTGTCTGGAAGTGTAACAGCATCTATACTCAAACTCATTGTTACTCATTGTGCCTTTTCATTCAGATTATTTCTAAACGTGTTGCTGAAACAATACATTTAAAATGCTACTTTACCCAAAATCATTTCTTTTTTAGATGCCAAGCAACTCATTCAACTGTCTCGTACTCACTGACTTAATCATTCCAAGGCTGTCGAACATCGAACGACAGGGGAGTCCGACAATGTTTCTAACTTTATGAATCAGGCAATCCAATCACGCCCACATTAGGTAGCAGTAGGTCATGTAAAAAAAGTTATGGATTAAGTCTCGTTAGAATACTGAGGTCAGTGCAGTTGGAGCTTCAATATAAATTTCTTATTGAACAAGAAAAAGAAAAGAAAAAAGGTCTGTGTATATATAGGTCTGTGTCTGACATGGATACTTTTGTAAAATGTGGTTCTTGTGTCAGTAAAAAATTTTAGGGTACAAAGGTTAATAAACACAAACCAAAACATTCTGTCCTGTGTTGGCTGTTAGACGTGGTGTTAATTTGACCGATTCTGTGTCTGACTTCCAGTCAGCTCGATCTGCTCTGTGCAGGTTGACGTGGAGGTCTGTCAAAAAAAGAACAGCCGTGTATTCTCAGCAAAGTAGAATTTAGAACACTTCTGGAATGGATTGCACCGCCCACTTCTGGTTGGTGTTTGATACATTGACTAGAACGGCTGTGATGCCTGCTGCATCTGTGAAATTTAGCCTTTGGAAACAGATTCAGTTATGTGCCTGTATGTTTTTATTTACTTATTTTTACTGTTTCTTGTTGGTGTGGGTCTTTTGGGGTGGCAGTGTCCTTCAGTGTAGAGCCCTGCACTCCTGCAGGAGTCCCGCGGGACCCGACACAAAGCAGTGTGGCGCAAGACAAATCTTGAAAGCTCATTGTGGGCACGGGCGGGAGGGGGAGTGCACAATGCGGGAGCCAGCAGGAGAGGTGATAAACTGCAGTCCCGCAAAATAAACATGTGTATAAAATAAAACATTAATTTATGTCTACCATATATAATTTGTGCTGGATATTTTATTTGGAATTAATAAAAATATTTTAAGATGCCTAAATTTGCAGTCGTGGTCTAATCTCGTGTACGTTTCAGACAATTTGTTTCTGCTCTTCCGTGTTTGAGATCTGTGATCATGGCAGAAACACCTGGCACCGCGCACCTTCACTCTGTGCGCTAGGGTCAATGGTGAGGTCAGGTGGGAAGAAAGTGTTCAGAAGCCTCTGTCCTATGCTATAATATTTATTGACGCTTGGCCAAGAAGAATTAAGCCTAATTTCAACCAGGGACGTAAGTGCTGCGGAACGGCTGTCACTCTAATCAATGAAAGCATTCCCACCCGGTGCGCCACGTAGTGTCTCAACAGCGTCCCAGCAGCATCTCTGCTCTGCAGCGCTAACATTCTGTAGCACTATTTTTGACTTAGCCGTTACTAAACTGTGTGAAGCTCAACAGAGCAGATTGCACCAGACAGGAAATCCCACACAGAAACAACATACTACACTTCCAGCCCCTTTCAAAATAAAATACAATACACAGTTCATGTAGCCTATCACAGCTTCACATCGACATTACGTCATGACCGGTGGCATCAGGTCAGCAGTCAATCAACCAAAGGGTCTCCACATGGATGACGAGAGACTAATTGTTGAAGTGGAACAACACAAGGGTCGCGTATGTTCAGGATTATCACGTGATCTTGTGTGAATATGGCTGTCTTGCAAGGCAGCACTACTTATCTAATAGATATCAAGCTGTCTATTATGTCTAGGGAGGCAGCAATCAGTGTCTTCGACCCTGTCCACCACATTGTTGAGATAGACTGGCACCTACTGTTCTCAACTAAAGCCAAACAATTAATACTGCTGATCACCTCAAGGCCCACACGTGACCATGTGTAACCTAAGGATAGAAAATTCCATAACACACTTGAGAAAGAGGCTTTCAGTAAATCTGGTCTGAGTGTCCTTGTTTTAAAAAATGCTGATATTAAGATCTTGTCTTTTAAATGTCAAAGGATTAGCAGTTGATTCGTGACCTTGAAGTTAATTAAATTTCAAATGAATGCAACATTATTTCCACATTACAAAATGGACTACAGCTCCATCCTCTTAGGCATCCGTTTATTCCTGCCACCAAACCCTCATTGCAGATTAGCTGTTGGATGCAAACAAAATAACATCTGTCCATGTAGGTAAAGTAGTATTTACAACTCATGGCATGATGTTCAGTACATAATGTGAAAAGAACATGAACAGAAAATTTAGAATCTCAGTGCCATGTTTCCAATTTTCAGAAAGAAACTTTCAAAAATTTCAAAATTGACATGAAACCGGAGAGCACTGCAGCGGACATAAAGACAACACCGCATGAATCCCTCCTTACCTAACCTTTACCCCTGTGTACTGTATCCTCCTGTACCTTTGTGTATGGACTTTAGTTCAGTGTACACCACTTTCATGTCTGGCTCCCCTGTTGGTTTGTGCTATTCTGTTTTGAGACTTATCCAGACATGGATGGATAGACGGATGGATCGAGCAAAGGAAGAGAGGTATACTGGCTTTGAAATCAGCAGCCTCTCTTCACTTTGAGCAAGTCTGACCATGAAAGAGAGAAAGAAAAAAATCTGACCATGAAAGGGAGAGGCAGTGGACATTAGTGAAAAGAGCAGGGCTGGTCTGCAGGAGGCTGGGAGAGAAGGGGAGAGACTGACACGCACACTGGCTGTATGAGAGGCTGATTTGAAGGCAGACAGATTTGCAGACAACTCCAGGCAGCGGGCAGGTGGGTGGAGGGGCATGCAAAAAGATCAGCCAGCAAACAAGTTGGCGAGGATGAGGCAGGGGGGAGCAAGAGATGCCAGACAACAACAGTCAGATAATGAAATTGATTGCAGGGCACTGATGGGTGAAGGTGGCTTTGGCTGCACCGTCCGACAGGACTAATGGCTGTGATTGGAGTTTGATAAGTACGGCTATTATCATTGTTTATTTTAGAATGCATGCATTTCTCTATGAATTTCATTACTTATAATTTAAAAGGCCGACCCTTAAGGCAAAACATTGCACAGAAGTGAGACAGAATAATTTTGCACTTCCCAAAGATCTACATATGAGGACAGATTCTCCTCTTTGAGCTCTCTTCTCTTTTTGCATCATAATAATGACAGTTACAGCAACATCTGGAACTAATTATGCTTGATGGTTTAATTCTCATTGTGACCACAGGATTATCATATTTCCATAACTATATGATACATAACTACTGTATATGGACAAAATATACAGTGAAAGGATGGATTGTATAACCTTTAGCGATCTTCTCACTTTTCTTGTAGCGCCATCGACAGTCCAACATCCGATCCAATGTCTAATATGACCAAATACCTGCAAAACTGACAGCCCGCAGCCTCAGCAGTGCTGTGTGTTCAGTTCATGAGTAAATGTTTGGACGCTGAGACGGTGAAGGTGGTAAACATTAAATCTGCTTTAAAAAAGTGTGATGGTATTGTTATTGAGATTAGCATTGACACAGATCATCTTTAGAAATTTTAGTGTGTTGAATGCTCGGTGTTGTAGAGTTATAAAACTGGAGGCTGGTTTGAACAGCTAATACATAATGGAAAACGTGCTGCTCAAATTGTATGTACATGTATGAGGGTTGGATATGGAGATGCCACACAACCTGGGCCCTGTGTCTCAGTGGACTCTGGTGGTACTGCAAAAAAAAAAGAAAATCCCTCCGGCACTTTTACAGAAAACTGTAAAAGTGTCTGGTCACGTCAGAACACATCAATCAAAGTCACACATTGCTCTTTGTATTTTAAAAGTCATGAAAGTTTTAGATTTATAAAACTTGCTGGGCCTCACCTCTGGGCTTTTACTCTGGGTGAGCAATTTTATTCAATGGCCACCGAAAGTCTTTCAAATTATCCACTACACATCAGCACAAGCCTAGAAATGATTCCCTCAGAGGGCTGAATACTGATGAAATCTGTACTCAAGTAGAACCACACTCTTACTGAAACATTAAATACAGTAAGTAAAACTATTGGTGTTAAAAGTACTTAAGTGGTGGTATTTGTACTTCTGTCTCCCTACCTGTGTTTTTTGTTCATGGTTTTCATGACCTCACCACTGTGTTTGTTGCTACAGTAGATTTGGTCATGATGCACAGAAACAGTTCAGTGAGCCACAGCATGCACTGTCTGGATATCTTAATTGGTCAACATGGGCACCGAAAGGAAGTAGGCAAGGCTTTGTGGCATTTCATGTTGTACTGTTGTCAGCACTGAATTATGATTGTAGCAAAGTAGTGTAATGAATACTTTGTACAAGTACAAAAAGTAAGTACTTTTTACGTTTTTGGGCATCTAACTACTCCCACAAATCCTGCCCTACAAATCTTAACCTTATATCACCAGATGCCACTCATTCAGGACATGATGGCTATTACTTTACAAATCTCTACTATTGATACTGTACAAATTATTCAGCATTTTGTACAATTTTTCCCAAAGTAAGAAAGCATTGGAAATCCTCATCTCTCTACAGACCCACTACACTTTAAACAACAACTACTACTGCTGACTGACAGACTTCATTCAAACTACTACATGTACACAAGATCTTGACTTGATCTTGACAATCTTAAACTTGTACTCACCGTTTTGAAAATATCAAAGATTAAAGTTAAGCAGGTGTTTACTGACATCTGCGTTTATAATGGGTGTGTATTGCATCTGCTAGACTGAGCGACGTCAGCATGAAGAAGCAGAGAGACACTCCATCAAAAAATAAAACAGAAAAGTCTCCCACGGGCTCAAAGGAACAGCTACCCCCTGCCACAGCTCCATTAACACCCATTTTAAAAAGGAGTGATTTTTCTACAGGGAAGAGTTTGGGCTGTTTTCATTCATTCATTTTTTTCAACTTATTTCACACTTTGTTAGAATGTTCTACAAATTTATACAAGATTTCAAAATATTCTTCATTCTATCTTTTCATTAAAATTTCCACAGATGCATTGGGCATTTCAGCAGAGGACATCCACACCTCACTTTCCCCATTCTAGTTTTATTTGTTACCAACTAGAGGCATCTCTAGGTTTTAACGACAGTGGGGGCTTAGCCCCAAGGAGATGCACAGAATGTGAGCAAACTTGGCGCGTTATTAGTAGTTATTTATATGTGTGTGTGTGTGTGTGTAAAATAAAAGTCTTATATGGCCCACCTTGACTGAAATCATATTTCATATTCAAATTGAGTTCCATAAAATTCCAAGACTGTCTGCGTCACAAATGACTCGATTCTGTGAAATCCTTTAGACTCACTTTTCAGTAGTGGTCTTTCCCCTCTCACTGTGCTCCTCTGCCCTGACTCCTACAGGCCAACAGGGGTGGTGGAGTGATTATTATTAGTGTAATTATTATTATTCTTATCCAGTGATGATAATCATACATGAATGAGGTCAGCTCCTGTTTCGCAGTGTGCATCCATGTGTAAAGTGAGAAACACAGCTGATGCTCCAGAAGAAAGGCCCCCCAAATATAAATGGTAAAGAGAGCACTGAACTCAGAACAACCAGGACCTTTACAGCAGCAGCATTCTTTTACAGCTGGAATGTAACTTTTGACCCAAAATGACAAAGGTAAGCCGTGCAGAGATTGTAGTGCGTAAGCCAGGTTTGTATGTGTTAAACATGGAGCGTTTCATTAATTACATGGGACTTCCTGCTGTTAGCTGGGGCTGAAGCTAACTAACTGTTACTATCAGCAGTGATGAACACTTACTGTCCTCAAAAAAACTTTCTTACATCCATCCTTCATCCATCCATTTATGTTCTTTGGCTCTATGCAAACGGTATAAGTACCAACGGCTGCGGGTACCGAGCCACAAGCAAGGTCGCAGGGAAAACATGGACTGGATTTTCAGTAATGTGGGTGTTCTGAACAAGTGGAATGGATTGATAATAACGCACCAAAGGGGCTCTCTGTACCGCACACTACGAAGTGAAGGGAAACTGACAGATTTATGATCAACACCAAATTATTTAGGGGGGCTTAAGAATATTTTACATAAAACAGGCCTAACAACGCCACTGTTACCACCACAGTGTTTGGGACTCGTTCTAACACTCCTCAGGCATGGTTTGGAACCTACTGGTTGAACTCGTTGCTTCAGGACACATAAAGACTATACAGAGGTGCATTGCGGTCCACACCTTATAGAGGGCCTGACCTCCTGTGCTTTAACTTCTCACAGAGAAACTTTCAGCCAGAGATGACAGTGATTCAGCGCTGTCGTGTTACTATTTAAAGTACCCTGAGCTATTTATTGAGTTTACATTCAATGTACATTCAACCCAACCAAACACACTGTGTTTATCCTTTAGGCCAAAACATCTACAGTATGCATTTACCTCAAACCTTTGCAGATGTGTTTATCGAGGCTTGTCTTGTTTACTTCACCTTGTTCTTCTTTCCTCTGCAGTGCAGTGCTATGCCTTTGCAAATGTTTGCAAATGAATATAAGTAGTCTGAGAATGGGGAGCAACAGTTTAATCAAACTTGTGCTTTTGAGGGGTGTCATTTAGCTCAGTTGGTAGAGCAGTTGTCCCATGTGTGATGGCTTAGTCCTTGCAGCAGAATCCCAGGGTTTGAATCTGACCTGTGGCTCTTTCCCGCATATCATTGCCCATCTCTCTCTCCGCATTCCTGTCACTCTTAAACTGTCTCTGTCAGAAATAAAGCTTGAAAAGGCCAAAAAAATGTGCTCTTTTCACAGTTCACAGACAGTTTCACAGACCAATTAGCTGCTTGAATCCTCACTCAGATATTTACAAGGTGATCTTACAAGTCAGTGTCCACTGTGCATTGCTGCAGAATGGTCCAGCTTCCCCATGGCTGCCAGTGCTAATCGAGCCTGTTCTAGACAATGACCCTAAAAACAGACAAAATTATTTATCTGTGTAGCTACTTACTCATTGTAGAAACATGAATCAAGGAACAAAGAGCAAATCTGAGCAAGTTATCAACAAGCTTCTGAAGGCATGGGGAACAGAACAGCAACACAGCAATCAGTTGTGCCCGGTGAAACAGAGAGGTCTTTAACCATTAACCATTAATTATGTGGGTTATACCACAGACCAAGTGGACCACATAGAGCACAGTTTTTTTCAGAATAACACTTTTTTATTCCCAAAGATCTGTGTTGTTACATATATGTGATATTGGGCTTAATAAGGGGCATAAAGCTTTATACAGAAGAGTCTGGGACATTCAATGTGCTTGTTACACTGGTGTCACCATGGGTTCTTATGGGTTAAATACACTACATCATTGTCCACACAACGATTAGACACATTCACAAACTCACTGTGAAAAATGATTAAATGATATGACATTTTAATTCACTCTGCCCGCCCCCAGCTAATGTAGCCAATAAAGCAGTCATTGTAGGCTGACCTGGCTGGCTCCATACAGGAGGAATCTGCAGAATGTGTAGTCGGGTCAGTGACAGAGCAGCGAGTATGTTATTCATAACTTACAGAATGAATGTGTGTAAAACGCTACTTACTCTCTCTCTCACTCTCCTTTTGTCTCTTTCAAACACACACACATGCTGGTGACAGTCAAAGGTTAAATCTGAGGTAAAATGTTAACCCTCCTGTTGTCCTCGGGTCAAAATGACCCGCCACTGTGTTAAAAACCCAAAAAAAATCAACTAAATGATATTTTTTTAACTTTAAATTTTATGACTTTTCCTAGATTGGCCCCAACAGTAGAAAAAATGAAATGTTGTTTTTATTCACATTTCCATGTAAGCTGTACAAAAAAAAGTACAAAGGTGGTCTTCGGGTCAAAATGACCCGTGAGGCAAATAGAGTTGAAATCAAGGTCACGGAGTTATTATACACCAATGTTTTAGTTGTGTCTCAGATCAGTCAGTAGCAGAAGTAAACAAGACAAATCAGGTGGTCTTCTCGTGGATTGCTGTGCCTTTGATCAGTCTCAGATCAATTAGTAGTAAACGTGAACAAGACAGTAGCAGACATAAGCAAGACAAGATAGGTGGCGTTCTCGCAGACGGCAGAGCTCTTCTTTGTGGATTTCAAGGGGTTATAAAGGTGCTGCAGATGACAGGACCCTGAATTCTCTCTGTGCTGACGCCATGAGTGTGCGTGATGACATTGAAGAGGCTCTAGAGCTGATTTTTTCTGATGTCAGTGCAGGAGCTCCTGATAAACCTGAGGATCCAGCTACCACAGCTACTTCCCCAGCTAGGGCAAGTAAGAGGAAGAGATGTCAGTTCTGCCCTCAAAAGAAGGACTGTAAAACACATACTGTGTGCTGCAGGTGTAAGAAATATATCTGCAAAGGCTGTGCACTTGCATACTGCGCTACATGTGCTAATTAGTTGAATGGGTTATGTTATTTTTCATATTTTGGTATTGTATTGTATTGTTTTGTATTGTCTTAAATTGTTCACTGGGGGAAAAAAAAAGAAAGAAACTTTAGTAATTGGAATTAATCAAAATGCATCCAAAACTCCTTTTCGCACATTTTTTTTTTTTTCTTAAGCTATAGAAATACAAGTGAAGAGGGAGAACTATATTACAAATATTGTGGTGAAGGACAAGTTGTTTCTTCAAGCAATATGAAATTTGGTGTTTAAAATTCAATTAAGCTGCTTATATTGGGGGTTTAGTGAAGATGGGTCATTTTGACCCGGAGGACACAGGGTGTATACAGAAAATGAGGACAACAGGAGGGTTAAGCTTAGGTTAAATCCTCAGCCAAAAACTACAGTACTGACACCTGTATGCTACTATTTTGTTAAAATTCACTATTAAGATGTAAAGGATGTATTTTGTATGTGTGTGTGTGAGAAAGAGAGACAGGGAGAGTAGAGCGCATGTCCTTAATGAAGGCTTACTTGTATATTCAACAATAAAGAACACGCTGGAACAATTCGTCTGTTTATTCAGCTAAGATCTTCCCACGGCTGTGGGCGGTGGATACAGAGAGCGCTCTGACAGCTCCCTGACCTGCACATCACTCGTGTGTTCGTAAAAGAAATTGATTAAAAAGTCGTTGGATCAAGTTTGGAGTTTTTCAAAGGCCAATGGAATTTATTAAAGCTATGACAATTTTACCAGCAGTGGGAGGGATATGACACCAAATGTGTTAGCTCCTCTTGGGCTAATTTAAAGCCTCTGGATGTGAGTACTGGTGAAATAGTAAAAAATGCAAAGCTGAGCTAAACACTTCTCTGCTGCGGACAGGAGCAGCAAAACTCATTTGATTACTTTAACATCAGTCTTTACTTTGCTGTCAAACAGCCTTTCTGACAGAGACAAAGACATTTCAGAATATTATGTTTTACAAAGGGTTAATAACACAATAGCACATCTTGGTGAAAGAGAGAAAATTGTACTTCTGTTTAAAAATGTGCAGGAATCTTTCCATTCTTTACAGTTTGTTGCAGGTGCATCACAGTTTTGTGGTGGCAGCTGACTCAAACTTAAAGATGAAGATTTAGTGAGGGTAGAAAGGTTTTGTTTTGTGGGATAACTGACCTGCCCAATTCAAACCAACCAACCAACATTCACAAAAACTGAAATGAGAATATTTGGATAAATGTCTATATTAAAACTATTTACATGCTCACAATGAATGTACATTCGAAGGCTGTTGTGGATGTGGGCTTCGGGTGACGTGTCAGTGTATTCAAGGAGACATTTGACTGAGAGACCAGTTTCAGAGAAGCTGGAGAAGGTAGTGAGAGAGAGAGAAATGGAAAACATGGTAGCGCTGATAAGGAGGGTGATTGTATTTTTTAGGGAGGGGCATGGGGAGATGCTGTGTGCCTCAAGAAGAGGAATGTGGAAAGAAAAATGAACTACAAGACTGAGAGAATGGAACAAAGTGAAAAATGAAACTTGGAAGTATTTCTGGTGCAGGAGTAAAATAAAACAGCAGAAGATGTCCCATATACACTCATCATGCATCATCTATTGAAGGTATAGCCACATTAACCCAACAGAGGGCCATGAGGTAAAAATGAACCGATTCATAGGACAACTATATTCTGTAGAAGACTGTACTGTATGCATCTACATATGTGCCAGTGAGTGTAGAAACAACGGCTGGTTTTCTATGTTTTTGTTTTAATCAGGGGTTTTTCCAGCTTTATTTCTGAACTATTGTTGATTGGATTTAATATCAAAGAGCTTCTAGTCAAAAAGATCATCCGCTGAGATCAGCTCAGATCAGCCACACCAGTTACCACATGAGGTGCTGTGATCCGCCCTCGGAGGAGAGCCAGCTTGGATTTAAGGCTTCTCCTGACTAATGTCCGGTCTGGATGAAATGCGCCTCAGACTGGCCAAACAATAAGAAATAAGACTGTTGATCAGCTCCAACAACATCCTGGATCAAGCATTCGCCTGGAGGGCCACGCAGGACAAGAGGAGGCATGTTCACTCTGTGTTTACATCGATGATATTTGGGGCTCAAATGCAGTAAAAGTTGATGGGTGCTGTTTCTGAAAATGTTACACTTTTGTGGAGATGAAACCATTTCATCATTGCTGTTTACATTACAGACAGAAATTCAAAAAATGTAATGCTGAATTCTTTCCAGGGGTGTGTTTTTAACTGATCTTTGCTAAATGAAGATGTTCTATGTGTGTAGAGCGGAGGGATTACAAACTTTAATTTTATTGCACAACCTTTTGCTGTATAACAGCACATAAAAGACCTTGATCCTTGACTGAGAACGTCTGATGTTGAAATACTCCCTGGTTCCTTGTTTGCTGTTTGACTAATTAATTTGTGGTAATTTGATTAATCATACATTTATTCAGGAATGTTGACCTGAAAATTAATATGACCTGAAATTATCAGAATAAAGACTATATTTTGGGCCTCAGGATTAGGTAATTATCACCACTCTATGACTCTTGTTATCGCCTTGAGGCCAACTGCCCCCTTTCGCCTGCTTTGCCGAGCCTTAGCTGGATGAAATGTCAGCAGGCTATTTTAACCAGGCATTGCAGGAACCAGTGTTATTAATAAGGTTAATAATGGCTGCATTTTCGTTCTTTGAGGCGGTTCTGGGGTCCTAGTACTGTGCCTGCTGGCTCATTGACAGAACTTAGCGGGGTGCATTAATGGAACAGTGCTTATTAATTTTAGTGGATTCACTCACATGGAAGGTCAAATTGTCTGCCATTAAAAAACAAAACACACACATTTGGAACTGTTATTTCAAGATATTTATTGAAGCACCAGCTACCCAACAGCAATAACACATGTTTCACTGTTTTTGAGAATCTATATGAGAATCTATAAGTGGTCAAAACTTAGGGAAAATGTTTTACTAAACCAATTTTATCCCAGAGAGCAGACCGGTGAGTGTTCAAAAACCTCTTCCAACCTTCTTTCACTGAAGGCTGTCATGTACACAGTCAGCCTAGTCAGATTTCAAATGCAAATGTAATTTAGATACAGTATTTGTTGCTTTTAAAGGAACAGCTGACATTTTGTGTTTGCTGAGTATGAGCGTATTATTCAAATGAGATGATGGAAACCAGTTTTACGTCTGTGTCTGTCTGGTGATTCCAATATGTCTAGAGTGTGCTTAGCTTAGCTTAGCATGAGGACTAGAAGCAGAACTGCTAGTGTACTCTGTAAAGGGTGAAAACTAAAAAGTTTTATAAATTTGTTTTATTTGCTGAATTTCTTGAATAATTGCTAGGCCTAAGATATGACAGCATGTAGTCTGGTTGCCAGGTTTGTTATAGATATACATATTATATATAGACTGGATAAAACAGGGACGTAGTATCTGTGACATCACCTGCAGGTTCCTGAAGAGCCGTTGTGAAGATCAGAGTGTGGCAGCTCTAGTGGCTGCCATCTTGGCCACTCCATATGAATTTAAAAATGACCAAAGACATGGAGCACAGGTGGAGCTGAAGTCTCTATGGACAAAATGGCAGAGAAGAAGAGACCAAAGAGGATGTTCATGGAGAACGTTAAGAAGAAAAAAGGAGAAAGTGATGGAGCACAAAGTAGCAATACAAGAGAGAGCAAAACTGTTTTTTGTACCAGGCTGTAAACATGTTTATTTCTGCGGCAAAAATTTATATGGGGGCTTATGCAGACTGATTGTTACCTTACTGTTACCATACCCAGCCTCAAGTGCTGTTTGAGCAACTTTTGGAGGTTGCCACAAGAGAAAACTCTTGGAATAACTAGCTATCTCGCTAAAAAGAAATAATGTAGTTTTCCTTTGTTAATTTAAACTAAAACGTCCTGGCCTGGGCTTTTTGCTGGACACACACATGAAACCAGTATCAGTCTTTTCATATGACTCTAACAAATGATAAATAAGTATATTCCCCTTCATATCAGGCTTTTCCCAAAAAAGTAATGAAGCAAAAACATCTATATAAATTGGCTGCACACACTTCAATGAATTCCTTCTTTAACATGCTGACACGAGAGAACCAAGTTTGTAAAGAAACACACTCCGTGAATCAAGCCATTGTGCATTGCACCAATTAATTCTCATTCTGGCTTGATATCTCTGTTATTGTGGAGTGTGTATGGAGGCAGATAGTGAGACATCCACCCCCTCCACCCTTTTTGTTTATAAAGTTTAAAGGCTCATTTGGGCAGATCGATAGTTTGCCACCTCTAGCAGTCACCTTGCTAAATGGGAACGTCTTTTCGCTGACTATTGATTTACTCATGACGAGGTAAGTAAAAGAACGTTCCACTCATTAAACAGGAGAACAAAGAGAGAGCCAGAGAGCACTGCCAGTGATTATTGTAAACCTGTGCTATATTGTTAACAGTGCTAAGGCTGTGCAACCCTTAGGTGAGAGACACAGCAGTAATATCTATACGATCTCTCCCTCATTTAAGTCCTATCATCATCAGTCAGGGAATGGAGCATTTTTGCAGTGACTGGTTATCTGAATAGACACCTTTATCCTCACAATGCTTTCCACTACATGTAGTAATTTGCACTAGCTAAGGCAGATCCTTATCCTATTATTATATGCTTGAATTAATACTTGATTTTCTATAGTACTTAATATCTGAGAGCCTTAGCTGGACTGTATATAAACCCTTTGTCTCACATTTTCATTGCATATCCTATTTTCCTCTGATGGATTACCATCCGACAAGGTAGGGGCAGAGCTGCAGGCGCTTGTGGCAATTTGTCTGCACTAATTTGATTAATTGCAACCATGTTTGGTGATATGCACCACTAAAGCACAATATAAATTTGAATGTTTAAGAGCCTTAAGGGGCCTCATTGCATTTCCAGCTAATCCTGATGCCCAGTGTATTAAAGGAGCCCTGTGTTGAAATGTAGTTTTAATACCTTTAAAGCTGCACTAATTAATATTTACATATTAAAAATAGGTAAAATGATCACATACAGCTTTCTTAAGGTATCATGAATAGTGGCCAAGAGAATTAGCACCAACTCTGTAGCCCCTATGAGCTCTACAGCATGTCTGCATCTTTAAAAGACTAAAAGAGTGAATATTGGACTGAATTCATCAGGGTGACAAAAACATGAAAAAAATGTTAATTGCTCCATAACTACTGGATGTGTACTGAATGTGATGGTGTGTACAGCTGTAAAAAAAAACACTATAAGCAAGCTCCGCCAGTGAAATGAAGCCACCAAGGACCAAAACTGCAGTTCCTCGAACGTCTACTTGAGGCTGGCTACAGAACAAGTCAGTCTCCATAAGTCCCCATGTTAAAATGTCAAACTTCACAACAGAAATAAACATGTCTAATTTTTTAAAAATCTCTACACAGGCCTAATGTTGCTTCCTGTCACCTGGATGTGTAAATGTGTAAACTGTTTGGTCACGTGTTGGCCACTATATCTTTGTAAGGTCACAATGCGTCCCTGAATATCAGGGATATCAACCCTGAAGTGGTTGAAAGAATAGTGCTACTTTTTTTTGTGCTTGCATGGTTACTAAATATTTCAAAGAGTTTCAAACTGTTGGATATTGATGTATTCCACTAGACAATTTAACTTGTATTTTTTTGTGATTTTGTACTGAGTACCTGATGAGTACTGAAAGGAAATGGGAGACACAGAATGCAACAGAAACTGGAGGAACAAGGGGAGGTGAAGAAAAAGCTTCTTTTTGCCACTTCAACAACTTTATTTCCAACAGAGCCGAGGATAATCAATTATTATTACCAAATTCTTACTGGGCTTCGTAATAAGCAAAAACATTTAGAATGAGTCATCAGTCTTTTACATTACTGTAAATGACACGACAAAGGTGATTTCCTCCTGCAGGGGGCACTCTTGCATCACAGGTAAGACTCCAGTTGCTTGTGCCTAGAGATGCTTAGAAAATGTCATTGTAAATTAAACACATACACACACGCATAGACACACACACACACACACACACACACAAACACATGCTCAAACAAAGTCTTGATTATCATTCAGATGCAGTCCGGGTATGACCAATCATTTAACACCAACAAATAAACAAAACAAAGATTCAAATCAACAGACAGCTAAACAAGTAAGCCAGGTTGCAACACCCGTTTCCACATCCATGTACACGCACACACACACACAGGCACGCACACACACACATACCCTCCCTTACCCCCTCCCACCAAAAACACACACACACACACACACACGCATCTAAAGCAACAGCTCTTTCTGCTTGCATAAAGGCAGCAGTAAAATTAAAACATTTCACACACACACTGACACCGACACACACACACACGTTGAAGAGGAAGACTATGGCTGCTCTTTGGGCTAATAGTATTTCTAATGACTGACATCACTGATGCTGAATGATGACACATGCTTGAAGTACAGTCGCTGCGGTAACCCTAGAAGCATGTGTGAGTCACCACAGTCATTGTGATTCATTTTATTTATATTGTGCTAATTCATAACAGAATTCATCTCATGACACTTTCTATATAGAGCAGATCTAGATCTAGACTGTACTCTTAATAATGTTATCTCCAAAAACCGTTCCCACACAGTTCCCACCATGAGCAAACATTTGGTGACAGTGGCAAGGAAAAGCTTACTTTTAACAGGCAGAAACCTCAAGCAGAATGCGGCTCACGGTGGGTAGCCATCTGCCGCAATCTGCTGTGTTGAGTCATTATTCACATTTGTATGATTCATGTAGGAACTACAAAGACACCCAAAAAGGACCTGAGTTCTGCACTCAGTAGGAGGTGACGATGACAGGCTGCAATTTAGAACAATGCTGAAAAGTCAGAAAGCTTTTCACACAAAATGTTCACAAACACGGTTTATTTCAAGCATTCCGAACCCTTTAGCTACCTCAGACCAGACTGTCACAAATCTGAATTGCTGACAAATTATTTGTTTTTCATAATTGGGAACAAACACTATACCATAGTTGATCAGTTCCACCAAATTAACCCAGAATGCAAATTAGGTTTCTGGTTTTAGATTCAACAGAATTTTAAGCTTTGTAGGTAATAGACTTAACTAGAAAAATTTCTGAAAAAATTAGTTAAAAGAGTGTGCCTGACTAGCCCTGTCACCCCCATGCATTAACTAGCTGTCAGAGTATTTGTGCGTGTTATCTTTTGTCTGTTAATGAGAGAGTTTTAAGTCTTTTATTTTGAAGGGACTCTTATTTTGAAAGACTTTTGTCTTATCTGTGTGTGTGTTTGTGCATATGTGTTTTGGTCTTGTGTGTGTTAATGACAGCTTTACAAAGTCTTTTATTTTGAAGGGACTCTTATTTTGAAATACTTTTTTCTTGTTTTTGTATGTGTCCATGTGTGGCTTGAGGCTGCCAGGCAACCAGGGTGAGCTGCAAGCCAGAGCAATTAGACACAGCTGCAGCATGCATTCTCCCTCACAGTGAAATACACAGAAAGTCTCTGAATGAAGCCCCTCGAACAGGTGGCGTTAAATGCCAAGCGGTGTGTCCGCAGTCGCAGTTCATAAATTTATTTTTTATATTTATATTTATTAAATTTAAATGTATTTTTTGTCTCTCTACACTCTAGCAATGACATTACTCACTCTAGCTACAAACATTCTTGAAATACAGACCCATTCTTGTAATTTGGCAAAACCATTTGGTGAAATGCTCAGAAAAGTCTTTCCTATCGATTCCCGGCCAAGCCGGTCGTTTTGACTCCTTGTTTGTTTATGTGCAACAAAAACTCTGGGAGCAGAAGTGAACCGAAAAACACACAGGAAGAAACGGAAGATGAATAATAAGAATAAGCCCGAGGGATTTTAATAATAAACTCTTTGGTGACTCTTTGGCGTGTTTTTCATGTCCACCATCTTGTACCATTGACTTCTGATCTTTAGTATTGATAATTAAACTAGCAGAGCTTGATATCCATCCAAACTTTCACAAACTGTCAGCAGAACTTCAAGAATCCTGGATGCCTGAAATAACTCCCCTCATCTCAGGTATTAGATGTTTTAAAATCCTATTTCTAATTCCATAATGTAATACAATTAGTGATTATAACATCTTGGGTAAGCTTACATTTCAGATTTCCAAAAAGCAATAAAGTCTCTGCAAGTCAAAGCAATTACATTATGAGTATAATCCGTGCCTGAGCTGAATTTGCAGTTGAATGTGAAAAATGCACCATGTTGTGTCTACGCTGGGCATCCATCTACACTATGTTAGATTTTTCCATCCCTGAGAAATGTTTCAATATCAATAATTTGAAAATGTGATTCAGAGAATCCAAAATAGAGAAAGATAGATTACTCACTGTGTAGCAAATCCACCTTTATTTAACCTCCTCTGCTGCACAATAAATGCGTTCACAAAAGAGATGAGGTTTGCAGACAGTTATGAGATGGGAGTCGATAGTACCAATATATCTTTTGAATAGACGGTATGAACTCACTGTCCCTTAACCCAGTTTACTTGCTAATGAGCTTGCTATCTCGGAAAGCTATTGTGACTGACTACCACATTTGAGGCTGCCAGTTGACAGTTCTTCTCCCACTAAACCTGTAAGAAGTCAACATGTCACAAGCTTTTAGAAACGTCTGTCCTGCAAAATGACAGCATGCTAAAGGGTGTGTGAGAAGACCTTCATCTGATCACTCTTTACCTTAGTTAGTCAGTAGCGTGTATTACAGTCAAATCAAAACTATACACTTAAGCAGTCTTTAGTAGGAGAACTGTAAGACAGTGATGGTGAATGATGTTTGCTTTCATGTTTACATGCAGTTCAGGGTTGGTCTATGGGCTGAAATATGGGCCACCAGAAACTGAATTTAAATCATTTATATTTGAATTTGAATTGCTTAACTTGAATAATTGCCTTAAAAATATGAATAATAATAAATTCAATTTCAAATTACATTTTTTTCAATGCAATGATTCCGACTGAAAAATAATAATTCAAATTACGTGATTCAATTTCAGTTTTTTAATGCAATTATTCAAGTCAAGCAATTCATGCACATATTTCAGCCCATTTTGGTCATTCTCCATTCCAGAAAGCACCTGAAGCTGTGGTAAATGCCATGCCACACTCAACAGATTAAAAACTTTACTACTACTACTACTTTTAGAAGATTAGTTACAATCAATAGAACAGTTTAGCTAGTGTAATCTAACAATGCATAAATCCTGTTTGTGGATTATAACATACAGATCATGCAATGGTTCAAACTTCTAATGTCAGTATATCTTCAGTGTAACAGACAGACATGCAGACAAATGATGAATTCATGAAATCAGACAGTACCATCCATCCATCTTCTTCCGCTTATCCAAGGGCGGATCGCGGGGGCAGCAGCTTCAGCAGGGAGGCCCAGATTTACCTCTCCCCAGCCACTTCATCCAGCTCTTCCAGGGGGACCCCAAGGCGTTCCCAGGCCAGCCGAGAGACATAGTCCCTCCAGTGTGTCCTGGGTCTTCCCCAGGGCCGCCTGCCCGGAACACCTCACCAGGGAGGTGTCCAGGAGGCATTGTCACTAGATAAAATTTGAATTGATTTGATTTGATTTAGATGCCCGAGCCACCTCAACTGGCTCCTCTCAATGCCGAGGAGTAGCGGTTCTACTCCGAGCTCCCTCTAAGGGAGAGCCCAGCCACTCCAAGAAGGAAGCTCATTTTGGCCGCTTGTATTTGCAATCTCATTCGCTCATTCGGTCACTACCCAAAGATTGTGACCATAGGTGAGGGTAGGAACATAGATTGACTGGTAAATCGAGAGTTTCACCTTTCAGCGACCGACCGGCGCAGCGTCCGCATCACTGCAGAAGCTGCACCAATCCAATCCAATCAATCTCCCGCTCCGCCCTTTCCTCACTCGTGAACAAGACCCCGAGATACTTGAACTCCTCCACTTGAGGCAGGATCTCAACCCCGACCTGGAGGCTGCACTCCATCTTTTTCCAGCTGAGAACCATGGCCTCGGATTTAGAGGTGCTGATTCCCATCCCAGCCGCTTCACTCTCAGCTGCGAACCGCTCCAGAGAGAGCTGAAGGTCACGCTCCGATGAAGCCAACAAGACCAGGTCATCTGCAAAAAGCAGTGACCCAATCGTGAGGCCACCCTCAACGCCCTGACTGTGCCTAGAAATTCTATCCATAAAGGTTATGAACAGAATCGGTGACAAAGGGCAGCCCTTGTAGAGTCCAACTCTCACTGGAAACAAGTCTTACTTAATGCCTGCAATGCGTAGCACCGGTAGTACAGGGACCGGATGGCCCTGTATTAGTGGGTCCAGAACCCCATACTCCCGGAGCCTTCTCCAAGTCCACAAATCACATGTAGACTGGTTGGGCGAACTCCCATGCACCCTCCAGGACTGCGCTAAGGGTATAGAGCTGCTCCACAGTTCCACGACCAGGACGAAAACCACACTGCTCCTCCTGAATCTGAGGTTCGACAATCTTGTGGACCCTCAATCAGACAATGATTTCCTCAAAATTAGTAACCCTGTTGGAGGAGAGACAGGTGCATTCACACCAGAATTCATTTAGCTTTTTTAACTGTGATGGAGTCACAGTGTATCCATGAAACCACACAGATGATGAACAGTTTTGTTGCTTGGAGGACAAAAGTAGCAGAGGTTTTTTCAGTTTTGCACCAGCAGGATATGTATACTGCATTTTAAAATGTACCCACATAAGGTTGGACATGGCTGAACTACTAAGATTACTTCTCTTTGCTTTATCAAACTGCAATACTCTCAGTGTATAAACCTGTCTCCCTCTCCCCCACCAACTCTTATCAACCTTCAAGAAGACATATTGGTGGAAACTGCCATGCAGACACTGTTATCACCACACCGTCTGTGTATTACAGTGTACAGTATGTGCTGTGACTATAGTCTACAGTATGTGTGTGTGTGTGTGTGAGAGAGAGCTGTGGCCTCCTGTGAATAGATCAGCGTTATTGCGTCTTTAAAACAGGCCATGGCTCAGCCTTGCGCACGCGTTTAAACTAAACGCTAACACAGCATACTGTCACTACTCGGCTTTGTAAAGAAATCCTTCATAGATGACAAGGGAAGGTGGAGGAATGCAGGGATCAGAGGGAATGAAACAGGCACAGGAGAGGAGGGAGGTGTAAAATAAAAGATGATGTTTATTCTCACCGAGAGAGAACAGAGACCCTACGCCAATGAATTATGTATCTGCAGGAACGGGCATCTATTTGTGAGCGACAAAGTGTTTATTAAAGGTGAGAGCTCTTTTTTTTCCCTCTCACTCTTTCTTTACTAGTACCTACAGTATCTACAGCTGCCATGTGAATGGAACGAGAAGGAGATGAGGAGTTGCAATGTGGGAGATAAGGGAAATAAGAAAGAGGGACAAAGTGGAAAGAGAACGAGAACGAGTTAGGGGCTGTGTTAAACAGTGCATGCAAAATGGACTTTAGAGCTTATCGAATCTTTTTTCATTAACAGTTTGCTTTATTTATTTATACTCAGTTTAGATAGATTTAGAGGATAGATTCAAATACATTTCTTTGTTTATTATTTGATTATTTTAGGCACTAGGTTCTATACATTTATTATCTGTATGAATAGAAAAAAATATTGTGATACAAAGATGAGACAGTAGATACTTTTGAATGCTTTCACTGACATTAAAATTAAAGTAACATTTCTCATCAGGTTAAAAGGGACTGTAGAGTGTAGGATAGTACTGGTAGTACACAAATAAAGTTTCTTACAGAGACCTGGGGAAGTGGTAGAGTAAACAAACATACAACATTCAGCCAAAGTAAAACTGTAACTGAATGCTTCTTTCTTATTTCATTTACTTCCTTTACTTTATTTCTGTAAATGTGCCACTGTTTGCCGTTTTGCTAATTTTCAACTGCAGCCCTTTGGAAGTGTGTTCTAGAAGCAATGGCAGCATGAGAAACAGAAACACATGCACACACATCAAGATGACAACACAAACAAGAAGAGCTAGCCTGTTGTCGATACGTAACAGTTCAACACAATGGATCATATTCATCTAACTTCAACTATGGTGAACTTTGACACATACATTTGTGTAGATATAACAAGCCATCCTGACAGTGTCAACGTTTGAGGAGAGTGTCCAAATAGAAGAAGCTATCGTTGCTGTGTTACAGCATTCACTTTAATTTAGGTCCTCCGTCAGACTGGGAGGAATGTGTACCTGAATGTAACATCACTTGATGTGGGGATTGTGTATTTACACATGAATACACACCTACACACACAACACAAATGATGCCCATCCAGACGGTTTTCTTTGAGGTGGTGCATCACGTCGACTGCAGCGTGGAGGTGTGGTGAGCTTCACTTCAGATGTCAGGAGCATTCGATGGGCCTGTTAATCAAACACAGCCTACCCACAGATCAAAGCTGACAGGTCACTGATAAGAGAATTGCTGCTTCAATGACTTGAAATATAATTGACTTGTCGGCCTTCCCAGCTGTTGAAGAGACTAACATTAAAACCATCCATGGGGAAATGTTCGTCTCAGTGTGACAGTGGGAAGAAATGCAGGGCCATTAGGAACGTCACTGCTGCAGGATTACTACAGCAGAGGGAAACTTTCAGTGAGTGATGGGTTTGGAGTGTTTATTACAGCTCCGGAGCCTTCACTTTTTTTTCTTCCTGTTTGGTTTGTTTGGCTGAGTGAGAAAGATTCCACTGAATACACCAAAACAAGTACAGCTTCACAAAACCAACACTGACTGTCAACAGTGCCTCATGCTTGGGAAAATGGTGTGGTCAAGACTGAGATGCAAATTTCTGAGAGAAACAGTGAAGAAAATCAATCGCTTGTTCAAACTATTTTGTCATTTTGAATCCAATAAATTAATTCAGAATTACTAATGAACTGAATTTATTTATTTGTTCACTATTAAAATGGAAACTGATTCATGAAATAGTTAAAAATGCATACATGAGCTGGTATACACAAAGTTTTCATACATTTAAAGTCTGTGTAAAGGCAATTCTGAGATTTCTTTCAAAATAAATTTCACAATAAATATGTTGAAAAATAGTTGCTGAAAACGTGAAAAGACATTAAAGGATAGATTACTGAAATGTGGGGTCAGAGATTCAAACAGTTTTTCAGTCAACCCAGTTTTCAGTCCAGGATTTTGTGAGTAGTCCTAAAATGAGACTGCATGACGCACTGAGGTGAGCACCTCTGCCATTTTTAAATTGCAACACTTATACGTAGAACCTTTGCTAGCTAGCTCTGCCCTCAACATCCTGAAAATGCATCTTCTCTGGATGCCATAATGTGACAACACCTCCATTACTTTATTTCAATTTCCAAATAACAAAGTGATAAAGAAGAAGTGGACTGTGAAGGGCCATATTAATGGACACATGAAAATAATATAGTAATTACAGTAATGTTAGGTGACGTAGTGCACAGCAACGTTATTTTACATTGTGTACCAACATAATCACATTAGGGTTTCTCATCATTTCCATGTGTGTTATCTAATGGCAGTGCATGTAACGTTAGACTGCTCTCATTTCCAGAGGAAAATACACCTGTCACGTCTCTTATATAAAACAGCAGCTTGTAGCTATGACTAGGGGCGTCGTAAGTTAGGATAATTCCAAAAAATAGGTAAATATTAATATAAAATTATATTATATAAACCATCATCGAGTGTATATATATATATATATATATATATATATATATATATATATAATACATTGAATGATCTCTTTGTTTTTACTTGTTTTTGGCAATAAAAGTTAAATATCCATATTGACTGACCACACCCCTGTAGCTGCATGAAATGTTTGCTGGTTTGGTATTGTTGATCTGAGTTTACGTGTGTCGGTAACGGCACACATATACGGGAGACACCCACCTAGGTGACCACCTGCCGAGTGCACTGTGCTGCCGGTGATTTTTGTCCCAGCTTCATCAAAACACAGCAACAGAGCAAGAACCATAACGCGACGACAGACTGCGTTTCACTGAGATGCATGACTTCTGTATGTTTGGACAGAGAGAAAGACACAGAGAGACAGAGATTCATTCAACTCACCCAGAGTGGTTCAGCAGACAATCCTGGAGCTGAGAGTACTGCCTATTTTTACCGGATTTTGACACCTAATTTCATAGACTTGTCATTATTTTTAATCATTCAAACTTGGCTGTGTAAATTCTTTACTTTAAGCAAAAGAACTTTGACTTAAAGGAGTTAAGAAAGACATTATCCAAGAAATAACTGCCAAGTCATGCATGCTGACATCATCAGTGATTAGCTGGCCAAACAACTGAAATGTATTTACAGGTGATATTTAGTACTGAACATCCACAATTATGTGATATTTATTTATATTAAGCAAAAAGTAAAGACATAGGTTAAATAAAATAGAACCCATAATCCATTCACAGTATATAATGTTAGGATACACTGAATTATTCCATACTGTCATTGCTGTAACTACCACAGAAGCAGTAGGCCATTAAGCAGTGTGCAAGATTTAAGTTGCAGGTTCTAACTAAGTGAATACCCCCTCAGCTACCCCTCTGCTCTTCTAAGCATGTAAGGGAACCTAACAATGTGAAAGCCCCTATCAGACAAGTCAACTTAGCTTCCTGCTCCTCCAGATGTCAAATATACATATTTGACATGCAATCGTTTGATAATAAAACTCCTTGACATTTGCAAAGTCATTACATGATCAGTTTACTAATATCAATGAGAGTCAAACATACAGTGAAGCTGTTCCATTTGAAAATGCTGTAATTGTCATTTATTCCTATATTATTCCTATACATTTTGACAAAGACTTTTTGAACAAAGCTGAAACTCAAAAAGAGTTCAGTTTCGTACCATGAGTAGGATTCTAGCTGGACCACAACAATATGGGAGACTATGAACTCTACTCTCTACTTTGAAAGCAACAAACAGATAAGATTCATATTTTTATTTAGCAACCTCTTTCCTTTTTAAAGATGTGTTTGTATTCATTATGCTGTAAAAATGTAAATTTTTTCAGTTGGAAGATTTCTTTATATTTTTGTTCATTTCAATTTTCTATGCTGCTCTGAAAATAAGCCATAAAACTAACCCTTAACCTCTTTTGTTTGACTAATTCCCATCAATCCCTCCCCCTGCTCCTCAGGTGGCCACTCAGTATACAGTACACAGTGAGCAGCCATAACATTCGGTACACACACCAAGGTGATGAAATTTGACTTTTTACAAGCTTATACGTTTTAGGTTATTTTCATTTTCATTTGTTAGAGCACAAAAAGTGTGCCAGTAAAGCAGCGCGCACGCATCGCTCGTCGATGCAAAATGTGAAAATGGGGCCAGAAGCTTGGAGATGTGGTGATACTCACAGGGCTTGTTGGCACAATATGCTGTCACAATAACTCCAATGATTCTCTCTATCTTCCCTCTGCCGTTCTGTTCGCTCGCCCTGGCATGTTGCTAAACCATTTTGTTCAATAAAAAGTTGTTGAAGAGGGAAAATAAAACTTATCTCAGGCATGAACAGCACAATAAGTTCAGACAGTTAAGATTTGCAGACTTTCTGAAGAAACTGTCTTGTGGAGCAGTCTGTATTGTGACAGAGGAGGTTAAAGGAAAATGAATGCTGCAACACAGTCAAAAATCTATGGTTGCTTCACCTGTTTTGGACTCTCTCTACTCTCAGTAATTGCAGTGAATAGGGAAGAACTGATTTTGATGCACAATTTGACCATTTCCAGTGTCCAGTTCTTAAGCCTTATAGTAAGCAGCATCATGTTTTCCTTTCCTTGCACTGACATGCCACGTCTCCTGTGAAAAAGTTCTGTTAGGCCACCCAGCTAAATCAGTATTACATTGGCTGTAGTTGGTAACATGAGACAGAACATATGCCCCAGAAGGTTGTATCAAATGTATTCTTTAAGAATCACTTTATTGCTCTCATCACGTTAAAGATATCTGTGCAACTCTCTGAAGAGCAACAGAACAATGGTATAAACATCGAGCTTTTGTCTTCAAAGAGGAGACTGAAAGGCATCAAAAAGTCAAAAACAATCAGAGCTCAACATCCTTAGTGCCACTGATCCATCTCCATCTACTGTTTCCAAGGTCAAGAATGAATTTCAATGCTTGAAATTTAACAGAAAATTGTCATGCTCTGAAACACTCTCATCACACAACAATAAAGTCTTTTTATTTAGATAGAAGATAAAACTAAAATGTTAATTGTTTTGGATTACCAACAGTATTTCCACTCTTTCTGGTCTCTACAAGTACATGTAGACATGAACTGATGTCAGTGGCCGCTGAAAAGTAGATGGTAGGTTGTAAAATAGTTAGCGGTAATATTATGTAATTTATACTCGTAGATCATAGTCCTTTAACAAGCCGGCTGAGTGTGTGAGTGTGTGTCAAGTAATGTGTTAGACAAAAGACATCTTCACTCTGTGTACACAGAGCAGAGATGTGGTTTTACATATTGCAGGAAGCTACATGATTGAGAGGTAGACAGGATGTGTGTGTGTGTAGGTGTGTGTGTGTTCAAAGTGAATGGTACATTTGTAGAGATGTGGGCTGTACTCTGCTCTGCCATGTGGAACGCTGCAGTGTCAGAGGACTGACGGGGATGGAAGAGCAGCTTGGGAATGAAAAACATTCTGTGCGTGTATGTCATCAGGTATTAGTCTAAAGCTTTGTGCACCATAAGGCTTTGAACACACAGTATGTCTCTTAATCCAGCATGGCTTTTGCTAGGACCGAACTGACTGAGACATACAAACACACACACTAAAATATAGGGCTGAATTTGATGTTAGTCGCCTGCAAAGTTTAAATTACAATTTATGGACAGTGTAGCAATAAAGCTGCGCAGAACGGTAATAAATGAAAGGAAAAGCCTCTAGTAAAATTCATTCCCCTTTGGTATTTTTGATGACGGTTTTAGAGACTACTGTCTAACATATCACTCCAAAACCTCCAGTAGGTGTTCAGTTGGGTTGAGATTAGGTGGTTGTGATGGCTATCATTTTCATACTGATCAAATGTATTCATTGTTATGCAGATGATACGCAACTGTATGTCCCAATAGGTACCACTAATGTGTCCTTGATCATTATAATTATCCCTTCTGAGCCCAGAGTGAGCATTATTAACACTCTATCATCTGTCAGGTTGCCTGATCTGATATGTGATATTAAAAAGAGGCCCTAGGAGCTATTTCTGACTTGCTTTGTCCAACTAAAATATTTGGTGAAGAACATATTCACTCTTTTCATTTGCAGATCTACAAGAATCATCCATGTTTTCTTTTCTTTGCTGGATTTGACTATTGCACTTCTTTCTTCTTCTTGCAGGTCTAATCAGTAAAGACAATGTATAGAAAACACTTCTGCCCGACTGTTAGAAGAAAGTGTTAACCACCCACCCAAATTTGAATGATTAAAAATGTCAAGTTTATGAAATTAGATATTGAAATCAGGTAAAAATGAATTCTCAGCTCCAGGTCTGTGAGGGTGTGTCCTCTGAATGTGCTGAAGCCACGCCCACTCATGGGAGCAGTCAAGCAGCCATTTTGAAGCGACTGAAACATGTCAGATGAGTTCAGAAAATGAGATGACTAACATTGAAACTCTGAATGAGATGAATTCATCGCTATCTCTCTGCTAGGGGTGCAGGGGTATGCTCAGGGTGGCCTCGTGTGGTCCACACGCTGATCTAGGCATAGCCACAATCCATAACAACCTGTGAGACAAGAAACTACGAAAACTCTGGGAAAAAGCTACATTAGTAACATGTCGTAATCTTTTTAGAAACTCTATCAGCTTTCAACTCAGGCAAAAATACAATTGTACAATACAACCTCATGACAACATAACCATTTTCTCTCTGTACACTGTCCTCTTGTAGCAGGATGGACTCTTTGGTCCTGGGGACATTCAGCTGTGCTGCAGTCTTAGCCAATCGCAGGGAGAGAGAGCCACATAAAGGCGGGCAGAGAGCACCTGTCTTCCTCTTGCTTGGCTGAGGTTAGGGTTGCGTCACGTCCTAGCGTTTGTCACTTCTCCTTCCGGGTAGTAGAAGTCCGCTTGGGTGTTTTGACTGCACGCCCTTCACCGCTCTGGTGCGTTGCTTCCGCACGTCCTCCGCTCCACGCTGTGTTGTCCGGGACTGCCTGACTGGTATGTAGCGTAATGGCCTCAGCTTCCTCCTCCAACCATTTGTAAGTAAGTGGCTAACCCCTAAAATACACAGCATGCGGAACGACTCCGGAACGGCTCTGCCACGGCAGTGGAGCAGATACATTTAACCCTAACCTAGCCCTCCGCAACACATACGCAGAGCTTCTATTTGCCCTGGACGCCGGAGCATAGCGTGTAAATTCAGCACAGAGCAGATTGTGCAGGGAAGGAAATCGGCTGCAAAATACAAAATAAAACACTGGTTGATTTTCAAAATAAAATACTTGGGGGACGACCTGAAGTCAACAGGTTTTTCTTTACATCCCGTTGACACCATGGATGAGGAGAAATTGATTCTGGAGGTCCAAAATCAACCAATCATCATCAATCATTTACGACACCTCACATTCTTTTTATAAGGACACTCGCAGCGTGGAATGCCATTGCAGGAGTCAAAGAGACTACAGCCGGCAATATCGCGTGATTATGCATGAATCTACAAGATCTCGTGCCGGCGGAGCCGCACCAGTGCGCATCACGAATGGATTATGTGTGAGTTGGCGGACGACAGAGTACGCTGCCGTTCCGGAGCAGACCGTTTCTGAGCCGTTCCACATGCTGTGTATTTTAGGGGTAAGTAGTAGTGCTGCTGCCTGGGCGAGACTGTGACTCAGCCACGTTTTAAAGTGTGTCTGCGTGTGTGAGAGAACAGTGGAACTTCATTTTGTTCTGTTTTGTTTTGTTTGTTCTTGTTTGGTTTCTTTTGGTTTTCTTTGCAGCAGTTGGTTTTGTTGCGCTCAGAAGTAGGATTATTTTGGTAGTTTATGTTTATCTGGTTATTTTTGATTTTTTTTTGTGATTATATAGATTTTGCTTAATTTGTTGTGCTTATTATTTTTGATTGAATTTTTATTTCTTTCTTTGTGATTAAGTACAATTAATTCTTTTCATTCCTAACCTGTTGCTCTCAGGTCCTCCCCATCCAGGTGCTGAGCCTACGGTGATGGATTGGTGTCCTTTATGTCCCACTAATTTTTTTATTGTTTGCACTCGTTTGTTTTTTTTTTTTTTTGTGTTTGACTTTTCTTGTTTGCTTCACGTGTGGTGTCCCTGGGATCCCCGTTCTTTTGGACTCATTTGTCACAGTAGGTCTCAGCCCTGGTTGGCTTCTTTTATCTCCAGAGTGAGGGCGAATCTAGTGCCAGAGTTTTAAAAAGAAAATTAATTTGTAATAAATATATTTTTGTATTTTCAAACCACTGTCTCTGTCCACCCTTGTGAAACAGACCTGAGTGCTTTTCCTTTTGTGATTAGCCCTTTTAAATCTCTGGGTGAAATTGTCAGAAAGTTTGATTGATTGCTTAAGCTGTGGAAGATCCCACATACTCGTGTCGCCACACTCTGTTCAAGCCTCTCTTTCACTACACTATTAACTTTTCCACCATGAGAACTTTCTTAGAAACTCCACACTAAAGACACCTGTAGACTGTGCCACAGCAGCAATGGTGTAAGTTTATTGCATGCCACACTGTGTGACACGGCTTTAATCAAATCCTAATCGCAACAGTGGATACAATGGCAGGCTTGGACAGGGATGAGAGGATCGTACTGAAAATCTGGGCATGTTGAGACGTGTTTGAACAGTAGCACACCCACTGGTCACCGACACGCTACAGACTACTTATGTAAACCGCTCATCCATGGAGCTCACACTGACGCTCCCGTTGAGCTCCTTAAATAAAGCATCAATATCTCCTCCTCTCTCTGCTCTGCTCGCTCTCCTGATCCTTTTACTGCTCATAGGCGAGTGTTAAAATGTCAACTGGCTGCCCCAGTTAGCTGCTGATCAATATATAATAGATCTCTGCTACACAGGAGCTACAGTACAGGCATATTGATAAAGGGAGAAGAGGAAGAGAGATTCTACCTCTTCTCTTCTTCCCTCTCTCAGTGTTTGTGTTCATGATTCCAGGTGCTGAGAGCCATCATTAGATGCGAATGTTTATGGTGTTGTGGTGTGGCTCGCTGAAATTCAATAACACACCACCAACAGAAGAGCACTGACTGCTGAAGTGTTCCCTGTCTGTTTTATTTGGACTCTCATACTTCTGTGTGTCTGTGCGGGTAATAAAATGGATGCTGAGGCGGGAGGTGTTGTGGCAGCGGGGTATAAAGAACATGTCAGCTTCGCAAAGGACACACTCCCATCACAGCTCCCAGCAATAACACCTATTCCAGCAATCTGGCCTGTTTTGTCAAGGATCCTTCTGTCCAAACACGAGCTAGAGTCATGAAGCATACACACAGACACACACCACAATACACTGTAGACTGATATATGTGTTTCATAAACTGATATCAATGTTTCATAAAATAGCACTGTGTGCAAAGCAAATAACACCTCTTATTTTTATCTTCAGATAGCTACTTTTACATTAAAATTCAACCTTTTGGGAAATTCACTTATTTACCTCATTGTTGAGACTGAGGAGAGATTCATATGAATGGGAAACTTGGACGTGAAAGTCTCGAGGTCAGTGGCATGGACAGAGGAGGAGGAGGAAAGAGGACCACATCAGATGATGCTGAAGGGAAAACCACTTCAGTGTGTTCTTACTAATGTGTGTGTGTAAAAATATCCAAAAATCACTTCAGCAGCTGCAGCATACAAACTGAAATTCAGTCAATAACTCGCAGACCACAGTGAAGCTTGTTAAAAATAAAATAATATGTTTTAGTCATTGAATTTTCTTTCTCCGGCACTTCATATCTCATATTGGATGTTTTCACAACTCATTCCTGGTTACCCAGAAGGTAGGAATGGGTCTTAAAATAGTTTGATTAATGATTGATTAATGCACGAAGAGAAGTTTCAATTTGGCTTTGCACCTCCATTTCCTCACATAACAATTCCTGCCCCCAGGATAACTGTGACCAGTGATCAGTGATCTGAGATTTGAGAGTTATAATACATAATGCAAAATATGATGTTGGTCCACGTCTAACAGAACAACACACAGAAATGTTTTCTGCTGGAAGGATGACATCATTTGTCAGTGCTATCCACACCTGTAGACATGGTGCTTTAGTTTGAAAAGTGAATGGAAGAACAGAAGCCCACAGAAAGGTAGAATGAACAAAGGTAAACTTTAATGACTTACAGGACAGAAGCAGCTAACACAAAATAACAAAAGCAACTCAGGAGTCAAAGTGAAAACAAACTTAATCCAACCACCAACAGTCCAACAATGTAAAGTACAGAGGTCTAAGAACACGGGGAGAAGCACTAAGACAGAAGAACACAGGACAGGAGAACAGATGCAGACGACCTGACACGTTAAAGAGGGAAAACATCTGGACTGAATACAAAAGAACTAATGAAATAATTAGACACTGGAGACGCAGAAAACAGATGGGAAAAAGACAAAGACAGGATGTAAAGTAACACAAGACAAGTGAGGAAAGAGTCTTTCAACATAAAACAGGAAGTACTAAAACAGAAACCCCAAACCATGTCAAATAAATCTGTTTGAATCATTTAAACATGGACGCACAGGTTTCTGAAGAGCCATTATGAAGCTCAGTGTGGTGGCTCTGGCGGTTGTGATCTTAGCAGTCTTGCCTCTGCTGCCCCCGGGCTAATCTAAAAATGGACAAAGACGTGGGTTGTAGGTGGAGCTGAAGAGGGCTGAATGATGTCAGTCAAAACGTCTGTGCTTTCAATTCTGCATAACTTTAAGTCTTATATAATTTGAATAGATGAGCTCTATAAAAAAAAAAAAAGTTTTAATATGGGAACTTATGGAGACTCATTTTGCAGCCAGCCTTAATAGACAATTTGAGGAACTGCTCTTTTTGGACTTGCACTTGCACATGTTTCATGCTTCATTTCACAAGCACAGAGGTTGCCATTGTTTCCATAGGGACTTGACTTGGGAACCAGAGGGTGGCTGGTTCAAGTACAGTATGGACCAAAGTATGGAAAGTGGACAGGGAGCTGGAGAGGTGCCAGTTGAGGCCTTGAACAAGGCACTGAAGCTCCCAAATACTCTCAGGGTGCTGCTCTGTGTGGTGGTTTTTTGGGTAAAAAAACAAGTGAAAAAAAGAATTTAATAAAGTATCTATTCTAATGTGAGAGCATTTTAGGGTTGGTTTGATTCATGAACTAAAACAACTTAGTCAACATAGTGACTTAGTTATGGTTAGGGGACCTTCGTGGCTGTGATAAATCCATTATTATTTTTTTATCTGACCAAAGACTGAGACTGCTCTGCTCATGGGTGCATCTCTGTGATCATTCTTCTTCTGTCTTTTCTTGAAAAGACTTCTCTATAATACATTTCTCATGTGACCCCATGTTCACCCGGCTCTGTGAGCATGTCTGAGCCTTCTGCTCTTCAGTACAACTGATATGAAACCCCCGTCATTCCTCTGTCTGTGAGTAACATGGCCTCCATATGTTTAGCCTTGGGCATGATTGCTATTTTCTCTCTCTCTCCTTCAGTCTCTGATGCTTTCTCAATCTCGCTATCACACAAATAAACAGGCTCAGAGTGGCTCAGCCATTCACAGTAACTTTTTAATTATCTTTTTATGCTGATTTTGTGCCATCAAGCCTTTGGGACTTGCTCGTGCAAAACAATTACCAGTTGCTGCTTGTTTTCTGTCTCTTATCTGAGGAAAGCTGCTGCCTCTGGGGTGATAAAACACAACTCTCTCCTCTCTCGTCTCCTTTCCTTGGGTGTTACTTTCCGCCATTTCCAAGTCTCTCCATTACTCCCTCTTCTTATCTCTTCTTCCCTTACCTCCTCTAACAGTCTGCATTGTTCTTCACTTTCTGGGTACACCGAGATTCATATATCACACTGATATTGTGCTTTCATTCTAAGCAGGATTTTTTTTCAATGAATTCCATTCACATCAGACCATTCTGCAGATATATGTGTGAGGCCTGTGTGATGTTTACACAGTGAAAAGCTTAAAAATGTTCTCCATAGTGCCCTACAGAGGAAAATAAATAACTGTACCAGAGAAAAATAAAGCAATCATTTAGTAATAGGATAGAATATTAACAAAAAGCTATTATTTGAGTAACAGTGTATTCGTTTGACAAATTTTAAAGCAAAACCAAAGATGATATCCATCTTTCTCACATATGTCTGGATATGTTATGATAAAGGCCCAATGGTTCAGTCACTGATGGTAAATGGTAAATGGACTGTATCGCCTTTCTAGTCTGACCACTCAAAACACTTTCACACAACATATCTCAATCACCCATTCACACACACTGCAAGGTGGCAACTGCTCATCAGTTTTAAGGAGCTAACCATTCATACACATTCACACTCTGATGGCACAGCCTTCAGGAGGTTTGGGATTGGACATGCAGACTGGAGGAACCAGGGATCGAACCTCCAATCATCGGATTGGTGGACCTATAGAGCTACAGCTGCCTGTAATGTCAATTCATTGTTTTTTTCTTTTTTTTTTAAAGATATTTTTTGGCCTTTTCAGGCTTTATTTGACAGATACAACTGAAGAGTGACAGGAATGTGGAGAGAGAAAGATGGGGAATGACATGCAGCAAAGGGCTGCAGGTCAGATTCAAACCCTGGGCCGCTGTGGTAAGGACTGGGCCTTTGTGCATGGAGCGGATTCATTCGTTATGTTTCTTGACGCAAGCTTTTCTCTTCTTGTTGTACTTCCTTAGTCACCCCTAACTAACAAAAATGTCAAGTTTCAAGATCAGGTGTTTTTCCTTGTTCTTTGAAGCACATAGTGCAGATCAAATAGAGCATAAACTTTGGGTTATGCCACAAGAGACGGAAGCAGAACAGGTATCTCTCTTAGATGAAAGGATCTACCTTGCAGATGAGAAACAAACCACTCAAAGGACTAACCTTGAATGCAAACGACACGGTTCAAATGGTCCAACATAGTCCTACCAAACATAACAGAGTCTAACAAAATTAAGAAGGCAATATCTACCATTTGATGGCAGGCAGGAAGTGTACAGTGGGTTTATTGGGGCATCAAACACTTGGAGAGCAGTGCGAGGGAACCTAAACAGTAAAGTTGGAGCCCCACAGTTAAACAATGAGCTGAAAGCTGAGGGGAGCTGCAGATTCAGGTGATAATTCACTGTAGGTTCATCATTATGAGACAGACCTATAACAGTGTCACACTTTCTTTCACCGTTGTCATTTGATACATTGTTATAAAAAGATCAATTACAATCGCTTTAAGGCATACTTAGGATAGGGGAAGATTAATGATGGCTGCTCCTGAACAGCCTTCAGAGTGATCAGTAAAATAAAAACAAAGAGCAATGGACACAGAACTGGGACTGGAATCAGTTTGCATGTCCCATCCACGCTCTATCAGCACCAACTCATCACATGAAACAATACAAGCAAAGAGTCATGTAAGCATATATGATAGAGTATAGCAGTTGATGTTCCTTTCTCCCTCTATGCCCTGGTTTCTGTATACACAGTATATAAGCTATGAGTTAGCATGACTTGAAAGCATGAAACAATATTTAGTGCAATAGGCTAAACTGAAACTTGAAATATTGTCTTGAAATATAATCTTAAAATTTGTGTTACCCCCCGTTACGCAAGCTTTCTGCCACAAACCCAGTATATACACCGGCAGTTTCAATTCTTCTATGACTGGTCATCAATGACCACCTTTTTTCAACTTTGAGCTCAAACTGTAATCTCTCCTTCTTGCTTTTTCATACTGTTCAAATGTCCAAGTCCCACCACAAAACTTAGGAACAAATGGAGCTACTGGAGCCTGAACTATTCCCAAAAGCCTGGCAGAAGCAGCTAGCCCCGCAACAATTCCCCTTAGCTCTGCTGTTTTTGGCACTTTCTTCGTTCTTTTTGACCAGCCCAAACTGTGCTGCCAAATGAACTGAACCTGCTTTTGCAAACTGTGCTAAAGTACTCTTAGATGGCCTATTCAGAAACTTGGGGACCAAAAGAGTAGTATGCTCAGTATCCATGTTTAACACCATCACTGACACTACATAGCCAGAATTACGTATTTGAAGCACATCCAAAAAAACAGAATATGGCATTTTGAGTCACGGAATACTAATTCGAAGGAGGTTGAGTGGTTATGGAGCACCCCCTCCTACAGTGTTGCCAACTCTTCAGTAAGGAAAGTAACTATTGGCTGTCCTAAATGTTGCTAGAAGTGTTGCATCACTTAATTTGCATAATTGGTCATGTGCATGTATTTGTAATGGTTGTAGTAGAAGAAAAGAATAACATTGTGGGAGAGACAAAAAGTCAGTAAATATGTTTAGAACTACAAAAGGAACTTTCTTCTGGGATCAGCCAGCGGCAGCTTCATGCATGCTTCTATTGCAGTCTGGACGTACAGCAGAGGGGTGAACATCTCCTGGACTTGTGAATGTATTTTACTGTCTCTGTTTGACTGTCTCTTACTTGTAGTATTTTTTTTTTGGCTTACTGGAGGCTGTAATGTTCCCAAAAATTTAAAAAAATTCATTGCATCTGTCATTTCAATGCAGGTCTGACATGACTGCTGCAACAACTCACAGCTAAGTGAGTTTAGGTGTGGTGAAATGTAGTTATGTAAAATCTGGGCACCATAATCACTAGAAAAACATCAAATTTGAGTCTGAACAACAACAATAGCTTTTTTCAAAACTAATAATTTCAGCCCAGCTGGAGACAAACACTGTATTTAGGCTTTTATTTTTGTAACATTTTCATCAAAGTTCCTTAACATTTCACAGTACACCTATAGTTGGAAGGAAACATAGCTGCTGTGTCTATCTTTTCATCGCTGTTGCTCCATTATGTCCCTTAAATTGTCTCTTATTTTGGAAGGGTATTATTAGCATATTATCATTTACCCAGGGCGGGTCATCTCAGCTGTGTCTGACATGCTGTCAGGGGCCTATCTTGCTGATGATGGAGTCTGTCAGTCATCCTCTCAACAAAATTAGATACTCCAGTGTGGGTGTTATTTTGTGTGTGTGTGTTGGGCATATTACAGACGTGGGTTCAGCTCAATTTCTATGAAATTAAGGCAGGAGGTGGATTTCTTCCAAGATGAAATTGAGAACTTTGTTATGGGCTAATGGATTGCTCTTTATTTCCACTTTGTCCCAAGTGATCTGCAGGCAAAGTGACCCCCAACTGTGGTCGCTTTGGGTGACGCTAAACAACATGGAAGTCAATGGAAAGTCAGACACAACAGCATGCTGTAGAGTCACTTCTGTGTGGAGACAAAACCGAATTCTTCAAGGAGCAAGAACTCTGTCCTACTGTACACAGGCCAATGACATGTTGTGTATGTACATTATGGACAATACCACCTCAACATTCAGCAGCTGTATCTGTGACCTCTCACACATGTGCACATTCAGCCCAGTAGTGCTCCACTCTGCGATGGCAGATAATATTTATATATATAATATGTATTTATTTATTGTCAAAATATTCTGCTGAGTTTGCAGCACATCTGTATGCAAGAGAAAATAAGGCTAAATGTGTTGCCTTAAGGAAAGATTGGCAAGTTTGGCAAATCCTAAAGAATAATGGCAATGTCCATGAATGTCAAACACAGCACTGCCAATGATATACATATGATGATATATATATATATATATATATATATATATATATATATATATATATATATGTGTGTGTGTGTGTGTGTGTGTGTGTGTGTGTGTGTTGTATGTATACAAAAGTTCTTGGTTACAGGTTTAGGAACAGATCACGGATTGGGTTCAATAAAAAGTGTTCGGTTTCTCGTGGGACTTGAACGGCAGCTTTCTGGCAGAAAGCCCTGAAGCAACATGTACATGTTTTTTACAGATCCAGGGTTACCACCTAGACACAACCTTTTTCTCTACACAACTATGTCCATCAATTTTCATGTGAATAGCCGAGTGTAACACTGTGAAGGTTTTCCAGCAGAGACCGTCTGAAAATGTGTGTTGTTATTCCCATATTCAAACAATCATCACATCTTCTTTTGAATGAACATCAGCTCTTCAGCCAATGTAGGAATGGATCAGTACTTTAAAGTAAACGTCTCTTCAAATCAACAGCTGCTTTTGAACTAGACACCATAGTTTCAAAAACAGTCTCTTGACTTCAGCTCTGTTTCCCCTGTAGACTAATTAGTACCAAAACATAGTTATTTCCAGGAGACAAGAAATTACTAGAAAAATATGAGGGAATGACGGACCACTTCCTTGTACTGTACAGCCTCAGAACTGTGAAATAACTGCCAGCATGGTGAGCTGGATACTAAGGATGTGTTTTTATTGACTTCAGTGAAAACAGAGGGATGGTTGGGGTGTCAGGGAGTGAGAGAAACAGAGATGCAGGTGGTGGTGGGGGGTTGGACAGAGAAACTGGAAATCTAGATGATGAAATTGCTCTCGATCAATCGGCTGTACATCCCTCGGTCTGAGAGACATGTCTCAATCGATTGAACCCGCAGAGTCGTGTCGCTGCTTCTCCGATACGCGCTTTAATACAAGTCATAGCACATGCTTGACACCTGCATGCTTTTAAAGCAGCATACAATCAAGAGGCCATGCAGACACTCAATAAGACAGTGCTGTAGAGTGTGTGTCTCATTTTTCATTCTGCCCAGCACTCTTCATTTGACCCGTTAAAACTCGTACTGAATGCTAACATACGGCAGAGATCAACATTCAGCAGGGCTGCTGGGGTTAACATACTGTCCAGGCACAGAGGTGGAGGTTTGTTCTGATATACAATGTTAGATGTTCACATATAAACACCCTCACACGACAAGTCACTGAGTTTTTTTGTTGAACAAATGGAATCGAACTGCTTGACGACACCTGATGCAAGATGTTCTGCTTTTCAACGTCACCTCCATTATTTCATCATTTCACACTGTGTGCATCATGCTGCTATAGAATGGCCCTTCTTGCTCAGAATTATTGTGTTGATGAAACTACTGTAAGAATTACATGGGCTGCTCTAGTTTGACACTAAAATCTATGCCTATTACCTACGAGACACAATGAGGATGAGCTGTTTTTTTGAGTGCAACATTTCGGTAAATCCATTTCTGTCTATCAGAAAGTGAAATGAGATCAATCGATATGGTGTCTTTGTTTTAAGTCTCGAGCTGGGTCAGGATGTGGATAATCTCCACTGCTGGTCTTTAACCTGTACACAAACTAAACTAAAAACAAAAATGTATTTATTTTTTTTGCTTACAGCGTACTGATAAGTGTCACTTTGATGACGTTGAGTCATTGCAGTTTTCATTCTACATCTGTTGACACTAAAACTCGTTTTTTCCCGGTATTCTAATTGCCAATTGCAATTGGAATTATTTCTCTACAATCTGTACCTTCTCGAAGGTCCCACAGAAAATTTCAGGGAGGCAGTCGTGGCCTGGTCCTTAAAAAAGTGGAGAAGATAAGCAGATGCACATCTGGCCAAACCAAATAATTAGTCCTCATGCCCAAAGTATTTTTTTCATACGTAATGCACAGACATGACATTAATATTGATCTCTCATCTCTAAATCACATATCATTCTTCCTGTTTATGACATGACAGACACCTGGGAACAGTTCTCTTCACTTCTGAAGTATCAACCTATCTGGAAACACCTCATCAGACTTTCAGTTGAATATATAAATATATATATATATTTATATATAATATATATATAAATATATTCAGTTGCTGTATTGCATCTGGATTCATTTCATAATGGCTTTGACCAGGAAAGATGAGACTTCAACATAATGTTTGCAGTCTGTAAAAACAACAAAAAAGGTTGAAAGTTTGTTATGAAGAGGAGAATTACAATTTTTATTTAAAAAAAAAAAAAACATTTTTAAAAAAATTAAAAAATGAAGGACTTTGCTGTCCCCAATCGCAGCGGGCATTCAGACAGGATCAGGAAAACCGCCAAAACCGGAGGTCTTTCCGTTCAGTCCGCAACGCCGGGTTTCTGCAAAACACGTCGCTGGTGTCCAGGAGAGAAGTTGAGCCAGATTAAACTCTGGGGAAACCGGGCCCCACGTCATGTCGCACAAACCAATCAAAAAATGGCAGTCAAACCAGAAGGCACCCAGAAGACCTGTACAGGAAGACGGGAAGAAAAATCTTGTTTACCATGGAGTGTAAACATTTTGCATTCAAGTAGCAATCGCAAGAAGCTTCTTCACGTTGGGATCCATCTGTTTTGGTTGGACGATAGGAAATGAAGGCAAAGCTCTTATGGGCATCTTCTTCTCTTCGTCTTTGGGAAAACAGTTTTGGGCTCACTGCTGCCACCTTCTGGTTTGGGGAGGTAATGCCACCAAAACGATGTCACGCGCCGAGCCAAATAGTGAGACCCCCCGCCCCACTGTTGCCAGTTTCCCTGTTCCTGTCTCAGTGTGTACTCACTGAGGAAAAGAGGGTTTCAGATGCTGTTGGATGATTCATTTGAAGCATAATGAGGCCTTGAGGGAACCTCTAACCCCTTGAGTCTCTGTGAGCGGTAATCCAGCAGTCCAACATGACTCCACTTCTAGACTGTGTATAAGAATCATGGTGACTCTTTGTGATTTTCAGCTCTTGCTTTCTTTGATTTTATTTCTGCACAGATTTTAAAAAATGTGTTTCAAACAACCTAAAAGATCAGTGTTTCTGGTATATCAGTCCAAAAACAGCACCATATTGCATATGTTGTTCAGTTGCTACTATAAGATTTGTTTGGGTTGCCAACTTTCTCTCCAAAGTATGCATGAGTTTTATCTTGAATGATTCTGAAATGTTGACTGTTAAATCACTATGGATGGGTGCTTTGTCCCACTATAGCAGTTTCTATATTTAGCATCTTTTTGGTTCATTTTTTAAACAGGGGAGCTTTGCTGAGCGTGCACTCTTTTTCAGCAATGTCCTGCTTTACATTCATATTGTTACAAACACGGCCGCAGACAAGAATGCATGTATGCCTTTCCAAGGAAGTGCTCCTAATCACTCACTTACACACAAATTCACCAACAAGTCTTTGTTTTTCAAATAGACCCAGTTTGCAGAGTGACTTGACCTACCTGAAGCATTAAAGAAAGTTTTGAAGGTTCCACAGACCGTCCTCTGTTTTGTTGACAGGGTGACAGAGTGTGACAAAGTTAAAGTATCTATTGCAGTTGTTCACAGGAAAGTATGATTCAAATGATAAAAACAAAAACATGATCTGTTTTCTACTTGTCATTTTAACTGTTGACAGATTCAGTCTGACCTCATGTATCAGTATTAGCTCTCAAATGCCTGTCGCAATTCAAAATACTGAAGCCAAACACACGACTCAGGAGGCAACACAAAGAGTCTTAGAATATTCAATATTCAAGTATACAATATTCAAGTATACAATATTCAAGTATACAAAATCCAGGAAGGAAGAATCCAAATAGTTGAATAAAAAAAGACAACTAAAAAAGTATCGGTATTCTGATTGGACATGCTGAACCACAGAAACCACATCCAGGCCCAGGAGGTTCCATCACTCTTTGTTTAATACTGGAATTACCCAGCAGACATGTTTGAGCCACCACCATCTGAATCTGATTTGGAGCCAGAGGACACTGGCCATCCCACAGTTCAACTCTGCTGCTATAATTTATGATCTGTTTTCAGCACTGATTTTTCTACATGTATAATGTGTTTCACAAGAAATCTGTCTGTATTTCCTTCACACAGACTTTAAACTCCTGTAAAAGTCCTATCACATGATGTCACTAAACTTGTTTTTTTAACTAAACTCTTTCCTCTCATTCTGACACCATAATGAGAAAAATTATAGAAAAATCTTTTATTTAAAGGGATGGTGTGACCCTCTCTGCTGCAGCCCCACTTAATGATTAAGACTGATTATACAGATGTGTTTTGCATTAAAGAAGCTTACCTAGCGCAGCTGGGAGCGTCATTATTAGAAAAGGAAACGACTAGATCACGTTTCTGAACCTTGGCATGCTAATTGCTGGTGTGAGCAAAAACAGAGCAGGTGCAGCTTCCTCCACTTTCATACCAGATTTATTAAGACCATTTATGTAAATGAAGTGGTGCGATGGAACACTGCAGAGTTTCACTTAAAACTCAAAGCTGACGTGATTCTACACACCAGCGGCAGAGGAGGTTTGTGACATGTAGCTCCATCATTTCAAGTTCTAAAAACAAATGTAGCATTCTGACCTTTTTTCCAGACAGACCAGTTAGCGTTGTCTCCATCAGAGTACTATTATTATTTCTGATTCTCTGTTCTAATCAGATACATTTTGTGTCCTGTCAATAAAATCTGACTTCAGTGTTGGTGTCAGCTATACGTTTCTACAGTGCAAGTAACTTGTCAGCACTGATACAAGTTTGTGACTGAACAAAATGATTCCAGTCAGCACTTTATAATTTACACACTTACACCACAGACAGTATAAATATGAATGTTGTATCCATGACATCACCCACAGGTTTCCAAAAAAGCTGTTGTGATGGGATATCTTCATTAGCCCCACAATCTGAGATCAACCAGAGACCAAGTAAACCAGAGACCTCTAACACAAGGCCAACTGACCTGGGAATGCTGAGACCCGGCCCATGCATTTGTGTCATTTATAATGGGCATTTTGTTAACCTGTATATTCTTTAAGTATTTGGAGTTACCCTATCAAGCCCTAAAGTATTTAGTGGAGGACATTCTGGGCTTTCCAGTGATGTGTGGTGGGTTTGCATGCTAGGAACTTTTTTCTCTATCAAGATGGTCACCATACCAACAACCACATTTTATGGAAAGAGAAGAGGTAAGTCAAATATTCTTTATCTATTGCTATTTTTTTACCATGGTAATTAGGTATATTCTTGTTTATTAACATATTATTAACAACATTTTATGTCTGAAAACAAGTTCATTATTTCAAGTTCTGTTTTGAAATAAGTGTGATTTAATGAATTAATAATAATAAATAATTAATTAATTAATTTAATTAATGCACATTGTTTTTTTCCATCCATCATAATACGTTCACACCTGTGTTACCTGGGCTTCCTGCCTATCAAGATGACCCCTGGAGTCCAATCCAGTGCTTTTCACAGTACATCGACGACAAAATCTTTGAAGATCTGGCAGCTTTTACAAATCAGTGACAGCTGCAAACTACAGCAGTGTCACTGTATACTACTGCCCAAGAAATCGAGATTTTCTTCGGCATATCAGTACACATGGCATGCCTTGGCTATCCTAGAGTCAAAATGTTTTGGGATAAAAAAAACCTAAAATGTCAAGGGATTCTCATGGTTCTACAAGCTGAGAAGCTCGCTAAAGATTGTCAATGACCTGGATGTAACTGAAGAGACAAAGGAGTCAGACTACTGCTTGACCGTGTGAGGCAAGGTTGTCTCAGCCTTCAAATGTGTGACAAGGTGTGTGTTGATGAGCAAATCATCCCATTCACTGGGCTCCACTGTTTATGGGAGACATCCAGAGGATCTCTGTAGCAGACGGTCCAACAAAGACAGAGGTCATGTCCAGGTGAGACAGCCAGCAGTAATCAGGGCATATAATGACAACATGGGTGGCATAGACCACATGTTAACCAGGACCAAGAAGTGGACGTCACGTGTGAGGACGCATTTCTCTGAAGTTGCCATCACAAACGCTTGGATCCAGCACTGACAGTAAAGTTCTGAATCGACCAGCTAAGAAAACCTAGCACCTGTGTGAAGAGCTGCTGGCTGGTCCTCCATTTGATGACAGCAGTGAAGACAGTGAGGAAGAGTATCAGCCACCAACCAAAACAAGGATCCCACAACCAGAGCCATCTGTACGCAGACTAGGAGCCAGAGATGATGGACATCAAACATGCAGAAAGATACAGAAGTAAGGGCTGCAATGGCAAGACATACATGAGGGGCAGCAAATGCACAATGTTCCTCTGCATTGCCAAAAAGAAAACATGCTTTGAGGATTATCACTGCTAAAATATCCTGAGGAAGAAGAAATGCAGAACTACTTATGTTCTGTCTTATAGTTCACATTTTTTGTCCTTGCAAGAAACAAGCAACATAAAAGTGATACAGAATTTGATGTTTTTATCAAATTAAATCTGTTCTTGGGTTAATCACTCTAAAGACATAATCTGCTGATTTTTGCATTTCCTAAACTATATTTTCACACAGAAATCATCCTTTTGTCCTCTACAGTGGACATGCATGAAATTAAAATTTATCTCTTTGGTTCTCATGAGGATAATAGTAGTATATAGTCTAAAGTCTCCACATAAGTGACTCAAGTCATGTGACCTGAAACTTATTGATTGTAACACGGCCCATAAGTAGCTAAAATAAACTTAAGTAACTAAAAGCATCACTGCACATGCAGTATATGTATTATGAGCACTTTAAAAGCAGTGTAAAGTAGGTACGTATGTGTGTATTATGCATGTACGATATTGTGTGGGGGTTTGGGACACAGTGGTGAAATCAGGCTTCAGGGACATTTCATACAGTATTAAAGGATTTGCTGGTGTTCCGTAATTGTGTCTTGGCTAATCTGTCCTGCATCTTCATTACGTCCTGAAGTCTGCTGGGGAAAGAGTGATGAAGCAGTCTGCCACAGATCAGAGTTCAGCTTGACTTAAACTGTGTTTCATTAGATTATAATAAGGATGTGTTTTTCATGGTCAGCGCTTTTTGCAAGTTTGGACTATGAGACAGAAACATTGTGAAAAATTCAATGGTTTTAAGTGGAATCTGTAAAAAAAAAAGGCAATAGGGAATAATTAATTCATACAGATATACAACAATAAGCATGCTGATCAGATTTTTTAAATAGCTGGATGCAAAAGGACCCTGAAGGCTTGTTATAATAATGCAAAGACACTAAACACACACTGCTCTCCAAATGTTTAGTATTCTGTAGCTGTGGCATTTCCTCCCCTACACTCTGACTGGATTCTTTTATATTCAGGGGATAACAATAGGAGGGAGATGTGCAGTGAAATGCAGTGTATAAAGATACCCTGAGCTGTTAGGAGGAACAGAAGCAGACAGCTGCAGGTTGTGAACAATGGGCTTAAAGTTAAACCTTTTCTTTAATGGAACAACATTAACTGGTTACTGATTCCTACAGGCTCAGATCTTCATTACATGCACAATTGTGAACATCTGAGCCTGAATAAACACACTGATGAATTCAGTTCTTTCTCAGTCTGCTGGTGGTGGCTGCTAAGTCAATATTCAGTGTGTGTGCAATCTAAATGCCCAGAAGTGTTCTCACTTCTTGAATTTTGTTCACAATGATTTGTTTGAACTAAGTATCCCAGCATGCTTAGCACATCATTGAGTGTTGTAACTTTACAGATTTCGCAGTGCATACATATATGTACTGTACATATGTTTAGCTACATGTAACATTTCCTACTGCTGCGACTTCACATAAAAAACATCTAATTGCAAAACAGGAGTTGTAGTGTTTGTGGGAAAGCATGGAGCAGCTATAGACTTCAATGGAGAAGACAGACTTCTCAGCAAAGTACTTTCTGTTCATACGCTCATAAAATCAGATCACAGTTGTTCACAGAGGTAATGGGAAAATGCCAATTATTGCCAGACTTCTTTATTAAAACGGCATTAAGTTTGTTGTGCTGTGCCCCGCAGTATTAACAGGTGTCACACGCGTGACATGAGCGCAATATCAGGAATGCATTTTGGAAATCACATTAGCAGAATAACAGATTTGAGCCGTCACTCCTCAGTGAGCTGCCTCCTTAGAGGAGGTCTGAGGTGTGGTTCTAGCTATCATTGATTTCCCATGTTTTTAGTCTGCTAAACTGAAAATATTAAACAATAGTATGCCAATTAGGCTAAATCATTTTTACCTTTTTGATTTGGTAGTCTGGCCTCCACAATATCTCTTTAGAAAAATTCAGGTCCTTGGACAAATGCAGGTGAAGATGTCCTGTAGCATTCAAACCATACTTTAAATTAATTTTCGTGTCTGATACATTTGTACAACAACAAAGAGCTCTGTGTTTCGCTGTCTGTTTGAAACTGACTATCTCTGCCTGAGGTTCAGGTCTGGCAAGAGAATATTGACTGTGTAAAATATTACCAGAAAACCCGTGTTGGCAGGCACCTTTAGGAATAATGTAGCGCGAGAGGCTAAACACAGGGCATAAAAACTCTAAGTCACTCAGTGCCCTCTATTAACTGAAGGCTACACAGATGAGTGTAACAACATCTGGACCGGGGTGTGTGGACGCTGTTCACACAGTGTGATCACCTGAGCCTGGGTAAGCTGCTGTTGTCACAGTGAAGTGAATGAAAGGCGTCCTCCTCCAGTTGTCACGAGTTTCGGTCTCCTGTGGTCAACTTTCCAAGAATGTGACCTCAAAGTTGCTGTATAGGCTGTCTTGAAAAAGTGCTTACCTTCCTTTACTTATTTCAACATACAAAGTTGACAGTCTATCCTGAGGGTGGCACCAGGACAGCTCATTAAGTATTTAAAATGTAAATGGTTCAGGCTCTGCACAGCATTTTGCTCCAACGTCCTTCAGCCAATGGCCTCCAAGAGAACACTTAAAGGGACATTACGTAGATGTTGGTATTTTATTTATTCAGCACCCAGAATGAAAAATCACTGTGTTACACAGCCAGGCATTAAGCGAGGTCAGAAACGCAAGGCATAGCAGCAGCTAATATTACTGACTAGTCCAACAGCAGTCAGCCCAGCTCTGCGTCTGTCTTTCAGCCTTTTATTTCACCAGGCTCTCACCAACCACTAAAAGTCAGTCCCACATTTACTCTTGTTCTTGCTCGCTCACTCTCATCTTCTCTCTTCTTAGCTTCCTCCATCATGTCCTCCTCTGTGTCTTCTCCTCTGTCATTACGTCCACAGAGGCTGCAGTACCTGGTTATATTGATCACACAGCCAGCTCCAGTTTTGACATTACATGAGCTTCAGAGGCACCATTTACCTGATTACAAGTCAGTGTAGCATCAGCATGATTGAAAATCTCTTATTTAATGCATGAAGTTACACAGTATTGCTTTAAGCCTCATTCAGACTGCATTCAGACCTGAATGGGAAGTCAAGTAATTTTACCCTCGCCTCTACTGGTGTGTGATTTTAATCCTGTCCAGAACGCACATGTGAGAGTTTTCGCCCCCACCCCATAATAACAGCTTCAGTTACTGACTGTTTTTCAGAGAACTTTTCTGTCCTCCTGGAATTTAAATCCTGTCCTTGTATATCAAAGTGAATCTCTCCTTTTTCCACAGGAAGAGCAGATTGTCCTTCTACTTCATTCATCAGCCCAGTGTGAAATTTCACTTTTGCGTGTAAATGGAGTGAGCCAAAAAAGCTTTCTAATCTGATAGACGGAAACATGCTAACATCAACATGTGGGCACAGTTAGGATGACAGGAAAAATATGGAAGCCATCAGGAGAGCAAGACCCCATGAAAGCTCATTGGACGTGCTTTTGTAATGAAGCTTAGTGTACGTTCCATCAGGAAGACTGACTACCTACATGCTTGCTTCCAGTAAGCCAGTCAGAAAGTCCTGCTCCACATTTCATCCACCCAGATCTGATGGCAGCACTGCCCCTTGTCATTATGACACCATGACTGTGGAACTTTCTTCACATCTGTCAAGAAAAGAATTTTATTTTTCTTTAAGCGTCTCTGCAATGAAGCCTCTCCTGACTGAAATATCACACACTCATAGAGACTGTTATTCTCTTTTGAACCCCGTGTTTTTGTTTGTTCTCACTTTGGCTAATTAGCACCATTAAAATGATGCCAAATTAGCTATTAGCAGCTCCTGTTTGAAATGTGTCATCAGTGGATGACTTTGATACTGAAGAAAATGGAGGAGCTGAAGTTGTAAAGCACCTTTTTTGAAGTGGATCTGAGGACATTTACAGACATCAGAGATAATGATGATTCACAGTGAATAAGACTGATATTAATAGGTGTGTTAATTTCATTAATTAGACTGGACTCATAATGACTGAGATACTTTTCACATCACACAGTATGTTTGCCTCCTTGTCAACACTCCATGCAGCCCTGGAGAGGCTTTTGGCTTCATCCTGCCCAACGTTCACGCCGATAACAGATCACATCCTGTCATTTCACCACAGCATGTTTAAAATGCCATATGGAATGATGACTTTACTGATAAGCACACCAACTACTACATTCCCCATTGTAACGTTAATCCCGTCCAAGTGGGACCACACAGCTTTGGTCTGCTGGCCGTTTCAGCAGGACGTTGTTCCTGTAAATACTTTCACAAAACTCATTAAAATCAGTGTTCTCTTAAAAAACTTCAGGATTTGGACCAAATTAGTCAGATTGAAAACATTTGAAACATTAACCGACTTTATATGTAACAACTACCTCATTCAAGGCACCTCTTATCAGATGATAGACTTTGTTGCATGTAACATTCACCATCCAGACATCAGTGTAACAGCTCAACAGTACCACCGCACAGGTCACACCTGACATTTGCGTGCGATCAGGTTTCTCCACAAGAAGTAAATTCCCATGAGGAAAGCAAAATGCCAAGAAAATACACTTCTTTCTGCTGATAACCAGCTCTGAGCCAAAAGCACTGTGTACTGTGAAATGTCAAAAATAAATGGGTATCACCTGAGAAAAATCAATGGTTTTGTCTCTTTGGAGCAACAGTCTCATCCTGTGTGGTGTCCTGTTTGCTACAGCTGCTTTATAATGGATGACTATTAATTTGATTTGTAAATAAATGAGCTTGAAACACTATCGGATTCTCTGAATGATTGATCTGCTGAAATGCTCTCGGCCTCTGTGAAAGATTGATCTTGCCTGGCCGGCACAATGAAAATAATTGAATTGAAACAAAAGCATGAGCACGTGCATGCGCCTAATCTGACGCGTACACGCACACAAACACACACACACACCCACACACACACACACACACACACACTGGGAGGCATGGAGTGTGGCAGTGTGAGATGCTGGTGATTTAAACAGCTCCTAGTCCTGGGATATTTATTAGCCTCCTGTGAAAAGATGCTGACATTCAGCTTACTGTGGGCTGGCAGGTGTGTGTGGATGTGCATGAGTGTGTGTCTGTACACAGGTTTGTTAGGTAATGTGCATGTGTTGGTGCTCCCACGCATGACTGGATGCTTTGTTATGTGCCTATGCAGCAATGTGTGTGTGTGTGTGTGTGTTTTATTAAGAAGGTCCTGGTGTCACTTGGACTGCATTGTGTCACTCTGCTTCACATGCAGTTCTTATTTTGGCCACTTGGGGGCACTTGAACACCAGGGACTGAAGGCCAGCCAACACAGCATGCAACAACTACTGTATAGAAAATCAGTCCACATATTCACACTTGTAGGCATACACAGATCTACTCACACAAACTAGACGCTGAGAAGGACACCTTTTTTCATTGTCAAGTGTGTGTGTGTGTGTGTGTGTGTGTGTGTGTGTGTGTGTGTGTGTGTGTGTGAGAGAGAGAGAGAGAGAGAGAGAGCAGCTGTGTTAATGTCCAATAAAGCAGCCAGGAACAAAGGAAGTGCAGCTGAATGAGAAAAAATGAAGAAAGATTAACATCCTCGAGTGAAAGAAATCAGGTTGCCTCGGCGTGATGGAGAGTACATTTGTGCTTTAGTGGTGGTGAATTCTGCACGCGCACGCACACACACACACACACATACATTACATCAACACACACACACACATACTTCCTACTGACAGATTTTCCAAGAGAATTCACATGACCTCTGCCTGTCAGCTGCCACTCAATATATAATAGGAAACAGGTATTTCACACACACACACACACACACACACACACACACACACACACACACACACACACACACACACACAGAGTGTCCAAAAGGTGATAGTGTGTAACTTGCATCATGACTCACTTGACTGCTGTTACTCTGGCCACACTCACTAATAGATGGGTAGTGGTCTCCACACGTCCTATAAGCTGACACTCTACATGGTTCCTATAGACACGTTTTGAGAAGTGTGCTGCCTGCTGGGAGTGGACATACATGTGTACTTATCTCGAAGAGTTCTCTTCAGTAAAGCTTGAAAACACGAAGTAGAAATTTCACCAATCCTGTTTTTCTCCTGTTGGATACTCAGGATAGAACAATAAGTCCATTACTGGAATGAAAAGTAAGAAGACGAAGACCTTTCAAAGACTTGCCATGGCAAACCACATGAAGGTGTGTTGCTCACACGTCCAAGTTTATTTTCAAATACAGCCTAAATTGACTCAAAGTTACTTTTTGCAGTGATTTTTTTTCTCCCCATCGACTAAATTCGAGCAAAGAAGATGCCACCCTGGAAAACTTTTGTGCAGAAGCACCATTAAAGATGAGTTCTGTGCTCTTCAAACAGTATGCTTTGATTTTATGAAAGAAAGGACTTCAAGGAGTCAATTGTACAAGCCTTAACTTTCTAACCACCTCTAATAAGTAGCAAGGCAAAGCGGTTTCTCAAAGAGTAGATTTTCTATGGATTATATAGCAAAGAGGATCTGAGCAGACTCACTATCAGCTCTGAGAATGTTGCACATGTAGTGCACATGCTGTATGGAGACAAAAACCCAGTGGTGGACAGTAACAAAGTAAATTTACTTGAGTACTTCACTTAAGTACATTTCATTTTTTGAGTATCTGTACTTTACTTGAGAATTATTTTTGGGGGATACTTTTACTACTTTTTATTTTTTCCAAAATTCTAAGAAAATAAACTGTTTCTGCTGATTCATGTATGGTTTGTCTTAGTCATATTGCTGTACCTGTACTATGTCATGCCATACAAGCCATACAATGGAGCAAGGAACTGGAGAAACACATGGAGAAACTTCCACCGAGGACCCGTGGCCTTATCTCAAACCCATGTTTGAGATTTTTGCTTCATTTGAGTTTAAATGTTTGTTGTTGCTTACCATGAACAGATTATATCACAGCTTCCAACCTGAGAAAGCATGTCGCGGTATGTAAAGTAGCTACTGACGTTAGCTAGCTTAATGTTTGTTAAATTGCAGATGAACATTTGAAGCGTAATTGTATGAGCTTGTAGTATCATAGTTAGCATTTTTAAATGGTTTACAAATATGGCAACTGTTGCAGTGCAGTTGAATGATTTACTTTCTGTTAATGCTTTTTATATACTATATCAAGAGAGAGAGAGAGAGAGAGAGAGAGAGAGAGAGTGCGTGTTAGTGAGTGGGTCATTGCAAACCTGGGCTCATTTTTGGCTCTGATGCAAGATATCAGTATGTGTTCAAATGTAAGTACAATATGTAGAAATGTCATTTGTTGATGAATGCAGCTCAGTCTGTGTTCTGAGGCTTCTTGCCTCATTTGTTCGTTTCTGAGCTATAAACATGTCTGTAGCAGAATGGCATCAGTGTATTGTATAATGACAATAAAGCTACTTTCCTGCCCTGTATAGATTTTTAAAAATACTTTTACTTTAGTAATTTTTTAAGCAAATACTTTTACTTTTAAAACTTTTACTACTTTTACTTGTATTGGAGTAATATTTGACAAGGAGTATTTGTACTTTTACTCAAGGAGTGAAGTTGTGTCCACCTCTCTAAAAACCTGAAGAACCCTTTCTGGCAGCTTTCAAGAGTCGGGAAATAAAAATTGGAAGTTATGTTGTTTGGTGCTTTTTGAAATTTCCTGTAATGTGTCCTACTTGAAATCACAACATCCTGACAAAAAGCATGTCATAAATGTTTTGGCTTTCTCTTCTCCGGGTTTGACAACGTTTATGATATGTGGCTCTTCTCTGTGCTGCAGTGGTATACTCTTCCGTTACCCTCGGGTCCAGAACCTGTTACCCTCTGCGCACATACTGTCCACTTATGTCCACCAAACCCCAAGTCTACTAACTAGGAGGGGAAAGGACACCTCACTCTATGAATGGGATGTATTTTCTTTCATGAATCACAGCCTGAACACAAAGAGTTCTTCGAGAAGTCACTGATGTATGATTATCAACCTTCACACATATGAGAGAATGTGTGGCATCAGGCACAACGCTGCTTTAAACCAACTGTTTCTCAATCAGTGGAGACAACAAATACAAAGCCTGTGTGTGTGTGATCCTCTGGATCTGCACTCTGCTGATGCAGGCTATTGTTTGATGGTGGTGTACAGGTGTACACCAAGAGGATAATGTCAGTGCTTAGATGGTAAACATGTCACCCTGCAGGACACCAAACAAACTCAATACACTTTCAGGAAAAAAAAGACAAGCCCCATCCTCACATTTGTTTTTTTTTTTTCATTTAAAAGCGAGCAACAGTGTGGGTGTGTGTGGGTGTAAATGTGTGTGTGAGTGTGTGCGAGTGTGTGCGTTGTCAGAGCAAACTAAAATCCAAGTTGACGTGCTCTCATTGATTTGTGTGGAAAAGACTGCTGAGGGATAAGAGCTGCAATGCTTTTGGCATAAACAAATAAAAAGCCGCTGTCAGCCAGTGGTACGCACTGAGGATTGAGATGTAGAGTAAAGAGCAGCACTTTTAACCAGCTGGCACCTGCAGTAAAATCAATACCCTCTGACTGTGATGGGCATATCCAAACACTACACATACATACAGACACACACACGCATATTTATTTACATGGGCAGCTCAGCCCAGCTTGCCGCCTGTCAACAGTAATCCTGAGCGTCAGAGAAGAATATTGGAGGTGCTACCAGTGTGACACAGTCTCTTCGGGGACCTGGCCTGATGCACACACATGTATTCTTTTCCGTTAGCATGAAAAGCTAATGTCCTCACAAGGATAGAAATGTAGGAACACTCTAAAGTAAACTAATGTTTGCTGCACCATATTCTGGAAATTCAGTCACATTTACAGTCACTTTATAACAGAATTTATTTGGTTTAGATCTACTGTGTTTTCATTCACTTGAGCTTTGACTCTTTTGTTGACATCCTCTTCTTCTGTATTTGTTTAACAGTACTGTCTGAAAAATCACTGCCACCAGCTCCTGATATTCACATTACACTGATGCTACACAAAAAAAAAAAAAAATATTAAGAGAATTAAAAATATTTTTAAAAAATATAAAAATTATTTGATTAGATTTACACATTTACATTTGTATAGGAACTCACTTTAAAATACAATACAACATTGGGTTTAGATCTAGTGAACACACAATACACAACTCAATGTGTAAGCATGACATTTAGTACACATACTGCTCTCTGCTTATTCACTATGATGTCCAACTGCCACACCGTTCACCTGCAAGCTAGGCTATAACACTCACGTGCTACAGCTGCTGCCACTGCTGTTGTTCATACATTTCAGAAACACCACCTCCACCCACCAGCATCCACCTACAGACTCTGATTCTACAGTCACCTTTAAAGGAAGCTATTATCATCACTCCCCACTCCCTGATGTACAGAGCCAATAATGCCAATAACAGAAGTGAAAGGAGTTGACTCTGTCCTTATTCTCAATGTGCATTTCCATCTGCCTGTTTTCATGCACGCTTTTATTTGTATTTGTGCTTAAAGCACCTGAGTGTAAACAATGTGTGTGGAGTGATGAGGACACTGTAACATTCCTAAAATGTAATATATATGATATGAACAGAAATGTCATATTTTCATCATGTTTTCTTTCACTTGATCTTTGACTGCTGGACTCTTTTGATCGCGTTGTCTTCTTCTGCACATTAATTAGCATATCACAGTCACATTAACTGTGATATTTTAAAAAATCAAATATTGATATCATGTTAATAATACACATATGATAATATCATCCAGCATCACTTAACTGCAGCTGTGGCTTGGAGGTAGAGCTGGTCTGATCGGCTTTGGTAGTCTGCATGTCAAAGTGTTCTTGGGCAAGATATTGAACCCTAAATTGCTCCCAAAGGCTGTGTGTGTGTGTGTGAATGGTTATCTATCGTGGGAAGACTAATAAGGAGATTTAGCTGGAGATCCTAAGTACAGTCCATTTACAATTTATTTTTGAGATTCACACTCAAACTCAACCAGTCATGGCAGATGTTGATCTGGGTTCTGCTCGAGGTTTCTGCCTGTTGAAAGAAGTTTTGCCTTGCTCACGGTGGGAACTATTTAGTCTGTAAATAACATAAAGAGTAGAGTCTAGAGCTGCTCTGTGCAGAAAGTGTCATGAGATAACTTCTGTTTATTATTTTAAAAATGAGACAACAAATCACCTCTGTTGTATCGATTTCAGTTTTAAAATCAAATCAATTTTTAAACTATATTCTAGATTTAACAGGTAGCCAGTGCAAGGAAGCCAAAATGGGAGAGATGTGATCTCTGATCTTGGTTCCTGTCAGAACACGAGCAGCAGCATTCTGAATTAGCTGCAAAGTCCTCAGAGACTTATTGGAGCAGCCTGATAACAAAGAGTTACAGTAGTCCAGAAGTAACAAATGCTGTTGTCAGAACAATTTGGACTTTGACAAAATTACCAACCTTCACTTTAACAGGAAGTAAAACCAGCTGTCATCTGGAAAGCACCCAGTTTGAGAAACACTGTACTTTTCTTCTCAAAGGGAATTTCTTAAATAAAAGATAGCATTCATACAAATACAATAGAAATTTGAATAGTGTTTAGTGTTGTGTTGGGTGCGGTGAAAGTCCAGAGAGCAAAAGAGTGTATCGAGCAATCCACTAATGGGATCTGTGGAGATTTTAAACAGACATGTTCTGATCCAACAATCCAGATGTTTAGAAGGTATGATAAACAGGTGTTTTGGTGAATATCTCTCAAGAGTCTTTGAGTGAAGACTCTCTGGTCTCTGATCACAGTCACACACTGCTATCTAAACCTACAGAGCACAGAGGGCTGAGGCTGCCAGAGAATAGAAGTTGAAGGAGACATGCTAGTTTGAGAATACAGTAACTGGACTTATCCAGGGTGTACCTCACCTCTCGTCCAATGTCAGCTGAAACTTGTTCCAGATACCTGTAACGAGATAAGGATAAGCAGGTATGCCAAATGAATGGATAGATAATTGACATGCTAGGCGCACTGAGAGTATAAAGAATGAACAGTGTATGTGTGACGTCACCCACATGTCGCCAGAATGATGCTAACAGGTGAGTTATATATAAATTCAGCCTCAGTACAGTTGTCATGAACGGGGAAATTAGCTATAGAGACCAAAACTGTTTTTTGTACCAGGCTGTAGACATGTTTATTTCTGCTGTGAATTTTTAGCATGGGGACTTATGGAAACTGACTCACTTCTGGAGCCAGCCTCAAATGGATGCTAGAGGGACTGCAGTTTATATTGTTGCTTGCATTGGGTTCACTTCACAGCCACGGAGGTTACCATTTGGCTGGTGTTGACTTTATCATGACGTGCCACTTGTTGCACCAGCACTAGCTGGTGGCTATCAAGTTCTGCTGGCATGTCTTCTGGTTTTCAGTGGCGTTAAAGTCCCAACAAACAAACAGCAAACACAGGGCAAAGTTATTTAAAAGTATACTGGAAGGATATAATAACTTTTCCAAGCTGACCAGTGTAGTGTCACTCTGAAGGAGATACAGCTTATAGCTGCTGAAAGACTCACAGAATCGGAGTAATTGTTTTTCAGAAAGCATGATGGAGATGATGTAACAGAGTGGGAGAAGGTCCTTCAGCTAACTATGATAAAGGTTGAGCTTTTGTCCATTATACTCAGAGCTCTGATCACTTCATCTTAACAGTGTACATCAGCTCCGTTCCACTTCGACACTGTGCACAGTAAAAACAGCAGGTCAACTGATGCACTGTAGCCCACAGCAGTTTGGACACCTGATGCCCTGAGGCCCTGTTGACACGGACTCCCTGTGTCCAGCCATTCCAATACAAGGTTTTGTAAGGCCAGCAGTGCCAGTAAAGATACATATCATATATGAAATGCTGTGTACACACCATTTTCTGCAAAGTAAGAGCTGTTATGGTTATTTCACAAGAGATGACTGTATATCTGACTGGTTTGAACTGGGTGGGACTTCTTTGGCAAATTCTATGATGGCACATGGTTTCACCAGTTAGGAGATATTTGAATATGCTGACTGTAGTGTGGTTGATTTTTTTTCTTGTCAGCACTCAGTCAAATTTGATCAAACCGCACAGTACTTCTGAAAGAGCTGAATTTCCCTAAATAATACCAAATGATGCATTTTTCTTTTTTATTTACTATTATAAGTATTTAATATTATAGAGAAATATGAAAGATATGAAACCAAGTTTTCAGGGGCTTTAAATGATTATACAGTTCAATGGTTTGTATTCATTTGTTATATTGGACTGTATTTTTCTGAAGTCTCTATTTTAACAGAGATAAACATATTGTTCAACTCCAAATATATCATCATTTATACTTGGAATAGTTTGAGCCCCAAATTAATAATAATAATTAAAATCTGTCCATTAAGTCAATGTCCACATTGTTAAAAGAATTTTCAAATGACCCTTGAATCCAGGAGAACTGGATTCAAAGTATCAAAGTTTAAGTTGAATTGATTATTCTTGTACAAGAAGGAGCGTTTAACAGTGCAACACACAAGAGGGGTTACAGAGAAAAAGGCTCCCTGAACAGCCTTGACAATTAGTTTTTATACACTCTAAAATGGCTGTCTCGGACACCTCCCCATAGATACAGATAGCATCATAATGTCTTTCTCAGTTCTCTTAATCAGTAGTCAGCAGAATATGCCCTTGTTTAAAGGACACACCCCTGACCTTCTGTTCTGAATTCCACTTATACATACAGTTGAACTTTATCTCTCCCTGCCAGTCTCAGCCAAAACACAAATACAGGGACGTGCCCACAAGACATGTAAGAAATAGAAACACGTACACACATTATATGATTTAAAAACTTCTGAACCCCAGTATAATTCTATTTTTTATAACACACACTGTTTTCCTGTTTGAATTTTCCAACCAATAAATATGTAAGTGATCTGAGATCCTTATTGAACCATAGTAGTGCAACTGGACTTAGACTGAGCAGGTGAAGAAGATTCCTTCTGTTCTTATTCAGCTGTTGCTCAGAGAATCTTTCAGTTGTCGGTCTGGTTGAGCCATTGTATAACGTGTTGTTCTGTATGTACAAAACATCTATTTATAAAGAGGACTTTTGCAACCTAAAATAACCATAAAACACAATAAAAAAAAACACAAAACACTGCTGCCGAAAGAAAATGTCTCAAATCCAAAGTAGCCGATGACCTCAAAGGCTACCAGACACTTTTATCCTCTTTTTCAACCAGTGTCACTGCTGCAAAGACTGCTTTTTATAACAACAAAGTCAACACTGACACTTTTTCTTTGACAACTTTTCTCCACCTTCAAATCACTACTCAACCCTTCGTCTCCTCCTCCTCTTACCTGCCTTACCGCTGATACCTTTGCATCATTCTTTACAAGCAAGGTGGCAGAAACCAGCAGCCAATTCTCTGACCAGCTCACTCTCCACCTGACTCCTAACACTGTGACATGTAGCAGTCCTACTACATGTCTCTCTCTAGCCCAGCTGGGCAGCACTCGTTGGGCCCTATACCAACAAACCTTCTTCATTCCATTAGCCCAACCATCACACCATTCCCACTGCATCCAAAGCAGCTTAAGTAACGCCTCTACTCAAAAAAACCCTCTCTCAACTGCATCTTCCTCTCTATTCTCTCAAACATGAGCATCTCTGGCTTGGACAGTTGTCTACTTCGCATCACCTCACCACAGGTGTACCCCAGGGCTCAGTGCTGGGGCCCCTTCTATTTGCTGCTACACCACCTCCTTGGGTCAGATTAGATGGATGGAGGCACACCACCTCCAGATAGGCACACCATCTACAGATATCCAGCTGAACCTCTCAAAATCTGAACTGCTAGTCCTCACAGTTAAGCCTACTATACACCATGACATCAACATCAAAATTGTCTCCCTATGTCTTGTCCCCACCAGGGTGGTGAGAAACTTAGGGGTTATGATTGACGACCAACAAACCTTCTGTTGCCTCAAAGTTGACCTAGCCCTGATATCCTCAGACAGGTCATTCCACAGTTTAGGAGCTCTAGCTGCAAAGGCTCTGTCATGTTTGTGGATATATTTGGACCATGGGACAACTAGGAATGAATCTCAGGGACACAGGGAGAGGGGGCACAGAGGACTAGAGGTTTGACTAAATGACTAATGTGCAAGGCCTCAAAAGTAATCAGTAAGATCTTAAAATCCACTCTGTACACACTGGAAGCCAGTGTAGGTGAGCCAGAACAGGTGTGATGACCATGTTTCCTTGTTGAATTCAAAAGCGTGGCAGCAGAGTTCTGGATGAGCTGGAGATGACAGAAGGATTTTTTTTTACTGATGCCACAGAGCAGTGAGCTACAGTAATCTAGTTGGCTAGTTATGAATGAATGAATGACAATTTCCAGATTTTTTGCAGACAGAAATGATTACATTTTTCTAAGCTTCCAACCGTCTAAGCTTAGATGATCATCAAGATAACCATTACCTGTTAAACATAACATGTAATATTTCCATTGTGTGTTAACATTAAATCAAAGGACCACTGCAGATACAGCCTCATAGAGGCTAGTATGGCTGGTATAATCGTTCACTCTGTGATGCTCTCGGATGTCTGGAATTTGTTAGCAACAACTTCTAAAATCAGAAAGCAGCCGACAGATCAGATCAGTTAACCTAAAATAAATTAAAAAGAATTTGGAACAACCCTTTTCTTTTGTAGTGAACACTATTTATTCATTTATTACTCCAGTTTTTGATATTGCTCAATTTTACTTCACACTTCTTCACAATTCTGCAAAATGGAATTACAGCAGGTCAGTTATGTATCATTAAATGTTGCAATGTGATAGCAGGATGAGACAATCAGATAAAGAACAGCACACGCATACTGTAAAGATAGTGTAAATGCAGCAGGCAGTGTGTCGCAGAATCACCGCAGAGAGAAGAAGTAAGTGTGTACAGTGTGTGTGTGTGTGTGCGTGAAAGATGGTAAGACGGGCAGCGGGACTTGGTAAAGGCAGGAAAGTGCAGAGAAAAGACTGAGTGGCAAAAGGGGGAAAATGAGAACAGAGTGAGAAAGACAGAGTAGAACAAGTACAAGTAGTACAGTACAAGTAGAGCTGAACCCCGGGGATCAAGCTGGCGGCAGATGATCAACAAACGACAGAGTGAGCAGGGGCGAGAGACCGAAAGGGAGTGAAAAAGTAAAAAAGAGCATGTGGTTTAGCTGCTAGGGGACGTCAGGTAGTTTTATTATCACATCCCTTCACCTCTTCCACTAACTCCCTCACTACCTTTGGCTATTTTCTACCAATCCTGACCTGTCACTGCACTGCAAGTTCCAAGGACAAGCTACAATTAAACACACTGGGAGGAAGACAGAGAGAGAAAGAGTGTGAAAGAGAGACAGATGGAGATATCAAATCCATCTCTGTCTGTGGAGCCGAGAGTGTGTATTGTGTATTAATGTAAATGCCAATAGAACATTTGTCTCTGTCTGATGCACTCATTCCTCACTAATGATTCCATTTCAGTGTGAAGGTACCTCACCGTTCCTCTAGGGGCCATTGATGACATGGATTAGTTGTCTCAGCTGGTGGAACGGGCAGGAAAACTTGACCGAAGCTCAACTTGGTCAATTTATTTAATGGAAAGCTGTTTTGAATGAAGTCGCGACAAGACAGAAAAGTGAAATGAAACAAGTGTTTTGCTGGTCATCAAAGGCCGCTACATCTTCATTATGAGAATTGAGTTTGAACTGATGGTGGTGATCAATAGCAGAAATGGAGTGGAAAAGGCCTGAGTGTTGGTGCTGACAGTAAATCCACAGGGTGACTGATGTAGGAGGTTACTCCACCCAGCGTGAGGTGCATATATAGAAAGCTTCTGCTCTGATTTTGACGGGGCAGCCTTAAAGGAAGAATGACTACATGTTTTGACTGATGAGTCATGAGCTTCTTGAGCCTTGCCTCATATGCAGTGATTCAGGCTGGTTTCTGCTCGTCGTCTACCTTTTACAGCAAAAACAAAGTTTGCAAAATTTTGAAACCAAATGCAAATGACCAGCAACATCAAACTGTGCTGATAACTCTGAAGACAGAGGAGCAACATTTAAAACTGAGTCACGAATCAAATTTAGTTTGAACAGTCCTGCGGCAACTCAAGTGTTTTAAGTTCTGGCTTATGCTTTCTTTTCCCATTGACCATTTCTCCCTTTCAGCTCGCTGAAGCCCGCTCTGCTCTAATTGAAGACACTGGAACAGACAACTCACTGGAACCTGAGGAGACGTGAAAGGATGTGCCATAGCTTTAAAGACCTCAAACAAGTTTCATTCCATGTTATCCTTCAGAGGTTTATCACCAGTGCTCTGCCATTTAACTCATGATGCCATACACTTCACCTAAAATAGTTTATATCCATTCAATAGCTATAGCTAATACCTTTTGTACTCACAACGTCCACGTGCTAAGGCTGTGATGCAGGGGACCATAGTGTGCTAACATAGACACGCTAATAATCCATTATCAACGTCCAAAGTCTTTATCTAACCTGACCCTGAATTGTTTTACTTTGGGTTTTAAAACCTGAATTTGATTTATTTGCAATAACCATAATCTTCAACTCCAAAGTCAGTCTTCTTATCTGGCTGGGTTGCATAAATCATGCATGGACTTGTGTGTTTTTATGTTTTATGGATAAGCCTATCCTCACCTGTTGAAACAAAAACAGACGCAGGCACCGAGCATGGATGTGACGTGTTCCATGTTTGCCATGGCCGCCAGAGCTAATCGCCGCCATTGTTTCAAACCCCACCGGGGAGCGCTGAAGTGTCCCAGCTTCAGAAGTATCCCAGAGCAGCTCTCTGCTCAGCACCGCCAACAATATGTGGCTGTTCTATTTTTGAATGAGCGAAACCAAAACAGAAACATGGTCACGATGTGATGGGGTTTTGCTGAAAATCTCCTTACACCAGATTTCTGTTACTATGTTTTATTGATAGTTAATCTTCCAAATTCCAAATTAAAATGTGCTTCTGTAGCTTGTCTTTAATATCAAGTGCCATTTGTTTCTCCTGCATAGTATCTACTGTTGTGTTCCTTTTACACTGGCTCAACCTGCAGAAACTGGATCTGCAACAGATTGTCAAATATCTTTTAAGCATCATTAACTGAATTTGTCATATCACTTGGCAGTGCACCTTGGCATGTTTAAACTGTGTTTCATGGTCTCCAACCGGAATGGAACTGACATCCAGCACATGGAATGTGTCTCAACCATCCAAGTGGCCAACGATGTGGCCCAGGTTTAGATTTGAGTAATAGATACCATATGCCATTATGTTCATATAGAATGTGAGCTTGAGAATCACTCTAAGACCTTAATATCAATGTGCACATCTCTTGTTATGATGAAGCTGCATTGGATTAACAGTTAATAATCAGTCAAATCTGCAGTGAAAAGCCTGATGTTAAAGACTCCTCCAGGCTGCATCCCATTGACTTCTCTGCTTTTGCAAGCAAAACTCAGAATTCTGAAGAAGGTTGCACCCAGCCTTCATCCATCCCTCTGTTCCCCAGTCGCTTCTGATTGGACATCATTGTTTGACTAAGACAGACTTTTCACATGGAGTGTGTCCATGTAAACACTTCTACCTGTGGTACATGTGGTAGGACAGCGCCTCATATCACCTGCTTTTTTTATATTTTAAAAACATGCTGAACTCTTAACTTCCTCTGACTTGAGTTTACACAATTTGAATATACACTTAAAATGTGAGTGGGCACGAGACTTGACAGGACAGAACCTACACACAAGTTGAAGAAAAATAAAAAAAATCTGTTCAAAATGTTTTGAGTGGTAATCCATTTTTTGTATCCCTCCATCAAAACGCACATAAATCATTCAGCTGTCCGAAGACATTCACTTTGCAGCAGTGATGATTTAACTTGAAAACATTCCTCACTCTTTCTCACTTTTGCACATGTCACTCATGATTGACAGAGTAGATAGCACTGTGGAAGTTAACAGTTTGAGTATGTAGGCTTAGTAATTATTTATGTATACAAATGTGCCTGTCTGTTTGTGTGAGGCAGCAAGCTCTGACATGAGAGTAATGGATGTGCTGTGTGCTATAATAGATGGCTATAAGAGGAAGAGAGCTGTGCATGTGAATCAAGCGTTTGGCTTCCTCCCCTCTCAGAGACTCTATATGGGAGCCACTCTGTGCTCTGCCTGACAGTCAATCTGCCGGGGATGTTTTATTCATGTCTTGTCCTTCCCTCTATCTAACTCACTGGCAAACAATTTCTCTTTCACTCCGACTTTCTCTTTGCAGCTCACTCTTTAGCCATCACTTATCTATGTAATAGATATGTGTAATCTGTGTAATATCAGAAAACAGTATAATAAGCTGTTAAAATACTATAAACAGTATAAAACTGTAGGCAGACTAATCTAAATAAAGAGTTACCAAAACTTTACATTCTAAATCTGTGTTTCACACCTTTTCTTACAAATCTAGGACATCACATGAACATCTGAATTCTTTGGACATTCTTATGAATTAAGGGTCAGTTTCCTTTTCTGGTGATTAGGACTAAAAGGTATTTATTCAGTGTGGGTGGTTGCTAACTGTAATTTCTATATCGAGGCCTCTCCTGCATTATGGATACTTCCATCTCTCTCTTTCAAAACTAGAACACCAGACCAGTTTATGGCCATCGTGTCTCTGTGGGGATGTACTTGAGTTGAATGCTAATTCAGCTTAGTTTAGCATTTAGGCCTGCTACCATTTGCTAATAGTACTTAATAGTACTTAATAAAAGCAGAGCTGTTAGACTGCAAGGAGCAAACCACAAATCACAGTACTGGACAAATATCTTAATCCATTCAATAGTTGTTGAGATGCTTCAGTCTGGATGTGGAAGTGGTTGTTGGACCAACCAACACTGCCATCCATGGAGTCATGCAGCTAGCATGAATGACTAATATTGCATAGAAATTTGTAATAATTGCCATACAGGTTGATACTGTGTAACCAGTGTTGGGGTATACTCACACTGACATCACTGCCACTATAAATAGGCCCTTTCACCTTTCTACTTCCGTGCTGCCCTCCTTGGCTAATCGATTGTTGCTACAAGTCCCTGGACTGAAAGCTACGACCCTACCGGCTGATTGTCCGCTTGGTCTGTTTCCAACAACACCAGCAGCATTAACTTACAGCAGGTAACACTACACTGCATATTTTGTGAACTGAATCTTAGTGTTGGGAAGTTCGACTCTTTTTACTGACTGATCTTTTACTCTTGGACAGTAAATTGAACAAATCTTTTTTTTGAGTCGTGTCGTTAATTTTGTTAATTTTTTACAGTGGGTGGCGCTGTAGCCCTTGGTGTTTTAGGCATTTCTTGCTAATAAACAAATAGATTTCTTCATTTATCTGGAATAAGAAAAATCCACAAATTCGTAAGAGTATTCTACAGCATAACCGTAAACACAGAGGACTGTCTATACCCAATTTTCAGTATTACTATTGGGCAGCTAATATATATGCCATGTTGTATTGGTTTAATTCATCACATGAAAGTGGCCCAAGATGGTCACAGTTAGAGAATTTGTCCTGTGGTCCTGCCTCTTTACACTTTACTGTGTGCCAAAATCCCACTGCCTGAACCTACAGTATATCCAGGTACTCTACGAATCCAGTAGTCCACCACTCCTTGAAGGTCTGGGAACAGTTCAGTTCTTAGAACCTCTGACAAATTTAAAAAGACAATGGGAAGAGGAAAATATGGAACGCATGTCAATCTATATTAGATGGGATACACTCATGCTCAATTTGTTAAAAACATAAAGTAATACAATTCAAAGTTGTGCATAGTTGTGCACTGGTCTAAAGCAAGAAGTCCACACCAAGTCCACACCAAATATTGATCCTAGTTGTGGAATAACATCAGCCACTCTATCACATATTCTGGCTCTGTCCCAAATAGACAGATCTTTGGCAATCTATATTCAACTTTTTTTCTGATATGTTAAGAATATCCATAGTACCTCTTGCCATAATAACAATATTTGGCTCAGTATAGCGATCTCTGCCTTAGCCAGTGCGGTAGAAATATGATAGCGTTTGCAATGCTTTTGCCTAGGAGATTAATACTGCTTGAAATTTTAAAAGTTTAAAGTTATGGATTAGAGAATTTATGCAATATCTAACCATAGAAAAAATCGATATGCTAGAGGCCATACCCTCAACTTCTATACTACCTGTCAAACCAGTCCTGGACCATATGGAAAAGATGGAAGCATCAGACATATCAAATTGACAGATAGATTGACTGACACATCAGCTGTGGTGAAGCTGATGTGGACAATGAGATCTCTGCTGCTCTGCTGCTCTGCTGATAAGGTCCTGACAGCAATCTCCAGTGGAGCAGCTCAGTGCATTTGTTTATCTGATAATGTGTCAATATACACATTAATGTCTCTCTTTAGATGCTTGGATAACACTCAAAGCGTACTGTCCATCACCAACGCCAGAGCTGCATGCACCGAATGACTTATGACCGAACGATTATGTTTTGAACAGGAGCAATATTCAGGAATACCAGGATGGATGTGCCAACAGCAGCAGCTCATCTGTTCTGAATCAATTCATTTGTTTTCTGAACATTTCACATTGACTACCCAACTCCTAAAATAAGCCTTGAACCGACTGATCGTCCAAGTGAAGCTCCTGCAGTTGGGCCATTCTCTGTGACTTTGGATGCATTTCCCTGCATCTTGATAGTGCCTTTTATTGGAGTATAGTTAAATCCATTGATTACAGTGTGGTTGCTCTTGTTTCTGTGCTATGTTCAAATTTTTCTTTCTGCATTCTACAGTCAGAAGCAGAGAGCTGAAGTGTTTTCCTCCAGGCTAGCTTGTGTTTAGTTAGTCTGCATTACTCAACATCATTTTGTATAGAAACAGTCTTTCATTTATCTTCATGACAAGCTTTGGAACTGGAGTCACAAATTTTAAGACACATTGCATCTATCACAGTACTTTCTTCCATGAGTCACTGAGACAGGTGTCTGGTCAAAGTCTCATGGGAAGTATATTATTGAGCTAAAGATAAACATTGATTGTTTACTAAGTTTGAAGATTTAGATTTAGTCTGCGCTGTTATACACATACTGCCTGTAGCCATGGGTCAGAGAAAAAGTGGCATTTTCAAAATAAAACACCCTGTAGAAACCTCTGATCATAAAAACAGCCAGAAGGGAAAATATTGAACTACTTAGCCTAATTACTCACGATATACAGTAAGGACATAAACCAAGAAGGAATCGCCAAATCTGAACTTGGTGGTCAAAACACCTCCTGATACTCTCCAGGTGGACAATGAAGTCAGCGGAAAACTAAAAGTGTCATGGTCAGGTGATTTGGTGGTTTCCTAGCAACAATAAAAAAAAGCATACCACACTACCATTTGTTTAAATTGTAGTCTCTTCGTTTGAGGCCTAAGGCTGCCTGTTCTGCTGCGTGTGTGGGAAGATTTCATTCACAAAGAGGAAAAAAGAAGATTTTCACACCCTACAGCTTCAAGTCCTGCTGTTAGACATCTGCAAACAAAAAGATAACAAGTTCAACAGTGTAATTAGTGGTATTAGAGAACCAGAGAAACTGTGCGTATATAAATAGTGCAGCTTTCAGCGTGGTGTCATCACTGCTGCGCTGTACTGTGACAAAAATAAAGAGGGAATGGTTTGACGTGAAGTTAGATGCTGTAAAGGTGTTTCCGAAACAAAGAGGTCCACCGTGGACCGCTGTCACTGGACTGTCATTCTGGACATGACAGTTATGGAGAGACGAGAGAATTTTATAGCCTCCAGTTGGTGATGGTGAGCAGCAGAGGATAATAGTGGACGGAGACCTGCAAGAAGACCCTGAGGCAGCTGTCATACTGAGAGGTTTTCACTGACCTGCTGATGAAATATGATGATAAAAATCATAAAATAAAAAAAGTCGTACATTCACAAATCATGATGACAGTATAATAAACAAAATATTAGTTTTGTATTGAGTGTTTTAAGTAACAGGTTAATTGGTGACAGTAAATTGTCCGTAGGTGTGAATGTGAGTGTGAATGGTTGTCTGTCTCTATGTGTCCTGTGATGAACTGGCTTCTTGTTCAGGGTGTACCCTGGACTAAAGTCAGCTGGGATACGCTCCAGCCCCACCATGACCTGATGAGGATAAGAGGTTACAGATGATGGATGGATGGATGGATGGATGTTTTTAAGTATATGCAGTTTCTCTCAGGTCTTGTTCACATTCCTTGTTCATAGGCGATATTTCAAATATGACAAAACTAGTGAACGCTTTGGTGGATTCACTGCATGCAATTTGAAAGTGTCAAAGTCATTTTGTGGGCAGGAGATACACGTCACTTCTGTGGAGATTTTCATGTGTCATTTAACACCATTAGGGATCACACATTTTGTGAGTTTTGATTCAGAGGTAAGGGTGAAGTCAGGTAACCTGTTGTCATGGTAACACTGCAGTTTGGTTAGGTTCAGGCACCAAAACTATTTGGTTAGATTCACGATAAGATCACAATTTAGGTTCATTTAGGTTGATTCAGCTTAACTTCTTTATATTATTATCTACAGAAACCCAACTATTCCCACCATGAACAAGCACTTGATGACAGTGGCAAGGAAAAACCTCCTTTAAGAGGCATCATAGTTGGAAAAGAGATGAACAGCAGCCATCATAATGGCTACAATATTTATAATCCAAATAACCATCTCTTTTCTGTAACCACTTATCTCCATCAGAGTCACCGGGTCCTGGAGCCTGTCCCAGCTGACTTAAGCCAAAACCCCACGGGCACATCTCTGTCATGTCGCACTGCAATTTGTCCTTGTGTTTATATCCTGCAGTTTGCAGGTTTGGTGTTTTATTTTGAAATTTAACCAGATTCTCTATGGTGTTTCTGTGTATGGCTTTCGGTCAGCTCGAGCTGCTCTGTGCAGATTGGCGTGAGCTGCTCATGGCATTCTACAAAAATAGAACAGTTGTGTATTCTCGTTGGAGCCGATAGAATTTGGGGATTAGGACGAGAGGCGGGGTACAAGTCACCAGTTCATGGGCACAGGGCACATAGAGACAAACAGCAATTCACACCTACAGCCAATTTACAGTCACCAAATAAATGCATGATTGGACTGTGGGAGAGCCCACGCAGGCACACAGAGAACATGGAACCTCCACAGAGAAAGGACAAGGTTCGAATCAGGAACCTTCTTGCTGTGAGGCGACTTGCTGTGTATTAATTACTCAGCACTAATTAGTCAGCACTAACTATAACCTGGCACCCGCTGTGGAGAGGGGGTCAGCCTCTAGAAGCTAGGTCATCGGTGACTTTTGGTTTCACACAGGACAGAAACTAAAGACTTTTTTATTTGATCTATCCATTTCCTCCATACATAGACTTGTTTTCATAATGAGGCTGGACCAATCCTTAATAACTTGCAGATGCCATTCAAGAACAAATCATCCACACAAGTTCTTCTTGCATTAGGCCCAGCGTTTCTGTTGTAATCCACAGTATGTCCTCAACTTCAAAATAAAATCAATCAGTCAATGTCAGCACCTCAGTTGAAGCTGTCTCTCTATGTAACTCTCTGGTGTAACATCCCACAGTATCTCTTCCCACCTACAGTATCTTACAGCCGGACACACACTCACTCTCCTGTTGAGGTGTTTGTGTGTGACTGCAGTCTACAGGTCGGCCTCTCTTATCATCAAGAGCAGCAGGAGGACTCACACCCCTATGGGGTTGTAGATAGTGGTATATCACCCGACTGACTTTAACACAGCGACTCAGCCAGACAAACCTGATCCTCTGCTTGTTTGTTTGTTACGATACGGTGGAGTGTTTGCTGATCTGTCTGTGGGAAGTACACAGCTCTCTCATCCACCGGACACTTTTTTCCTGAAATTGTTTTCTCTCTCTCTTTTCCCTTCTTCAATGGTGCGGCTGAATATTGCCTTTATGTTTCTGTTCATGTGTTTGTTCTCCCTGCAATGGTGTTTCTTGTGACAGTGTGTGTGTTTCCAAGATTCATGTGTATCTGCGTGTGCTGGAGGTAAGCCAGGGGTCAGCTAAGAATGATGGGGCTATGGACTTCACCATTTCAGCTCCTTTCACCTCTGATTACTGGCTCAATATTCTCTGTGTAGTAATCTGGCCAGGTTCAGTATTGGAGAATCCATCGCAAGAGTATCTTGTCTGAACAGCAATGGCTTTGCCTCTTTTACTGCCCATAGAGCTGAAATGAACTGACATCAGATCAGTAAATAGAACTGTCCCAGGAGCATTCAACCCATTCAGTCCAATCAAGAGCTTGGTGAATTAGTGAGCATTATAATGTGGTTGTACATGCATACAGATAATGCTAAAAGAGTGTGTTCACTTTTAAGAGGGGTGAATCTCCCACACGTCACTAAATGCCAACTAAAGGCCAAAACCATTAAGATAAATGGCAAAGAGAAAAATATGTGTTGTTCATTTAACTGTGCAGTACTGTGTGCTCAAAGTGCGTGTAGTGCAGGCGTTAGTGATGGTGATCCTCACCCAACTTTTACCACTTGTTTTCAAAATTGATGCAGAACGACCAGAAATATCTTTCTTTTTTATTCCACACATTTGTCAAAATCTGGCACCTACATTACCCACAATGCAACTCATCCAATGACAGCGATTCGGGTGTTTTGCTGTTAGCGGTAAATGTAGCCTGAAGCCCTTAGCACGCAGCCGATGTGAGGACCCTACAGAGGTCTGATAAGCTCAACCAACTCCAACCAATCTTCCTCACCTTAATTAACTCGTTACCAAAAACTAAACATGTCAAGAGTAAATAGAATCCAGTATCGCTGTGAATGGACCAGCCATTGCTCAAAAACTGACATCCATTTAATCTTAACTTAAACTGGAACATCTGGAATCCTGCAATTGTTATGGAATTTTCTATTCTTGTAGTGGTCTGAGTTTTAAATTTAATATAATAAAAGCATACAGACACATTACACAAGGTTACACAAAGTCATGTGTGGGCCTTGAGGTCCTCAGCAGTATTAGTTGTTTGGCAACAGGTGCCATCCTATCTCAACACTGTGGTGGCCAGGGTCGAAGGACTCTGGTGCTGCATGCTTAGACATAATAGACAGCTTGCCACTGACATTCCAATCTGCGTAAACAGACATCTGTGTCTCCAGACTTAATCATGTTGATGAAGACACCATCCTTGGTAAAAGCATTCTCTTCTACCTAATTCGGGGCGTATAGTGTTTATGATGTTATCTCGGGGTTTAAAGTCTGTCCACCAGCATGAGTTGGGCAGAATGTGAGACCGACTCAGGCACTTCTGATGCTTTATGAGAATGTCTCTAATTCTCCTTGATCAAGCATCAATAAATAATACAGCATAAGACATCAGAGGCTCCTGAACACTTTCTTTCTTCCTGACCTCACCACTTCAGCAATTTCTCCACAACAGCGATATGTCACCATGCATCATTATTTTTATTGCTGCTTATTGTTGCAAATAATCAGCAGCTGATCAATGCTGGCATCAATACTTTAAACATAACCACAACCTTTTAATAACTTTTACCATCATATCACAATCACTATCATTCCATAGACTGAGGGTGTGAGAGCTCAGCTTTCAAAACTAAAGTTATGACATATTATATGATTGCAAGATACAAGATCACAGCTTCTATTGGCTAATAATGTTTTCTGCTGTCATTTTTTCTTCTTTTAAGGTCCAAATTAGGACAAATGTAAATAATTGTTACATTAAATATGACATAGATGTGTATACAACTGGCTGTTTTCAGAGGTCTTGATTTGCCCTCTGCGGGCACTATAAACAGATATTAGATACATTAGCATTTGAATGCTGATAACAAATAAAATAGCAGCTCATCATTAGATGGAAAAACAAATTGAAAAACTGAAATAAAAAAAACCCAACAACTTCGGAAACAGTTGAAATAAATGGATGAAATAATGAGCTGAGTTTGAGAGATTTATTGAATCATGACACAGTTTGAATCCATTCTGCATTCTGGAGCTCAGACTGTGAAGTGACTGGCTGACGATTGTGTTCTTCCAAACAGTGTCAGTGTGTACACTGTGTGTGAGAAGGTGCCACTCAATACAAAACTTGGGCCTTAAGATTTTTCTTCCTGTGCTGGTTGAAGGTGCAGCCGGTGGAATTGTGGATGGAAATTTATGCAGCAGAGTGAAGTGTGAATACATCCATACGTACCGAGGCTCCCTCTCCCTGCCCAGGTGTTTCCACACAGCTCTCTGACAGCAACAGGCAATTATACACATGCCAAAAAGTTGCAAACAGCTTGTGAAATGTTTCCCAGAGAAACCTGTGGTTTGTCAGTTTGAGCTTAAAGTCTGTCAAAGCAGAAAATTCTGAAGACAATCGTCCTTAAATTGCCAGCAGAACTGTACCACTGCTTTCTTCATTTTTGGGCTTGGTCTTATTAGGTCCTATGAAAGCAGTAGCTTTGAGTGATTTGATCTAATTTTCTTCTCTTTTCTTTGGAGTTCCTGTTTTTGATTCCACAATTTGATATTCATAGAACTGGTTTTATCTTTCAGTGTATTCTATTTGGCAGTGTGCTGATGTTTTTGTGCCAGCCAATGCTGCTGAACAAATGAAATAGATTCTCAATGGAAGATGAAAGGACAGACATCAAGCATTTTGATCTAAAAATTGTGAATAAAAATATCTCACAAAAAACAGACAGTAGAGCCTTGCAGCAAATCAGTGAATGGGAAAAACAAATATTAGAATGTTGATCTTATTTGTGTCTTTCTGTTTCTGCATCAATACAATGCAATATTTTTGTGTCTTCTCATCTGTAAGACAGATGTCAGAAACTGTGGCTTGTCAAATTCAACACAGAAAAGTTTCTGTATAATTCTGATAGAAAGATTACTTGAATTACCAGAAAGAAAAATTTCTTTTCTCTTCTGAGTTTGTGTCAAGCCAGAAATCTCAGCAGCTGAGCCATTAGCAATAATAAGCAATGCCATTAGCTCCAACTGGTACAGGACAATGGTGAACATTTTATGCTAATACAGTATAAGAATCTCAACGTTATTTTGCAATCTCCATCACATTAAAATAATATCATCAAGAAAAATAATGTCAATGTGGTGACTTCCTGGTACTGAAGTGTTTCTTTCTACAAAAGTCTGTGACCTTCTGAGAAGGAACACACTCTTCCTCTTATGGATAAAAAGGTGAAGCATTAAAAACAAGGCCTTGCTCAGTCCAGTACATTGGGTGTTTTCCTACTTCCTCCTAGCAAACTTTAGATCATCAAACCACTGAAAGTACAAAAATGGACAGTATATCCATGGCGTCACCCTGTAGGTTTCCAAAGACCATGAAATCTATCTGTATCTGCCCATCGCCATGTTGGTGGCCCTGCCATCTGTGTGTATTTCTGCTGTGAACCTGATTATTTTAACATGGAGACCTATTCTGCAGCAGGCCTCAATTGGCCATTCAAAGAACTGCAGGCTTCACTTCACAGACAGGGGCGGGTCCAGAGAATTTTTTGGTGGGGGGCACAGGGGGTAACAACAATTAATCTGGGGGGGGCCGTCCAAAAATAAAATTCTTATAATGTTAAAAAAAAAAAAAGCCAACGCTATTAAAAATAAAAAAAATAAAAATGTGAAATAGAATTAAACAAACAAAAAAAAAAAAAACAGAACAAAAAGTTCAGTGTTATGTGTTTTATTAACCTTAAGCAACAACATCAAAATGAAATTAGGACACTAACAACCACTCAAATTCTCTTGAAAATAACAACAGCACGCAGCGCTTTACATTGTGTAAACAGTTTTTTGTCCTGTATCACAATCAGATCAAGTACAACTCATTTGGGAGGTGCTGACACTTCAAAATAACTGTATTTTGCGATTGCCGTGTTTGCTGCTGAACAACTTTACAAATTCATCCATATCCAAGGTCTTGGCTCTCTTGGACTCCACACTTAGCACTCCAAGATCACTTAGTCTTTCATTGTTCATGGTGGTGCGCAAGTGATTTTTGATCAGTTTCAGTGCAGAAAAACTGCGTTCACAGGCAGCTGTGCTTACAGGTAGGGCCAAAGCAGTTTTGCACAACCTGAAAAGTTCATAGAAGACCTCTTTAAATGGCTCCAGGAACTCTGTAAACTCAAGCAAACTGGTGAGATTCCTCATTCCAGCCGCCTCCTTTCTCTTCAAGATCCGCTTGGCTTGATGGAGCTCATGCTTCAGATCCTCTAGGTTTGTCTCATAAATGGTTCCAAACAAAAACAAAGGAGCCTCCTCTAAAAAGCTGTTGCTTTTAGGATTGAGTGCCTGAATCCCTCTCATGATGTCACAGTTGGTTTTTGAAAACCGCCTCTCTAGCTCAGCATTTACACGGTCTAAAATTGGATAGTACACAGTCTTACAAAGGTAATCCTTGTCGATGTCACTGTAACGCTGACCAACTGTGGACATGACAACTGTGTCATTAAGAGCAGAGCTTGTTTTAAGTTGCCTTTTAGACATTCTCTCTGTGCTGATGTTTAAACAACACTGTTGTTTAAAAGCAGTCATTCAAGCAAATTTAACAGAAGTTGGCAAAACATTTTTGTGACAGTATTCTGTTCTTACCTTAACTCGTTACACCAGGTCCGAAAGCATCACGCGCCAAGAAAGTCCGACCGATGAAGTTAAACGCGTTCATATCCCCATAGCAACGGAACTACTTCCTTTGTGTTCTTTCGAAAATAAGACTTCATGAGTCGTTAACGTCGTCACACACAGGTTTAACATTTACTTCCGTTTTAACGTGCGTCGTACGTAGAGCTTTATACAATGATTGACATAACCAACAAGCCAATGACCATTGGGGGGGCACGCGGGGTGGCCAATCAGATTACAGGGGGGGCGGGTGCCCCCCCGTGCCACCATGGAAGACCCGCCTCTGTTCACAGACACGGAGGTTGCTTCTGCCAAACACATGAGTTGCATGTGCTTTAGTTGCAGTAACATGCAGCTCTTGATCCTTCATATATTTGTTTTGGGGGTTTTGTGTTGTATGTTTATGTGCTCTATATCCTAACACAATCCTGTCTCTAAATATAATATGTCATATGACTTAATCTTCCTGCCAGCACCCATGTGAATCTATTGTCAATTTGTTTACAACAGGAGGATCGAGAAGAGGAACCAATTGACTGATGACATTGGGAACTGAGCTATCATGACTCATAATTACTCTGTCTCACTTCTGATCATTGATTCTAAAATATTGTCTGCAGGACCTGGATCTGGAGCAGATTCAGGACAGAGAAGCTTCCCTCAGTGCTAAAAGGCTGCTGAGTATGGGAGGAATCTTTATGGCAAATTCCATACCTTCCATTCATAAATGCTTGAATATTACATGTAAATGTTTCAGTTCAAAACATCTTTACTCAGTGAACAGTCATGTATCCTCTGAAGATCTTGAATGTATGCATTTTACAGTTATTTATCCAGAACTGTGGAGAGCCAAAACTGAAACTGGATGGTCACAGGATGACACAAACACTTATCATAGTGAATTAAGATGCGGTATGGTACTAGCTTACTCGGAACATCTGGTTGGCCAAATTAAACCATATGGCGAGCCAACTTTGGGCCAGGAGTCCTGGTCTGCAGTGGTTTACAGTCAAACACTGAACATGTTTATGCCCTTGGTCAGTAATCAGGCTTGTGTGTGGGAGCAGGATGATGTCAAAGGGAGTGTAGGCAAACAGTCATCAGCACAAGAAACTGACTTATTTCAACTTGTACAGTATCCTTCGTGTAAATTTCAGTTCCTGTCAGACTTTGAATGGAACTATTTTAAATAATTTATAATAACTAGAAAGCATGTCTGTGTAATGATCTCATTGTCGAGTCAACCACTCAGCTGTCTGTCGCAGTCTTTGTTTTGTATATGCATACAGCCAGGTTCCCCATGTACATGGCAGAGAGAGTGACGCTCTCCAGGAGAAATCTACTTGGAGGAAAACATATTTCTTCATGCCTCTACCTTAATTATGAAAAAAACATTTTCACATTGACATGACAGAACTGCTTATAAACACGAATTATGAATGAATACAATGCAGTTTAGCAATGTACCCTCTAGTGGGGACACCCCACAGAGTACTGTAGATTTAACAAGCTGTCCACTGTGCTGATGATCATGATTTGGGGTATTTAGAACTCTCCCCCAAGTGGAGGGAAGTTTGTGGGTTTTTATAAAAGATAGAGTCAAAGATAAACTGAGTAAATACAAAATTCAGTTTTTAAATCATGATATTGTTCAGTAAGGGAAACAAAGCTGTCCAAACCTACCTGGCTCAATGTGAAAAAGTAATTGCCCTGTAAACTTAATAACTAGTTGTAACTGCAATCAAGAATTTGCTCTAACTGGCAATGAGTCTTTCACATCTCTGTGGAGGAATTTTGGCCCACTCTTCTTTGCAGAATTGTTTTAATTCAGCCACATTAGTGTGCCAAGGTCACGCTAGAGCATTTCAATTGGATTTAAGTCCAGACTTTTACTAGGCCACTAACCTACTAACCCTAAACTTGCTGGTGTGTTTTTGGATTTTTTTTTTTTTTTGTCCTCATTATTCACGGTTCACAAATATGCAAAAAATTAAGAAGGGGAATTGGGAAGGGGGCAAAAAGTATATATATATATATATATATATATATATATATATATATATATATATATATATATATATATATATATATATTTATATATATATATATATATATATATATATATATATATATATATATATATATATATATATAGTATATATTATATATATGTATTCATGAACAGTAGCTAAAGAATACAGCTAAATTACAGCGCTCAACAGCTCCACAGATGACGTCCTAATACGCTCTATGCCAGAGGCCGTGGCAAATGCTGAAAACTAGCCAAGTAAGAATGAAAACATTGAAAAAAAGCACAACACAGAATGATAAGTGAGTGTGGTCGCTCCACCACTAATGAGATGTGCAGAAAATTAGATTTGCCTCTGCCTCAGAGTTTCCCTCTGAACGCCGTTGTGGTAGAGTCGGAGCCGTGGGCTTAATAAATGACCTTGGTGTTAATGCATCTGCGACTCTTCCACTCCCGCACATCCTCAGAGTATTGACTTTTTCCTTCACTGTGTTTATTTGAATTTCTCATTATCTTGATATTTTCAGAGAGGCTTGTCTCGGCTTATTGAAATCCTTTATGTCTGTGACTTGTGTGAGGAGAAATCTTCTGTGAGGGGAAGGAAATGCTGTCAGATGCCTCAGGACTTGAGCAGCTGACAGTGAATTATAGTATTTAGTCTGAAAAAGCTTTCTGTAATTTTGCACAGCGTGATATGAACCATTCCATCATCGTGAGAAATGTCAATGTAAGACGGCCATGATTTGTTTGATAGTTTTTATTTGATATTCAGTTCATATACGTGGAAGGCACAGGGTCAGCTCTTTTAACATTGATTGTAGTTTACAGACAATAGAGAGATCTAAGCTGAGGAGAAGCTGATGTTTCCAATAAGCTGGTCCAGGCATTTTTCAGAGACATGTAGAGTTTTCTGATCTGACGCCTCACATCATTTATCTCTGCCTTCCAAACTGTTACACATCTCTGTTGAAAAGTAGATCTGTTTTATGATGTAACAACTCTACAGTTATGGTTTGGTTAAAGCATACTTGGTTAGGCTTTGTTACACAGCACAGGAATTGAACTCAAATGCAGCATTCGGGACACAGATACAAGGGGTAAACTGTCTTCAATGGCAGGCAGAGGTTCGGTACACAAACATCCAAAAGGGCTGAGTCAAAGACAGGATCAAAAACAGGTGAGATCCAAAAACTGGTAACCACGAATTCACCAGGAAAAATACTGGCAGAGGGGAAGGAGAACAAAGGGCTTAAATAAACTGGGTGATGAGCAAATCAGGCATAGGTGTAGGTGATTAGGGGTGGGGAAACATAAGGCAGGAAATAGGAGGCTGGAGTGGGTGGAGAGGGGACCAACAGCGACAGGGTTAGCTCTTACACCATGTCTACACAGGTAGTGTAGCATGAGGTTCAGTCTTCTGTCTGCATATTGAGTTTAAGTCGCTCGTGTTTTGGCAGTGACAAAAACACAGACGCTGTAAAAAATGGCAAAATACATAGGAAGACATGTATAGACAGCTGGATTTAGTGAAATAAAAGTGAATCCAATGTGTCAGATCCAGACAAATTAAAGTTAAGCAAATGATGATGGTCAAAGGAAAGTCACCATCCTGTTCCTGTACAATGGCAATATCTTCACTACCATTTGGATGTGACAAACTATATATATATATAGTTTGTCACATATATATATATATGTATATATATATATATGTATATATATATATATATATATATATATATATATATATATATATATATATATATATATATATATATATATATATATATATATATATATATATATATATATATATATGACAAACTACTGTATATATATATATATAGTTTGTCACATCCCAAGTGGACAGTTCCTGTCCACTTGGGATGTGACAGGTAGGTCAGGTAGGTTTTCTGAGGAACAGAAACCACAGAAACTGAAGAAAGTACAAAGAAGCCACATTCATCTGGCTACATTCAGGTCTTCAGCCATCTTCTCTGGACTCCAGCAATGTCATCAGCCTGTCTTTCTGTCCATTACAAGCCTGACAGCACATTCCAATAAGATATGAATTGTAAAAGGTGTTCACAGGTCAGGTTTGATGTAATCCCACTCATCCTCACACTTAGTAACTGTACATGTGGAGAGTATATCACTTTATCATGTGCCCTCCTTTTCTCTCTGATTGTGTTATCTTACTTTAATAACTGCACTCTCCCTCTGGACACTAACTTTGTCACTTAAATATCTGTTCCTCTCTGTCTTACTCTGTCTGTTCCCTTCTTATTAATGCTCACATGGATTATCAATCCTAGATAGGTTGTTGAGAGGACAACAGAGGGAGAGAAATAGGATTTAGAGCCGGGGGCCACAAATATCGCCAGACATTTCATCTCGTCTCGTCAGACTGCTCCTTCCAACTGCATGGCACTCAACAAACAGTCAAAGGGCCCTGTGGAGTCTCCTTGTAAACAAAGAAAGTTGTGTTTATGTCACACCCATAGAGTGCAAGGTGACAATTAGGTGAAATTAATTAGTCTTATGAGCCGGTTGGTCATCATTGACTTCACTCCATTAATTAGGCATTAACTGCCAATTCAGCGGAGTTGAACAGTCCAAATTTAATGTATGAGCTGCCTGGTTGCCTTGGCAATGGTCAGCTACAACACTGCTAATCAGCTGTCCAGCTCTGGCTCGAACAGCTTTTTATTGACTATTATTATTGACTGTTATTTTCAAGCAGTTTGAAAATAACATTTACAGACAACAAAACATCTACGCATCTACAATTCATCACATTCCACTAAACAGAAAGCCACATTGTGAAGGAGGGCAAACAGGGAAAGGTTCCCAGGAAATACCCACAGGAAATTCTCTGTGGGACCTCACTCACGTGAGCACAAGAGGTTTAGAGCATGCCTTGAAATGTTTGTGGGCACAGTTGACTCTCTCACTGGCACACAGAAGGAACACAGAGACCACAGCTCCCGATCTACCATAAGCCACAACTCGTAGGACTGTTGCAATTGACTGAGTGTTTTATTTTGTCTGGTGAATGTGCAATTTAAATTTAGGTTATGCAATGTAAGTTAAGTGAATTCTTTGTTATGCATTTAGGTTTGAAGATTTTGACTTTATGTGAACAGAAAACTTTGCATTGGTGCTTTAAAAATACATATTATTTAATAATTTAATAAATATAACTGTGCAATTGTTTAATTTTAACTTGAAATGCTAAATCTATTTGAATGATTTGACTGAAAAATGTAATTCTGCTTATTGAGAACTTGAAGAAGTTACTGTTGATTATTGTAGATTTATTTGAAATGAATTCATATTTTTTGTTTATACATCCAAAGGTTATCAATCTATCCTGTTTCTGATTCAACCACCTTCAAGAAAAATAAAAACACAGTGAACAGTTTCGAGTTGTCCCGTGCGTCCTTCTGAAGATCAAGCAGTTTGTCAAGTTTGGGCAGAGCTGTGGTCAATCATAAAACATACATAACTTGACAATGACATATATACCCTATACCATATTTTTACAGTAAGCGTGTGTATCACTGAGGTCAAACAAAATATGATCAAACTCAAACTCCAGGTCAGGCCGCTCACCTTGTTAACGTGGGTATTTTGGACTGGAGGGAAAGCTGTAAGCCTGAAAAAGTCTTAGTCTGAGAAGTTAGTTCATTTATGGCATATAAGTAAGACTGTGTTAGTACAGCTGTTGTTTTAGCATGATAGCTTATCATTATAAAGCGTTGCATAACCTGCAATCATGGAGTTACCTGTCAGTCTTTATAACCACGTTTGTCTGTTTGTAAAAAGTGATTATGAACATGAACTAAAAGACAGCAAAGTATCATTTTATCTCAGAGAGCTGAACTGCAGGGCTTATGCCAGAGAGGTTACTGTGGAACAGAGGAGGGAGGAGGAGACGTTGCAGCAGCTGTTCCATCACAAACTGCTTGTAAAGAATTGTGACTAGAAGTTTGGCTTTTAATAACTTGAACAGACGTTACATTTTTTTGTCTGATTATGATATTTTATGGCATCATCTAATCATCCTTGGATAAAGGAAAAAGTATCATTTAAAAGTATGCTAAAAAAAATTGTCACTGTCTAGTCTGCTGTGCCAAAGCAACACCTGTACCCACATTTGGATCAAAGGCAAAGAACAGGAAGTGAAAGTGTTCAATAAACAAAAGTGTCTGCTTCGATTAAAGTGAGATCAGGAACGTCATGTCAGATATCTTTCCACAGGATTGGCGAACATGTAGACAGGAACAGGGAAAGCGGACGCCAGCGAGGTTTTTTCATTTCATTTCAGTGGGGGAAAAATGGAGCCCCATGTCACGCTCAACAAGCCAATCAGACACTCAGATCGACCAAACCTCCACAGACATATGAATTAAACAGAGTCTGACTCCAGTAACAACAACAGAGAGCGAGCGCTGGCCTTGATAAAGCTGTTATTGATCAGCGAAATAAAAAGTTATTGATTGTTTTACAGTGGTTACATTCAGCAGTTATAGACACACCCACGGAAACCCACCTCAGCCCCCCCGTTATAAAAATTAGTTTTATACTGTGTTTCAAATGTCTGTTGTTGTCTCTGTTTTTCACTTTTCTATTATGACTATGTTGCTAAGGTCGAGTAAGGTGAAGTCCAGGTTAATGTGTAAATATAGGAGGTCTAGAAGAAGGATCGGGGACAGGTCAGAGTGACAATACTTAGATTGGGGAAATGCTAATTATTAAAGGAAATTAAACTAAAAACTTATGATGCCATCTGTATCTTTGGGGAGGTGTCCCAGACACTCCATCAGAGAGAGTGTATAAGAACCAACTGTTAGAGCTCCACAGCAATGTGTTGCACTGTTAAACGCTCCTTCTTGTACAAGAATAAATTCAACATAACTCTGATACTTCATTTGAAAATTCCTATAACATGGCCCACCCCAGTTACCTCCTGTCTTACTTATTCTCAGGGAGTTTTCATAATGACACTTTAGTTGACAAGACTAAGCTGAGCTGAGAGCAGCTGCTTTAGAAAAATGTCTTCACAGACACCTGGCCTGTATCGATGATCCTGGATTTGCGTTCAGGTTTGCGTTCTTTGTCACTTGATCAGAAGCAGTTCTCTAGGTCTGAGCAATGCTTTTTTTTAGAGCCTGCATTCAGATTGTGATTATGTTCTACAAAATTCAATCACGGATATGTTTTAAAGTGGAAGATATAACCACTCCTTTGCAGAATTAGTATGTCTTTGTATGTGCCAGTCAGCGGTTTGACTTTGGTCTTGGTTGCAATATTTAGTCATTTTAGACTAACATGTTCCAGTGCACTGCAGCACATTTCAGAAGCACCGAAGCAGAAACATTGCCAATTTAACAGAATGACAGAAATAGCAGACAATCAGGGCCATTTTCAAAATGAATCAGTCTGTGCAGACTCATCATAAAAAAAGAGAAACAGTTTGACCACGTAGCTACTTACTCATGGAAGAAGCACATATACCAAGAGAAATGACTAAATCTGAGCCAGACACTTGTGGGGTGGGGTATTAGGTATGAGGCCATGTTACATGGTGTGCATGATGTTACAGGATCCTCTCAGGTGGAATTTTAGCAATGGCATAGCTTCACCTGGCTAGGCTAAAGACCTGGCATGTTTATCTGTTTGTCTTTGTGACATAGGTCATTTGAGATCCTACCTATGTTCCCAGGGCTAGGGTTAGTGAGATGTCAGTGAGAACAAAGATACACTGTCTAGTAGTCTAGTTAGTGCTACAAGGTGTTCACAGGTCAGGTTTGGTAGTCTATAGGTTATGTCAAATATCCACATAAAAATGTATTAGAAAGACATTAGTATTTAAAGCATGCATCATTGGAACACAGAATCTGAAAACCATTTTTGAGAACCACTGAGCTGGGGTATGTGGGCTCAGGGTCCCTGTTTATGTAGAAAAAGGTGACTGCCACACTAAACTCATGTTGTGTTACTGCATTGAAAAGCATCAAACTGCTCCTCTGTGACATTTTTATAAAAGCTCCAAAAGTTCCAGTCCTACTCAGTGTGAAGTCACAGTCATTAAAATTTGCAATATTTGTCTGCACATTTTTGTCTGGTTGAACATCTATTATCAAAGGAGAGACCGGGAGCAATGGAAACCAATCAAGGTGGCTCGTGAATAGTGTTTTTCTCCTTCATCACATATGGGTGTGGAGCCCTTGAAATCAGTTTGATAAAATGAATGAATTGAACTGTATGTTTCTCTTTTAGACACATGCAGCAGCATGCTGGGCTCAGGGCAGACTCTGCTGTTGGCTTTATGAGTCAACCTCACTGGAGGATCAAGCCTGATAAAGAACCCTGTAGAAAGGCCTTGGTATATTTGATTTAATAAAATGCACATTACACACTGCACACAGAATCATGTTCAAATGGATCAGTAAAATATTGGTTTGGTTAAATATCTTCACTATGTAATGTGTGAATGTGTGTGAGCATGTTGACTAAACTTGATCTGTGGTCTTGGTCTGTTTTATTGTTTTTGCTCGTATAATAAATTCATGAAATCGTATCTGAAGACATATATATCTGCACCTCTTGATATTAAGAAAGATTTGTGTTGTATGGCTAAACCTGAGTTTGAATAATGACTCTGGAAAAGGAAGTTTTTGAAAGCATTTTTTTTTTGGATGCTTGTACTTTACTTTTTCAAGCCTATAATTTTACTCCAACTCCAACTAGTATTCATTACAGTACTATACTAAACTAAATGCTACTCAAACATTTATCCACACCAGGGACACACAGCAAAAAGACGGCAGGTAGAGGTTTGGATGTTTGGAGAGGTGACCACATTGAGCAGAAGAGCAGGAGTTGGCAGTAATTTAGAGACTGAAGAAACAGAAATGAGGTGGAGACAGATCAGATCACCCTGGACCCCATTAGTACATTACATTACAGTTCTACACTCAGTACGTTTACATGCAGCAAGAAATTTGAATTTCTGATGGTATCAGATAATGACATGCATAAGACCGAATCACTTGCCTGAGTATACACACTGTTCAGAGAATCGGATAATCGGCCAGAGCATGGCTGACTCCGTTACTCTAGGTGGCGCTGTAGCCCTCTCAACAAAGAGCCACTTCTGGTTGACTTCTACTTATTAGCAACAAAAACTATCTGAAGGCATTCAAACAAAGATTACACACGAGGAGATGGGCGATGCTACAGCTGCGTACTTTTCGTGCATTATTTTCGTCCTAATAATGAACATAAAACAAACAACGGGTCTTTTGGCTTCTGGGTGAAAGCCCAGGAGGAAAATGTCGCACATGTGCAGAATGCAAAATCCGCTTCAGATCCGACTGCTGGGTATACATGGCGTTAAATATCCGACAATGAACGAATTATCTAGGTGTTCTTATCCGATTTTGAGATGTCAGATGTGGTCTGAAATAGGTCTGAAGTAGATCGGACTAAGGTGTTTACAAGCACTTTAATAAGTCTGAACTAAGTCTGATACGACCCCCCCCCCCCCCCCCCCCCCGCCCCCCCCGCCCTCCTAGGGGTGGGTCCCAGATGCAGGCAGTTGCTGCAGGCATACCTGAGGCTCATTTACTAATCACTCTCTTGTGGAAATACTCCGCCTCTCCATTCACTCATCTCTGCAGTTGGTGAATCCGCGGTGAATTCTCGGGGTCCTTGTTCCTTGCGACTATGACTTTAGTGTTTTCCTGATCTCCTTGTGATTTTTGAAGACTCACTCACTTTGTTTTCTTTCGTTTTCTTTCTATTTCTTCTGCCTCCCTGTATTCCTGCCTCGTTTTTGACTCCGTTCTCCCATGTCCCTCTACTCCTCCTCGCCTCGCCATCGTCATCTGCCCTCACAAGTCGTCCCACCTCCTCACTTCCCCTGGACCCCGTCTTTGTGCCATCTGCACCCCCCTGCTCTTGCACCTCCAGTTGTTGAATAAACCCTGTATGTTAAGTCAGCATTTGCCTCTTTGGTCCACCAAGCCACCTATTGCCACATACACAAGTTCAACAACATTTTAAGTTGCTTTTAAAAGACACAATTCATGATTAGTATTAACACTGCCAATTAGAACATTATTTCATTTCACCTTTTATTTCAGCAGTAATAATCTATCCATCCATTTACCATCCATCAGGGTCACAGGAGGCTACACCCTGCACAGCAATTATGTATTTTTAAATTACTGCCTCTGAAAAACCCTCACATCTATTGGTTGAACTTCTCACCGTGTTGTTGTGATGTGGAAGTGTACTCCATCAAGGCACATCTATGTGTGCCTTGATTTTGTCAGGCACACATAGATGGAAAAAATCCTTTCATTTCTTGGCCAAAGTGACTGTCACTTCATCCTGAAGCAACATAATGTTCATTATTCGTCTCCAGAGTTGTCTGAACCCGTTTCACTGAATTGTGAGGCTGTGTTGGCTGAACATTGTGTTGCTTCATTCCAAATCACAGCCATTGTCTTTTTCCCTGCTTGGCCATGCAACCACAGAAGCCAAGCCTCTGTGTGGAGCCCACAGCAGTAATCTATATTTCATAGGCCCTCTCCATGAATAGGTAAAAATGTGGTGTTGCCAGCAGGCCTCGCTGCAAGACACTAACCAGACTCTTGGTAGAGAATGTGGGATTAATAGCTAATAATACAAAAAAGGAGCTTGAAGCCAGCAGCCAACAAGCTGCAAACTCAACAACATTCCCACATACTTTTTCTCTGTTCCTTTCTCTTCCCTTCATTTTGCTGAAACAGCAGGTTAATAGATTATGAGTCCCCACTGATTAGAGCATCAAAAATACATGGCCTGCAGCAGCATGTGCTGTCTCCTTTTGTATGTCTGAGAAACTGTTGATGTGGAGCCAGGTTAGACCAGTCGATGTTTCACTGGACTGCCCTTTAATTACAAGTCTCAGATCAATCAGTCACTGTCTCAGATTTAACAAAGGATCTGCTCAAATTCAAAAGTCTATGATAAAGAAGTCCAAAGGTACAGAGGACTGTCACTGTGACATGTCACAAAACATTCACTGGATGTTTGAACACATTGTTGTCATTTTTTATGTCCTCAGACAAGATTTTTCTACAAAGGTTTGATGAAAGATCACGGTTATAGGCAGTACAGTTGAGGTCCTCTGAGCAATTCAAAGACACGCCATCTATTCAGCTAATGCAGGATCCTGCTTGACAACAAGTTCATATACTCAGCAGCAATGTAAACCGAGATAAGCCTTTATGTGGGGAAACAGGAGCTGGAGCCACAAAATGTTTGACATTTGAAGGCATTTACTGGTCTCACAGTGTTGGGCAAGTTTTCAAAAAGTAATATATCACATATTCATACAGTAGTTACTATTTGAAGGTAAAGACATGCTTGTATAACTAACTGTACAAGTCAAACTACATGTTATGAAATGGAATACATAGTGAGTGATCAAAACTAGCTGGCTTGCATATATTTACAACAGTGTGATGACATAGAACAATTAAATAGCTCAGACCTTGAATGGACCTGATGGAAGTGGAAGCAAATTCAATAAAAACAGAACTTTGTTTAAACTCACGTAAAACACACTTCATTCAAAGTCAACAGAGACTAAATAAAACTCCAAAGAACCATCTTGGTTTGTCAAGATGTTTACTTCAAACATCATCAACTCTATATAATATAAATATTTAATTCACAGACATAAAAAATATTCTGACTGTGCAGGCTGTCGCTGCCTTTCTGATGCCCAGCCTCACTTCTTTGCCACTTCATCCTCCCCTGTTCTGGCCAGGCACCCTCCATGGCTGTTAAGTGAAGCCAAAGCAGAGGGGCCAAACACTGCAGTTCCTCAAACGTCCACTCGAGGCTGACAACAAAATAAGTCCCCATGTTAAAATGTTTACAGCCTGGCACAAAAAACAGTTTTGGTCTCTCATGAACTAGAACTCACCTGTTCAAGTGATATCAAGCCTCAACTCCACCCACGATTCAAAGGCAGGACTGCCAAGATGGCGGTGGCCATCACACTCTGAGCTTCACAGTGGCTTTTAATGTGTGACATCACAGAGACTACATCCATGCTTTACACAGTCTCTGGTCCAAGCCTGTTGTGTCTTCATCCCTTAAATCACAGTCTACATGCTGTTTCCCCCAAATCCTCTGCTGGTGTAGTTTGGACACTGTGGATTTGCTTTGATCGATTAACCAAACATGCAAGTGAGATGAAGTTTGTGTCAGGTTGCTGCTGCACTATTCTTTTGAACTTATGTAAGGCACCAGCAGCTTTCATTTATGATTAACATGGATACATCGCAATGCTCCATTTCCATGTTACAATTGGAAAAAAGCTCCTTCCATTTGGGGACAGCTCCAGCCTACAGGGTGTCGGTTCTGGAACTGTCACCATTTGCATTCCACTTAAGTTTTCATGTGTGTTAAAGGATTTAAAATCTCCTAGTGAACGTTCATGTAGAGTGACAGCGTGTTTGTACAGGCTGCAGAGGACACATCAGACCACAGGATGTGTGGAACAGCTTCTATTGGAAAAGCTGACTGCTTTAATCAATAATGTTGTAAAGCTGTGTTTAATTGCTTGTTCCACACAGTTTGGGCCATCATTTATTCTTTTGTTAATTAAATTTAGCACTTGGGGCTTGTTCCTATAAATTTGTCAAGTAGCTGACGTTAGCAGGAAAACAGCCACAAGAAATAAAGCACAGCCATTGTCTCTTGCTTAATGCATGCTGGGATAAAGATCCAGTTCCCCCACAACCCTGAACAGAATGTAGAAAACACCCGAATGGATGGATGCAAAGGTTGAGGAGGTGGGTTGGCAGAGGAGTATCCCACCCCTGCCCACAACCATGTTAATGGGTCCGTGCTGGAAAGAACAACGATACAATTAGGTTTTTATTTTATTTTTTATGTGAGGGCTTGATGTAAACACAAGGTCAAGTGCTTTAACATCCTACATGCAGACTATGGGTTGGACAAGTTATTTGTAGATAGAAACTAATGTAACTGTCGCTACACAGAGAGAAGGGCAAAGGAGAAAGTATGCAGCCTGTGAATGTGAGACAAGTTCACATGCTCATGATCTGCATGCAGGTGGAGTCAAACAGAGTCATCACTGAGGTGGAGGGGTAGGAGGGGAGTTGTGGAGAGCACCAAAGTTCTGCAGAGATAAGGGAGGTAGAGCTGATGAACAGGAGCTGTGGGGGGTATCATGGGGGGTTGTTTCAGGACTGTCTCTATCAACGCAGCAGTAGAACTTGTTCAGGCTGTTGGTCAGGCTCAGGGTGTTAATGTCTTTAGGCCTGCAGTTCTTGATCTGTCTGCGCCCCTTACAGAAGCTGATGTATGACATCACAGCCTCTGTGTAATCATGTAAACTGTGATAACCACCCAGTGTGTTCCTGTTAATCAACTATATTTCATACTATTACATGTAGAGTAATGTGAGGAGTTGTCAACTCAAATAAGTTCACCTCACTTGTCTCTGCTGTGTTCTCTGGGGGGAGGACTCAGCCCTGCCTTGTGAAAGTTTGACTCATTCTGTAGGCTAATTGTTTTGTAGTTCAGTACATTAGACTGGTTATTGAGTTTGTTGGTACTTTTTGTGGCATGCCCCCATTTAGAAACCTGTTGTGTAAGTGGTTTCTGTAAAAGTGTAACAGGGTGAGAGACTGAGAGACTAAAAGTGTGTGTGTGTGGGTGTGTGTGTGTGCAGACATGTATTGTGGCATTACTTAACTGCTTATGACATTGTTTGCATTGCTGCTGCTTTACTCCACATTCCACACAAATATCTGCTGTCATAACAAGCGCTGAGTTAGCACATGCAGACTGAACATCTGAAGGTTGTATTCTTTGCAGTTTTTTTCTGTCTGACCTCTCTCAGGTTTTCAGGTTGCAGGGAAACAGCATCACCCATGACCTTTTCCTTGCTCATCAGCCGTGTTGACCAGGAAAATTAAAAGAGCATGATGTGATACTGTGTCACCAGTTTAATCATCAAAGATAAACCTTTACTGAGGCACAGAAGGGAAACACTACAACCCACTGTGCATTCCTTTACAGCAATTAAACGCTGTTTTATTAATTATCTTCTAATTAACAGCATTCTATCTTTACTACCATCGTGAAAATGTTAGAATTCCTTGACCTTGATACACACAAGTTCACAGGTGAGCAGGGAAAGGACAGTAAGCTGCTGTTATTATACACCTTTAGTCATGGAAAAAGATGAAGGGAGGGAGGACCACAGCACTGTGGTGGATACTGAGTTATGATAAACTGTGACTTGACTTGGCTGGACTGTCATAACATCTAGCCAGAATCTTCAAGTCAGTCAAGTCAGCACTTCCTAGAAAAATGACAAAGTCATCCAGGAGTGAGAGGATGACTAAGATCACTAGAGACCAGAAATACCGTATGAGACACAACTGATCAGAATCTCTAAACCACCTCCCTAATATCTGAGCAAACTCCACGATGAAGGCTGCAAGAAAAAGTCCATGAACTGGACTTCATACCAATCTGATCCATACCATTCTGATCATATGTCGAAATCTCTGCACTGCCAGCATCTTCAAATATTTAAACAAATCAGTGCACAGCATGTGGAACTAAACTAACACAAGAGGATGTTGTCTGTTTGTTTGTTGTATATTGTACATTATTAGTGTAATATCACACAAAAGTCCTGCTTGAGCATTCTTTGAATGGTATTCCCATTGCAGGGAGAGGTGGGGGAAAACATGCTAACCATGGTGAAATAACGGGATGTAATCTGAAACAGACATTCAGCAGGACAAAGCCAAAAGACAACCCTCTCCCCCCAGGGGGACATGGGAGAGGCGCCTCCTTGATGGCTTTATTTTTCATTATGTTTCTCAAATAATAAGTGGTAATTCTTGGATATTCTACATTACATCCAGTTGCAGAACTTAAGTCTTTGTCCAGATTTTTCAGCAGTTCAGCTTTTGCCGAGATGTCGTCATGGATTGATGAGCTGGGGATGGAGGGGTGAGGGTAAGAAGGGTGATGTTTGTGTTGGGCAGTTTGTGCA